>BSBN01000726.1:4800000-6000000 GCA_027924645.1 Cunninghamia lanceolata
AGCACATACAAGTGCCCAATATACATGCAGCGGACCCGAAATATTATTAACTTCAGCTGATTTATCTCTCGAGTCTGGAATGTATGCCTTTGTTTTGTATATTTCGAATGTATACTTCACATACATTCACCTTTGTATATCCTGTCCACGGGCCCCACCAGTTGCAACTCCGCTTCTTTGTATGTTGCCGAACATACAAAGCCCCCTGTATGTTTTTCAATGTACATTTCTCTTTGCATGCCGAATATACAAATACAATGTACAAGACCCAATATACAAGCGGGAATCACTTTAGAATATACTTGCAATGTATTTTTTCCTTGTATCTAACCATTGTATGTCTGAACATACAAACCAAATATACATACAACCCAATATGCAAAGCGGGAATATTCTCAGGAATCTGTGAAAGATTCCACCTTTGTATATGCACCCGATATGCATTCCAAAATGTATAAAACTCAATTTTTCATCACTTTTAGGAGGCCGATAGAGAATTTGCAAGCCCGCCAATGTACATTTTGACCTGCATGTATATACAAACACCTTTGTATATATACAAAGACACTTGTACCTAAACTAATTTTTTGCATTTTTCAATTGAAACCAGACTACTCATATAGGCAGTAACAGGTTTAACAACCTAACATAAGGCAAAGAAGTTTTGTTGGGTTTAGGGATAGGGTTCAGGGTTTAGGGTTGAGGGATTATGGTTTAAGGTATAGTGTTGAGGGTTGAGGGTTTAGGGATAGGGTTTAGGGTTGACGGATTAGGGTTTAATGTTAAGAGTTGAGGGTTAAGGGTTGAGGGATTAGGGATAGGGTTGATGGTCAAGGGGTTAGGGTTAAAGTAGAGTGTTTAGGGTAAAGGGATTAGGGATAGGGTTTAGGGTTGAAGGTTTAACGATTGAGGGTTGAGGCTTTAGGGCTAAGGGTTAAGGATTGGGGTTTAAAATATAGTGTTGAGCGTCAAGGGTTTATGGATAGGTTTTAGGGTTTAATTTTTAATGGTTAAGGGTTGAGGGATAGGGTTTAGGGTTTAGGGATAAGGGATTAGGGTTTAGGGTTGAGGGATAGGGTTTAGGGTTTAGGGATAAGGTATAGTGTCTAGGGTTGAAGGTTTAGGAATAGGGATAGCGTTTAGGGTTTAAGGTATGGTGTTGAGGGTTGAGGGTTTAGGGATAGGGTTTGGGGTTGACAGATTAGGGTTTAGGGTTGACAGATTAGCATTAAATGTCGAGGTTAGGGTTAGAGTGTCGAGGGTAGAGGGATTAGGGATAGGGTTTAGGGTTGAAGGTTTAAGGATTGAGGGTTGAGGCTTTAGGGATGAGGGTTTAAGGCTTAAGATATAGTGTCAAGTGTTGAGGGTGTAGGGATAGGGTTTAAGTTTTAAGGGTTAAGGGTTGAGGGATAGGGATTAGGGTTTAAGGTATAGTGTTGAGGGTTAATGGTTTAGGGATAGGGTTTAAGTTTAAGGGATTAGGGTTTAGGGTTGATGAATTAGGGTTTAATGTTGAGAGTTGACAGTTGAGGTTTGAGGGTTGAGGGATAGGGTTAATGGTCAAGGGATTAGGGTTAAAGAAGAGTGTCGAGGGTAGATGGATTAGGGATAAGGTTTAGGGTTGAAGGTTTAAGGATTTAGGGTTTAGGCTTTAGGGATGAGGGTTAGTGGATTAGGGTTTAAGATATAGTGTCAAGTGTCGAGCATGTAAGGATAGGTTTTAGGGTTCAAGTTTTAAGGGTTAAGGGTCAAGGGATCAGAGTTAAGGGTTGAGGGATTAGGGTTTGATGTTGAGGGTTGAGTACATTGAGGTTCAAGGGTCAAGGGTTTCAGGATAGGGTTGAGGGTCGAGGGTATAAGGATTAGGGATAGGGTTGGAGGCTTTAGGGATAAGGGATTAGGGTTTAAGGAATAGTATCGAGCCTGTTGAGGGTCTAGGAATAGGGATAGTGTTTAGGGTTTAGGGATGAGGGATTAGAGTTTAGGGATGAGGGATTAGGGTTGAGGGTTGAGGGATTAGGGTTTAGAGATAACGTTTAGGGTTTAGGGTTGAGGGATTAGAGTGAAGGGTTGAGGGATTAGTATTTGACGTTGAGGGTTGAGGGTTGAGGCTTTATGGTTTAGGGTTTACAGATAGGATTGAGGGTCAATGGATCAGAGTTAAGGGTTGAGGGATTAGGGTTTGATGTTGAGGGTTGAGTACATTGAGGTTGAAGGGTTAAGGGTTTCAAGATAGGGTTGAGGGTCGCAGGATTAGGGTTAAAGTAGAGTGTCGAGGATATAAGGATTAGGGATAGGGTTGGAGGGTT
Organism: Cunninghamia lanceolata; assembly: GCA_027924645.1. Lineage (NCBI taxonomy): Eukaryota > Viridiplantae > Streptophyta > Pinopsida > Cupressales > Cupressaceae > Cunninghamia > Cunninghamia lanceolata. The sequence continues at coordinate 4,802,310 of BSBN01000726.1, forward strand.
TAGGGATAAGGGATTAGGGTTTAAGGTATAGTATTGAGCCCGTTGAGGGTTTAGGAACATGGATAGCATTTAGGGTTTAGGGATGAGGGATTAGAGTTGAGGGATTAGGGTTTAAGGTATAGTGTTGAGGGTTTAGGGTTGAGGGATTAGAGTGAAGGGTTGAGGGATTAGGATTTGACGTTGAGGGTTGAGGCTTTGGGGTTTAGGGTTTAGGGATAGGGTTGAGGCTCGAGGGATCAGAGTTAAGGGTTGAGGGATTAGGGTTTGACATTGAGGGTTGAGTACATTAAGGTTCGAGGGTTAAGGGTTTTGGGATAGGGTTGAGGGTCGAGGGATTAGGGTTAAAGTAGAGTGTCGAGGGTATAAGGACTAGGGATAGGGTTGGAGGGTTTAGGGATAAGGGATTAGGATTTAAGGTATAGTATCGAGCCTGTTGAGTGTTTAGGAATAGGGATAGCATTTAGGGTTTAGGGATGAGGGATTAGAGTTGAGAGATGATGGATTAGGGTTGAGGGTTGAGGGATTGGGGTTTAAAGATAAGGTTTAGGGTTGAGGGTTGAGGGACTAGGGTTTAAGGTATAGTGTTGAGGGTTTAGGGATAGGGTTTAGGGTTGAGGGATTAGAGTGAAGGGTTGAGGGATTAGGATTTGACGTTGAGGGTTGAGGCTTTAGGGTTTAGGGTTTAGGGATATGGTTGAGAGTCAAGGGATTAGAGTTAAGGGTTGAGGGATTAAGGTTTAACATTGAGGGTTGAGTACATTGAGGTTCGAGGGTTAAGGGTTTCAAGATAGGGTTGAGGGTCGAGGGATTAGGGTTAAAGTAGAGTGTCGAGGGTATAAGGATTAGGGATAGGGTTGGAGGGTTTAGGGATAAGGGATTAGGGTTTAAGGTATAGTATTGAGCCTGTTGAGGGTTTAGGAATAGGGATAGCATTTAGAGTTTAGGAATGAAGGATTAGAGTTGAGGGATGATGGATTAGGGTTGAGGGTTGAGGGATTAGGGTTTAGGGATAAGGTTTAGGGTTGAGGGTTGAGGGATTAGGGTTTAAGGTATAGTGTTGAGGGTTTACGGATAGGGTTGAGGGTTGAGGGATCAGAGTGAAGGGTTAAGGGATTAGGATTTGACATTGAGGGTTGAGGGTTGAGGGTTGAGGCTTTAGGGTTTAGGGTTTAGGGATACGGTTGAGGGTTGAGGGTCGAGGGATCAGAGTTAAGGGTTGAGGAATTAGTGTTTGATGTTGAGGGTTGAGTACATTAAGGTTCAAGGGTTAAGGGTTTCAGGATAGGGTTGAGGGTTGAGGGATTAGGGTTAAATTAGAGTGTCGAGGGTATAAGGATTAGGGATGGGGTTGGAGGGTTTAGGGATAAGGGATTAGGGTTTAAGTTATAGTATTGAGCCCATTGAGGGTTTAGGAATAGGGATAGCGTTTAAGGTTTAGGGATGAGGGATTAGAGTTGAGGGATGATAGATTAGGGTTGAGGGTTGAGGGATTAGGGTTTAGGGTTGAGGGTTGAGGGATTAGGGTTTAAGGTATAGTGTTGAAGGTTTAGGGATAGGGTTGAGGCTAGAGGGATTAGAGTGAAGTGTTGAGGGATTAGGATTTGATGTTGAGGGTTGAGGCTTTAGGGTTTCAGGTTTAGGGATAGGGTTGAGGGTCGAGGGATTAGAGTTAAGGGTTGAGGGATTAGGTTTTGACATTGAGGGTTGAGGTTTGAGGGTCAAGTGTTTAGGGATAGGGTTTAGGGTCGAGGGATTAGGGTTAAGGTAGACAAGGAATGACTAAGAGACATAGAGAGGGGAGAGGTAGAGAGGTGAGGGGGAGAGATAAATGAGATATAGAACATGAGCTAATGGACCTAGAGGTGAGATATTGTAAAGGTGCTATCAAAGGTGAGATAGGTACAAATATTTATGAATCAATATATAGCAGGACAAAACGCGAGCGTGTTATAACTCACTTGCATTTTTTCTTGCTATAGAAATGATAAAAAAGTGTTGACCCCCGTGATCCAGGTCCAGATGCTCTATTTTGATTTTGATTATGCACATGCTCTGACAAAAGAGAAGTGCTTTCATGTTGTTGGGAAGTTCACATGCACATTTTACACATTCTACCACATTTGCATGATCTTTCCACCACCTTTTCTACTTTGCCAACTTGAGAAGGAGGAAAAAACATAGTTTTCACACCAAGTTTGATATATATCTATTCAAGTTTCAATTTTTGTAGTGTTGCAATGTTAATTATGATTCAATTTTAGGAATTTAACATTATAGATTGGTTAATAGTATTGTTGTTAGTAATTATAGTTGAGTGTTATTCAATTTAACATTGAAAAGGAAACAAGTGGTGAAAAACTCAAATTGTTGATGAGTTTGATGCAAGAAGAAAAAAACACTACTTAATTGGGTACTCTCTCCATTTGAATCTTTATTTTTTAGGTATGTCAAGTCTTTACATGCATGTTCTTTACATTTTCCTTAATTCTATTTGAATTACTTTATCATGCTTTATCATACATGTTTAAAATAGACACATTCCCAATCAAGAAAGTAGATTACAATCTCACATGATGCCATGTATATTTTCTACACTTGGGCTCTTTAATAATTATGTGTAATAAATAGACCTTAACATACCATGATGTCAAACTATACAAGAATAAATCCTTACAACATAATACAAATACAATCCCACTATTATCTTGTATTCATTTCTTAGGAACTAATATTGGTCTCTTTATCATGCTACAGACAAATTCTCTGTCATGTCGAGGAAACGATCAAGAATTAAACCAACACAGGAAGAGATAGAAGCTAAGAATGCAAAGAAAGTAGTGCCTATGAGGGAACTTCATGAGAAGAGGAAATTGGACACGATAAATGAAGACATGCCAATTGAAGAGGAACCACAACTATCACAAAGAGATATGGTATTGGCGGCACAAATAGAACGAATGCAAAAACTTCATACTACAAGAGATTTGAATACCATAGTTGGAGACACATCCTCTACCGCAAGTCAACATGTAGGGACACCATCTACCACATCTCAAGTTGAGAGTACATCATCACTCACATGTGATGAAGGAGGTACACCATCATTCCCACCTCAACCTCAAGGTATGTCATCTATTCCATCTTCGATCGAAGCTATGCCATCTAGCCCATCTCATTTAAATATTGATGAAATTCCTAATGTTAAGATGATTTTACCTAACTTAACACCACCTAGAATTTTGCATAGAAAGCCAAAGTATTTGATTGATATTGATGAGAATATTTTGCAGCCAATGGAAGGTAAGATTCCAAAATGCACTTGTAGAAGATATGCTCATAAGATTTGGAGATTGTTCTTTGAAAAGTTAAATGAGACTGCAAGATGTCAACTATTCATTGAAATGATGCAAAGTATAAAGTATAGGTCCATCATGAAGATTCTTGGGTTGAGAACATCAGAGGCTTCAAGTGAAAAATCTATTGTCAAGAATCTAATGAGTGCATATGAGAGTGTGGGTAACACCTCACGCACAAAAGATAGTAATGCAACACGGCATGTGATTACATCGACTATAGTAAGTAGTCAAATAAGGAAATCTTGTCTCATTAGAAAGACGAGTCAAGAATTGAGAATTAATAGGAAAACTTTATCAAGAGCCATTGGAAGATGCCAAACAATTGAGGACACTAATGCCAATGAATTATGGGTGTTCTTGGGGAGACTACCATGAAAAGATAAACCAATTGTTGAAGCATTGAGATCACTAATTGAAGAATTTTAGAAGAACTACACAAGGGTATCTCCGAATCAAAGGGATGTGGTAAGAAGGAGAATCAGTAGTCAGAACTATGAGCCACATCCAAAGCATTTTTTGGATGAGACTCAAACACAGTTTTATGGTAAATTTCTAGAGAAGTATTCTCAAATTAAAATTTGTCAAAGATATTTTGAAATACTAAAACCTTTCTATGTCAAGATAAATCACACATGCACTACTTGTTGTCGATTACATATTAAATTTTCTAACCATTTTGATGTTTATAGGTCTGTATGTTTAGATATGCATACTAACAATGTTTTGCAAGGTTGTGCCATGCGTGCCCCACCAACATCTTCAAGAGACTTCATATCAAGAATTTTATGTGAAAGAGAGGAAGGTCAAATATTCTACAAGAAATTATGCTTGGATGGCACATGTCATCATTGCGGTGGTTTGCAACATTTGCCAATATGTGAACATATGGAAAGAACACATGCGATTGGAAATGAACTAGTAGATTTTGGCAAGTATAAAACAGTGGCATACAATACAAAAGATGGTAAAGAAGCAAAGAGGTGTGAATTGGTTATTGAAAAGATTCAAGTGTATCAGTTTATGCCTATATTTCATGACAACATAGTGTATGAGTATGCAAGACATGCCCATAGAGCTCGATGGTTGGACTTGCAATTCAAGTTATGCAAGCACACATTTCTAGTTGGTAGCATTGTTTCAGTCGTTGACTTTGGAGAGAACTACAATCTACAACCACAGTGTGAGGTGCAGTCACAATATTACAACTCCACACAGGTTTCTATATTTGTGCACATCGCATTCATTCATGCGAATGATAGTATAGAGGATGACAGAAAGATCATAAGGGAGTATAATTTCTATATTAGTGATGATCGCACGCATTCTACAGAGTTCGTGCAAGGTTTCTTTCAGGTGTTCTGCAATGATTTGGCTAGACGGGGCATATCGTTTAGTCATCATATCATATGGTCAGATAACTGTGTGTCACAATTCAAGAGCTCGTGGAATTTCTATCGGTTGAGTAGGAGGCATAATTTTATAGGTATTCAGCATATGTGGAAATTTTGTGAGGCTGGGCATGGAAAGGAGGAGCATGATGGTGCAGGAGCATGTATCAAAAGAGCCATAACACGAGAAGAGTTAAAGTATAAAGACAATGCAAAGTTGACAGATGCAAAATTGATTGTCGAGTGGTGTAATGCTACCATGGGTCCAGGTAATGAAGGTAAGTCTTCAGTTCGTAGATTTTTTTGGATGATAGATGATACTAACATTGCACCATATGAGGACTATTCTACACTGACAGGATCAAATGAGACACACTCTTTCAAAAGCTCAATTACAGATTCATGGAGTATCCATACATGAAAGATGTGATGCTTTTGTTCTTCCTTTACAATTCAAGCCTGGGATGAGTACGAGTTAAAGAAGTGGGTTGACGAATGGCAGTTAAGTTATCTTAGCCCACTTGACACGTATCGACCCCCGACGACACTGGAACTAACACAGATGGAATCATCGGTTGACTTTGACCACATATCAAATCTAGTTCAACCAGGTAATATAGGGCACATATATGCATCTAATTTCATCTAGTTTAACTAGGTAATGTCATCTTACTTTGTAGTGTTTTTGTAATGTTGACTAATTTCATCTAATTTGCTACACATATCAATGTAGGGCACGTATATGCAGTTATTGTAGATGAAGATAATGAAGAGGGAACAAATTATTACTTAAGTCCTTGTGTTGAGGCCAAAAAGAAATTGGAGGCCCCAGTTACAGATGGAGAAAACATCGAATACCCTACAGGCTCAGTGGTTATTACTGGAACATAGCTTAGAAGGTACCCACATAAGAGTGTTAATGTTTGGCTATTTCAGGACTTTAACATGCATCAGAAGATTTTTCATTACTTGAACCTTGTCGTGGCATCCAATGTTCATTTGATAAAGTATCAGGGTAGACCTTTGAACAAAATCTCGTGGAAGGTATGTGAGTCTGACCATGAAGCAATACTTGACACAATAAAGAGTAGAGCAGACCCGGATGGTTCATTAGATTAATTTGTAAGTATTCACATTGATTTTATAAAGTCATGTTACATTGAGTTGTAAGTATGCACATTAATTTGTAAGGTTTGTCTTTTTTATTTCCTGCAACATTTTTACACATATACACATTTTTACATCATCATGTTATGCATTTTTGGTGTCTTGCTCCCGATGTGACCAAACTGATAGTTCTAATGCATCTAGATGGGTACATTTAAGCTAGGCATTGTTTTGTTTTTCACCCAAACATGTCAAAATAGTCCAAGCTACATTGTACTGACGATATCCTTGAAGAGTCCAAAGTGCAAAAAGGCAGCAATCTTTGACAAGATGTTACTTGAAAACTATGTCACTTAGAAACATTCTGTCTAAGGCAACACGATCACGTAGAGCACCTCTACAATAACCTCTCTTAATTTTTTATATTTCTAAGGCATTTGCCTGTGGTGAAAGGTTTTTTGCTACCCCAAAAATCATCAGAAGGAGGTAGTGTAAAGTTACAAAGGGGTGTAACTTTAATCCTACTCCTGATGTGACCAAACTAACTATTCCAACGCATTCGGATGGGTACATTTACGCTAGGCATGGTCCTGTTTTTCACCCAAACATGAAAAAACAGTCTGAACTACATTGTACTGATGATATCCCTGAAGAGTCCAAAGTGCAAAAAGACAACAATCTTTGACGAGATGTTACTAAAAAACTGTGTCACTTAGAAACATGTTGTCTAAGGCAACGTGATCATGTAGAGAGCCTCTACAATAATCTCTCTCAATTTTTTATATCTTTGAGGCATTTTCCCATGGTGAAAGGTTTTCTGTTGCCCCAAAAATTATGTGAAGGAGGCAGTGTAAAGTTGCAAAGGGGTGTAACTTTCGTCCTACTTCTGATGAGACCAAACTAACCTTTCCAACGCATTTGGATGGGTACATTTACACTAGGCATGGTTATGTTTTTCACCCAAACATGTCAAAACAGTCCGAGCTACATTGTACCTATTGGTTCCCAAAAATGTAGGTTGCTAACCCTAAGAGGATGCCAGACTCTATGTTTGGATTTGCAACATTTTTGGACCAATTGATAGAGCTATTAGCTCCCTACACTTTAGGTCCTACAAACCTAGGTGGGTGTACCTTTGTAACTAAAGCAGAATGAACAATATATGACTTGATTGTATTAGTAAATCTATCACAATGGCATAAAATGTAATAGATGCAGTCTACAGATTATCTCCTACTCCTAATGTGCTAACTTAAAATAGAAATATTTTGAATATGAGTTTGGATAGTAATGACTAGTGCCTACTTCTATTGAGCTATGGAGTCGGTAAATGGATGAAGATTTAATGGAAATAGATATATGAGGTAAGTTGATCTACTTCATAGTTTAACTTGAACTTGTAAGGCACATGGGATGTTTGCACCTTATGCAAACGTGCAAGAATGTCAGTTATAATGCTTTTCTTATACTATCTCAATGATATTCCCCATATTACTGTGAACAACTAAGAGGATGTTTAATTCTAGTAAGAAGGGAATTTAGACCATATTTGTTTTGTAGAAAGGGTTTACTTCATCTGCAAGTCGGGAGGACTCAAAGTTTGCTCACCAATAAGCCATCTCTTGCCGATAATGTACCCATTGCCATGACTCCTCAAATCAGTGTGATTTTACTAATTCATTCCAACTTCCTTGTTTTCCCGATGACATTTGTTTTATTTTTTATTCTTTTTGGGTTTACTAGTTTTGGCACAGGTAGCGAGGATTTTGGCGAGGGCTGTGGACTCCAGCTATATATTTGCCAATTTCTTGATATCATCGCTAATCTCTTGCACTATCAACATTTAACGGATAAACTTGTGCCATTGTGAGCATGCTTTCCAAATTATCAATTCTCATAATATTTTCCATAATGAAATTCAGGAGTATAGAGAGCAAGAAATCAATCTGGTATTGCTGGCACAGTCTGATTATCATTTCTGCCTTTTCCTCTCTATCTAAATTATCTTCCTGTTGTTGTAAAGTTGGAGTACCATCATCTGCAACTTGTGAAACATTAGCTTCACCCTTTTCATGTGATACAGTGGCATCATTTACTTGAACTATTGGCTCATCTTCAACTGGTGTAGCCCTCCGTAACTAAGAAACAAAGTGCTCCTTAATCCCCAATGCTATTGAAGCACTGCTGGTTCCTCAAAGCTGCTGACTCTTCTTTACTTGATAGCACAAGTACACATGTTCTCATACTCTAACGCATTCACAGCTGCTTCCTCAAAGCCCTCCGTAATTGAGAATTCACAAGTACCTCCCATGACTACAATCTCCTCATCAAGCAAAAACTTGAGTCCACAAGTAAGTTTCCAATGAAACTTGCAATATGTTTATTTACCAAACTTAAAAATGTGAAATCTGAAACCTTCAATATGTCTGAAATCTAAAAGAATTCCCCAGTCATAAAAAAATGTGAACATTTGACAACTTTTCAGGAACATGGGAAAATAAATCCATGATACGCCATGGCTCTTGCAATAAACTCATCTGCTGCAGGAATTCTTATAGAAAATATGATTTAAATGCATCCTTAAGCACTGGTGAATCAGATTAGTGTAGTGGCCTCAAATATCATCTTTGCATAGGTCAATAAAGCTCGACATATGGTTTAGATTCCTGTATTTCTTTTCTAGATGAGTGTATAGATTTTTTGCCCATAGATCTACTTATACATGACTCTTGTGTCTTGCAGAATTGGAAGCAGCTCGGCGAAGATTGGTTTAAATCCACTGAACCCTCATTTTAAAATTATTTTTCCTTGCCAATCTTGCCAGTTGAATAAATGTCTTTCTTTTCCAATTGGTATCTTTGATCTTCAAGACATCTATTTTAGAAAAAATGGTTCTATTCACTCCCAGACTTAGGTGTACATTAAATGTCTCATTTAATTGGGTTCATCATATTCAAGATTTGGGTGTTTTCTTGGCTTTATAACTTCATTTTTATGTGAAGCATGTTGGGTCCCATTGTGGGCCTGACTTAAATTTTTTTGTTTTGAAACAAGCTTTTAGTCTAGAATTGATCTGACCCCATTCGTGTGTTCATGAGGTGTGAAAATGAAATGGGTTTTCATCAGAAACTTCTTTCTGGCACTTTGCACAGTGAGCAAAACAGGCTAGGTAGCCTCCAAAATTACCCTGGAGAACTAATCAAAACCTCTCTTGGAGCCATGCAAATGCACAAACTTGTAGATTTTTGACCTGAGAATTCAACACAACAAATGGTTCAGTGTGAAGTTATTAGGATTAAAAGCTGCTCGCAATCAAAGTAGCTCACTCAGCATGTTTTGCACCTGTTTAAACTCAACTGAAACCTATCATTTTGCCTCTTTGGAAAAATATCAAATCTGATATTGAGAAGCTGCCATCCTGGGGATTAGTTCATTTAGGTCATGTGAACATGTAGGCAAAAGGGTTTTTCTTCAATCTTCTTCCTTCGCAAAATATCAGGTGTCAAAGTTGACCTCTTTGAAGCTGCCTGGGAATGCAGTCACAAAACTGTGTAAAACCCATTTGTATTTGATTTTGAAAAAATATCAAATGAAGTGATGGGATCTTCAGAATTGGCATGAAAATACATTAATATGGGAAGAATTCAAGACACCAATTGATTTGTCATGAACATGAACCGATCGCTAGATATTAGGTTCCAAAGTGAACCACTTGAAAACTGCACCTGTCAAGACCTGATTCGAGCTCACCAACTTTCAATTTTAAAAACCCATTAAATCTCCTCCTAGAAAGTTGTAACTGGAGAGTTTGGTTCATTTAGGCTTGATGAGTGTGTGTGTAAGAGGATTCTTCACCATCCATCTTCTGTCATGAAATGTTAAGGGCCAAAGTTGACCTCTCTGGAACTTTCTGGAAATACAGATATGGAAACTAAACTTTTTACATTTTCTTTTGATTTTGAAAAAAATAGAAAATGAGATGTTGGGGTCCCAAAAACTGGCATGCAAATACATTATTATGAGGGGAATATAGAACACTGATTAGTTTGTCAGGATCATTATTTAGCTGCTAGATATCAACCTCCAAATTTGGCTTCTTGGGCTGATTTCACATTGTGCAGGTAACAAACCTTACCAGAACCCTCCAACTTGGTTCTTCAAAACCTAGTGAAAATTGATCATAGGAAGCTGAAATCAGGTGTGCTCACTTACATATGGTAGACAAACATATTTGTGAAATTATTTTGCATGAAGACGAACCGGCTCTAAATTATACTGCTTCAAAGTAGGTCACTTGAGCATATTGTGCAGGTGTATCTATGAGTATTGAAATTGAATTTTTCATATGGGAACCTAAAATTTTGCAAAAATTGGTATGAAATTTTAGGTCCCAACAGTGGCTCTGTCTGGGGATGTATGCCCCCTGTGGGCATAGCAAGATCCTAGATCTTTGGGGAGCAAACGGGTGCCTTCTCCGTTGGGTAACAGAGTCTACTTTTGCCCCAAAATTGATATGGTCAAAAGACCATATCAGAAAAGAAAATCCATGTCTTTCCCCTGTCAAAAACTTTTTTTTGATCATCTTGTAATGATACCCCATCTTCTTGACTGAATTTGTTCATATAGTTCAATAATGCATCATAATTTATGCTGCAAGTGTGTTTTGTATTATTCAGTATCTGGAAGTTAGTCATAGTCTGAACACCTTCATTATTGTATGACATAAGGAAGTCATGATTGTTAGACCTTGTAGGATGTCTTACTTTATCATATCTATTGTTATTCACCAAATGCTGGTCTTTGAACTGAAATGGAAAATGGAATAGATCAAGCTGCTTCTGACACATGCTATCATCAATGTTGGCTCCAATATAAAACACCGTATCCTCTTCCTTATCACATCCATCTTCCCCACACGCTTGTGAGTCAATAATCTGCCAATCATACATATTGGAGTCATCAACCTCCTCTGGTTCAATGGACATCTTTATCTCTGGATCAGTGTCACAAGAGAAGTCATGACCACTATCTGTCTCTTCTTTGCAAAAATGTGACTTGGGAAATATGGCCTCACATATTTCATCATCCCTACCATGTTGAATGCATTCACTGTCAAAAGATATATGCGCTGGACACAGTACTTGGGTATCATCTTTATGTACATAGCTTTGATATTCTTTGGTGAGCAATTCTAAAATATGCTCACTGTCAAGTGAGCATGTTTCTTCATCAACACTCTCACTGAAATTTTTATCATTCTTTTCACCACTACTATAATGCTCAAAATTTGATGTACATATTTCATCAACCTAATCATTTATAGATTCTTTATCAAAATATCCACCTCCCTGACTGTCTGAATGCCTTTCATCCTCTTCATCTTCTTGTGATATATCATCATACAATGGCTTTGAACAGGCTTGAAGATTATTTTCTGCCATGTGCATTTCCTCTTGATCAAGATTTTGAAAATATTCACCTTGATTATCTGAAAAGATTTCATCCTCAGGATAACATGGGTTTGGAAACACTTGGAGTTCATGTCCTGGTATACCCATCTTTTGAAAACAATGCTCTTCTTCCCCCCAACACTGCTGATTCATATATTGCGGTGGGTGGGCTGGGATAAATTTTGTCTGATATGGAGGCTGATAATAAACATTTTGTTGGGTGAGTTGATGAGAGTGGAGATTTTGATGTGACATATGTAGATGATAATATTGTGGAGCATATCGTTGTCCAGGTGGCGGATAGTATTCATTTTCTTGGTATGTTGCTAGTCCATCCATATCTGGCTGCATTGCTATATCAGTTTCTTCATATTTAATATCATCGGATTCAATATTGATAATATCCTCATGCCTTTTCCTTTCTATGATAGGAACCAATTGAACCACTTGATCTATAGTAACTAGCTTTAATGATTCGGGCCAATTAGTTGACATAGGCACATAAGCAAGCATGAACATTTTAATAAATAAGGATACACTAGGTTTGAAATGAAAAGGTATCTATTCATAGATATCCCCCAACCTGATGAACAACTCATATCCAGATTCTCCTTCATGTCTCCTTAGTTCAAAGAATGCATCTAAAGGGGGTATGTTATATTTTTTCATGTTTCATCAATTTTATTTTCAGAGACATCATCTCTTTTGAGAAGAGGAAAATTTCATCTTTCTAGGTTCTTGTAAGTAGAGTTTACCAATCTGTATTTGAATTTTGTGTAGAGTCACCACCTCTATTTAGAGGACTAATCAATTTTCTGGGTTTTTCCTTCCACCAACAGAGTTATGCCTTTTAATTTTCTGACTCTAATAACATGGTCTACTACCAGGTTTCTCTATGTGTTCTCCCCAATAGAGTCACCATTTTGTTGGTTCCCAAAAATGCAGGTTGCTAACCCTAAGAGGATGCCAGACTCTATGTTTGGATTTGCAACATTTTTGGACCAATTGACAGAGCTATTAGCTCCCTACACTTCAGGTCCTGCAAACCTAGGCGGGTGTACCTTTGTAACTAAAGTAGAATGAACACTATATGACTTGATTGGATTAGTAAATCTATCACAATGGCATAAGATGTAATAGATGCAGTCTACAGATTATCTCCTACTCCTAATGTACTAACTTGAAATAGAAATATTTTGAATATGAGTTTGGATAGTAATGACTAGTGCCTACTTCTATTGGGCTATGGAGTCGGTAAATAGATGAAGATTTAATGGAAATGGATGTATGAGGTAAGTTGATCTACTTCACAGTTTAACTCAAACTTGTAAGGCACATGGGATGTTTGCACCTTATGCAAACGTGCAAGAATGTCAGTTATAATGCTCTTCTTATACTATCCCAATGATATTCCCTGTATTACTGTGAACAACTGAGAGGATGTTTAATTCTAGTAAGAAGGGAATTTAGACCAGATTTGTTTTGTAGAAAGGATTTACCTCTTGGCAGAGACCTTATGACAATTCTGATCAACTTCTTTACAGAAACCAACCAATTCAAACACACTGAATCAGCAAATGTGACCAGATAAATCAACAATATACTCGATACAATAATTTAAATAATATGGGAAAACCATTCTGGAGACAACATTACAACATTTAGGATTTAATATTAACATTACAGCTGAACATTGAAAACAGATAACTGAATTGAAGCATTCCGTTCCATTAATGAAAAAAATGTGTATATACAAGTTCTGATCAGGTGAATGGGTGGAGTGGAATTAAATAATTTCCTACTGCTACCCTAAATCTACTAATTATTTCTAATCTACCCCCTTTTTCTGCTTGATTTTTCTTCTCTGGTAAATATCCTTTGGACTCTAGGGTTACAACCCTTTATTTCTTCCGTTGCAACCTTTGATATACCTTTTCGTTTATTTAATTACCTTTGGCAATGATTAAATATTTAATCTAGCTTTTTGATCTTCACATAGTACTTTAATCTCCATTTGATTATATTTCCCGGCGTGTTTTTCCACTGTTATCTCACAAGAATATAAAAAATTATCATCAGCTTCCCATTTTGCAAATATTTATTTTAACTTCCTTTTGCCTTGAGATCTCGTGAAAATAATTCTTCAAGAAATAATTATTATTTCCTTTAATATATATTTTCACCCAATTGGTAAGAAATAATTACTCGCTTGTGAGTTGCTCGGTGAAAATGTTTTTTCGCCTTTGCATATACTTCCTCAAAAATATTTTTAAGGTAAAATAATTACCCATCAGGTGAAGTCTTTGAAAACTATTTTGCCTCCATCTTTATAACTCATTTGGCAAGATATTCGGGTGAACAATATTTATTTTATATCTAAAGATAATCTTGTAAAATCTTCAACATATTTTCTCGTGAATATATTTACCCATAAATATGTTTATGCTACATATTTGTTTAATATTTCATACCTTTCAATTACATTTGTTCACCTTTTATTTTCTAGAATGTAATTATATCATTTTCCCATCTTTGGTGAAAGTAGGTATGTTTCTCGAAAAAGTATCGACAAGAAATATGATCTTGGTGTGATTTGAAAATCTCATACTGATTAGTTTGGTTTTGCCGATGACATTTTTACTATTGGCTATTTAGGGTTTACTTCATCGGCAAGTTGGGAGGACTCAAAGTTTGCTCACTGATAAGCCATCTCTTGCCGATAATGTACCTATCGGCATGACTCCTCAGATCGGTGTGATTTTACAAATTCATTCTGACTTCCTTGTTTCCTGGATGACATTTGTTTTATTTTTTATTCTTTTTGGGTTTACTAGTTTTGGCATAGGTAGTGAGGATTTTGGCGAGGGCTATGGACTCTGGCTATATATTTGCCAATTTCTTGATATCAGCGCTAATCTCTTGCACTATCAACATTTAATGGATAAACTTGCGCCTTTGTGAGCATGCTTTCCAAATTATCAATTCTCATAATATTTTCCATAATGAAATTTAGGAGTAAAGAGAGCAAGAAATCGATCTGGTATTGCTGGCACAGTCTGATTATCATTTCTGCCTTTTCCTCTCTATCTAAATTATCTTCCTGTTGTTGTAAAGTTGGAGTACCATCATCTGCAGCTTGTGAAACATTAGCTTCACCCTTTTCATGTGATACAGTGGCATCATTTACTTGAACTATTGGCTCATCTTCAACTGGTGTAGCCCTCCGTAAGTGAGAAACAAAGTGCTCCTTAATCCCCAATGCTATTGAAGCACTGTTGGTTCCTCAAAGCTGTTGACTCTGGTTTACGTGATAGCACAAGTACACATTTTCTCATACTCTAACGCATTCACAGCTGGTTCCTCAAAGCCCTCCGTAATTGAGAATTCACAAGTACCTCTCATGACTACAATCTCCTCATCAAGCAAAAACTTGAGTCCACAAGTAAGTTTCCAATGAAACTTGCAATATGTTTCTTTACCAAACTTGAAAATATGAAATCTGAAACCTTCAATATGTCTGAAATCTGAAAGAATTCCCCAGTCATAAAAAAATGTGAACATTTGACAACTTTTCAGGAACATGGGAAAATAAATCCATGATACGCCATGGCTCTTGCAATAAACTCATCTGCTGCAGGAATTCTTATATAAAATATGATTTAAATACATCCTTAAGCATTGGTGAATCAGATTAGTGTAGTGGCCTCAAATATCATCTTTGCATAGGTTAATAAAGCTCGGCATATGGTTTAGATTCCTGTATTTCTTTTCTACATGAGTGTATAGATTTTTTGCCCATAGATCTACTTATACACAGCTCATGTGTCTTGTAGAGTTGGAAGCAGGTCGGTGAAGATTGGTTTAAATCCACTGAACCCTCATTTTAAAATTATTTTTCCTTGCCAATCTTGCCAGTTGAATAAATGTCTTTCTTTTCCAATTGGTATCTTTGATCTTCAAGACATCTATTTTGGAAAAAATGGTTCTATTCACTCCCAAACTTAGGTGTACATTAAATGTCTCATTTAATTGGGTTCATCATATTCAAAATTTGGGTGTTTTCTTGGCTTTATAACTTCATTTTTGTGTGAAGCATGTTGGGTTCCATTGTGGGCGCGACTAAATTTTTTTTGTTTTGAAACAAGATTTTAGTCTAGAATTGATCTGACACCATTCGTGTGTTCATGAGGTGTGAAAATGAAATGGGTTTTCATCAAAATCTTCTTTCTAGCACTTTGCACAGTGAGCAAAATAGGCCAGGTAGCCTCCAAAATTACCCTAGAAAACTGATCAAAACCTCTCTCGGAGCCACGAAAGTGCACAAACTTGTAGATTTTTGACCTGAGAATTCAACACAACAAATGGTTCGGAGTGAAGTTATTAGGATTAAAAGCTGCTTGCAATCAAAGTAGCTCACTCAGCATGTTTTGCCCCTGTTTAAACTCAACTGAAACCTATCATTTTGCCTCTTTGGAAAAATATCAAATTTGATATTGAGAAGTTGCCATCCTGGGGATTACTTCATTTAGGTCATGTGAACATGTAGGCAAAAGGGTTTTCTTCAATCTTCTTCCTTCGCAAAATATCAGGTGTCAAAGTTGACCTCTTTGAAGCTGCATGGGAACACAGTCACAGAACTGTGTAAAACCCATTTGGATATGATTTTGAAAAAATATCAAATGAAGTGATGAGATCTTCAGAATTGGCATGAAGATACATTAATATGGGAAGAATTCAAGACACCAATTGATTTGTCATGAACTTGACCCAATCACTAGATATTAGGTTCCAAAGTGAACCACTTGAAAACTGCACCTATCAAGACCTGATTCGAGCTCACCAACTTTCAATTTTAAAAACCCATTAAATCTCCTCCTTGGAAGTTGTAACTAGAGAGTTTGGTTCATTTAGGCTTGATGAGTGTGTGTGTAAGAGGATTCTTCACCATCCATCTTCTGTCATGAAATGTTAAGGGCCAAAGTTGACCTCTCCACAACTTTCTGGAAATGCAGATATGGAAACTAAACTTTTTACATTTTCTTTTGATTTTGAAAAAAATAGAAAACAAGATGTTGGGGTCCCAAAAACTGGCATGAAAGTACATTATTATGAGGGGAATACAAAACAATGATTAGTTTGTCAGGATCATCATTTAGCTGCTAGATATCAACCTCCAAAGTTGGCTTCTCGGGCTGATTTCACATTGTGCGGGTAACAAACCTTAGCAGAACCCTCCAACTTGGTTCTTCAAAACCTAGTGAAAATTGATCATAGGAAGCTGAAATCAGGTGTGCTCACTTACATATGCCAGACAAACATGTTTGTGAAATTATTTTGCATGAAGACGAACCGGCTCCGAATTATAATGGTTTAAAGTAGGCCACTTGAGCATATTGTGCAGGTGTATCTATGAGTGTTGAAATTGAATTTTTCATATAGGAACCTAAAATTTTGCAAAATTTGGTATGAAATTTTAGGTTCCAACAGTACCGATGATATCCTTGAAGAGTCCAAAGTGCAAAAAGGCAGCAATCTTTGAAGAGATGTTACTCAAAAATCATGTCACTTAGAAACATTCTGTCTAAGGTAACACAATCACGTACAGTGCCTCTAAAATAACCTCTCTCAGTTTTTTATATCTCTGAGGTATTTTCCCATGGTGAAAGGTTTTCTACTGCCCCAAAAATTATCAGAAGGAGGTAGTGTAAAGTTGCAAAGGGGTGTAACTTTTGTTCTTCTCGTTGTGTGGCCAAACTGACAGTTCCAACACATCTAGATGGGTACATTTATGCTAGGCATGGTTCTGTTTTTCACCCAAACATGTCGAAACAGTCTGAGCTACATTGTACCAACGATATCCCTAAAGAGTCTAAAGTGAAAAAAGGAAGCAATCTTTGATGAGATGTTACTCCAAAATAATGTACTTAGAAACATTTTATCTAAGGCAACGTGATCATGTAGAGTGCCTCTACAATAACCTCTCTTAATTTTTTATATCTCTGAGGTGTTTGCCCGTGGTGAAAGGTTTTCTGCTGCCCCAAAAATTGTCAGAAGGAGGCAGTGTAAAGTTGAAAAGGGGTGTAACTTTCATCGTACTCCTGATGTGACCAAACTGACAGTTCCAACGCGTCTAGGCGCCAATGTGAGGTTGTTTTGATGGCAAAGGGCACTTTGATTCATGATGTTGAATCTCCTTCCTCCTAGGTGCCAAAATGGATAGTTTAGACAAGAAAAGGTGCCTTAGTATACTTAGTTGATTTCTTGGCAATTTGATGGGTTTAATCACTTGTTCTAATCTATAGGAGACCATTTTACACTTAGGCGCTAGATAATAGGATTTAGAACTATTATCACCCAGTTTTGCACCCTTGCATAAAGCCATGAAGCCTCTGCAAACTGGAGTAACATGGGACTAATCTCTAAGTGTGGGACTTTGCTAAGTGAGATCAGACCTCTAGAAAAGGCTAGCTTCCTTCTCTAGTTATCACCTAAAACTACTAAATTTTAAGGGGAAAAGAGAGAGAGAAAGCTTGTAATGGAAATGAAATAAAAGCTTGAAAATAAGGGTGATGCACCAGACAGATTTAAAGAAATTTCCACAACACTGAGAAGATGCACAATGTAATCAAATACAGCAAGTAGGTATACACAGATTAGATGACTCTAGCAGAGGTGAGAAGCAATATGATTGAGAGGAATAAAACATTCATAGACAAACCATATGCAGATTCACACAGAACTAGAAAATTCAACAAAGGAGGTAAAATAACTTGCACATATTCAATGGAAAGGCACGGTTACAGCATATGAAAACCTTGTTTGGAAACAGAAAAGTCTTAATGCCAAAAAAATTCTAACCCTATTTACATCATTTGAATGCATACTTATAACATTCCAAAATTATTCTAAGTCGATTACAAAATTTGCCCTATGAGCTGTCATAGATAAAGATCTCCATCGATATTTAGAGTCTTTATTGCAGCTACTTACTCATCGTCAATCTGGAGATGAAGAGGTGGAAAGATATTCTTTGTCGTTAATGCGAGTTGCTTATTCTGTCTGCTGCAATGAATGCCCAAAAATATCTCCATCTGCTAAAAGTTATCTCTAAGATGTTCATCGCTCACAAATATGCATTTCCAGATCTGAAATTTGAAAAGTGATAAAGGTCCTGAAAAACCCTGCCAAATGAAAGAGGGGACCAAAATATGCAACTTTGCCTCTTATAGCAAGTCAAAATTTGCCAAAATGGTGGAGATACAGGCGGTCAAACTTTCAATCAACTGCCTGTATATATCACTTTTACATCTCTGTGTATATCGCTACATCTTGGCGCCTGAATCGACATTCAAAAACTCATCCTGCATCTCCTTCTACACATACATGGCACTTTGCATATCGGCCCCTGTACATCCCTTTGTATTTTGAAATTGTATATACATACAATTTCCCCTTGTATATGTGGGCCCTACCACTGAAATTGCCCATCATATATCCTTGTATCTGCTCCTTTGTATGTCAAAACATACAATCACCTTTTATACAAAGTGGACCCCAAAAAGACCATCAGTTGCATTTCATTGTTCTGCCAGGTCCGACTTGTATATTTTCTCCTTGTACATTTCTTTGTATATGCAAATATACAAAAACCTATACATACAAGGCGAACCTGAAACCTTTATGTGCCGAACTTGATCTTCAATTGAAATCTGTCTTGTATATTTCATTTGTATCTTTGACTTGCATATCGCAATATACAAGCGCCATATACATACAAGTCGGACCCCAAAAGACCATTAAGTATATTTGATTGCCCTGTCGAGTCTGGCTTGCATCTCCTACTCTTTGAATTTTCTTCTTGTATATTGCAATATACAAATGGCCTCATACATACAAAACGGACCCGGAGCCTGAATGAGGCAGAAATGATATCCATTTGAAATCTGGCCTGCATATTGGCTTGTATATTTGCTTGTATATGCACGATATACAAGCCACTGTTCATGAGAT
Source organism: Cunninghamia lanceolata (assembly GCA_027924645.1). Classification (NCBI taxonomy): domain Eukaryota; kingdom Viridiplantae; phylum Streptophyta; class Pinopsida; order Cupressales; family Cupressaceae; genus Cunninghamia; species Cunninghamia lanceolata. Next base: position 4,821,621 of record BSBN01000726.1, read on the forward strand.
CCTTTGTATGTCGAAACATACCATCCTCCTTGTATATGTGTGGGCCCTACCTTTTGTATGTTGGTGATATACAAATGCCTTTGTATATTTTCCCCGCGGCACTTCTTGCATGCAATCTCATTTGTAAACCTGCGGGCCCCACCTCTTGCATGTCCTGCCAGCATTGTAGCAAATGTACATTTGCACCCTTGTATATGCAAATATACAAACTCAAATATACAAACTCCCTTACATACAAACAAGGAATCTTTATGGAATATGCCTGCAATGTATCTTTCAGTTTGTATGTTTCCTTGCATGTGCGAAATATACAGACACCTATATATACAAGGTGGACCTGAAAGCTTTATAGAACCAATTGAAACCTATATTCGGGTCCAGATTGTATATCGGCTTTATATATTGGTTTGTATGTGCAAACATACAAGCCGATATACAAAGCACTATTCATGTGATCCTTTGTGTCTCCACTCTTGTACTGTATCAAATGTATATTTTGGCCTTGTACATTTCGGCGAATGTACATTCACTGTAGCATATGTATGTCTGTCGGCCTTGTATATTGCATTGCACATTTCTTTGTATCTCCATTTGTATATCTGAATATAAAAGCCCCTATATACATGCAGACTCAATATACATTTAGCAAATATTCTGAGAATCTGCGGAAGATTCCCTAAATGTATATGCATTTCCTTGGCCCGATATACATTCAGAAAATGTATATAACTCACTTTTTTGAATATTTCCTAAAGCCGATAGATATTTGCAACCCTGCCATGAACCTTTAAACTGTATATTTGACCAAAACTTTGACCATGGATAACTTCTTTATTTGGCCGAATTTCAGAATGATGTAAAAAGCAAACCTGCCTATTTTTTCATCCTCTTTCCAATGGTAAGGTTTCTTAGGCAAGGTTCTTTGGGAAATTTGGCACTTTAAGCTTTATAGGAGCATTTAAAGAGGGATTTTCAAGGAAAATACCAGGTTAACTATTTTAGCTCTGGACAGAGAAAAAATGGGATAACAAGAACATCTTCCTTCAAGGTGCCAAAATGAGGTTATTTAGACACAAAAGTGCACCTCCATACAAGATGCTTATTCTCCTTCCACTTAGGTGCTCATTCATGATGATCCAAATGACAATAGGCGCCTAGACTTCCTTTGGTAAGATTTAGTCATTTTGAAGGTTCTAACACTAGGTGCTACAGTTGGAAATGATTTAAAGTTTATTTTTCTCTAGGCACCCAAAATGGATGGTGGAGACAAGAAAAGGCGCCTAGGCTTCTTTTGATGATTTTTAAAGTCTTCCTAAGTTATATTATGTTATATTGACCCTTAGGCACAAATGGATGATCTAGGATGACTCTAGGTGCATATCCAAGGTGATATCTTTCTAGGCACAATCTTCACTAAGTTTAGACTTCACTTTACATCAAGGCACCAAAATGGATAGTTCAGAGAGAGGCAAAAATGCGCCTAGAGGTATGATGCTCAGTTTGATGTGTTTGATCAACTTTGATAATCAAGATGAATTGCCTCCCTTAAGGCGCCCTCCTTTATACTTTGAAACATCCTTCCAATATCAAGGCATAATTTTGAGGTTGTTTGGATGATGAAAGGCACCTTGAGTTCTAGGCAGAGTTTTGAGGTTGTGCAAGTAGAGAAATGCACCTAAGGTCTTAAAGTAAATTTGTACCTAAAACTAAAAAATCCCCGAGGTATGACTTATGGAAGCATATAGCCCCAATGTTATGTTGCATACTAAAATTAGGTAAGACTCAATGTAATCTCATAACCTCGCCTTATATGTAAGAGGAATTACATTTAATAACCACAATGGTCATTAGGTACTCATAAGCATATGATTTTGACTATCTTATTCAAAACAACAAACATACTCTTTGCATCCCAATATGGTATAATAACAAGAAATTAAGAAATATTTTCAATTGACCAACTCATAAAGAATATGGATCAGCATACTCATTTGAATATTTTCAATTGAGCAACTCATAAAGAATATTAATATTTTCTATTCAACATGATGATTCATTTTTTTTTAAATACAACTTTTATGTTTTAGTTCCAAAATGAGGTTTAGGTGATACTTGAATAACAATAGCTAGCTTATTGGATCAACAAACATCTTATGTAATACAATTGGACTTTAAATATTTGAAGTAGCCATCTACAAATATCCATTCAAACGTGGACTTATAATGCAAGTATGGATGCCATCAATAAAAAAGATTTGTATTAACCAAATGTCCATATAGGCATACAAGAATGCCATATAGGCATACAATGTCAACTATATACAATACAAAATATATGTCCACAAATGCCATATAGGCATACAGCAAAGGAACACAATAAAAAGTCATTCCCCTCTGGCTCGTGAAGAGAATGGATCACAGGCAGCCTTTGATTTTCTAAGGGATGGAGACACACATGTGGGTGGTCTACTACGAACCTGAGGGCTGCTCCTCCTATTTAGTTCTTCCTACATCTTTAGCTGTTACAATAAAAAGTATAGACATTAATATATAGAAATTGCATGTTATAAAAAATGAAATATTTAAAAAAATAATCACTTACCGCTACCATATAATTTGTCTCCTCACTTGCCTCAGTAGCAGGAATAGGCCATGGTGATGTCATGTCCTATAGAAACCATCTAGATAGAAATTAAACTTCAAATCAATAATCTTTTAATTTTTCAAAAATAAAAAACTATAACAATGAATGTAAATTAAAATTTACTAATCTACCTCATACCCTTGTCAATGACATTGAGCTATGAATCGCAGAGGTCACACCATGCTCCATTGCCCTATGAACATCGGGAGGTGTCTCCGTAGCTTGTATCATCTAGAAATAAAACAACATTATTCAATTACGAAAACTATAATAGTGATGTAAATCATGGCTCCTAACATACACACATGCTCATCTAAATATGAAAGTACACACAATAAAGCACACAAGTCACATACAAAAATCTAGTAAGTATAATTCATTCATTAAACTATTTATTTTATTACCTCCGTGAAGCTTTGAAGTCCACCACTACTGGCAGGTGTTGCTGTGAAATCTCTAATATTAACTTATTCAACATCCAAAATCACATATTAGAATACCATTCATATAACGATGCTATTCACATGTAATATTTATAATTGTTTACTAGTTACATAGTGTAATATGTAGATGGAGAACCACTAAAAACTGCATCAACGCTATGACCCTGAAATTTCATTAAAATCATCAAACTAAATTAATTAATCTTGCATTTCAAAAATAAAATTTAATAAATTAAATTCAATAAACTTGCTAATATTTACCTGAGTATTAAGGCTGAAAGTCTCACTCAGGAGGGTATCTGTCATCACCATCTGCTCAGCTGCAGATGTAGCCTATGCACCTGCGTCCTGACTATCCATGGGGTCATAACCACAGGCTGACTCGTAAGTCTGACAAGTATGGGGTGGGACCCTACTCCTCACACTATCTCCCAACCCACTCTATACTACAGGACTGACATGCTCTATGATGCTCTTGGTTAAGGCACTAATGGACTGAAGTGTATCGACCTCAAAACTCTCCTTCACAATGGAAGGGATAGAAACATGCTCATGTGCTAGTCTACTGATTACTCATCTCATTGTTTGCTGTGGGTCAACACGTGCCCCTGGTCTATCTTGTGTTGACCCCCCACCTCTACCCTGGAAGTCCGGCATATCAAAATAGTTTGGCACTTTATTGAGGACAAACTCGTAGTAGAGTTTCCTCAAAAAGTATTGCGGGACCTCATTATTATCACATGGAGGATGGTCAAAAACTATCCACCACCTCTACACAAAATTGTCCCTGATCGCTTGGTTGTTGCACCAATGGATAGTGAACCTCTTGCATGTAATGGGTGGAGGTTGATTTGTTTGTGGGTTTGTGAAAATCGAACACAAGTCTAATTTTGTAATTTGTAATTTTTTCACATCTTGGTATGACATCTTGTCTGCATAATAGTCTCTAAACTCTCTCCTTTTATCTGTCCAACTAGATATTTGCTTGCTAATTGAATCTACATTTGATAACATAGATTCAAGAGTTTCAGCAAGCATGGACCTATGCAAGGTTGAAGTGGAAGGATCTTTCAACCTTGCAATTATATCTTCAATTTATTTTTTGTTGTTTTCAATTTGCCCCATTATATTTTCTTGTGTTCCAGGGGCATGTCGAGGAATGAATGGAGGAGGTTGTTGTTCTGTAGGTATTTCCTCCTCAGGATTTTGTGGATTTTGAGGAGGAGGAGGAGGAGAAGGTGCATTAACATTTCCTGATAATTAACGAAATATACATCACCTACCTATTTAGAAACAAAAAAAAAAAAAAAAAACTCACTCCTTTGGCGTGCTCGACATCATAGTGGCATTTTAGCGATGAATTAGCAATATTTTGGTGTTTAATTATCTTTTCCAAAACGCGAGCGCACTTCCTAGGGTTTGCAAGCCACGGGTATAGAGGAGAAAAATAGAAATGAAATGAGATAAGCTTTTTTTAAATTTATAATAGTTCATAATGCGCTCGTGTTATAACGTGAGTGCGTTATGGTTTGGTTTTGACGAGCCTTAGGCTTGTCATTACCAAACCATAACGCGACCACGTTATAATGCACTTGCGTTATGTATTAATTTTTTTATAAAAGAATTTGGCCACTTTTTGGCCCCCCATCTTTTTGCACTTACCCAAGCATAACATGTGACCTTGATAATATATATGCATGCAAATCCTTTTTTACAAACCTCTAGTCTTGAAACAAAGATGCCCAAGTTTATGCCCATGACTGTCCTAGTATTTGATTGAACCTATAACATGATTGTCTATATAGTATTAAATTGATCTTTCTTGTCTCCCTCACTATAAGAGTCAAAATTTAGGTCTCGAATGAAAATCCCTTTACTTCAATTTGAAAATTACATCTAGTTCACTATAATAGCTCTTACATCTTGAAATTTGTACATGCACATGTATCTATATGTTTAATTTAAATGTATTTCAAGTGTAATTTCTTGAAACATACATATAATTTATCTACTTTAAATTTATAATTTATAATTTTTCAACATGTACATTATATGTTTATTTTTAATTAATATATATATTCTTGATTTAATTTTAAATTTGTACTCAAGTTTGTATGTTTATATGTATATATGCAGGTTCATATAGTTTTTATATATATCATGAATCTGGATGATATTCACTTTGATGTTGAGGACTTCCTTAATGCACAAGATGATCGGGCACCACCCCCACCCCCAACCCCAGCTCTAGATGCCCCTGCTCCAAATACCCCACCTGGACCCCCACCTCGACCCCCACCTGGAACTGACTAGGTTCGCTTGCGATCCATAATTAATGAAAATGTGGATTCCATACAAGAAAAATTGAATTCCATTCGCAATGAACAATTCATGCCACCTCACATGGTACGTTTTGCAACTTTGATGTAAAACATTGTAGATTCTGTGAGGTCTATTGACTTAGACTTTGATGGATTCCAAAAATGGAGAGAGGAGAGGCGCTAATTTTATGCTAATGGCCTCTCTTATAAGGATATTTTAGATCTTAAAACCATAAAAGGTTATTTAGCGCAATAGTTTAGACATCCCATTACAAATGAACCTATTCCTACAAATAAGAAAAGAATATCAATTAGGTGGTGTAGGCATGAAGGAATGTCTACCAATTTTTGGGACAGATGGTGGATGGTGTTTGATTATCCACCTCATGCTAATTGTGAGGTTCCTTTGTATTTTTTGAGAAAATTATATGTAGAGTTTGTTATGAATAAGAAACCTAACTACTTTGATTTTAGATCATTCCAAGGTATTGGTGGTGGCATGCCACAACAAAGGTTGGGAGCACGGGTTGATCCCTAATGAATTATGCCTGCTCAACCTCTTATTGACCCTCCTTTTGTTGCCATTCCTTCGCCCTTCCATCATCGTGCAATGGTATCCACACTAGGCACATTGAGTGCACTCTCAGGTAGCCTAGATGAGCAAACTTCTATGATGGTAGCTCAGGTTAGAGATCATGTAGGAGTTGATGATGGAAGTGGTCCTAGTACCACTCCACATGTGTCGATGCCTCATACATGTACGAGTTGCAATCAGTTGTGTTATGGACCTTATCAGGTAGTTGCACCCACTTCAGCTACACATGCATCATCTGATAATATGGTTGAATCATTTGTTGATTATCTATTTGCTAAGGATCATCCCACTGATCATTCGACACATGTATATGTAGGTTACACACATGTTGAATTTATAACAATTTTAAGCACGTCTTTTTAATCAACATATAGATCAATTAAATTGTAATATTTTAACAATCGAATTGTTTGGTGTAGATGATGGCAACAGGGACCATTGATCAATTTAATTTTTCATCGACACCTGTTCATCTCGGGCACCCATTTGGGGTATTTTGAATGATTTATATTTTAAATAATTTTATTTACTTGATTTTAATTTGTAATTTAGTCTTGAACATGTACATTAAATATTTATGTTGGTTCAGGGTTCTTCCACATTGAATCCTCCATCTGAAGGTGTCTTGAGTGCTCCTCCATCATTGGGCATTTGACATAACACTTTTACAGTATGTATATTGTTTTAAAAAACTATATATACTTAGATTTTTCTATTTCGATTTCACTATATTTAAAAACGTGAATGTACTATTTAATATATATTAAAAATATATATCTATGTAGGTTGACGCAACAATGAGGATGGGCATTGCAGCACACTTAGATAATCCAAGTTTATATCAGGAGTCGACTGCATTTTAGGTTGTTCAAAAATGTATATCTATGTCTATGTGTAATATATGTACAAGTCTTTTAAATAGATTAAAATAAAAACTGAGTACCTATATGTACACAAGTCAATATATATATGTTTTAACCTAATTTGTACACACATGTGCTAAGTTATAAATGACCTTGTAGGAGCTTGTCAGTGACATGTTTCATTAACACACAACACATGCAGAGTAGGAGGATAGAGGAGATGGGCAGCCTGATACGGTATAATTTAAAATTTAGATTATATTTAAAGTCAATTAAAATATACATTGTGAACTTAAAGTAAATTTCTTGATAGATATATATGTTGACATGTGTTCAAAATTCTTTTTCTTTTATAGCTTGAGACATGTCATGTAGCTAAGCCTGTAGAGACAGGTCTTGGAATAGAGGATGCACAACAACCTCTTATAGTATAATAATTTAAATATGATAAATTATATAAATTAAATTGAATTAAATCATTTTTAAAATTGTCTTACATCTAATTTCAACTTGAACTTTCTCTTGTATTAAATTGATTGATTCATAGCATGTAGAGATAGGTCTAGGTGCACCAGAGCATGCCTCTCAGCCTCACACAGTAATTTCATTTTATGATAAATTATAAATTTAAAAATTGTCATTAAATCATTTTAAATCATCTTACATCTGATTTCATCTAAATCTTTCTCTTCTACAGAGTGATTCAGGTCATCTGAGTAGTTCGCATGGTGTGAAGAGGACTCTTGATTATAGAGATAGTATGTGAGAGGTTATTTCATGGGCTACATAATTTGACTATTTCATGGACTATGTTATATACTATTTGTCATGGACTTTATATTTTGAACATGGGTTGTATTGTCATGGACTTTATATATTTTTTGAACATGGACAGACTTTATTTCATTTCACTATTTTATGCTCTCTAGAATACAAAACTTTATTTCATTGTTGTATGTGTTTTACACTTCAAACATGCAAGTACTTTAGCTATATAAAAATGCACAACATGACTTTGAACTTATATATTCCACTAGTATTAAAAATGTGCTAAAATGGTAATAGCAAGCTCTAAATTTAAAATTAACAAGGGTAAAACACTATAACTCAAAAGTGACTTTAGTAGTGAGATTCATAATAATATTTTTTTGTCAAGAGTCAGTTGGTCTATTGGTGAAGTTACTAGGTTCACAAAAAAACTATTAGAAATCAATTTTTGTTGAGTAGAAGGCCCAACACCCTAAGAGTTAAGTTTGGGGTTAAGTCCCAATGAATAGTCTACGAAAGCTTTACAAATTTGACAAAAAAATATAATATCATGTCAATCTTCAACTAATATTAGTACATGGATTGGTAAAGCTTTGAAAAAATATAATTGGTTGATATTATCAAAATCACTTTTACAAAAAAAATGTTCAATATTATTAGGATCATAATAATCATACATAAAGGGTTTATCAGATGATAAAGATAACTAATACTCTGCTCATAAAAGGCCATGCATAGCATTCTTAGACATATTAGTAGTCCTATACTTCATGGTCTAGTGGAAAATTTAACATTTTTGCTAGGTTTATTCAAATGAAACAAATTATCTTCCTATATGATCCCCCACTATTAGACAAAACATTCCTTAACTAATTCATATGCATAAGTCATTATATGACATGGGAAAACTAGTATGAGGATAATATATTGCATTTTAATCAAGATGACAAAGAAGGAATCCAAAAGACCTTTCTTTGAGAACCACACTTAGAAAATAAAATGTCTATCAATTTCAAATGGTTGATGTTACAATTCTATGGTAGGACATTTAATGGTAACAAATTTATGAGTAACTATTGAGATAAGTGATACTTAGCATACAACTTGCCTTGAAAGTTGATCATTGCACAACACAATAATATAATTTAGCAAGACACAATTCCTTTGACATGCTTTCATTAAGTTTATCTTTAAATTTTCTATTTTTAGTTTGTGTAGATAAGATTTGCTTAGGCTTGGGAATCAATCTCACAACCTTCACTAGAGCACTTGTAGATGCCTTTGTTCAGATCCACAGTCACAGACCTAATTGAGATTAGGTCCACACTTGTGTGTTTGACCTAAAGAGGGAATTTATAAACTTTTTATGGAATGGAGTAAAATTTTGAGATGTGTGATCATGATGTTTTTAGGAATGTTTTTAAGACTTGATCACACTATATAAATTATAGTCTTTTTGAGCTCTCATTCATAAAATAGTTTTTCCTAGGCTCAAAACATAAGGTAAAATGATATAAGGTAAAATGACATAGGTATGTACATTTTTCCCTATTACAATGTTTTAATTAAAATATATCAAGTATTATTGTGAAAGCATTACCCTTCCACAAGAAAGAGTGAACTTGGAGAGTGTTAATTTCCATCACTATATCATTAGGCAAGCACTTAATATCCTAAAGCGATGCCTCACTTTGATTTTAGAAAGGCTCATGAAGTGTAGGGTAGATGGGTCAAAGGATCTAGACTGAGGAGTGATACTAACACCCTCAACATCATGTTGAACCCTAGCATAAATCATAGATCTACCCAAAGATTCAACCAATATAATGAAACTTTGGAATCTATTAACTAAACATCTAGACCAATCATTTATTCTTAATCTATATGAAACAATTGTTATATCCTAGGTTTGTAGCTACCCATGATCATTATCCAAATAAAAAACTAAATCTCAAATGTGTAATTTGAATCACAACAAAATCTGTATGTCAAGGTGCACTTGGGTCTCAACATAAATTTAATGTATATTTACCAAGCCATGTGGGAAAAGTGCATGGTAGGGTATGTGATAGAGACACATATGATCATCATTTAGGATGATATTTTCCCCAACCTAGATATTTTATTGGTGAAAGGATGCATACATTTACCACAGGTTTTAAGTATATTAATGACATTGTGGTTATTCCTTACCAAAGGAAAGCAATTGAGGACCGATACTAATCAATTACATCATTCTAGATATGATGTATATTTTTAGACTTGATGAAGGTATATTAGGTGATATCCATGTAGTTTTGAGTCCCTCTCTTAGATGTAGTGACATATGTTAATTTCATATCATTGCTAACATAGAGAGGACATATACATGCATGATTCACATCATGGTAGTGATTAAGTGATAATTTATGTATATTGTTACATTAGATTAACTATGTGTTCTAATTTTATTATAATGCTCATGTTCTAATGTATGTGTATATTTTTGTAGGGATCCATTCATCATTCTTAGTACAATAATTGTCACTTTGAGGGTCACTTAGCAAGGAGATAGGATTCACCCATATTATGATGTATTTTGAGTATTTCAATGCCAAGGGTCCATGGTGCCTAGGTATATTAAGTTAGTGTGGTTGCTATTATTCACCCCTTAAGGGGCAACACATGAAGGTCAACTCATCCTACAAGACTTTTACCTAGGGATATCCACTTATACATACCAAAGAGAGAGATGTATCAATATGGTTAGACTAATTAGTTATACCTCCCATTGACTAATAGAATTGAACTCATTTCTTTAGCATATCTCATTCTAATACCGAGCTTGTAAACACTTGCCCATCCTTAAATACAACCCAATTGGAAGGAAATGAGTACCATGCATTCCATACTCCATCAAGGGTCCATACTTTTCGTAGATAACTACTAGCTAGGATGGCTAGCAAGCATCCCATAATACTTACCACCATCACTAGTTGGGGAAATTGTACAATCAAAACACCATTGGCAACAAATAACTTCATAATTCATTGAACCTTTTGAGTCAAAGGATCCAGACATCTTTCACCTCCTTACCACTAGTGATGTCTATCCATCCTAGTATGGTTTAGCACCTAGCACTATCACTTACATGGAAATAGTGAAGGCCGACTAGAGCTTATCATACAAAGGGTAGCTCTTGGCACCTATCACCTCCGTGTTTTTGGTGACAACCAGCTACTCCTAGCATCTATCACATGTATGATACTTGTGACAACTAGCTAACCCACTCTTATAATTTGAATCACAACAAAATCTGAAATGTGTAATTTGAATCACAACAAAATTTGTAAGTCAAGGTGCACTTGGGTCTCAACATAAATAATGTATATTTACCAAGCCATGTGGGAAAAGTGCATGGTAGGGTATGTGATAGAGACACATATGATCATCATTGAGGACGATATTTTCCTCAACCTAGATATTTTATTGGTGAAAGGATGCATACATTTACCCCAGGATTTAAGTATATTGGTAACATTGTGGTTATTTCTTACCAAAGGAAAGCAATTGAGGACCGATACTAATCAATTACATCATTCTAGATATGATGTATATTATTAGACTTGATGAAGGTATATTAGGTGATATCCATGTAGTTTTGAGTCCCTCTCTTAGATGTAGTGACATATGTTAATTTCATATCATTGCTAGCATAGAGAGGACATATACATGCATGATTCACGTCATGGTAGTGATCAGATGATAATTTATGTATACTGTTACATTAGATTAACTATGTGTCCTAATGTATGTGTATATTGTTGTAGGGATCCATTCATCATTCTTAGCACAATAGTTGTCACTTTGAGGGTCACTTAGCAAGGAGATAGGATTCACCCATATTATGATGTATTTTGAGTAGTTCATGTACTTTGATAGATAGGACATTTGTATACATGTTTTTAGATCCATAGTATTTATATACTTTAATCTACCTCACATTTGCATACTTTAATTAGATACATTATATTTAATTAATTAATTAGGATTAGCCTTTTACATGCTTTCCATCATCAAATTAATAAAATAAATTGAATATTTATTTAATTAAACTAATTTCCTGCACTTTCCCTACTAATTAATTGAATAATCTTACTATTTGATTAATTAACTTCTAATCTCCACTAATAAAATAAATCAAATCTTAAATCATGTCTTGAACTCACAAATAAATAAATTCAAAAACTCACATGATGAGCTAAAAGGAAAAATTCAAACTAATTTTACATCTCCACCATACATTTCCATAGTTTTAGATAAAGCAAGATTCCAGGCCTTGTTGATGCAAACCCATTCAATAGCTCTAAAACATCCACGCAATGAACCATTAACTAGAATCTAGAAGGGAGAAATTAGAAATTCCAAAGAGATAACATTAAGGCATGGAGTTGTATCTATGTATTGAAAATTACTAACCTAATCTATAATGCTAAGTACTAGTTCATCTTCATTATTGAGCATGTAAAATAAAGAAGAAATTTTAAGGATAGAATGAAGATGATAGTGTAATAGTTGGATTAAAAGAGGACTCTAATACTAGTTTGTGGAGAATAAAGATAAAGATATATGGTTATTGAAGCATAGAAGTAACATAACTGTGTAGGATACTATGGTTTATTAACAACTTCAAATTGGCCATTAATTAACCTACAAAGATGCTAACTTTTTGGATGTCTTAAGGGATCCTAATACGATGTCTTAAGTTCTCAAAATTTGGTGAAGTTGCCCAAGGAAACCAAATTTAACAATATAATAAAATCAAATTTAAAGTAAATTCAAAGAAGAAAAACATGCGCATTTAACAAATAAAATATATAGAATAATAATTTTGATATATAAAAGTGTAGAGTATAATTGTGTACTACACATGTATACAAATTTGTGTACAAAATGTGTAATAATGTAATTGTGTATGTACATATATAACAACTCAAAATAATGTTTACAAAATATGGTTATGCCATCTCAAGAAAATCCAAAACTTGTGGGGAATGTAGCAGGTCTTCACTACAAGCAATTTATCAATATATCATCAAAACATGTATTTTAATTTATATAAAACTATCTAGATATACACAATTTGTACCTGTATTTACAAGTGCCTCACACATGTGTAGATATAGTTTTAATCTGCATCCTCTCAAATTTTTGTTTCAAAGTATGCGATGAATTTGTGATGATGGCCTAAGGATATAAAAGGACAATTTAAATCAATTTCAACTAATAATGCACAAGAAATATCAAAACATGTATTTAAAAGAACAATATGAAACTATTTAACTATATTTATCTGTATTTACTTATTCCATTGTACCATCTCCATCCTCTCTTTTTTCCAACGCATCGATGATTGTCTCATGGTCTTCCATAGAAATTATCTATAGCTCTTTATTTGCGGGTTTTCCATGATACCTCTCCAGTTTTATATTTTTTCCCAACACCAAATGTGAATAGTGTATAATCTTCTTATGTGTTTCATAATCTTCGAATGCAAGCAAACCATTCTTCCTTATTAGGTATTTCCGTAGCCAAGTGCCAACTACCACCACCAAACCTATTGGATAATGTGGTGCAGGAGCACCCCATTTCTGTCAAGAAGCCCCCTATTATCATTTTAATTATTGTAAGGCCTAGTGCCAATTGTTCTGATTCGGACCAATGTGTCCCATATTGTAAGCCACATGGCACCTATTGTAAACAGATAGGAAGTATAGTAACTGTCCGAGTTGTAACTGTCTTGTAACGGATGGCAGAGGTGATGAATCGATTCAGATTCCACCGAAGTGTAACTGCCTTGGCTAGGTTCTTTATAAGCGTGTGTGCTTGAAGAGGATGGACAGAAGAGAGAGGGAGAAGATGAGAAAAGAAAAAGAAACAGTTTGTAATTTCTGAGTAGAAAAACAAAAGATTTTTGGTTTGGTCTCGTCGTAGTGTTTTTGGTTTGGGACCATTCCACTGGTTGAGGCTTCCGCCGAAACCAGTGGAATGACTTCCTAGGTTTTAATTTCCTTCCATTTGATTTAGTCCAGAAATCTGTCTGTCTGTATGGTTATAGTAAGAAATCTACGTAGTTGCAGCATAGATTAGAAATCTGTGTGTGTTTAGTTACTGAAAATGGTAACGGTGAAGACAGTTAGAACAAATCGAGAAGGAAGCCTCGTGAGATATATAGAAGTGATTACAGAAAGAAATCTCTGTGTGCATCAGCGTGAACCTTGGCATCGGGCTGAGGAGATGATTGTTTGGCCGAAGTGTTAAGTCGCAGTGAACCTCACCGTTGAACCATCGGAGTGAACCATCGTGTTGAACTGGTTCAAATAAACGGTTCAACGAAGTTCACGAGTTCAACAGTTAAATGAACTTGTAGGTTCATTTGGTTCAAGCAAACGGTTCGAACGAATGGCTCAAAGTAACAGTTCAACCGAAAGGTTCAAGGCAGTGGTTTAATAAAATAGTTCAATGAAATGGTTCAAGGTAAAGGTTCATCGGCGAGAGTCAAAGGCATCAGCTTAAGGAAATTATGTCCATCCGATGGTGAAAGTCTCATCGATAGCAACCTTGGCTGAAGGCATCGGCGCGAGCATAAGTATCGGGCTGAGAAATTGATCTTGGGCCGACGGTTGAAGGTCATACCGATCGGGAAGATTGTAGTGAGGTATCGCCGACAAGAAATATCATTGTGAAATGCACCGTCGGGGAATTTGTTAGAGGCTTCACCGATAGTAATGGGTCATGCTGATAGGAGTGCATCGGCGTAAGTGTTCCCATCGGTGAGGTTGAGAAATGTTTGACCGAAGATGTGTGTCTCACCGACAGTGCAGTTTGAAGGAGCCTTTGAGGCCATCGGAGTAAGTATGTATATCGGAGGACAACGGAGGAGTCACTCTGACAGTATAAGTCTAAGCGATGGTTTCTAACCATCGGAAAGAATAGCATGTTGGTGAAAGAAATTAGGAGGTGGCCGATAGATTAGGTCTGGCCGATGAGAAAATGGAAGCATATTTTGGTATTATGTGGTCTTAAGTAAGGGGTTATTAAAGAAAATGAAGCCTAATCCCTAGGTTGGTGGGTTTTAAAGGGTTGTTCGCCCTATTAAGTAAGTTATTACCTGTTCCTCCGCATCAAATTGGTATCAGAGCTAGCTAAAGCTCTGGGAATCTAAGTGAGAGATTGGTGTTTTGGTTTGCTAATATTTGTGGTTGCAGATGCATGTCGACAAGCTGCAAGCAGGTAGATAAGAGATCTGTCATGGAACCACAGGAGATGGTTCAAGGGCATGAGAAAGAGGTCCAGTGAGTGTCGCCAAAAATCTTGGGGAGAGAGGCAAGAGAGGACTCCCAGGTGAGGGACAGAAGTGTTGGTCCAGCATTGAGGTTGGACTTATCGCAGCATCTGGAGGAGTAGCCAGTTAAACTCCATTGAGAGGAGTCACCGTTGAATGGTACGAGTAGCAAAGGCATCAAGTTTGAAGACACCAAGAGAATAGAGTGGTTGCAGTTCTCACCGAGCATTTCCATGGGACATGGAAAGTTTTCCAATCTGGGAGTATGGTGCAGGAGCACCCCATTTCCATCAAGAAGCCCCCTATTATCATTTTAATTATTGTAAGGCCTAGTACCAATTGTTCTGATTCGGACCAATGTGTCCCATATTGTAAGCCACATGGCACTCATTGTAAATGGATAGGAAGTATAGTAACTGTCCGAGTTGTAACTGTCTTGTAACGGATGGCAGAGGTGATGAATCGATTCAGATTCCACTGAAGTGTAACTGCCTTGGCTAGGTTCTTTATAAGCGTGTGTGCTTGAAGAGGACAGACAGAAGAGAGAGGGAGAAGATGAGAAAAGAAAAAGAAACAGTTTGTAATTTCTGAGTAGAAAAACAAAAGATTTTTGGTTTGGTCTCATCGTAGTATTTTTGGTTTGGGACCATTCCACTGGTTGAGGCTTCCGCCGAAACCAGTGGAATGACTTCCTAGGTTTTAATTTCCTTCCGTTTGATTTAGTCCAGAAATCTATCTGTCTGTATGGTTATAGTAAGAAATCTACATAGTTGCAGCATAGATTAGAAATCTGTGTGTGTTTAGTTATTGAAAATGGTAACGGTGAAGACAGTTAGAACAAATCGGGAAGGAAGCCTTGTGAGATATATAGAAGCGATCGTAGAAAGAAATCTCTGTGTGCATCAGCATGAACCTTGGCATCGGGCTGAGGAGATGATTGTTTGGCCGAAGTGTTAAGTCGCGGCGAACCTCACCGTTGAACCATCGGAGTGAACCATCGTGTTGAACTGGTTCAAAGAAACGGTTCAACGAAGTTCACGAGTTCAACAGTTAAATGAACTTGTAGGTTCATTTGGTTGAAGCAAATGGTTTGAACGAATGGTTCAAAGTAACAATTCAACCGAAAGGTTCAAGGCAGTGGTTCAATAAAATAGTTCAATGAAATGGTTCAAGGTAAAGGTTCATCGGCGAGAGTCAAAGGCATCGGCTTAAGGAAATTATGTCCATCCGATAATGAAAGTCTCATCAATAGCAACCTTGGCTGAAGGCATCGGCGTGAGCATAAGTATCGGGCTGAGAAATTGATCTTGGGCCGACGGTTGAAGGTCATACCGATCGGGAAGATTGTAGTGAGGTATCGCTGACAAGAAATATCAGTGTGAAATGCACCATCGGGGAATTTGTTAGAGGCTTCACCGATAGTAATGGGTCATGCTGATAGGAGTGCATCGGCGTAAGTGTTCCCATCGGCGAGGTTGAGAAATGTTTGACCGAAGATGTGTGTCTCACCGACAATGCAGTTTGAAGGAGCCTTTGAGGCCATCGGAGTAAGTATGTATATCGGAGGACAACGGAGGAGTCACTCCGACAGTATAAGTCTAAGCGATGGTTTCTAACCATCGGAAAGAATAGCATGTCGGTGAAAGAAATTAGGAGGTGGCCGATAGATTAGGTCTGGCCGATGAGAAAATGGAAGCATATTTTGGTATTATGTGGTCTTAAGTAAGGGGTTATTAAAGAAAATGAAGCCTAATCCCTAGGTTGGTGGGTTTTAAAGGGTTGTTCGCCCTGTTAAGTAAGTTATTGCCCATTCCTCCGCATCATAATGATAGCCATCATCAAAGAAATTCTTAAAATTTGCTTAAGGGGATCAAAGAAGTTCTTAAAATTTCCTTAAGGGGATCAAAGAATTGTTATCAAAATTTGCTTAAGGGGATGTCTTAAGGGGATCACCAAACTTGTTGGATAAGAAAAGCCATCATCATCTTCTTGAGGTGCTGTTAACTTATGTTTAGTCTCCACACAACGAGCCAACCAATATTTTGTTTCCTCTTCATTCTTCTTTGTTGCAACAACAACATACACATGTCCTGCAAACAAATTTTGATTCAATAACTTGCACATGTCCATAAAATTTGACCAATAAACATACATGCATTCATATGTGGACATATAAATAAATAAAAGCACTACAAATTAGTAATGACGTGAAATAAAATGAAATAATTTGAATTAAATTACCTTGTTGTACAAGGTCTGAAACACGGTCATAATTGTTTGATGCAAACAATTAATCATTTTCTTCAATTGTTGTTTCACTTTGATCGTGTGCTTATGCAAGTGTCAATGGTCTTTGCTTCCACTCTTCAACCCATTTTGTATTCTCACATGCTTCCCAATCTCTTGAAATACAAAACTGACAAAAACATGCAAGCTCCCTTGTCCAGATAGTCCATGTACTTACATTCGAACTCCTAAATGAATGTCATTTAGTAGATCCACTGATTGTCTGGCAATCAAGTCTAGGTAGAATGTTTTCTTCTTCAACCAACCAAAAGAATTGATGACCTATAGATTACTCGCTTGATCCAGGTGTACATAATCTTGTATTGCACCAATCTACAATCCCATGTGCATCTTTAAATTTTACTACATCCTCCAATTTTAATTGTTGTCTAGCGAGAATTCTTTTAACATATGCACTAGATCCATCATGTTCTCCTTTACCATGTCTAGCTTCAAAAAACTTCCACATATGCTGGACATTATTCTCCTTGTGAACCCTACTTAACCAACATAACATTCAAGCATTCTTGAACTGCCCCATATAATTATCTGACCATATAAGATGTTCAGTCATCTGGATTCCTCTTTTTCTTAAATTTGTATAAAATATATTGAAACAATATTGAATAAATTCTAATGAGTGTAACCGGTTGTCACTCAAATAGAAATGATACTCCCTCAAAACTTTTCTATCATTCTCTGTGCTAGCATCTGCATGTCTATAAACAATATGAACAGACATAGCAACCTGCACTGAATTGTAATATTGTGATTGAATTTCCTCTTGCGAAGCTAAAGTATAGTTTTTTGCAAAATCAACCACTAATAGTATAGTACCAACTAGAAATGTGTTTCTACATTCACGAAACTATCCATCAAGCCATCGAGCTTATTGAGAGTGCTTAACATATTTTGATATAATTTTACTCTTAAATTCTAATATGAATGCATGCACACTAACCTTTTCTATAATTAAATCACAACGCTTTCCAAATTTTCCATCTTGTATAGAATATTCAACATTCTTAAATCTTTTAACATCCACTAATTGTTGTCCAAAATTATTTTCAACACTTTCATGCATACAAACTCTTAACAAAGAAAGATTGCCACAACTAATGCATTGTCTAGAAAATACATGAACTTAAATAAAATGATTTTTCATTAGATCTTTCACAAAACAAAATTGATATAATCTTTTCTATTGCTTCAAGTGGCATGTTAATATCACATTCCTATATAATCATGTTACTATGTGAAGTACAACGTATATATTGAAACACATCATAATAATAATGAAATTGAACATGTGTTTTACAACAACAAGATATTCGTTGCTTATTAATCTTTACATACCATGGTTTGAATTTTTCAAAAGATCTTTGACTTATTGTAATATTACCAGGTAACACTAATTCACTAAAAAATTTACTATAAAATTTAGTTTGCGTTGTATCTAATAGGTGTTTTGGATGAGGATCGCAAAATTTGGACCCCACTCTTAATTTTAAAACATCTCTAGCATTAGATGATACCCTAGTATTATCATGCCAATATTTTTTGATCAAAGATTTGATTTCAACATTTAGTTTCATGTCAGATCTTGGGAGTCGACCACTAAAACTCCAACATTGGTTAATTGGATCATTTTCATACTTTCTCTTCTTTATGTCACTCTTACCAATGTTTTAGGATGTATTTTTAGAATTCCACAATATTGCTTACCATTCTTCTATTCAAAGTTGTTTTATTCACTATAGTAGTTGTTATAGCTTGTCTTGTTGCATTCTTATCTTTGGATCGACTATTATTTCCAATAGATTCAATGGCACTAGCAACAGCAGACATAGCATGTTTTAGTGATTGATCTTTTCTTCTTGGTTTAACAAAAATGCCTAACATTTTCATTACTTTTCTCATTTTCCACATTCTCATTAATTGCATCATTAGTTGACATTGAAATGATAGTTTTTTACGATAAAAAAATTCCTTGTATAATCTATTGGCATGTGTTCTTATTTGTCTCCAAGAAATTTTACCAGGAAGATTATCCAAAACATCTCTTTCAATTTTGAAAACAAATTTCTCATTTTCAACATCACATCCTGGATTTTCATTTTCATTTTCAACAACAAAATGGTTTTCATTTTCATTTTCAATAAAAGGAATTTTGTTTTCATTTTCAACAACAAAACGGTTTTCATTTTCATTTTCAACAAAAAGATTTTTGTTTTCATTTTCAACAACAAAATGGTTTTCATTTTCATTTTCAACAAAAAGATTTTCCTTTTCATTTTCAACAAAAGAATGGTTTTCATTTTCATTTTCAACAACAATTTGTTTCAAATTTTGATCTCTACGAATATTATCAATCTCAACATTGTTATATCCAGCTTGTTTTAAATCTCCTATCAACACCATTACCATTTCATTCAAAGGTGGATTTGAAGAAGTACCTGTATTTGTGCCTATTAAAACATTCTCCATAGCATTGACAGAGGGATTTGAAGGCATACCAGAAGTAGTTTGTATAATCGTATTAGTTTCCACATTCACCTCTTGCAAATTTACATTGTCTACATCCATGGTCTCCCCAATGTTTTTATCTTCAATAGTTGTGGAATTAGATGCTTCAGCATTATTCATTGATTGAATCTTTATTCTTCTACCTCTTTGTCTTTTTGCCTCCTTCTCTCTCTTTGCTTCAATTTCTTCAGGGGTTAATAGCTTCCTATATTTCCTCTTATTACGACTTTATGATCCCATAATTAAAAAATTTATGAAGTATGTACAAATGAATGTCAAAAACTTGAAAGCCTTCCTTCTTTGTTCAAGTCCTTCAAACAAGTAGTAATTCAACCAAATTTCACTCAAACAGTGTCTCAATGATGGCTTCTATCAAAATTCAAACAATATTCCAAGTTGATGGACCTGTAGAAGAAAAAAATGGTAGAGAATGCAGCAACTGTCGCTATTGGCCATATTGTAGAGAAAGTTGTAGGGCTGACAATCATAGTCATAGTCTTATTAAAAAAATAGACAAATATTAAACAGGATCCATTTTTCTTTTCTACCGATAGAGTAAGAAACGGGATCCCGTTTAGTAAACGGGTAATTTGAATTTTAAGCTCAGGTTTTTCTTTGTAACCTAGTTTGGGAAATACTTTGGGGACCTGAACCTGACCTCTAGACCTGGTTTGACCTGCAACTTGAAGGTCCTATCAATGTCACAACAAAATAGTGACTTTGGGCATATATCTGAAGGTCTATTTTATAGAATTTTTTGACAAAATTAAAACCCATTATAGATGAGACAGCGTAGATTCCAAATATATAATTGTTTTTACAATTGGATTATTTTTTCTATTTTTTAATCAATTTCTGATGAAATAGGTTCATAAACTTGAATTATCAGGGTTTTTTAATATTTTAATAACTTTTTATTGAAATATTCTTTTGTAAAAAAACATTGTATGAAAATGTACTTTAGATAGTTCTTTTCAATTTTAAAAAAAATTCAAAAAATGTTAAGTTTAGGTCATCTTATGCGTGACGTACACAATGATTTTTTAAAAGACCAAAAATGGCCAATAAAAAATTAATTAAAAAAATATTCAATAAAAATTACAAAAAAATATGGAAAATGTGCTTCAGTGAGTTACAAATCTTTTCCCAAAAGGATTTAGAAAAATATGATTATTTAGGTCAAAATATGGATGACGTACACATACATGGTATAGTTAACAAAAAATGACTTTTAAACAGTGGTTTTTAGAAACGCCTATTCAAAATCAATTTCTATCATCTAGGTATTGAAAAAAATTACATATTTAGAAACTAGACTTCGAGTGATACATTTCATATTTAGTGACTTTTTCTAAGATTCCACATTTAAATGATTCAAGTTTTTAGGTCAAATGTGACAAATTCTGAAAATCAAGGAAAACACTTCCACTTTTTGGCCAAAAAGTGGACTCAACTTCTTGCACACACCCATTTCAGTAGAAAGACACTAACACAATATGTGAAAAGGAGAAAATTATTCGATGATAGTACCTTGGAAGGCAATTGAGAAATTATGTGTAGAGCTCCTCAATCTAACAAGATTCAAGATGTTAGGAATTGATCTCAACTTTTTTGAATGATAATACTCCTGCTTCATCAAATAGTAGAGATGTTATCAAACATAGAATTGGGCCCAATAGTCATGAACTACATACAAAACATTAGCTAGACATAACACAACATGAGATGTATGTGAAGTTTTATAATTCAAATTCTCATATAAAGATTGGGAAAATAATGTTTGAAGGGTTAAGCCATATTATGTGAAGATAAACAAGGTTTTTGAAACTTGTTGTTGTCACCATAATGAATTTGATCTCTACTATTAGGTGTTTTGAAAGATTAAAGAAGACAATGATGGTTTTGTAAATGCACCTCCTAAACGGGCAAGTCAGTTCATAGCATCCATCTTATGTGATAAATTAAATGATGATAATAGAACTAGACAAATAAGTTCTACATAAAAGGTCGTTGTGAAACATGTGGAAATTTGGCTAAAATGCCTTTGAGAAATGAAGATATTGACCCAATGAAGTTGGTAAATTGCAAGAGTTATATGTACATAAAGTTTCAGATAAAAATGAGAAAGAACCCACAAGGTTAGATTATGTAGAAGAGGAGATACCTATTGGAACATTTATGGAAAATTTTTGTAAATTGATACAATGATACATACATCATGCTTTTTTTTTCTCTAAGTGGCAAGAACAATAGTTTTAAACATTAAGAGATACTTTCCCACCTGGAACAGTTTTAGCAGTAGTCGATTTTGTAGAAAATTACTATTTTATACATAAAAAAGAGATTCAATCACAATATTACTTTTCAGAGTAGATCACTATTATGGTGCATGTGTGTTATCAGCATGCACAATTGGATTTGGATGGTGTTGACAGTATATTTGAAGCACGGGTCATTAAGAAAGAATATCACTTTTATATTAATGATGATAAAGAGCATGACACATTTTGTAGAACATTACTTTAAGATTTTTTTTGAATATTTGGCAAGCAGGGGTGTAAAAATTGAAAAGCATTTTGTATGGTCAGATTGATGTGCATCACAATTTAAATCATCAAGGCCATTTTATGCAATATGTAGATATCATCGAAATGACAATATACCACATGTTTGGAGTTTCTTTGAGAATGGGCATGGAAAGGGTGAACATGATGGCACAGGAGCTTGCATCAAATGTGCTCTAAGAAAACATCAAATCAATTATGAGGGACATCGTATAAATGATGCACATGATGTTGTTGAATGGTGTAACACACACTTTGCATTAAGGTTTGTACATCTTCAAGAACAAACTGATACATTCCACATAGAGTGTTTTTGGAGATATTAGGTATGTATTGTTTGAAAATTTAATACTTTAAATATATATTCATATATGATATGTGTACGAGTTTGTTTATTTTATCTTGAATTTAATTATTTCTATTATATTCATAATGTACAATATAATAAATTTGTAGGTGTGGATAGAAGATCAATGCATGGATGCAAGAGGGTAGAGAAAACAAGATCTTTGCATTGTGTCATGACTACAAATAGCTAGACATGGATGTTGCACACTAGGGATTACTCTTGTTTTTGTTATGAGTGCATGTTGGGAGATTGTGAGAATTGTAAGAACCAACAACGTGGATATGTCAGTGAATGGAAAAACATGCCACTAGTTGTTACCAACACATACAATGAAGATGAGGATGAAAGTTTTGAAGACATTCTTTTGATTTCAATTGGTTATAACCATATTTCAGGATTGATTAAAAATGTTATGTATATATATATCCCTCTAAATTTGGACATGTAAATTTGGCGCAGGAGATGTTTTTGTAGTCATAGCTGAAGCTAGAAATATAGAAGACGTTAGTTATTATTTATTGCGTTGCACAGAAGACAGACAAAAGATAATAAAGCTAAAAACAAGTGATGGAATGTTGTTTCCCATAGGTTTAACTTTATTTAATATATTTTTAAATATTTTCAATTTGTTACATATGTACATCTCAAGTACCTTGAGTGATTTAAACATTCAATTTATATTATAATTTATGATATGTCTTACTGAGCAATGAAAATGCTATACATTAACTATGAAGGTTACTTTTACCTTTAAAATGTTATGTATTACCGTGGAATGTTGTTTCCCATAGGTTTAGTTGTAGTGCAAGGGACATATCTCAAAGAAGTCAAGATTGTTCAACATGGGGTTCACTTTATTGATTATCAACTTGAGAACAAAGTATATCAATATAGCCACCTAGTAATTGCTACCGACCTATCTCTTCATACAGTTCCACATTCGCATGGATGTCGGAAGTGGAGACTAGATAGTGATGATCATTAGAGAATATTAGATGTCATTGAAGAGTGAGTTGAACCACTTGATGTGGTATGAAAAATATGGATGAAGAACTTACAATTTCTAATGTTTTGAAGACCTAAATTCACTATCCAGATCTATGTCCATGTATTAATTGTTTTACAATTTATGCAAGTTAAATTAATAGTTCTTTCGTTGAACAAATTTTAATTTTAACATGTGGTTCTTAATGTAATTGATCTCTCTATTAGAAGTCATGTAGAGAATGCCCTAGATTCTTATTCAATCATGTGATATGATAATTTTTGAATGCTTTTATTTAATGCTATATTCTCTTTGAACATTCTAGAATACATACATATGCACTAGAGATGTCACAATATAAATTAAATTAAAATGAAAGTTTTCAACATCAATGCACAAATCATCACTACACAAGTGAAAGTATCAACCTGTCATGTGACGACCTCACCATGATGGCTATACAAGAGGGTAGAGTTTCCTCTAACCATGGTGATTAGGTATTATACCACAATCGCCTTCTCTCATGAATTAAAACCCCTATGAAAAACTCAGAAAAAAATTCCAAAGAAGGTCAGGAAGTGTCAACTATCTCAGGATCATGCCTTTTACTGGTGAAAATCACCCTAGCCATTTAGGATCACCCTTGTGTAATTCCCCACATATGTTAACCCTTGCCTTGTCCAAGTCCTATGGTATTTATTGGGTTAGATCATTTTTTAAAGCTAGTTGACAAGTGCTTGAAGGATGTCATGTACTCGTATTTTACCCATGAATCAATTATGTATTCAAATTAGAGATATGAATATTGTAATCGATTTAAATAATATAAATTTAATATAATAAAATTATTAATATCAATATAAATGTTAATAATTAAATATTATCATAAATATATAAATAAATATAAACATTAAATACTATTATTATATAGATATAATAGAGATTAATAATATTACTATTATCATTTTAAAATATTATCTAATATATTTTATAATATATTTAGGAATATAAATATTAATAATTTAAATATTATTATATTTACAATTATCATAATGTAATACTAATATAAATGTAATTACAATTATAAGAGACTTGTCTTATCTGAATACATATATATATATTCTATACTTAACTATTAATAAATAGATAAATACTTACATATAATTTCATATAAGACAAAAGAGTCTTATACGGCAAGGATTATGTTTTATAAAGGAGATTGACCAACCCCATCTCAAGATATGCAGCTGGTTTAAGACCAAGTTTAAGGATATACGAAGGGGCAACTATTCATCATAAGGCTGAAACAATTCATATAAGTCTAAGCCATGCGATTATGATTACTACATAGCAACGATCCTTAAGGAAAAGTAATTATTAATACAGGGTAGCGGACAAGTCTTAACAATGGAATAAGATAATGCAAAATGCAACGATCTATAAAGATGGTTAAGGCTACTTATAATAATAAGCAGTGAATAATAACTAAAAGCCATTGCTAACCAAACAGCCACGTTCGTTGGAATATATTCAAAGATATAAAAGGGTTGTAAGAAGGGAACAATTAGGGGGGAATGAATAATGGATCAAGCAATCATCGATCAATACAACTGGATCTGATCTTCATAGAATCTTCAAATAATTAATATCAAACACTCATTCAGAAAACACACGATTCAAAGAAGCATTTCAAATATAAACACAAAGAAGTTTTCTTATCTATCACAGCAACCATAGTCCAAAAGATAATAATATACTCAGATTGATCATCAGGGAAACATCTTACTCTTATTCCCATTCGCAATAGATAGTAAAATAGAAGAGAACTGCAAATTACCAGCAGTCGTAACATTTAGACTCTTGGAGATCTGACAATTAAAGAGGTATGATTTATCTACTATCCAATTTAAGTTATATACTAATTGAATCTGCTCCAATGCATTATAAATTGTATAATATGAAGTCCTTGTATGACGTTGCCTTTCAATCTAAGCTGCATCTGATATGAAATACACTATAATATATATCCGTAAATAATTGTTGCATTCATCTGTTCATAACAAAGTCTGCATAAATTGAAATACACAATTAGATTCATATGTTGTTCATCTAGGCGATCATATCTTGGTTTTTCCATAATAAGTTCTGAGCAAGTCTTTAAGTCTTCATTAGAATTGATACAAGTTAATGGTAGATATCATATTACTTTATATTCTAAATTTTAACCCATTGCCTATGACAACATATAACACAAATGATCTTCATAATTTTCTTATATATATAAAGAGGATAAATGATCATGAATAGGTTTAATGAACTATGACATAAATGATCATGATAGGATGAATTTGAATAGTGAAATAAGAGGCCAAGTCAATGGCTAATTAACAAGATAACAAGAATGATTATTAAGACATAAGTTTGTTAGGTAGGATGAAATGGCCAACCATGGGTAATTGAAATATCCCTTGTCTCACAATAAGAGGATTAGGCCTTGGTGTAAAAACCAAGGAGGGCCTCAGGGTAAAACCTAAGGATTACAATAGGCCTTGGTGTAAAAACCAAGGAGGGCCTTAGGGTAAAACCTAATGATTATAACAAGCCTTGGTGTAAAAACCAAGGAGGGCCTTAGGGTAAAACTCAAGAAGTTTATTAAGGCCTTTTGACTAAGTTGGTGAGTTATTCACCCTTGAGTGAAAGGAGTTGAATATTGGACCCATGGTGACTAATTGGCCTATTACATCCTAACTAATCATCCCTTATGAATGAAAGTGATAGATATGAAGAACATGATATATTGTATATTGATTATAATTATGAGGTTCTAATTGTTGGATCTAGGGCATACAACTGAGAGGGGGGGGGTGAATCAGTTGTATAAAACTTCTTGCTCTTTCAAACACTTGATTCTTTGTTGTTAGTTAGTAGCATATCAATTAATCATCCATGGAAGCATAATACATAAACACAAGAGCAGATAAGCATCAACACATTGAATACCAAGATTTTGACGTGGAAAACCCGGTTAAGGGAAAAACCACGGGGTGATTAACCCAAGAATTATTCTCTGTTAGAAGAATAAAGAAAAATGAATGGCACATGCCAATTAGGGCTCACTGCCCAAGCACACTGCTCACAAAGAGGCCCACTGCCTACAAGGAGACACACTGTCTACAAAGTGATAAAAATCACAGTCTTGAACTGGAGAATGACATCTCTACCATGTCCGGATCAGTTCCAATTTAGCCCAAAAACCTCTGTTCTGCCTTTCGCACTTCTCTTCGCTAAGCCATACTCATCCACACCCCACACCCCGAAATGAACTCACAGACCGTTATTTATACAAGACATCAACTTAGGATCCAACATCTAAGTCGGTAAACAATCGCAAGATGAATAACACATCCGGTCGGCCACCACAAGAACATTCGCAGGATGAACAACTCATCCGGTCGGCTAAACAGAGCAAGAACTTCATCCGGAAGAATAACTTCAATTCTGGGCTCTACTATCAATGCGGATCAACAACACAACCTCAACACGATCCAGAAAACTTAACAAGCCTGCCTGAATGTCCGGATACATCCGCACTTCCTTTACTTGCTGGAATCTCTTGTCTTCCTCATCCGGAACTTCAAGAACACAGTCTGTCGCCACTGTCATAATGCAAGAGGTACTTCTGGACCTCCAAATCATACACAACTTGAGATGGCACATCACAAGGACATCCCAAATACTCTTTCCAATCCGCATATTAGGATTGTACAATTCCAGACCTCACCGGACCTTTCTGTAATCCTCTGTCACCTCTAAGCACTTGCCGGAACCGGTTCCACACAGACAGCCATAACTTCTTCAGGTCTTCATGCGGACCTCTGAAAACTTGACTGAAGCATCTCAAGACTCATATCTGCAAACCCTTTAATCCGCATCCTCCGGTTCTCAACCTATCCAATATATTTGCCTTCTTCTCATCACTGTTCTTCACTGTTCCTGACTGAGGGTAATTTTCTCAATATCCTCAACACACAGCTCATCCAATCCTTCTTGTCGATGTAATATGAGTATGTTGACATCAATGACAACACTTGTTCACCTCATACTTGCAACACTAATCCCCGATGGGAAATATAGGAATATGAATTTGATATTTCTTAGGAATATTATGATATAATTATTATGAGAAAGAATTGAGTACTAATGTTCTCTTTTTGCAAGTTGAATTTGTGTACAAGATTGCAAAAATTTTGGGCTTGCTAGAAGGGGACATTACAAGTGGTATCAGAGCAGTCATCCTACCATCCTATGTATACTTGTGACTTATGCTCTCATACAAATACCTTGTGTATTACTTGTATTCATGCTTCATGCTTGATATATTCGTGTGTTGCTTCATGCTTATTGCATATACTTTAGTAGTACATGTATTTATGGGTATACTTGGTGACCTTGGGTCGGTGGACGTACCCACAATGTAGTATGGGATGCACCAATCCCCTTTCCAATGGTCTAATAGTATACTTATTGGTACTAATGCATCTTATGTGTATTCATACTTTGTGACTCCATGTATTCATGAGTGTGCTTCATGACTTACGCTTCCTGTGTATACTTGTATTCAAGGGTATACCTTGTGACTTATGTGTTCAAGTGTAAATTCTATATCTTGTATTGGTGTGAGCATGTATGCTCTATGATTTTGTTCTCAAGACTATGTAACTGTATTCGAGTGTACGCTCTATGACTTGTATTCGTATTTGAGTGTATACTCTATAATTTGCATTTGTATGCACGTGTATGCTCCATGTATTTATGCTTCATGTGTATATATCTGTGCATATGCTTCATGCTTTTATGGGTGTTACTCCATTCTTTAACTTCATTGCCTTACTTGTATGCTTCCTGTATGTGTATTTATGTATATTCTTGTGTGTATTCACATATTTGACTTCATGCTTCCTATTTGTGTGTTTATGTATATTCTTGTGTGTATTTACGCTTCCTATCTATGTAATCTTGTGTATTTTCATGTATTGAATCATACTTGTATGCTTCCTATTGGTATGCTTGCTCATGTTGATGAATATGTGTAAATCTCATATCTGACATATATTTTCGGCATGTATACTTCAAGCTGCATATATGTTTATACACATGCCACTTAGACAT
Organism: Cunninghamia lanceolata; assembly: GCA_027924645.1. Classification (NCBI taxonomy): domain Eukaryota; kingdom Viridiplantae; phylum Streptophyta; class Pinopsida; order Cupressales; family Cupressaceae; genus Cunninghamia; species Cunninghamia lanceolata. The sequence continues at coordinate 4,850,458 of BSBN01000726.1, forward strand.
TCATGTGTAAGTTTTATGTGTATACTTCATTGAGTGTATTTGTATGAAAATATATATTCTATGACTTTACATTTGTATACTCTAACTTTCTATGCTCTATGACTTTGTAACTGTATTCAAGAATATGCTCTATGACTTTGTATTTGCATTTAAGTGCATACTTTATGATGGTATTTGTATTTTGAGTGTATACTCTATGTTTTACATTTATATTTGAGTGTATACTCTATGGTTGTAATTGTATTTGAGTGTATACACTATGACTTGTATTTGTATGACTTGTGATTGAATACTCAATGACTTGTATTTGTATTTGAGTGTATGACTTCTGATTGTATACTCTATGACTTGTATTTAAGTGTATACTCTATAACTCAGTATTTGTATTTGAGTGTATGTACCGTATGACCTATATTTGTATGTGAGTGTATTCTCTATGACTTGTATTCAATTGTATACTTTAGGATTGTGTGTATTTGAGTGAATACTCCATGACTTTGAGTGTTCAAATGTATACTACATGCTTTATGTGTGTACTCCATGAGTTATGTATGTTCAAATGCACACTTCATGATGTACTTGCACTCATACTTCATATTCATGTGTATACTTGCATGTTACATGTATGCTTCATGCCTAAGGTTTTGCATGTATTTTGTATGTTTCATGCTTTAGGTATCAAGTGTATATACTCATTTATTACATACTATGTTCATGTTTCATGCTTCGTATACTTTAAGTATTAAGTGTATAAGCTTTGTGTATGCTTCATGTACTACGTGTATTGATGATTTATAATTACATGTATATACTTCAACCAGGATCTTCTCTCTTCTATAATCTTATCTATCGTAATATTGTCTCCATGCTATCTTATCATCATCATTAAACACTTCTAAAATTCATCTTTCCAAATTTTCAAGATGTCTCATCACTTTGCAATCTCAATACTCTGAAATCTCCTTTAGCATTGAAAATATTTCATTATCTAAACCCATGTCTTCATCTATGATATTTGCATCAGGTCATTGCTATTCAAAACACCAAACAAATAATTATACTTTTCAAATATTCTCTTCTCTTTTCATCGAATCACAATCATTTTTTTTCTTCACTAAAGCAATATTCATTCTAGATCAAATTCAGGGTTTTGTCTCAACACATCAGAAAGTAGACGTTAAAAGTGTAATGAAAGAACTCATTGTGATTGTTTGAGGACAAGCAATCTTCAGTGGGGAGGGCTGTCATGTCCTCGTATTTTATCCATGAATCAATTATGTATTCAAATTGGAGATATGGATATTGTAATTGATTTAAGTAATATAAATTTAATATAATAAAATTATTAATATCGATATAAATATTAATAATTAAATATTATCGTAAATATATAAATATATATAAACCTTAAATACTATTATTATATAATATTAATATTATTATAATTATAGATATAATAGATATTAATAATTTAAATATTATTATATTTACAATTATCATAATGTAATACTAATATAAATGTAATAACAATTATAAGAGACTTGTCTTATCTGAATATTATATATATCTTATATACTTAACTATTAATAAATAGATAAATACTTACATATAATTTCATATAAGACAAAAGAGTCTTATACGACAAGGATTACGTTTTATAAAGGAGATTGACCAACCCCATCTCAAAATATGCAGCTAGTTTAAGACCAAGTTTAAGGATATATGAAGGGGCAGCTATTCATCATAAGGCTGCAACAATTCATATAAGTCTAAGCCATGCAATTATGATTACTACATAGCAATGATCCTTAAGTAAAAGTAATTATTAATACAGGGCAGCGGACAAGTCTTAACCGTGGAATAAGATAATGCAAAATGCAATGATTTATAAAGATGGTTAAGGCTACTTATAATAATAAGTAGCAAATAATAACTAAAAGCAGTTGCTGACCAAACAACCACATCCATTTGAATATATTCAAAGATATAAAAGGGTCATAAGAAGGGAACAATCAGGGGGGAATGAATAATGGATCAAGAACTGGATCTGATCTTCGTAGAATCTTTAAACAATTAATATCAAACACTCATTCAGAAAACACATGATTCAGAGAAGCATTTCAAATATAAACACAAAGAATTTTTCTTATCTGTCACAGCAACCACAGTCCAAAAGATAATAATATACTCAGATTGATCATCAGGGAAACATCTTACTCTTACTCCCATTCACAACAGATAGTAAAATAGAAGAGAACTGCAAATTGCCAGCAGTTGTGACATTTAGACTCTTGGAGATCTGACAATTACAGAGGTATGTTTTATCTACTGTCCATTTTAAGTTATATGCTAATTAAATCTGCTCTAATGCATTATAAATTGTATAATATGAAGTCCTCGTATGACGTTGCCTTTCAATCTAAGCAGCATCTGATATGAAATACACTATAATATATGTCCATAAATAACTGTTACATTCATCTATTCATAACAAACTCTGCATAAATCGAAATACACAATCAGATTCATATGGTGTTCAGCTAGGCAATCATATCTTGGTTTTGCCATAATAAGTTCTGAGGAAGTCTTTAAGTCTGAATTAGAATTGATACATGTTAATGATAGATATCATGTTACTTTATATTCTAAATTTTAACCCATTTCATATGACATGTAATGCCCCTTGCCTTTTTTCTTGTGATAGATGTTATTTTCATGTTTCCTATGACAGTGTTGGTTTAGATGATAGTCTTATAGTGCATGTTTATAGTTTTGAGATGGTTGGACTTCTATGTTATGGTTTATGTTCTCCTTGATCTTGATGGACACTTTGATATTATGCTAGTTGATTATGGATCTATGTTAGGATGATGCTTGATTACTTGTACTTTGTGCTTTCACAGTTTGATGGACATGATTATGGATTAATGTTATTTTATGTTTAATGTGTTATTCGATCATGATTATGATGTATAACTAGTAATGGAAGTAGTTAATTAATGATGTGTTTACGTGAACAGAACATTGTCGCATTACTCGTGTTTGAGTACCCTGCCATATTGCGATTTCCGTTCATTGTGTCTATGATTACATGATTATATATGGATATATGCACAACCTTGTTGTTTGTTGCAGGATGCAGGTACCGGGCATCAACTCCACCTGAATTACCAGGTCTGAGCGTGCCCTAGCCAATGGAATTGTGGATTTGAGTTAACATGAGGTTCCTTATTTAGTCAACATCCTCAAGGAGGATGAGTTTCAGTGTTATACCCTGTCGTCACCGTCAGTGGGACTATTGTCGTCATTTGTCGTTATGTCCTGTGGCTTCACTTGGGTCAGGTATCACCTTGTAAGTTAGGGTATATCCAATTTAAGTGTCAATTTATGCATGATTAATATTTCATTTAAATAAGGTTAAATTAAAGCTTAAATTAAATAAACATTGCTAGGGGATTATGTGTGTGGTTTAATAATTATAAATGATTTAATTATGGATAATTGGTAAAACTAATGTGAAAGATAGTAATTAAATAAATAAACTAGATAAATAATTAAATGAGTAAATGAAATAATAAGTCCTAAGTTGTAAGTGAATTAAATTAAAAGAAAGCAAGATTTATTAGTAAGATGATTAAATAATTACCATTTTGATTAAATAAATTGACGGTAATAGGGATAATATTCTAAAGATTAAATATTAGGGTTGTCACCTTGTTTTATGAGTTCAATATTTGGAGATGAGTAAAATTAATGTCTTTTGGCCATCATCTGCAAGTTTGAGGTGTGGAATCCCTTGGTAAGTGAAATTGAAGAATCTCACGAGAATGTGGGATGTTGGAAGAAGAGAGGCATGTCTCTTGCAATCACCCAAGGAATGGACCCATGTTTTGAGATAGTGAGTTGTCGGAAGGAGAGGCGGGCCTTCTGCATTTATCCAAGGAGATAGAGTCTTGGTTGTGGAGAGGGAAAAAGAATTGGGAAAGAGAAGAGAAGGGGATTGGATTCAGAGAGAATAAGACTCTTGTAAAATCTTAAAAATTTCAGGTATGCACTGCAAATATGCTTAATTCTTGTGAAATTGTGATAGAACTAGGATTGTTGTGTTTTCCTTCATTGATGAGAGTTATTCAGTAATTGGTATTTAAATTCCTTCTATCTCTAGTTTGAGACCTGTCACAATCCTCCATGTGCTTCAAAGACAATTGAATGTCTCGAATCCGACTTGTCCATTTACCCCTATTTGCATTTTGGAATGCTGAGTTAAATCCTTCTGTGGGAAACCTCTTGCTGTGTTTGTAATTCCTTACCTAACACTCTACCAAACAAAACAAATTGCACCCCTTGGTTTTGTCTTGTGCATCTGATAAGGCACATAGACTAGTGTTTAAACAAAACTCTGCTTTATTCTTATTGATTGCTGTCACTGAACCCTGGAGTATTACTCATGTCGGCCCTGTCTAATTATATATATGTAAAAAGGTATGCAAAGATACACATGCTTAAACTGCTGTCAATGAAATTGCGTTAATGTCCTCGAGCCTAGTAATAAACCCACTCTGTGAACCTGTAGAAGCGATGTAATGAAGGAAGAACCTCTTGCCTTACAGAATCCTACAGCTAACCACATTAGAGGGTCATTTACCACCTTTGTGAAGTGTCATGCTAGCTGCAACCTATCGATTCTTCCCAGTTGATATTTGCTTTGAATCTCGTTGAGCGATCATACCGTTTTAAGTTTCCAGTATGGCTCTTGGCTATGGACGTGATTTACCTCCTAATCTATTGATATACTTGTGGGTATTCTAATCTTGGCTCAACAAAATGTCATTGTTAAGTCTGCAATTAGAAATAATGGGGGGGCAACTTTAGGGTGGTCGGTTGTCAGACATTGCGAAACCTTAGATGTATTGCCTTACTCACTGGCTAATAGCTATCTACCCTGGCAGTTCCCATTCTGGCAAGATTAACACCTTGAGTTTTAGAAAGAATCCCATTCGATGCCGTGTGCTCTTAACTGTCGCAACTATGTAGAAGTTTCTAGATTCTCCTTCTTGCGAACTCAGTCATGGAATCCTTGCATTCGCTTGACAGAATAAAATGTGAAGATTCATTATAAGCCCAATGCCTATCTCGGCACCCATGGTGTGCTTTCTACTATCTTCACCATTATTTGGTGACTACCTATCAACCAACAGCAACGTAGTGCTATTATCCTTCGGCATGCTGTCGCAAGTCCTCATGATTAAAGCTGGTTCCATTCCATCACTAAACGCCTTGCGTTGCACAAAGTTCTCTGGTGTCTTATCCATGAGCTGAATTACACCATTATGCAAGTATTCTCTCTGACAATCAATGCAATCATGCTTCGCATTTTGCCATTAATGTTGTTATCAGTATTGCTATGCCTATCCGATGGGTATGCGCTCTGCCAATGCCTCTGCATAATGTTCTGAGCATTTCCAAACATATTATCTGGAAGAGTTACCTTAGACTTTGCAACTGTGGTAATGCTTGGATGCTGTCCCTTTGCAGTGTGTTGTCCCACCAAATCCGTCTTGTACATATCCTGCACTCGTTGCTTTTTGGGAGATTACACCTTTGAAGAGATCGGTCTGGTCTCATTCCTCAATTGCCTCTCTACATATTACTTTGTGATTGAGAGAAGTAGTGGATGTTAATGACATGTTAGGGATTCTTCGAGAGGGTCAACAGCCAATTGTGGCCTAAGTAAATAGGGTTTCTCATAATAAATTTTAATTAGGGTTCCTTAATAAATTGTAGTTAGGGTTTTGGTGATGAAGAGTAACATTAGAAAATATGAAATTTATGTATTTTGGTAGGCTTTGTAATTATTTTCCATGTATGATGTTAAATATATTGCTCCATATGCATAAATTTAAATAGGTTTAACGGAGGTTCAAGTTGAGAGATAATGTTAGGTTTTGAGTCTTACTTGATTTTTATTTGTATTAAAATTTAGTTCAATTCAATAATAAGTTGAATATTATAACTAATTACTTGATGCAATTAGGTCAAGTTTTGAAAAATTACGGGATTAAATTTATTAGATTATTGTTCTGTCATGGAATGTGGTTGTTATAATTATGTTGTGTTGACACAATTTTATAATTTTATTAATTTGATAATTTAAATTTAGTAGATGTGTTTAAAAGGGTAATGTTAATTAATTAATGATCATGGATGAAAAATAATTGTTACCAAGTGATTTGTGGAATATTATTATTATTATTATTATCTCTAATATGTTGGTCACGTGACTCGTTTAGATAAGTTAATGGAGTTTATGTGATCAAATTATTAGGTTTATTAAACTTAGTTTGTAACTGGATCATGTTAAGGGAGATGGCATATTAGATTGTAATAAATGGAAACTTGATATGTGGAATAATAGTTTGGTTAAAAGAAATTTAGTGTAGTATTAAACTCTATCACCCTCTCTTAAAAAAAAAAAATATAATGACTTATTGAACTAGAACCTGTTCGTGTGTTAATTCCTCATAAATGTCATGACAATTAGACCAAGGTTATTCGATCTATATGTATTTGCAACTATTGTTGCGTAGATGGGATTAAAATTGTTTCTTTTATTTTTAGATATGGTTATAAATTAGATCAGAACTCTCAAATTTATCCGTAAGAATTAAATTTAAAATTATATTATAATCACTTAATCAATTTGATTTGTAACACTAACAATAGTTGTCTACTTTAGTTACGTTAACGATATTTGCATCTTGTTAATTTAATTAAATGATTATTTAATAAATATTTACTTTATTGTAAATATAGATTTATTTCTTAATACAAATACAATCAAATGACAAGCTAAATTTTAATGATTAGTATACTATTGTGACCACATAGTCAATTACAATCTGCTTTAGTGGATTAGTTGCAAAGAAAGTAAGATTTAAATCATAAGTATAACTGATTTCTCATAATGTGTTACTTATATCTGTGGGGCATAACCCCATTCATATGGTCTTTGATTCCATATCTACCCATGTGGCTAGAGTTCCAGAGGCTTATCTTGGGATGTCTTGATTTCATATGTTGTGTTGATAGAGATCTTGAGATCCTATTGGTCTATAAAGTATGTCGTCCCTAGTTATGTATGGACTAAAAGACAAGGGGAAAGATAAATGCACTTCCTTGTGGATGTATTGTTATCCAACTGATTGTATTAGTCTGGTATCCAGTTTTGTGGTGAGTTATGGAATAGGGTGACATAGAGATCATAGATTTGTAATGAATATGTGTTATTATGGGCAATGGTCTAGGAGTTCTGTCCTTATGATTATGTTATGGAGGGTTAATGCCTTGCATTGTTATATACCTATTGATATAAGGAATGATGTTATGCGAGATGATTAATGCCTTGCATGGTTCTTGTACCCTCGTTGTTGTGATGTCTTGCTATGCTTGTTGAGTAGGGTTTTCTAGTTGTAGGTAAGGGAGTGGCTTCCACTGTTGGGGCTAGTGCCAAGTGGCTAGCTAGGGTAACCCACTGGGAGTTGGTAATTCAGTGATAACATAATAATAAATCTAGGGGTTGAGTAGTTTTCACACTAACAAGTTAATAAGATTTTTCCTCACTCATGCCTGTAGTGCTAGTTCAGACTAAGGATGAGGGGAGAAGGCTGGGATTGGTAGATTTACTTCCTTGTCATCACGAAAGGAAGGTTGAATCTGCATGCGTCATCCTATGGGGTTGGTGTCTAGAGAGAGACTGCCTGGGTAACCCATGTTAGGACCATGCGATGACACTCTCCTTACTACAGCCTAGCACTCCCTAGTTGTACTCTCCCCATTTGTTAAGTGTTGCCTCTGGGAGTACTGTTGTGTTGTTTTGTGATGGTGACTTGTGATGTTGGAGTCATGTGTTGTCTCATAGCCTATTGTCTACCTGACCGTATGTTATAGTGGGGACCTTATGTTAACTCCTAGCTCAGGGGGGACATCAGGGTTCCACATGGTCGAGTGGAAGAGCTTTATCCATTGGTTTTTCCTTGCCACTGTTCATGAGCATGGAGGATATGCCTTGTGCATCTGACTATAGACCTTGTACTTGAAGATAACTATTATGCTCGTGTTCTTGCCTATGTATCAGTTGATTCATAATGTATGTGTTTCAAATGTAATCAAAACTACATGTAGATGTACCCATATGTATAGAATTTTGATCATGCACATGTAATGTTGAGCAAGTTGTTTATCTATGTGGCATGAATGAAGATGTATATGTCTATTCACTAGTACAATAGATGTGGAATGAACTGTTGTTGATCAGTTAACCATGTATGTTAAATTATGTTGATTAATTCATCAAGTAATGCAACCATGGGACCTTAGAAGACAAGTTGTTGTTAATGATGTGTGTTGTTTGGCTCAACATTACTTTGTTATCTTATACAAAAAAAAAATTATTCCTCTTGCATAGCATAGATGTGTTGTCCTCTAAGGTTTTCATTGAGGGGCATTACATGACAACATATAATACGAATGATCTTCATAATTTTCTTATATATATAAAGAGGTTAAATGATCATGAATAGGTTTAATGAACTATGACATAAATGATCATGATAGGATGAATTTGAATAGTGAAATAAGAGGCCAAGTCAATGGCTAATTAACAAGAAAACAAGAATGATTATTAAGACATAAGGTTGTTAGGTAGGATGAAATGGCCAACCATGGGTAATTGTAATGTCCCTTGTCTCACAACTAGAGGATTAGGTCTTGGTGTAAAAACCAAGGAGGGCCTTAGGGTAAAACTAAGGATTACAATAGGCCTTGATGTAAAAATCAAGGAGGGCCTTAGCGTAAAACCTAAGGATTATAATAGGCCTTGGTGTAAAAACCAAGGAGGGCCTTAGAATAAAACCTAAGGAGTATAATAGGCCTTGGGGTAAAAGCAAAGGAGGGCCTTGGGGTAAAAGAAAAGGAGTATAATAGGCCTTGGGGTAAAAGCCAAGGAGGGCCTTGGGGTAAAATCCAAGGAGTTTATTAAGGTCATTTGACTAAGTTGGTGAGTTATTCACCCTTGAGTTGAAGGAGTTGAATATTGGACCTATGGTGACTAATTGGCCTATTACATCCTAACTAATCATCCCTTATGAATGAAAGTGATAGATATGAAGAACATGATATAATGCATATTGATTATAATTATAAGGTTCTAATCCCCGATGGGAAATATAAGAATATGAATTTGATATTTCTTAGGAATATTATGATATAATTATTATGAGAAAGAATTGAGTACTAATGTTCTCTTTTTGCAAGTTGAATTTGTGTGCAAGATTGCAAAAATTTTGGGCTTGCTAGAAGGGGACATTACAAAGGACAATCTATGTCCAATGTTTGAGCATTGTCATGCTCATGTTGAATATGCTTATTGGTAGTTTATGTTTTTATTTCATGATTGAACCTATGCAACTATTTTAGCTTCACTAATTTCATAAGTTAAGTTTGAATTACAAGTTATTGTTTCAGGTTCAATTTTATGTGTGAATTTAGTGAGTATATGCAAATTGATTAAATACACATCTTTTGATATCTAGGTCATGTTTATTGTATATTATTTTTAATAAGATGTGGTTAGATGATTAAATGTGGTTGGGTTGGTGTCAGATTTTGATATTATGATGCAATTTCAAGATGTAGAAATTCCTTGTTTAATTACATGTTTCGTTGGGTTTTATATGTTGTGCTTCTACTATCTTGTATTGTGTAAATACACCTAGTGTGTTAATTAAGTGTGTAGGCATATGTTTCCCAATGGTGATTAATCAGGAGATGGTTAATTTGGGTAATTGTGTTTATGTTGTATACCTTGTCTCACTCAATTTGAGTTTAAAGCTAAGTCCTTGTGTAACCTTATGAAAGAATGATCTAAATTAATGTTGATTCTAGATCCATGTGTCATGAATAAACTTGTAAAGTGTGAGGTTTATTTGCATGCATTTATTTGACTCTTAGTGTACTTGTATTTAATTAGTTTTTGAAATGCTTGATTTGAGTGTTTGTAGAATATCTATCATTCTTGAGTTGAAAGAATTTATTATTATGGCTTAGTAAAAAGGTCTTGTGCATATATTCATGTGTAGACATGTCAATTCCATTGTATAGACATTGAGGTGAGCGTGTGAGGACATTTAGAGTGCCAAGATTTTATAATGAAGTTTCTTCCATTTTCTAAGTCCCATATTCAATTCTCTCTTGTAACCAAAACTATTCCTACCTAATTTATTGTATCTACTCCTAGTCAAATTTACCTACGCCTTTGTAGTATTAAATGACTTTATTTGAATTGTACCACCATTCTCTTATCAGTTATTCTTAGCTCCTTGGTTGCTCAATTATGCCTTCTTCCTTCTTCCTGCTTATTTGTTCCTCCTATTAGTCATTTTCACATTGGATTTTCTCCTACACCACCTTCCCCTTCCAATCCCTCTTCATATCTCATACTTTTGTGATCATCATCATCCTCTCTTTCTCCATCACTTGCACACAACACTATACCTTATTTCCTTCCTAGGGTTTGTGTTGTAGATAGCCAAATCTCTACACAGACCACCATTATTACCATTAATAGGCTATAGACACTCAATTTTTCCTATAGTGCTATTGTTTAGGTTGAAATACACCATCACACACTTTTTCTCTTATCCCCTAGATTCACCTTATAATATCTCAAATCTAGAGCACAACATGAAGAACATGCAAATTATAAGAGAAGAATGATAGATTTTTAGTGAGTGACTAGTGAAAGTTTCATGGTCATTAAGTACATATAAATTTATCAAATTACTCTACTCCAATTTATAATTTATTTTATGTGGCATATATCTATTTACACTTTTCATTTCCAAAATCATAAATTTACTATTTAGATTAGATTTACTTACTTTTTGTTTTTTTATCTTTGTAATAAATTTGTTCTATACATTAGTAAGTAAAAAAACAAGAAAATTTAACTATATTTTATGAAAACCAACTTAGGGCTAGTTCAAAAATACATCTTTTAGTAAGAAAAAGATCCAAGTAAGTAGCAAGCATAAAGCATTCAAAATAAGCATAAACACAACTACTAACTATTTTTAGAAAAATTAAATGATCTGCCACCTATTGGTAGCTAGATACTACAAACACAACTAACATGGTACTACATAAGTGACTAGATATAGAAGTCAACAAATAGCTACTATACTTAACTAGATGTTATGTTCAACAATTAAGATGGTACTGTACTCAACAACTAGATATTGAATAAGCATGTGATAGTCCCTCTAACCATATCAAAGTATATCTCGTGTCAAACATATAAATTATGTTCATATAAATGTATTGAATCAAACATGTAATCAATTACATTTTAAATTATGTATCATCATTTTACATAAATCGTGTCCACAAAAGTATCATCAAACATGCAAATGTCTACAAACATGTGGACATAAATATATATAATAATCAAACACATGCAAATGTAGATAGAAATGTCCACAAACATGTGCTGCAAATATAGATAGAAATGTCTACAAACATGTAGAAATGTCCACAAACATGTGTAGATAGAAATGTAGATGAAAACATGTAGATCTAGAGAAATGGCTGAAAACATGTAGATAGAAATGTCCTCAAACATGTAGAAATGTCCACAAACATGTATAAATGTCCACAAACACATGTGCAAATGTAGATAAAAATGTCCACAAACATGTAGATAGAAATGTCTGAAAACAAATATCTAGAAACATATCTAGAGAAACATGTCTAGGCAATGCTGGTAGCCTAGTCATCATGTCGGCTGCGAGTTGAGTGACCCTCTGAGTGAGCATCCTACTCTGATGGATGCGCTAAGCCATGGAGATAGTACAAAACATGTACATAAAAGTGTACATTATGTTAAATTAGAATAATGTTAAATATATATGTACATGCATATACAAATTATATGCAAACATGTAAGTACATGATTTAAAAATTTAAATCTCATTTGTCGACTAACATTACTAGCATCAATTGAATCACACCTACATACACGGTTCATCCCTAGACTAGGTGTAACATGAGCTAACCCCTACAATATGTGTGTTTGTGTGTGTACATTAGGACTCTATCTAGTAAAGTAATTTAACTTAATTTAATTTAAGTTTAAGTTTAAATCATGCATGCATGTACATGCGCATATACATACCTGTGTATCAGGTGGTGTAGGATCTATTGCAATGATCATATCTGATGCGTCCTTGGCTAGCTCTGGTAATGATGGGTGAAGTGGACTATGCAGATGAGTTGGCATCGAAGAGCCTGAATGTAGAAGCATATCCACATAACCTGACAATCCCATCTACAAATGCAACTCCTCAAGTGAATCTAGGGATGGCTAGGATGTCTGATGCTCAACACTCGTAGAAGGAGGGGTAGGTGTATCTGCCTCTATAGCACCTAAATGATCTACGGGTGGATCAAGATGTGGAGTACTACCAGGCACCTGATGAGAAGGTCTCATAGCCTAACTGGATTATGACCCAATTTGTGAATGGCAAGCTCTACCCACATGTCCTCTAACCTCATGTAAAGGGATACAAAGCTCTAAAGCAATGAAAGAATATGACTCCAATAGGTCCTTAAAAAGACGACTCACTATAGGCTGAAGCATATGATCTCATGTAAGACCATTTATGTCTACGGGTGAAGAGACACCCGTGATAGCATAAGGATTAGTAGCATGATCTGATGGTCTGGATCATCTAGGATGACTCATCAAATATCTTCCCACACGATTAGAAGATATAATAGATAGTGGCAGCTACAATATCACCAATACTGTTGATTGCTTCCCTCTGGGAAGCAATGACAACCTAATCAGCAATAGGGGCCAGGGCTGGGGAGATAGCAGGCATCCTCTCCCCAACAAAGGCCTTATAAGATGGAGCCTATTGATCTGCTCAACGATAGGCATCTTTGTCAGCAACCCTGGCCTACCCCTAACCAAAATATGCTGGCAAATCCAAGTAGTTGACCTTGAGGCCCATATGAACCTCTCCATATAACTGTTGTGCAAAATATAAAGGAATTTGGTCGTTATTGGGATAACGACCATGAGTAGCAAGAAAAAGTGGATATATCAATGATGCCACAAGAGGGTCTACACATCTAGTCACTTGGTATCCCTTCACATTAGGATTTGATGGTCTCTTTCGAGACACTAAGCTGAACAGAAGCAAGAGAAACATCATCAGTCACCTCTTGCCACATCTGGGCAAGAATAGCAGCAAGAGTATCACCCAAATAAGCATGGGTAACTCCTAGACTCTGCCTAATGTACTGCACGCTAGATAAAATTGATTGACCGGTGTCCCTATAAACCCCTATTGTGTTGGGGTCAGAAAGAACATTGTTACCAATTTTCACCTACAACTCAAATTGGGAAAGCTGAAACAATTTGCTTCTAGTTTAAGGTGAAAAGTTCCTAATACATTTCTTCTTTGTTTATCCTTTACATAGTTTAAAGTGTTTGGAAAAGAAAAGGTTTAGTGTTATGATGGGCCATGTGTTATAATAGAAAGGAAAACATTCAACTTGCCATTCAATGGTTTGCAGCATAAAGGAGATTTCATAGATGATAGGAAGTGGTTTCATTTCATATTGTAATGCTTCCATTCATTTTACAAAAGAGATATACACAAAACTGTATAAGTGTTGTATTGCTATTCATTGGAAAGAAAGAAGGATCAAATGTCCCACATGAACTATGGGAATAGTTGAACCAGTACAATATAAGAAATATACTATGCATCTGAAGATAAAGAATGTAAAAGAAGCATATAAGAGGAGGCATATCCATCATTGCCTATTTAATGTCTCGAGTTGGTCTCCATTGTTAGAGCTCCAGACATGAGTCTTCCTATGTGCCTATCAACAGAAGTATAATACATTGCCTATGTTGCACTAAATCAATTGACAAACATCAGATATATGCAAGAGGTCCTAAAAAGTAAAACATCATCAAGAAGAGCATTGAACTTCATTATTGTTTTATCTAACATGCTTGTTCACTGTGTAGGTATAGGAGAAATTATGTTGCTGATCCATTTCTGAAGACATCATAGCATGTGGTGTAAAAATGGGCTCCCACAAGGGTTGAGCCTAGCATGATGTCCCTTGATCTTAAACCTGGAATATAAGATAAGCAAATAAGCTTTCATATCAATAGATAAAAGCATATTCTAATTGAAAGTCAATGACAACACCAATACATCATGGACAACTAATGAAGTAGAGCAGTCATAAATACCATTCCTAATGACAAAGTACTAGAGAAAGTCTCTTTACTATCTAGATATCATGCAAAGACATACTAATGCCATCAAGTGAACACACAATGAATGGATGTATATGATCTACAAGAATATAAATAATGGACATCACAGTCATCTTGGATATAGTTATTCTGGCAATAAATACCTACTTTGTCATTATGAATAGCATTTAATACCGCATCAAGAGAATGGCAACCAAGGGTGTGTCATGGAGCAGTAGCCAAAGACAACAATGGAATAGGTAATTACCACCTTTTGTTGTGAATGATGTATAAAGTTGCTATTCAATGCATAAAACAACCATTAAGGACAAAAATTCAGTCATGATCATGACTATCCCATCAACCAAGAGGCATATTATCAACTAAAGAAGATAGATAACAGTCATATAATCTGTATCCACAAAGTGAAGTACAACATACACTATATAGATTGGAACAATTGTGTCATGAATGATATCTATAGTTTAATGTCATGTTAGCTATCTAGTATGCAAGGGAACAACAGGGTACAAATCCATGATTCAGAACTAGAATGATCAAGATGTAGACCTACAATAGAGTAGCCATACTACCATGGCACTATACTACAGGTGTGGTGAACATTTTGTAGCAATAATGAAGAAAGGACACAATGATAGAGATACTTGCAACCATAAAGTCTCCTCACAAAGTGAAGTGCATTACAAAAGAACAATAAGACATGAGGAGAACTCAAAATGCCATCAAAGGGAAGGTACATCCATTACAAAGGCCATAAACATGGAAAAGTATAGCATCATGGTGCGACCACAAGAATAAAAGAGTAGTTTACAATCATGGCCACTATCATGAGAGTATCATCACTCCAGATAGCATACAAAAGATAAACACAGTCACCAATAGTGTAGGTATACCTAAAGGTGATAACAATGAAAGCCTAGCTTACAAAGAAGCCTTACCAAGAATATGAGGTACTTTTATGTATGACAATGAAGAAGTCTGCTAATCATTTCACAAAGTCTGCTCTGCCAACTATCTTGCAAGGTTTATAGTGCAGCCATTGAAGCAACAATAATGATAAAGAAGGAAACCATGAGATATATTGAAACATGGTAGGAATAAATGAGAGAACTATGAGGTTGCAACAGTTGGAATCATGAGGACAACATCAACAATCTTGAAAGGAGAAAAACTAGTAAGGTGACTATCATAACTGTTTTGGAACAATCATCAATAATAAAGAGAAACCTTCAGTGATAGGATGAACTCCCTTTGTGGTTTGAGGGGTGATTTCTTGCAAAGAGTGTGGAAACCAAGGGGTTGGACCAGCCCTAGAAATTGCAATGCAAGTTTTGTCTTCTCTTGCGTTGGGACAGTTTGGTAAACTGTGTATACAAAGGAGGTTATCATTGTTATATGAGTTTTACCTATGCATTTGGGGTAGAACTCCACCCTACTAAAGCCTTAGAGGAGGAAAGAACAATGTGCATACCTGTATTGGAATCTTTATCATTGCAAGATCCTTTCATTGGGTTTTGGGGTGTGAACATCCATTCCATATGTTACATTGCAAATCTTAGTGCTTATGGTGTTTTAAACAAAGCATAGGGGGTAGTGTTGATTGAGGATTATAATAGAAGACTATAATATCAATGTAAGGAAACAAAAAATAGTATTAAGAGCAGTCACCGTCTTAGGATAGTCCAAATCGGTGATAGGGGGCAGAAACAAGCTACTCTATTTAAGAGTAGTTACCATTCACAAAGGCTTGTGGAGAATAGTCATGGTCTTATATCACAATAAGAAGTTCATAGTCATATATACTAGCAATTTATGAGGAACAAAGGCATATCTGTCAGTCAAGGTTTGACATGATTCATAGTCCTGTATACTTAGGTTTTGTTAAGATTATTACGTTTACAAAAACCTCATGATAGCATCAAGTTTCAAAAGGAAATAATTGATAGATCTATTGTTAAACAATCATCAATGAACTGATGCAGCCAAAGAGCAAAGTTATAGTATTACCTCATACAAAAAATGACATCACAGAAAGGAGAAACAACTTCATTATTTCTACATTTTAAAATCTCTTCTGACAGAAAATAAAAGAGAATGGCAGATTTTACATGACAAAAGCTTATCCCAGCATGGAAAACACTCAGAAATATCTATTGAAGCCATGACCCATACATGAAAAAATCAAGGGTTCCTTCTTTTGCAATTTCAAGAGCTCAAATCAAGCTTAGTTTTACATAAAATGAAGAGATTACATGATGAAATCTTACCCGAGTTTCTACTCTAGAAAGATACCTTAAAACCCTAAAGTAAAAGCTTCAGCAATACTTCAATGGTGGCCTCGAAACAAAGGAAAAATCAATAGGAAGTGAAACCAGATAAAATACATCAGAAAGGGGTCATGGTCGCAGCAAGGAAAGCACAAAGAATGCTCCAAAAATGAAGAACAATGCTCAAATTTGTGACAGAGATCGACTTACCCTACATTTTCTTGTGGAAATCAACAAGAAATTTCTTAAAAATAGCATGAAATGCAAATATTCAAGCTCAAACCCTAGCAATGATGGTGGCGCTATGCAAAGCCAATTTTCTTCAAAAAGTCAAATAGCAAATAATATAAAATGGGATAGGGCTCGATGGTTTTCCTTTAGGGTTTCTTTTTCCCTAATTTGATCTCATATTTTATCACATTGATTTAATTTTCATATGCCTTCACTAATACCTTCGTGGTATTATTTTTACCCCTGCACATGTGTCATACCTAGGCTTTATGCCTTAGGTTTATACTATAACCTTTGGAGAAAATCAACCTTAGTATGCCTTGGAATATTTTGTGATTTTTGTAGAAAATAAAAAAGGGGCATAAGTGGAAACATATTCCATTCTTGGCAAAATTTCCTTAGAATCATACTTGCCTTTTATATTTTTTACAAAAAATCAAAATCAAGGCCGACCCCCTTTTCTGCACGGTTGAAGCTACAACACATTGTAAGGCCTTATTGAAAGCAATTTTTTATAAATTGCTTTACTAAGTGTCAATTTAAATATAGTTAAAGCAAAGAAAGTATAAATAAGCTTTCCTATTTTGATATTAAGTCTTTTGGGCGAAATTGGAAAAAAACTAGGCAAAGTTAGAGCCTGATTTTTTAGTCTTTTTAGGGGGACCCACTTGGGAGTTAAAGTTTCCACCTATTATTGCTCAATTTGGGTCAAATTTAGGCCCTATTTTTGTGGCCTTTCTCCCTTGCTCAAAAATGGGATTTTAGTTTCTTCTTTTGGGTAAGACAGTTGGCTGGGTTTTTAGAAAGCCTTTTGGCTATATATAGGGAAAAACAACTCAGTTTATTTAGTTCAAATTTGCTTCTCTTTCTTGCACACTGTAGAAAGTTCTATAAGCCTTGATTTGTACTCAGATCCTTCATTTTTACTCCTTTCAGCTTTAATAAAGTAGCTTAATATTCCTATTTCACATTTTGTCTCACGTTTACAGTATTGGTTTGATATTTCATTGTGATCATAAAATTGGGTCCTTTGTTATGTTTCATTGTTGTGAATCTGGGTGCAAAAGTTTCATGTAATACAGTTTGTATGTTATGTTTAGTCTGGTTAGTGGGTTGAAGTTATGATAAAACCTATGTTTGTCCTTCATGAAAACCTCTAGATTTTAAACTTTCATGCAAATCACTTATGTATTGCATTGTTTCAAAGAAATTGTGAGGATAAAAGGCTTTGTGAGGCTGATTGTGAATCAAATTAGTGAATAGATCCATGAAGTTCTGGTGCATCACCCTTTAGGTTTTAGGATTCCATTTCATGTTATCTTTCTATCCTTTTTCTCAAATAAATCATTTTAGTCTAGGTGATCTATCAAGGGAACCCGCCCTCTTCGGAGATTCATTCTCATCATAAGTTACCCACAGCTTGAGAACATTTCCATGTTTCAATAGGAGAGTTAAGTCTAACTTAGCTAGGGTGCAATCCTGATTAACAATAGTTTTTGGCATGCCCGATGGGACTTTAAAACTTGTTTTTAGAGAAGTTCTTCAAATTTTAAGCTATTAATCTGGTATATGCAGTAGTTTTTACAGCCTTTGGAGGCTTCAAGATATACCTAGCGACTCTATTTTTTCTAGTTTTGCATGTAGATCTAGTGTAACCAATGTATGAGAAAAGTACAGATCGGACCAAGTCTTGTTCCATTTACCAAGAAGGAGGGGTAGGACAACAAGAAGAATTTTTGACTCATCAAGGAGGTTGAGATCTACACCTCCAAGCCTCAACCCTGCAACCCCAGTGCAAAGAAGTCTTGTGTTAGTAGTACAAATACCAATGATTCCTAGGTAGTTTGCATTTGCACCTTTTAATGGGGGCAGCCCATTAAACATTGCCCAACATGATAACATTCCTATTGAAGCCTTCAAAAGGCTGCCATACTTTACAGGAGAAGATCAGACTACTACTATTGAGCACATTCAAGATGTGTCAATGTTGTGCTCAGTGCATAATATCACTCAAGAGAATGTAGAACTTAGACTATTGGCTACTTCACTGAAGGGAAAAGATTTGCAATGGTTTAGATGTCTTATA
The DNA here is from genome assembly GCA_027924645.1 of Cunninghamia lanceolata. NCBI lineage: Eukaryota > Viridiplantae > Streptophyta > Pinopsida > Cupressales > Cupressaceae > Cunninghamia > Cunninghamia lanceolata. Next base: position 4,869,401 of record BSBN01000726.1, read on the forward strand.
GTGAATTTAATAACAACATGGGATCAACTAGATGATGGCTTGCATTGGCATTTCAAGGACACATCCGATCATTTGTCTTTGCTAGAGCAGTTAAGTACCATCAAGAGAGCTCCTCACAAGCACATGGTAGATTTTAACTACCATTTCTAGAGGGCTTGCGATAGGATTCCCGTGACGGTAAAGCCTTCACCACAACATGCATTTTTATTCTTTCTTAAAGCCTTAAATAGTGAAATCTCAGTGATGATTCAGTCTATGGGTGGGTCTACTCTTCCTAACACTTTTGATATAGCTATTAGAGCAGAAAACTACCTTATTCAAGTAGGTAAGATAGCCCCAAGGCCTCTTATGCCCATTTTTTCTGAAGGATAGCCACCCGTACCTATGTCTTTACCCCTTTTAGTTGTTGTCCTGCTAGTTCCAGCAATAGGATATCAAGCTGCAGTCTAAGAAACTGATGTTCTAGCCCAATCGCAAGAGTTTCAAGAGATTAAGAATATGTTGAAAAATGTTGGGAATGATTTAGTGAGTATTAAGAAGCAAGTTGGCCAAAATCCTAGGCCCTACCAAGCTCCATATCAGTCTAATCAGCCTAATAGACTACCTTTTCAAACTGATGCTCAAGGTCAAAGGAGAAACTTCAATCCTAGACCCTTTCAGTCTTACAACCCTACTACTTTGAGCTCTTCAAATGAGCTCATGCTTGCTTAGAACAATATGGCACAAGAATGTGACTGGTGTTATCCATGAAACCATCCTCATAACCAAGTTGCATGTGCAAATGGTATGAGAAATCAAGCTCTTCTGGTGCAAAATAGTTATGGTGGTTCAGAAGGTGTCTTGAATGAGGATATAGTTTAGTAAGATAACCCTGATGTGGCCTTCATGAATTGGCAAGGTATTGAGTTTTGTGGTGTGACCTATCCCCAAGGCCAAAATCAATCAGATACACCTGTTGTAGCCAATACAAGATCAAAAAAGAGGGCTATTGATTTGTAGCAGCAAGCTAGAAATGTTCAATAGCAGCCTGCCAAGAAAAAATTTCATGCTTCTTCATCTCAAACAGTCCCACAACACAACAAAAGGTGCAAATTCTGTAAAGAGGACAAATTGTACCTGTGAAGGAGCAGTCTAAGGTGCAATCATAGCCTTCACAAAGGTAAAATGATGTTGTTGCTCTTAAGGGACAACAAAAGGTGAGTCTCGTTTCATTTAACGTTGTTGAACACCTTAAGAAGGCTACTGTTAGCATGTCAATAATGGATGCATTGCACATTCCTGGTCAAAAAGATTTTGTGACAAGATGATTTGGCTGAACTTTCTATTTCTAATGTTGCTAACCAAGAAAAGAGTAAGGTTGTACTTGCAAACAACCCAGAAGGGTATGTACAGGATCATCGCGGGCCAAACAGTGGCAATAGGAAAAAAATCACGTTTTTACTTAGCCAAATTCGCGACTTGGCAAAGTTTGACTTTGAAACGGATATCTGTTTTGGTTTGTTTTTGGTTTGGTGCCAAACCAAAACGGATATCCGTTTTCTTTTCTCTATTGTTTTCATTGTTTTTTATTTTATTATTTTAGCATTTTTAGCATTTTACTATTTAGGCATTTTAGCTATAAAATACAATCTAAATTTTAGAAAGACTGTATCATATGAAAGGGGCAACCTTGTCATCTTTTGGAATGCATGATTTCTTTTAGTTCCATCCATTTTGGCATCATTTATTCTTGTGATTGAGAGTTCTTTCCACCCCTGATTGAACCATTACTTCCCCTAACTAATTCTCCTATCCTCTTGACTCTCAATCAATTCTTTAGTCCACTCTTAATAAGTCTTCTATAATCTCTCAATCAATTATTTAGTCCACTCCCAATTAGTCTTCTATAATCTCTCAATCAATTCTTTAGTCCACTCCCAACCAACCCCACCATTCATGTTGCTTCTTCTACTATTAATACATCTCTCGCCATCATTTTTAGGGGAGACTATCCATTTCTTCCATTTATGTCAAATTCTTGTTAATATCTCTTATTCCATTTTCCATTGATCCCAACACATCATGGATAGTGAGTCACCTCAAAAGAGTTAAGCCATATTTTCATTACAACCCCCACAATAATTATTATACTTTTACAGTCCTAACTTTGTGAGCCTTTTCCATTTCAATTTTAAGGATTTGAAGGTTCTTACACTCTCCATAAAATCTCCAAGTTCTCAAGGCATCCTTATTCTTCCCATTGTCATCAAGAGAATGTTCTAATTTCTACAAAGGAGGATACCAAAATGTTGGATCCTTGAGGACAAAAGCTAGCACAGGTGCCATAAAAAGATTCCTTGAAGCTTCGCATGTTCTTTACATTATTTTAAAAAGATTTCAGTAGTAATTAGAAAACTTAAATTTGCCTAAGAAAAGTAACAATTTGTTGCCTCTTGTTGCCTCTTCTTGGTTATTTTAAAAAGCAACAAGGTGAAGTGACACATCCTTATGACCAGCATCAAGAAGAACAACAAGAAGTGTATTTGGATCTTGGAAAAGATTAGGAAACAGAGGAACATCCAATTGATGAGAATAAAGAGCAAGATAAAGAACAACTGGATGACTGAGATAAAGAGCTCGATGTGGAACATTATATGACATAGAACCAACAAGATGAACATCAAGTTTAACAATGAAAAAGTGGTATTAGTTGCACCTATATAGAGAAGTGGTTTAGAGGTTGGTTGGGGGAATTATTTAGGGTTTAGAGGTTTAGGGTTGCTCGTGTTTAGGGGTTTAGGGTTTACAGTTTAAAGAGAGATAGAGAGAGGGGACTAAAAGAGTTTGGGAGAGATAGAGGAGACAGAGGGGAGAGATAGGGAGATAGAGAGTGAGAGGCATGTCCAAAGACATAGAGAGAGAGATTGAGAGGTAGAGGGATATTAGAGATAGGGAGATAGAGGTTTAGGGTTGCTTGGGTTTAGGGGCATTATTTAGGGTTTAGGGTTTAGGGTCTTGGGTTTAGGGGTTAAGGTTTAGAGGTCTAGGGTTTAGGGTTTAGAGAGAGATAAAGGACCAATAGGGAGATATAGAGGAGTCTGAGGGGAGAGATAGGGAGATAAAGAGTGAGGGACATGGCAAGAGACAGCGAGAGAGATTGAGAGGTAGAGGGACAAAGGTGATAGGGAGATAGGGAGATAGTGGTTTATGGTTACTTGGGTTTTGGGTTTAGGAGTTTGGGGTTTAGGGTTTCTCAGGTTTAGGGGTTAGGGTTTAGGGGCATTATAATTTAGGGTTTAGGATTTATTGTTTAGGGGTTAGGGGTTAGGTTTAGAGGTTTAGGGTTTTGGATTTAGGGTTTATAGAGAGAGAGGAATGATAGGGAGATATAGAGGAGTCTGAGGGGAGAGATAGGGAAAAAAAGAGTGAGGGACATGGCCAGAGACATAGGGAGAGAGATTGAGAGGTAGAGGGACAAAGGTGGTAGGGAAATAGGGGAGAGATAGGGAGATAGTGGTTTAGGGTTACTTGGGTTTAGTGTTTGGGGGTTTAGGGTTTCTCAGGTTTAGGGGTTAGGGGTTAGGGTTTAGGGGCATTATTTAGGGTTTAGGATTTAAATTGTTTAGGGGTTAGGGGTTACGTTTAGAGGTTTAGGGCTTTGGATTTAGGGTTTATATAGAGAGAGGAATGATAGGGAGATAGAGAGAGGAGATGGAGGAGAGAGATAAGGAGATAGAGAGTGAGGCACATGGCCAGGGACATAGGGAGAGAGATCAAGAGAGGTAGAGGGATGATAGAGATAGGGAGATAGGGGAGAGATAGGGAGATATAGGTTTAGAGTTGATTGGATTTAGGGTGTACTTGGGTTTAGGGTTTCTTAGTTTTGTAGATAGCTAGATAGAAAGAGAGAGGAGACAGATAGGGGGAGATGGAGGTGACAAAGGGGAGAGATAAGGAGATAGAGAGTGAGTGAGATGTCCAGAGAAATAGGGAGAAGGATTGAGAGGTAGAGCTCGATGATAGAGATAGGGAGATAAGGGAGAGATAGGAGATAGGGTTTAGGGGTTCGGGGTTAACGTTTAGGGGCATTATTTAGGGTTTAGGGTTTATGGTTTAGGGGTTAAGGTTTAGAGGTTTAGGGTTTAGTGTTTAGAGAGAGAAGACAATTAGGGAGATATAGAGTGAGGGACATGGCCAAAGCATAGGGAGAGAGATTGAGACCTGGTAGAGGAATGATAGTGATGGGGAGATAGTGAGATAGGGAGATAGAGAGATAGAGGTTTAGGGTTTCTTGGGTTTAGTGTTTAGGATTTAGGGGTTTATGGTTTCTCAAGTTTAGGGTTTAGGGGTTAGGAAATAAGGGTTAGGGTTTAGGGGTTAGGTTTAATCATGTGTTAACACAGGTTGTGGAGTGAGAAATGGGTGGTATGGGAGATCGGAAGACTAGTTTAAAGTTGGGCCGATGGATATATGTCACAACGAAAGGTTCAAAGGCTCGTCAAAAGTGGAGTGATCGGAGCATCGGCATAAGAATTTTTGAGTTGGTCGATAGTGTTTATCTTGCCGATAGGAAGAATGTACATGATTTGATGTTATTTGGGACTTTGAGAAGGTTTCTTAAAGCTGATTAAGCTTTAATCTATTTGAACTATGGGTTTTGATGGGTATTTCACCGTGTTTTGAGAGCTTCCACTGTGTGCTCTGCATCGGACCAATAGGGAGATATAGAGGAGTCCGAGGGGAGAGATAGGGAGATAAAGAGTGAGGGACATGGCAAGAGACATAGAGAGAGATATTGAGAGGTAGAGGGACAAAGGTGATAGGGAGATAGGGGAGAGATAGGGAGATAGTGGTTTATGGTTACTTGGGTTTAGGGTTTAGGGGTTTGGGGTTTACGGTTTAGGGGATTAGGGTTTCTCAGGTTTAGGGGTTAGGGGTTAGGGTTTAGGGGCATTATTTAGGGTTTAGGATTTAAATTGTTTAGGGGTTAGGTTTAGAGGTTTAGTGTTTTGGATTTAGGGTTTATAGAGTGAGAGGAATGATAGGGAGATAGAGAGAGGAGATCGAGGAGAGAGATAAGGAGATAGAGAGTGAGGCACATGGCCAGGGACATAGGGAGAGAGATCAAGAGAGGTAGAGGGATGATAGAGATAGGGAGATAGGGGAGAGATAGGGAGATATAGGTTTAGAGTTGATTGGATTTAGGGTGTACCTGGGTTTAGGGTTTCTTAGTTTTGGAGATAGCTAGATAGAAAGAGAGAGGAGACAGATAGGGAGAGATAGAAGTGACAAAGGGGAGAGATAAGGAGATAGAGAGTGAGCGAGAGAGATTGAGAGGTAGAGGGACAAAGGTGATAGGGAGATAGGGGAGAGATAGGGAGATAGTGGTTTATGGTTACTTGGGTTTAGGGTTTAGGGGTTTGGGGTTTAGGGTTTCTCAAGTTTAGGGGTTAGGGGTTAGGGTTTAGGGGCATTATAATTTAGGGTTTAGGATTTATTGTTTAGGGGTTAGGGGTTAGGTTTAGAGGTTTAGGGTTTTGGATTTAGGGTTTATAGAGAGAGAGGAATGATAGGGAGATATAGAGGAGTCTGAGGGGAGGGATAGGGAGATAAAGAGTGAGGGACATGGCTAGAGACATAGGGAGAGAGATTGAGAGGTAGAGGGACACAGGTGGTAGGGAGATAGGGGAGAGATAGGCAGATAGTGGTTTAGGGTCACTTGGGTTTAGGGTTTAGGGGTTTGGGGTTTATCGTTTAGGGGTTTAGGGTTTCTCATGTTTAGGGGTCAGGGGTTAGGGTTTAGGGGCATTATTTAGGGTTTAGGATTTAAATTGTTTAGGGGTTAGGGGCTAGGTTTAGAGGTTTAGGGTTTATAGAGAGAGGAATTATAGGGAGATAGAGAGAGGAGATGGAGGAGAGAGATAAGGAGATAGAGAGTGAGGCACATGGCCAGGGACATAGGGAGAGAGATCAAGAGAGGTAGAGGGATGATAGAGATAGGGAGATAGGGGAGAGATAGGGAGATATAGGTTTAGAGTTGATTGGATTTAGGGTGTACCTGGGTTTAGGGTTTCTCAGTTTCGGAGATAGCTAGATAGAAAGAGAGAGGAGACAGATAGGGAGAGATAGAGGTGACAAAGGGGAAAGATAAGGAGATAGAGAGTGAGCGAGAGAGATTGAGAGGTAGAGGGACAAAGGTGATAGGGAGATAGGGGAGAGATAGGGAGATAGTGGTTTATGGTTACTTGGGTTTAGGGGTTTGGGGTTTAGGGTTTCTCAGGTTTAGGGGTTAGGGGTTAGGGTTTAGGGGCATTATAATTTAGGGTTTAGGATTTATTGTTTAGGGGTTAGGGGTTAAGGTTTAGAGGTTTAGGGTTTAGTGTTTAGAGAGAGAGGACCAATAGGGAGATATAGAGTGAGGGACATGGCTAAAGCATAGGGAGAGAGATTAAGAGGTAGAGGAATGATAGTGATGGGGAGATAGTGAGATAGGGAGATAGAGCTCGATAGAGGTTTAGGGTTTCTTGGGTTTAGTGTTTAGGATTTAGGGGTTTATGGTTTCTCAAGTTTAGGGTTTAGGAGTTAGGAAATAGGGGTTAGGGGTTAGGGGTTAGGTTTAATCATGCATCCCAGTCATTCCCCTATCATTCCTATATATCCTATCTCTCCCCTCTATCTTTCCCTCTCCCTTATCGACGAAGCAAATGGAAACAAGAAAACTAGGACTCCCTTTCTCAGGTTTAGGGTTTAGGGCTTAGGGGAATTATTTAGGGTTTATGGTTTAGGGGTTAGGCTTTAGTATTTGGAAGAATTATTTAGGGTTACTTGGGTTTAGGGTTTAGGGGTATTATTTAGGGTTTACGGTTGCATGTCAAAAGTAGTCTCTCTCTCTCTCTAAATCTGTAAACTCTAAATAATGGCCCTAATCCCTAACCCCTAATCCGCATCTACCTCTCTCCTGTATCTATTCAAAAGTGCCTTTAAAATACTATGAGATACCTTAGTATAAGTAAATCATATAAAAATCAAATATATATATCATCATAATCCTATATAAATTTTGATAGTATTTTATAGCTAAAATGCCTAAGTACTTAAAATGTATGCAATGCTAAAATAATAAAATAAAAAAAATGAAATACAATAAGGAAAAGGAAAAAGGATATCCATTTTGGAAATGGATATCCGTTTTGGAGATCATAAAAAGCAAAAAAGACTGCATTTTTGCAAACCTGCAGCTTGCAAAAACGCAGTCTCATCTTCAAAAAAGTAGATATCAGCGCTGAGGAACGGATATCCGATCCAAAGAGGTAAGATTTCATGCATTTTTTTGGTTTTTGTGCTAAGTGGGTATGTTTTATAATTTAATTAGGTAAAATGGATGCACAAAATGAAAACCCAAACCCTCCACCACCAAACCCTCCCCCTCCAATAGTAGAAGAGAATATTCAAAGAAATATTGATCATATAAGCAAGATCATAGAAATGTATCGCCGCCAGCCTCGATTGTCTATAATGACATCGAATTTAGAGGGAATCATTAATCATATTCAAACCTTGTCCGCCCAACATGAATCATTTCGGCAATGGCGAGAAGCCAAGAAGGCCGAATATGTTGACGGTTTGTCATATGAAGAAGTCAAAGATTTAGAGATTACAAAAACTATGTTGGCCCAACACTTTGTCAATCCTAAAACTGGATTGCATGTTGATGTTCGTAAGCCCAAATTTTCAATCAAATGGTGTATTCATGAGGGCATTAGTCAAAACTTTTGGGATCATTGGTGGATGGTTTTTGATAAACCACCCAACAACAATTTAGATGTGCCTTTGTATTTCCTCCGTAAACTCCATGCAGAGTTCATCATGGGTCAACATGTTAATTATTTTGATTTTAGAGAGTTTCAAGGAGTGGGCAGAGGAATGCCTCAAGATAGACCTCGGGCAATTAGACAAGTACAAGGTCCCTATATTCCCCCTCTTGCTATCCCTTCTCCACCCCCAATGCAGCACCCAGACATTGTTGCAAGTGCAACACAACAGGGCCTTAGTGCCATACACTCTTTGACCGAGCATTTGATCATACAGACATCTCAGTTTGCACAAGCACATGATGAAGGTGATGATATTGGATCACTTGGTACCACTAGACCGTCATCGTCCAGACATATATGTGTGCCCCATCATTGCATTTCTTGCAATCATTTATGCTTGGGTCCTATTATGGAGAGTAGTGAGCCACCGTTGAACACATCAGAGTATGATCTCCATTCACGAGATGAGGCAATGGGGTCCAGAACTCAAGCTGAGGGGTTAGGGACAAGAGTAGAAGCTACTGGATCAGTAAACATTAGAGAAGGAGAAATGCATGAGCAATCTTTTGTGCAGGTAAAATTTAAAGTTAAATTTTATGGTCTATTCCATTTGAATATATAAACATCTTTATTAGTACTAATATATCTAAGTGGGATAACAGTTGATGACAGAGGAGGAGTTGATAGAATTTCATCATGTAACTTTGTCTGCCATCCAATTTGGCTTGGACTTGCCGGTATAAATTGTTGTACACATTAACCTTTTTTTTTATGCATTTATTTCTTTGTGAGTAATTATATATTAATTTATATCTTGATGTTAATTTTATTTTATAGCCAATCAAAAATGTGAATGATGTGGCATCTTTGCCAATAGTCTTTTCTCGAACTCTTGATTGACCCAAGGGACTATCATTTGCAGAACGACTTTCTCAACGCCAACAAAGGGTGGAGGTAATTTGATTGAATTGTACTTTAATTGATAATTTAGAAAACTTAAATATTTGATTATAGTCATTTAGAGTCTTACATTCTTGTCCTTTTTAATTGATGTAGGAGGCCTCGATGGTGGTATGTGCTTGTTTTCTAGTAGATAAGTTTTTGTGTAGTGCATTTCCTATTTTAAATGTATGCATTTCCTATTTTGTTTAATAATTATATATTAATTTATTTCAATGTTACTTTGCTTTTATGTAGTCTGTTGAGAATGTGAGTGATGTGCCACCTTTGCCATCATGCTTCACTAGGACACCTGATCGTCTTAAGAGAAAATCATTTGCAGAACGATTGTCCGAACAACAACATAGAGTTGAGGTAATTGAATTGAATTTTTCTAAATAATTGATAGTTTTTCTAAATAAATGAAAGTTCTTAATTGTAGTAGATAAGAATCTATTTACTAACTTTAACTTGTGTTTTGACTTGTTAATGCAGGAAACTTCACCTCCATCAATTACTAGACATTTTGGTACAAAGAGGACACTTTTTCAGGATCCATCACAGATTGTGGATACATCACACATTATGGATCCATCACAGATTATGGATCCATCATAGATTGAGGGTCAAGTGGACTTGTAGTATTTGATGTAGCTATTTGGCATGTAGATTGTATATAGATTTTGAGACATGGCATAAGCCACATTTTGTAAAAAATATTTTGAGTTGGCATATTTGCCAAATTTTTGTATATGTCTACCATTATGGACTAGATTTTAATGTATATACACCTTGATATACAATATAATTTAAATTCCTTATGTGCAAGTCATGATACTTCCCATGACGCCATACATTATGATGATAGTTCTTTAGTCCATTGATGATATGTTTAGCATTGAGAATGGTTTTAGATCAAGAGAATCGTTTTAGATCAATAGAATCAATATGAAAAAATTCTTTATATATGCCCTAATCAAATAAGGTCATGATAAACCATTTCATCATGTATTTAGTCTTCATCTTGTCAAATTTTGTAAATATGTCAAAGTTGTCATATGAAAAATGTAAAAAAAATGCAAAAGTATGGAAGATGAATAGTCAAGTACTCAAGAGTTAGTTGGAGACTATTGGTTTCCCTCAAATCATGTATAAATATGCATAAACCTGATGGAGTCAGCTTGTCATTGAGTCAAAAAGGTATTGATGGTTTGGAGTTACTTTAGTGTGTTCATATTGATAATATGTTCTCAAGAGAGTTTTGAGAATGTTTCAGGGATGCAGATTGTTTCAGGATATCTTTAGGATGAATATTTGATATCAATATGGTTTTGAGTTTGAATTGGTGCCTTCATACATTAGGAATTGTCAGTTGATCATATGGACAGAATAAGTGTTGTCAGTTGAGTTGGCTTCTTTAGTGTATCTCTCATGTGATGAGTTGTTTATCAGTGGTATTGTTGATACAGGTGATGGAGTTCATTTGACATCATGTTGTGGCATAATCATATTTGATCTTAGTGAAACAGATGATATGATTTACAAGAGGCAGTGAAATTGGTCATGGGCTTTCATGCATTTCATGTGTATTCATATACAAGATTCATGTATTTGAGAGTATTGATCACCTTGGTGTTTTTCTTGTAGTTTGTCATCTCTCAGTGCTGTCTTCTATCATTCCCTTATCCATCTTCATAGAACTTTCTTAGTAAACATATCCTTATGCATACAATTTTCTCCTTTAAAGGTGCATAAGACTATACATGCCACACACTATATTGTTTCACAGTTGAGGATGTTTTGAGCTATTGTCAGATCTCTGTTCTCCTACCTTGATTGTCACTGGCTACTCACTCTTCAAGTTTTGGTTAAAGAAAGGTTGTTCAATTTCTAAGATTTAAGGTCATTTCACTTATGTTGACCAGCCAAAGGGTTATTATACATTGTGACAACTGGCCCCATCTTTCTTCATCGGGTGGCAAAGTCTAAATCAAGGCAAACGGTCAAGTTTGGTGGTTTTTGTTTTTAAAAAAACTTTATCACCTTTTAAAGAAAAGGCTTGAGTGGGAAATTTTTTTAAAAATTGGAGCATGGAGCCCGCGATGAAAAATATTTTGCAGATCCCTGAGACCAAAAAATTGCCAAACTTTGACTGGGCAGTTCTCAGAATTCATGACAGTAATTTATACTCTCTTTGGACCTACAGGTGTACGTGGCATCCTTCCACAATAACCTCTCTCATTTTTGGTCAACTCCATTCCGTTTGACGGTGTTGAAATCAAACGCATTGGCGCAAAATGCTTCAATTTGATGCAGTGGAAAGGTGCTAGGTGCGACATTTTTCATTCCATAGCTCGTGGGGTCGAACAGACTATGCCAACGTGTCGGGGTGGGGGGGTAAATGCTAGTGGAGGTCTCATTTCATGCGCCAAGCGTCCCAGTCATTCCGGGCAAGAGGCTACTAGCAAAGTCCCTTAAGATCCCTGAGACCAAAAAATTGCCAAACTTTGACGGGGTAGTTCTCAGAATTCGTGAAAGTTGGGAATGTTCTGTTTACACCTACAGGTGCACATGACATCCTTCCACAATAACCTCTCTTATTTTTGGTCAGCTGCATTCCGTTTGACCGTGTTGAAATCAAATGCATTGGCGCAAAATGCTTCAATTTGATGCAGTGGAAAGGTGCTAGGTGCGACATTTTTCATTCCATAGCTTGTACGGTTGAACGGACTGTGCCAACGCGTCGGGGTGGGTGGGTAAATGCTAGTGGAGGTCTCGTTTCATGTGCCAAGCGTCCCAGTCATTCCGAGCAAGAGGCTATCGGCAAAGTCCCTTAAGATCCCTGAGACCAAAAAACTGCCAAACTTTGACGGGGCAGTTCTCAGAATTCATGAAAGTTGGGAATGTTCTATTTGGACCTACAGGTGCACGTGACATCCTTCCACAATAACCTCTCTCATTTTTGGTCAGCTCCATTCCGTTTGACCGTGTTGAAATCAAACGCATTGGCGCAAAATGCTTCAATTTGAGGCAGTGGAAAGATGCTAGGTGCGACATTTTTCATTCCATAGCTCGTGCGGTCGAACGGATTGCGCCAACGTGTCAGGGTGGACAGGTAAATGCTAGTGGAGGTCTCGTTTTGTGCACCAAGCGTCCCAGTCATTCCGGGCAAGAGGCTACCGGCAAAGTCTTTTAAGATCCCTGAGACCAAAAAACTGCCAAACTTTGACGGGGCAGTTCTCAGAATTTGTGAAAGTTGGGAATGTTCTGTTTGGACCTACAGGTGCACGTGACATCTTTCCACAATAACCTCTCTCATTTTTTGTCAACTCCATTCTGTTTGACCGTGTTGAAATCAAATGCATTAGCGCAAAATGCTTCAATTTGATGTAGTGGAAAGGTGCTAGGTGCGACATTTTTCATTCCATAGCTCGTGGGGTCAAACGGACTATGCCAACGTGTCAGGGTGGGTGGGTAAATGCTAGTGGAGGTCTCGTTTCGTGCGCCAAGCGTCCCAGTCATTCCGGGCAAGAGGCTACCGGCAAAGTCCTTTAAGATCCCTGAGACCAAAAAACTGCCAAACTTTGACGGGGTAGTTCTCAAAATTCGTGAAAGTTAGGAATATTCTGTTTGGACCTACAGGTGCATGTGACATCCTTCCACAATAACCTCTCTTGTTTTTGGTCAACTCCATTCCGTTTGACCGTGTTGAAATCAAACGCATTGGCGTAAAATGCTTCAATTTGATGCAGTGGAAAGGTGCTAGGTGCGACATTTTTCATTCCATAGCTCGTGTGGTCGAATGGACTGCGCCAACGCATTAGGGTGGGCGGGTAAATGCTAGTGGAGGTCTTGTTTTGTGCGCCAAGCGTCCCAGTCGTTCCGAGCTGTAAGCTACCGGCAAAGTCAAAAGTTGCTAGGATCAAAATTTTGCATTCCACAGGTCCTGGGGCCGAACGGTTTGTGCCAACACGTTGGGGTGGGCAAGTAAATGCTAGGGGAGGTCTCGTTTTGTGTGCAAAGCATCCCAATCCTTCTGAGTTGTAAGCTACCAGCAAAGGGCGAGTAAATGCTAGGGGAGGTCTCGTTTTGTGTGCAAAGCATCCCAGTCCTTCCGAGCTGTAAGCTACCGGCAAAGTGACTTTGCCGGTAGCTTACAGCTCGGAAGGACTGGGATGCTTTGCACACAAAACAAGACCTCCCCTAGCATTTACTCGCCCACCCCGACGGGTTGGCGCAAACCGTTCGGCCCCAGGACCTGTGGACTTTGTCGGTAGCTTACAGCTCGGAAGGACTGGGATGCTTTGTACACAAAACGAGACCTCCCCTAGCATTTACTCACCCACCCCAACGTGTTGGCGCAAACCGTTCGGCCCCAGGACCTGTGGAATGCAAAATTTCAGTCCTAGCAACTTTTGACTTTACTGGTAGCTTACAGCTCGGAACGACTGGGACACTTGGCGCACGAAACAAGACCTCCACTAGCATTTACCTGCCCACCTCGATGCGTTGGCACAAACCGTTCGGCCCCAGGACCTGTGGAATGCAAAATTTCAATCCTAGCAACTTTTGACTTTGCCGGTAGCTTACAGCTCGGAATGACTGGGACGCTTGGTGCACGAAACAAGACCTCCACTAGCATTTACCCGCCCACCCCGACGCATTGGCACAAACCGTTCGGCCCTAGGACCTGTGGAATTCAAAATTTCAATCCTAGCAACTTTTGACTTTGACGGTAGCTTACAGCTCGGAATGACTAGGATGCTTTGCATACAAAACAAGACCTCCCCTAGCATTTACTCACCCACCCCGACGTGTTGGAGCAAACCGTTCGGCCCCAGGACCTGTGGAATGCAAAATTTCAATCCTAGCAACTTTTGACTTTGTTAGTAGCTTACAGCTCAGAATTACTGGGATGCTTTGCACACAAAACAAGACCTCCCCTAGCATTTACTCGCCCACCCCGACGTGTTGGAGAAAACCGTTTAGCCCCATGAGCTATGGAATGATAAATGTCACACCTAGCACCTTTCCACTGCATCAAATTGAAGCATTTTGCGCCAATGCGTTTGATTTCAACACGGTCAAACGGAATGGAGTTGACCAAAAATGAGAGAGGTTATTGTGGAAGGATGCCACGTGCACCTGTAGGTCCAAACAGAACATTCCCAACTTCCACAAATTCTGAGAACTGCTTGGTCAAAGTTTGGCAGTTTTTTGGTCTCAGGGATCTTAAGGGACTTTGCCGGTAGCCTCTTGCCCGGAATGATTGGGATGCTTGGCGCACGAAACGAGACCTCCCCTAGCATTTACCCACCCACCCTGACGCATTAGCAGAGTCCGTTCGACCCCATGAGCTATGGAATGAAAAATGTCGCACCTAGCACCTTTTCACTACATCAAATTGAAGCATTTTGCGCCAATGCGTTTGATTTCAACACGGTCAAACGGAATGGAGTTGACCAAAAACAAGAGAGGTTATTGTGGAAGGATGCCACATGCACCTATAGGTCCAAACAGAGCATTCCCAACTATCACAAATTCTGAGAACTACCTGGTCAAAGTTTGGCAATTTTTTGGTCTCAGGGATCTTAAGGGACTTTGCCGGTAGCCTCTTGCCTGGAATGACTGGGGCGCTTGGCGCACGAAACGAGACCTCCACTAGCATTTACCTGCCCACCCCGACGCGTTGGCGCAGTCCGTTTGACCGCACGAGCTATGGAATGAAAAATGTCACGCCTAGCACCTTTCCACTGCATCAAATTGAAGCATTTTGCGCCAATGCGTTTGATTTCAACACGGTCAAACAGAATGGAGCTGACCAAAAATGAGAGAGGTTATTGTGGAAGGATGCCACGTGCACCTATAGGTCCAAACAGAAAATTCCCAACTTTCACAAATTCTGAGAACTGCCCGGTCAAAGTTTGGCAGTTTTTTGGTCTCAGGGATCTTAAAGGACTTTGCCGATAGCCTCTTGCCCGGAATGACTGGGATGCTTGGCGCACGAAACGAGACCTCCAGTAGCATTTACCCACCCACCCCGACGTGTTGGCACAGTCCGTTCGACCCCACAAGCTATGGAATGAAAAATGTCGCACCTAGCACCTTTCCACTACATCAAATTGAAGCATTTTGCGCCAATGCGTTTGATTTCAACACGGTCAAACGGAATGGAGTTGACAAAAAATGAGAGAGGTTATTGTGGAAGGATGTCATGTGCACCTGTAGGTCCAAACAGAACATTCCCAACTTTCACAAATTCTAAGAACTGCCCCGTCAAAGTTTGGCCGTTTTTTGGTCTCAGGGATCTTAAAGGACTTTGCCGGTAGCCTCTTGCCCGGAATGACTGGGACGCTTGGTGCATGAAACGAGACCTCCACTAGCATTTACCCACCCACCCCGACGCGTTGGCGCAGTCCGTTCGACCCCACGATGAGTAGAACAAAAAATATTGTTCCAGTTGACACATTCTCAATCATTGACATGGATGATATCTCAGTACTATTCCTTTAGGCACAATATGATCTTCCAATGGAAGGCGCAATTGTGAGGTTAAGATGATGAAAAGTGTGCCTCATTCACAGTCATGTTTTACTTGTCTTCAATGATGATTCCTTGATTCAACTTAATCCTTTGATAATACATTTTAACCTCCTTGTGAAAGCGCACTTTCAAGGTTGCTTGAGCAAGAGCTAGCGCCTCAACATCAAGGTGCACTTTTGGTGTTCTAGAAACATGAACTAGCACCTCAAATAGTAAGGCACTCATTCTAGGTTGTTTATTCAATAATTGGCACTAGTCACATATGGTGTAGAGAGGTAGATGTGCGCCCAAGTCATCATTTGATGCCTTCAATAACTATAAACTCCTTTGATGATACATTTTATCCTTCCTATTCACTATCTAGCCTTAGGTACACATTTTAGGTTGATCAATCATAATCTAGTGCCCTAAGTACCAATGCACACTTTTAGATTAGTTTGATAAAGGATTAGCGCCTTCATTTCTAGGCAGAAGTTTGGAGTTGAAAATCACTTTAGGTTGATCAATCACTTCAAACATATTTAACACTTTGAAGATCTCCAATGCATGATTGAATATCAAGAAACCAATGTATCATTTCATGAAGGTCTTAAGTGTTGTAAATATGCATCTTCTTATTTAATCATGTGTTGTAAATGAGGGAATGCAATGATTGCAATATTTGCACAAAATAGAATTTTTGATAAAGATTGAAAGGAAATGTTAAGAAAATGTAATTGGCGGGTGTAAATCCAAAGTGTGGAAGCATAGACAAGGCATGTGAATAGTTTGGCATGACACCTCAAAGAGATGCTATCTCATGGAATGCAATGATTGCAAGATATGCACAAAATGGATTTTTTGAAAAGGCTTTAGAAACTTTGAAGCAAATACAATTGGAACGTTTAAAACCAAATTCCATAACTTGTGCAAGCATTCTCCCTACTTGTGCCAAATTAGGATCTTATATATACATATATGCACATAATGTCATGAAAATAATGTATAGTGTATATATCAAGCCATATAGGCATGTACAAATAAAACCATATGGGTATATACAATGATATACATCGATAACATACAAAAGTATGTTTACAAAGCCAAATACACATATGTAACAAAATGTCCCAAAATCAAATCTCCTATGGATTGCTATCAAATAATCTATGGCTATCAAATAATCTATGGCTCTTGCTAGGCCATGAAGATGGTGAACCAGTCAATGACTCAATGACTTTTATAAGAATGCAAAGTAAGGAAGCATAGGCAAGGCACATGAACTGTTTGGTGGAATACCTCAAAGAAATGAGAATTTTGTCAGATGTTGTAGTTGCAATTGCCATGTGACACATGTATGTAATATGTGAAAGCATAGACAAGGCACATGAACTATTTGGCAAAAGACATCAAATACATGTCACCTCATGGAATGCCTTATTTAGAAAAAGGTACAAATGTGTAGTATTAAGAAATACAAATGAGAACTAAAAATCATACCTCGAGTATAGTCAAAATAACCTACGATGCCATACAAAATAATTTACGATGCCATGCAAAATAATCTACGATGCCATCTAAAATAACTTTATTCGCTGTCCTATATAGTCAAAAGCATGCATTATAGTTATTAAAGTAACAAGATTTTTAATAAAACAATTCTAAAAAATAGAAAAAACAAGAACAAGTTAAGATAAAAAATGTCATACCTGTCCATCTGGAAGTTTAAATGCTAGTCAAGCGTACCTGAGGGGTCATCTCTTACCTTCAAAGTATCCAATATTGCTTCATGATCAGCATTAATAATTGTCCATAGTTCTTTTGATTTTGTTCTTCCACGATGCTTTAGTAACGTGACATTTGTTGCTACAACTAGGTGAGAATACATCAATATGGTTTTATGCTTCTCAAAGTCTTCAAAGGCCGGGATGCCATTCTTTTTAACCATATATGTTCGTAACCAAGTCCCAACAATAACAACTAATCCTGTAGGATATGTGAACCCATCATCATCTGTCATAGGTTGTGTTAGCTTTTGTTTTCCCTGTACACATCGTGCCAACCAATAGTCTGACCTCTCTTCATTTCCATGCGGTGCAACAACTGTATAAACATGACCTGGCTGTACAAGGTCTGAAAGATGTTCATAGTCAAATGAGTTCTCCATGTCATTGACGGAAGATGATTGACCTTCATATAAAGGGACTAAATATTGTGGAATCCATGCATCTACCCACTCACTTGACTCACAATTGTTCCAATTACATTTAATACAACTCTGACAAAAACAAGCTAATTCTCGTGTCCAAATAGTCCATGTACTTGCATTTGAGCTTTGAAATGAATGCATCTTTGATGATTCACTAATTCTCTGACATTCCAATTTCTCTATCGCTATCCCATCATCAACCAACCAAAAGAACCTGCGCACTTCAGAATCAAGAGCCACTCCTCGTGACAATGCATAGTTACACCACTTAACAATGGAATATGCATCACTGAATGTAGCACCACCTCTAATCTTTAGTTGTTCTTTAAAAAGAGCTATCTTCACGCATGCACCTGCTCCATCATGTTCACCTTTTCCGTGCCCGGCTTCAAAAAAATTCCAAATATGAGGTATACCCTTCTCTACATGCATTTTGCTCAACCAATAGAAATTACGAGCATTCTTGAATTGACCAGTGCAATTATCTGACCAAATGAGATGTTGATCTATTCTAATATCTTTTTCTTGCAAGAACCAATAAAATTGTTGAAAACAATATTGCACAAATTCTTCTGAATGAGATCGATCATCACTCATGTAAAAATGGTATTCTCTGACAATCTTCCTGTTCTCTTCTGTACTCTCGGGGGCATGTCTGTATGTGATGTGAACAAAAATAGCAATCTGAATAGAATTGTAGTACTGGGATTGAACTTCATTTTGGGGTTGCAATGTATAGTTTTCTGCAAAATTAACTACAGAGACAATAGTTCCAATTGGGAAAGAGTCTTTTCACATCCTGAACTATTGATCTAACCATCGAGACCTGTGGCTATGTCTGACATACTTGTAGAAAAGATTTTTCTTAAAATCATCAATAAAATCAGCAATACTTACCTCTCTTACAATCAACTCACATCTAGAACCTTCACCTCCACTTTTCAAATTGTATTTCATTATCTCATATCTCTTTTTCTCAACCATTCTCTTTCCAAAATCATGCTCGTTGCCCTCATAAAAACATGATACAAACTTTGATAACCCACCACATTGTAAACACTTTTCATTTAAACAATCATTCTTGTAGAACATGCAACCATCATCTCTAATACATAGAAATAAATCCAATAAGTCCCTAAATGACTTTGGTAGTTGAATTGCACCACACTCCTGTAACATTTCATTAGTGTGCAAAGTAGAACGAATATTGCATAATAATTCATGGTACATAGAAAATTCTACATGGTATTTGTAACAACATGTATTATGAACTTTAAGAGGAACACAATAAAATGGCTTAAGAGATTCAAATGCTCTTTGTGAGATTGTCATACTTGGGTGAGTTTCACAATATTGTTTGTATAATGTTGTTTGGCTACATTCCAAGTAATGTTTAGGATGTGGTGTGCAGTCTTTATCACCAATTCTTAACTTTACAACATCTTTTGCATTCGGTGATACCCTAGAGTTAGTGTGCCAAAATCGTTCAATTTCTTCCTTTGTGCTATCAATTAGCTTCTTGTCAACTCGTGGAAGCCTACCACTGAAAGCCCAAGTATCATTGGCAACAGGACTATCTAGCCTTGATCTTAATGCTAGTGCTTTTGACAATGTTTTACGATTCAATCTTAAGTCAACACAAGTTTGCCTCATTAATCGAGCATTTCTTAATTGTTTGCTTACTATTGAGGTTGTTATTACTCTACGGGCAGCTCTTTTATCTTTCTCCTTGCTAGTCTTTCCAATAGAATTGAGTGCACTGAAAAGGCTTCTTACAATAATTTTATTCTGATCGGACACTTTGTTTAACCGAATCTTTAATTTCTTTAGTAAAGGTCTCATTTTGTACATCTTTAATAATTGCACAAAAAGTTGGCATTGTTTGGTTAATGTTTTCTTCTCAAAGTATTCATTGAAGAGTTTTGTAGCCCACAACCGAACCGTTCATGATGACCTCTTGCCTTCAAGTTTTTCCATTATGTTCTCATCAATTTCAAGTAACCATTTTGGGGTTTTTGGGTGTTTTCCAATTTCATCACGGTTATTCTCTTCTTGACAAATGTCCTCTCTTCTTATGAAATTTGGAGATACATTGATTGTTCTTGTTTCATCCATGTTTTCAACCTCATCAATTTTATCAACAAATGGATTATGGAGTGCAATTTCAATATCATGATGTTCATATCCACTTTCTTCAAGTGCACATCTTCATTTTTCTTCTTCTTCTTTGTCCATGGTATTGCTATTATGAATAGGTGTTTCATAACATTTTTCAATATTTTCATTTGCAATATCATGGTGAATTTCATTCTTATCTAACATTTCATTATAATCAAAATTAACATCTTGAAATTGCATGTCATTAGATGGTAAAGAAGAAGATTCACCTTGATGAGCATCTGCCAAACCCACCCTTCCAATCCTCTTCCTTTCCCTATCTTTTTTCCTAATTGCTTCAATTTCCTCCAATGTAACTTTCCTCCTTTTTGCTTTACGACGACCATTGCTCCCCATTAGGGGAACAAAAATATCACCCTTATGATTGTAACAAGAAAATTGTGTCTCCAAAAGTGCATAAAAATATTCCTTTCACTGTCATAGCCAGAAATCACGAGTATTTCGACAGCAGAGGGTCTCTGGTTGCGGAAGTCGGGCCCAGAAATATTCCTTTTGTCTTTTTTTTGCTTTTCCAAAACTGATATCTGTTTTGGAAAACCCAATTCTTTGCAACGGACACTTGCAACATCCATATGCCTACTACAAAATAGATATCTGGTTTATTATGTACATTTGGATTCTATACTAGGGATTCATTGTATTATTCAATAAACTTGTGAATTACCATCTAATTTCAATGTTTACACACTAATCCACCTAGGTATCAACTTAATAAAGCTCTGGATATAAGCCATTATTTGATTTTAGGCTATCATCAAATGAGGAGCTTCTAAAGGCAAAAATGTTGTCCCAAAAGAAGACTCAATGTTATTCGTAAAGACATTAGATTGTTAAAATACAAATTCGAGGTTAGATATTCCTTGGGCTATTTTAGTATAGAGAAGCAAAATTGCAATATATGACTATCCTAGGAATTAGAATGGTTGATCATAGGATATTCATGGCATTTTGATATTAATGGATGGATTGATGGATGTTTAGGGAGTTTAAGTTTAAATGTAATGTATGAGAATTCTTATTTATGAAGGATCTAATATGTCTTATGTCTTATTTGCAGGCCATTCAAGAAAGAAATGAAAAGATACCAAGGACTATCATAACACCTATTATAATTAGGTGCATCAAAGGATTGTCATCCAGGACCTTACCAATATGGGAAGTTATCAAAACCATGTCATGTTTAAAATTAAAGGCTTTATCACCTCTTTGTCCCTATAGGCCTATTAGAACAACAGGTCACATTTTATTCATATACTGGGGTTGAGAATAAACACTAAGCATTTGTAGTTATGGCAAGTGTAAATGGAAATAGATCACAAATTTAGACAATCTATCCTCTCCTAGATTGAACTGACTGAGTGGAAATTACAAATTCCCTATTAATGTCCTTTATATACTGAAGGTATGGGTGAGAAAGGTAAACTTTGTATGTTGTAGACAAGTGATGCAGAGCAACACATCAAAAGCTTACAAACAAGGTGTAAAATACCCATTAACCCACCAATTGCTCAAATAGCTTTTAAAATATCCTTCCCAAGGTCCAAACGAGACCGAAATACACTCTTTCTTTACTATCAGCAAGACATTTATGTTTCTGCAGCGCACTCCCTATCAAATTGGTAATGGATAGGGGTTTTTTCGGGGAAACGTCGAAAGGGTTTGGCCGATACAGGCCGACAACGCCATTTAGGGTGAACTGTGGAATTTCCTCCGCATCAACCACTCTATTGGTATGTTTCTTGTACCAAACACTAGTCCAGAAGCACACATTTTCTGAATTGGTAGAAATCTAGTTGGAGAAATGTGGTCTCCTCGACTACTATTATTGTAGGATATGCATAAACGGGTTTCTTGAAAAGGCTTTAGAAATTTTCAAGAAAATGGAATTGGCAAGTGTAAAGCTAGATTCTACAACCTTTGTCAGCATCCTCTCTACCTCTACCAAAATGGGAGCTTTGGAATAGGGTATGGACATTCATCAAAGCATAATGGAAGTGGGGTTTTTGTAGATATTCTACTTGGAAATGCTCTGGTAGACATGTACGGAAAGTGTGGAAGCATAGACAAGACACATGAACTGTTTGAAAAAATGCCTCAAAGAAATGTGGTCTCATGGAATAAGATGATTGCAGGATATATACACACTTACTCTGATGTGAGATTCACCACCCTTGTCTATCAGTAAGACCAATACCCTCGGTGAGACTTTTTACTTGCATTCCAACGTTATAACTCTCCTCGATGTGTTTACCGTCCATTAGTCATCGGTAAGACTTCTACATCGGTCAGACATTCTCTTCGATTTTCGATATCGTATCTCACACTGAAAGAATAAACACCGAACTACACCATCGGCCAGACCGCCTCTATCGGTGACACTTTTCTTCTCACCTCTGAGAGTCCATCTCTTTCTGATGTTCCTTCTGTCGGTGTGACTCCCTCTCATCAGTGTAGTTCTCAACTGTTCTTCTGATGTGCCGATAAATAACCCATCGGTGACACTTAATGATTGTCACCCCGATATGACTTGATTTGTGAGATCAATGTTGTCGGCTCAATGGAACTTTGTCTCTCTGATAACTATTGTCAGTCTGATGTCTTCGATTTAGCCTATACATAACATGACTTGTTATCACCGGTCAACTAACGTATCTTTTCCCAATTTTCCCGATATGGCCGGTCAACCTTTGTATCCTTTGACATGTACATTCACCATTTACAACCACAATAAACGATAGCAGGATATACACGAAATGTCCACGCATACATAAACGATATACCCATGGATTGTTTCTTTGGTGAAACAATACCAATGGTACAAAATATGTTGCTTCTCTTCATCCAAAACCAATGGCAAAATTTTTTTGTTAAATCAACAAAACGGATATCCGTTCTGAAAACGGATATCCGTTCCGTTCTGGAAACGGATATCCATTTTCAGAATGGATATCCATTTCTAGTTGCTTTTACCAAAGCAAAACGGATATCCGTCTTGCTTTGGTACAAAGCAAGATGGATATCCATTTTGATTGTTGACTTTTTATGGATTGTAACGTGTTTTAATGTTTTAGTCTCTTCTTCGAACTTCACCCTTCGTGCTGACGACTTTTTTTTATGCAAAATTGATAAAACGAAAAGGGTTTATAGAAAAAATTGTTAGCTTTCTAAAAATATAAGATTTATTTGGTTATCATTTTATTAAATAATTATTAATAATTTTCAATATACCGTGTCTCTGAAATCCTGATGGACACACTGATTGAAAAACATCCATAACTTTCAAACCATTTCACCTTTTTGAGATCCGAAACCTGCGTCACACTCTATGCTTTTCTGGCTATAGGTTAAATAAAAAAATTTGAATTTTGATTTTTTTTTTATCGAGTTAGGTTGGCTGGAAAATTACTTTTTATTTTTGAAAAAAAGTCACAGTAAAAAAATCATAACTAATTATTTTATTAGAAAAAAAATTTCAAATAAATATGCATCACATCCGGACATGAGTCCTCTACTTATTTTGAAAGTTTCAAAAAAAAAAAAAAAATTTACTCATAGTTAGGTTGGCTGGACACACACCCACTTTTTATTTTTTTCTGAAAAATTTAATAGTTGTTCATTGAAATATTCAATTTTCACTAAGTAAATTTAGTTTTTGTTTTAAAAAAAATAGTAGCCTATAAACTAGATTCAA
Source organism: Cunninghamia lanceolata (assembly GCA_027924645.1). NCBI lineage: Eukaryota > Viridiplantae > Streptophyta > Pinopsida > Cupressales > Cupressaceae > Cunninghamia > Cunninghamia lanceolata. Next base: position 4,892,733 of record BSBN01000726.1, read on the forward strand.
TTCTCTACAAATTTCATTCTTACATCTTTTTCAAATTGTATAGATAATCCATTCAAAATTTCACATGAACTTGATAAAGTCTGATTTTTTGTATTTTCATTGCCACTTAGAGGTATAGTTTGGCCCATCATGATCCTGCACATACCCAGAAGTAAAAAATGAGTAGCAAGCCCATGAGGTAAAGCCTCCTCCTTTTTACCTGAGTCGAACCATTGGTGATAAGCTTGCTCACAATTGCATGATTGATTCAGGTGTAAGCAGTTCAGTAATGCCCAAGAGTCTAGTTGATAAGCTAGGACTAGGTTATGAGCCTCTTTCAAAGGGAGTAGTTCAGCTAGATGGATTTGTTCTTAAGATTGTTGGGGTGATAAAAAATTTACCTCTTACCTTGCATGTCTGCCCCAATTTTGCAATCCCTCAAGATATCCATATTATTGACCTACCACCTCATTTTTCCATATGTCTTTCCTGAGATTTTATTGCCAAGTTGGGTGGGTTTCTATCTTTTGACTAGTCCCATTTGTTTTTTAAAACAAGGTATGGTATGAAAATAACCATAAAATCTGAGCCTCTAGCCAAGGGTCATATTGAACCATATGTCCGTAGCCCTATAAATGCTAACCTCTACATCACCCATGGGCTGGAGGATCAATCCATGACCCTAGAACCCAACACACCTATTGAAAATGTAAATCTAGATGAATGGGCAACCGAGGATCATGAAGATGACCCTTTCCATCACACTTATGAGGTAGGATTAGGTATTTATATGATTCATGAGCTTGATGCAGTAATTCCAAATTTGGTCAAGGATCAAAGTCAGCATGAACAACAAGATAATCAACTTTGGAAGTTGTATTTTGATGGATCAAGAAGTAAAATGGGTGCTGGTGGAGGAGCAATGTTGGTTTCACCTATTGGAGATAATTATTATTTAGCATTAAGGTTTGCTTTTAGCTATACAAACAATACAACTGAATATGAAGCAATTATTCATGGCCTAGAATGGGCCAGATAGAAAGGTATTAAGTGCTTATAAGTCTATGGTGATTATAAGTTAATTGTAAATCAAGTTAGAAACTTAAATGTTACCAAAAATGATTTTCTTAAGAAGTATAAACATTGAGTTTGGGATCTAATTGAGGATTTCGATGCTTTCAATCTGCTTTCTATTCCTTGAAATCAAAATAAACATGCAGATAAGCTTACTACCATAGGATTTTAGTTTGATAAATTCCAAGTGAAATCCATTAGGTAGAGGTCTAGTAGTATGTAAAAATTGTTGTTAGACCATCTATACCAGATAACAATGTGATTTGGTAGGTTTTTTTATAGTGATGAGCATATTATAACTTTTCTGATTGCAGAAGCCAAGTTTGCAGCTAAAAATAAGCAAAAGTGGCAGCAACAATATGACAATCAGATTGTGTAGCTAAAGTCCAACAAGCTTCCCAAAGGATTGGTAACACTGGAATCTATTTTTAATATAGATGATCATGTCAAAAAGGACAAATGTAGCATGTCCATGAAGCAAGAACACTATGAGGCAGTTGAGATATTCAAGGGTAAGCTGCTTAAGTTGGGAAAGGTATGTACCAAGGAGGAACAATAAGAATTCATTTTGTTATGTCAAAAATTTACTGATGTTTTTGCTTGGGAGTACAAAGACCTAAAGGGTTTTGATCCTGAACTAGCTCAACACATCATTGAGTTGGAGCCCAATGCAAAACTAGTGAGGCAAAAATAGAGGCCTCTTAACCCTAAACTTGAGCATCTTATGAAAGCCGAATTGAATAAGTTAATTGAGAGTAATATAATCTTTCCTATTAAGCATATATCTTGGGTTTCTAACTTAGTTCCAATTAGAAAGAAGAATGGGGCTATTAGGCTTTGTGTTGATTTTCATGATTTGAATAAAGCCTCTCTCAAGGACCACTATCCACTCCCTTCAATGGAACAAATTTTGCAAGTTGTTTCTGGTTCTGACAGATTTTCTTTGTTGGATGGATATTCAGGCTATAACTAGATTTTGGTGAAGGAGGAGAATTAGTATAAAAGTGCATTTACAACCAAGTGGGGTACCATGGATTACAGAAAAATGCCTTTTGGTTTGTACAATGCAGGGGCAACATTTCAAAGAGCAATTAACATGGCCTTTCATGAGCTCATGAACAAAATTGTTTTAGTGTATCTAGATGACATTACAATTTTTTCAAAAGGATGCCAAAGAACATTTTTGTCATTTGAGGAAGATTTTTCAGAGATGTAGAGAGTTTGGGGTTTCTCTTAACCCAAAGAAATGCATATTTTTTGTCCATGAAGGTAAGCTCCTGGGGCACATTGTCTCAAAACATGATATTTCCATCGATTCAAAAAGAGTTTCTACTATTCTTGATTTACCACTACTAGCACACAAGAAAGGCTTACAGAGTTTTCTTGGTAGGATCAACTTTGTGAGAAGATTCATTCCTAACATTGCAGCACTATTGTAGCCTCTTACAGCCATGCTTAAGAAAAATGTACCTTTTAGTTGGACTAAGGAAGGTAAGAGAAGCTTCGAGTAGATTAAAGAAGCCCTTGCAGCTACCCCAACCCTCATTAATCCTAACTATGATAAAGACTTTATTTTGCATTCTTTTGGAGGTGTTGACACTATTTCATCTGTGTTGTGCCAGCAGAATGATGAAGGCTTGGAGCAGCCTGTGGCATTTTTTAGCCAAGTATTGCATGATTATGAGGTAAAGTATTCCTCTATTGAAAAGCATGTGTTTTTTGTTGTTAGAAGTCTTAAAAAAATTAGACATATGCTCTCTAACAATAGAATTTAGTTGTTGGTTTCCCATCAAATTGTTAAGGATTTCTTGTTTAATAAGGATATGAATGATAAAAGGGCTGGCTAGATAACCAAAGTAATGGAGTTTGATGTTAACATAAAGGTTACTAAGCTTGTTATGCACAAAGGTTTGTGTGAACAACTTGCTGCAAATGGAGAAGATAGCCAAGAAAAAGAGGAAGATGTTGAAATAGTGTTTAACAATGAAGAACAAGCTATTGGTTCAGTTCCTATTGCAAGTTGGGTGCAACAAATGAGCCACTATTTCCAAACTAGTGAATGCCCCAAAGGTTTGGATAGGCAAAAAAAAAGATACTATTGGCTACAAGCCATTCCCTATGCTATTATTGATGTTGTTTTGTATAGGAGAGATTTTCATGGCATTCTGCTAAGGTGTATTGAGCCAGATCAGATTAACACGCTGCTAGAAGAATTTCACGATGGGCCTTCAGAAGGCCATTTTGCTGCAAGGATAATAGCCCTAAAAATTATAAGAGCCAGTTATTACTGCATAGATCTATTCAAGAATGAATTTTCTTTCGTTATAAAGTGTGAAAAGTGTTCATTATTTATGGGTCGGCAAAGGCTTCCAGCCTTGCCTCTTCACCCCATTCAACTAGAACAACCTTTTGCTAAATGGGGTCTTGACTTCGTTGGACCCATCAACCTGCCTTCAAGTGCAGGACACAAATGGATTCTAACTGCAACTGACTACTTTACAAAGTGGACTGAGGCTGTTTGTTTGAAGGAAGCAAATGAAACTTCTGTTCTAAGTTTCTAGCAAGATTTGGCACCCCTGACTCTATTATTTTTGACAATGGACTAGCTTTTATTGGTTTAAGGATTTCTTATTGGTGTGTAAAGAATAAGATTTTTTTGAATACTTCATCTAATTATTACCCATAGGGTAATGGGAAGGTAAAATCCACCAATAAAAATCTGATTAAGATCATTAAGAAATCCATTGAGGACAGCTAGAGGACATGGCATGATAAGTTGAAGTTAGCCCTTTGGGGTAACAAGATAACTCCTAAGAGAGATACTGGTTACTCTCCTTATGTTCTCACTTATGATAATGAGGCTAAGTTACCCATTTCTGTGGAATTAGCAACTTTGAATTTCATTAAGGAGCTTAAGCTATTAGAAGAGCAACCTATAGAGGTAAGGCTCACACAGTTGATGGAGTAAGAGGAAACCAAAAAAGAAGCATTGAGAAAGCTTGAAATCCATCAAGCTCAGACGAAGAGTTCTTTTGATAAAAGGGCAAGGCCAAGGGATTTCATTATTGGTGATTTAGTCTTCAAGTGGGATGAACTGAGAAGCAAACCTAGAAAGCATTCCAAGTTTGATGCAATTTGGGATGGACCCTATGTAATCATAGAGTGCAAGGAGCATAGTGCCTTCCAGCTTTCCAAGTTAAGTGGAGAGATGCTTCCTATCCCAGTTAATGGGACCCACCTCAAACATTGCCTATGAAGATAAGTTCTACATTTGTGCTATAGTAGATTAGTGTTTGTAGCAAATAAGTGTTCAAGGCACATTTATTTCAATTATTTTCTTTCCCTAAGTGATGTTGCACATGTTTTATAGCCACCAAGGCCTTTTAGTTTGCTTTCAGTTTGGTTCAGTTTGGTTTTCTTCTACTGTTTGGAGTAGTTTGTAGTTGGGGTTTCATGGTTTTTTGAGTTTGAGAAGAGCAAGTTTGACTCTGCACCCAATGGATTGTTCAAGGCAACTGGTCTATATGCTTAGCAGGCAAGCATTTAGCAAAAATTGCCAGAAATGTTACCAATTTTCACCTACAGCTCATATTGGTAGAGATGAAATAGTTTACTTCTAGTTTAAGGTGAAAAGTTCCTAATACATCTCTTCTTTGCTTATCCTTTGCATAGTTTAAAGCATTTGGAAAATAAAAGGTTCATTTTTATGATGCCATGTGTTATAACAGAAAGGAAAACATTCAACTTGTCATTCAATGCTTTGCAGCATAAAGGAGATTTCATAGATGATAGGAAGTGGTTCCATTTCATATTGTAATGCTTCCATTCATTTTACAAAAGAGATATACACAAAACTGCATAAGTGTTGTATTGATGTTCATTGGAAAGAAAGAAGGATCAAATGTCCCACACAAGCCATGGGAATAGTTTAACCAGTACAATATAAGAAATATACTATGCATCTGATGATAAAGAATGTAAAAGAGGCATATAAGAGGAGGCATATCCATCAATGCCTATTTAATGTCTCAATTTGGTCTCTATTGTTGCTTTCCCATCCTTCCTCTTGATCTTCAAGTGAACCTATAGTGATTGAGAAAGTTGTTAGAGCTCCGAACATGTGTCTTCCTATGTGCCTATCAACAAAAGTATAATACATTACCTATGTTGCACTGAATCAATTGAGAAACATCAGATATATGCAAGAGGGCTTGAAAAGTAAAACATCATTAGGAAGAGCATTGAACTTCATTATTGGTTTTTCTAACATGTTTGTTCATTGTGCAAGCTTAGGAGAAATTATGTTGCTGATCCATTTCTGAAGACATCATAGCATGTGGTGTAAAAATGGCCTCCCACAAGGGTTGAGCCCAGCATGCTGCCCCTTGATCTTAAAGGGAATATAAGATAAGAAAAGAATCTTTTAGATCAATAGATAAAAGCATATTTTGATTGAAAGTCAGTGACTACACCAATACATCATGGACAACTAATGAAGTAGAGAAGTCATAAATACCATTCCTAATGACAAAGTACAAGAGCAAGTCTCTTTACTATCTAGACATCATGCAAAGACATACTGATGCCATCAAGTGAACACACAGTGCATGGATGTATATGATCTACAAGAATATAAACAATGGACATCACAATCATCTTGGATACAATCATCATGACAATAAATGCCTACTTTGTCATTATGAAAAACATTTAATACCACATCAAGAGCATGACAACCAAGGGTGCATCATGGAGTAACATCCAAAGACAACAATGTAATAGGTAATTACCACCTTTTGTTGTGAATGAGGTATAAAGTTGCTAGATTCAATGCATAAAACAACCATAAAGGACAAAAAATCAGTCATGATCATGACTATCCCATCAACCAGGAGGCATATTATCAACTGAAGAAGATAGATGATAGTCATATAATCTGTATCCACAAAGTGAAGTGCAGCATACACTATATAGATTGGAACAATTGTGTCATGAATGATATCTATAGTATAATGCCATGTTAGTTGTCTAGTATGCAAGGGAGCAGCAGGGTACAAATCCATGATTTAGAACTAGAATGATCAAGATGTAGACCTACTACACAGTAGCCATTCTGCCATGGCACTATACTACAGGTATGGTGAACATTTTGTAGCAATAATGAAGAAAGGACACAATGACAAAGATACTTGCAACCATAGAGTCTCCTCACAAATTGAAGTGCATTACATAAGAACAATAAGACATGAGGAGAACTCATAATGCCATCAAAGAGAAGGTACAACCATTACAAAGGCCATAAACATGGAAAAGTACAACATCATGGTGCAACCAAAAGAATAAAAGCACAATCTACAATCATGGCCACTATCATGAGAGTATCATCACTCTAGATAGCATATAGAAGATAAACACAGTCACCAATAGTGCAGATATGTTGAAATTAAGGAACACTGAGAGGAGAGGTGAATCAGTGTTCTGCGAAACTTATTATTATGTTCCTTTATTAATTTATCACATACATTCAAGAGAAAGAAGCATGAACTTAAGAACAACAACAACAAGATCATCACACATGAACACCAAGATTTTTACATGGAAACTAGGTTAAGGGAAAAAGCACGGTGGGGGTTAACCCACAAGATTTTATAATCTATTAAAATTATTACAAATGGGAAGGCATATGCCTTCGGGCACATTGCCCAGAGCTCACTGCTCAAGGGAGGCTCACTACCTACAACATCAATTACAAAGAGTTTGCTGAAATACTTGAACTGAAGAATAGCATCTAATAATGCAAGATTACAATTCTGGTTAGGCTCAATATACTAACTTCACACACTTCATCTCTCACTGCCTTGTTTCACTATTCTACCATGATTTGAAGCTTAGATCTCTTTGATTTGTACTTGATACTACTACACTTCACACCTATCACATCATCACTCAAAATACTTGAACCCATCGATCATATATATCAACAACATGAAATTTCATCAACTGCAGTCAGCCTTATGAAAAATTAGAAACTTTTTCAAGATCACTGTTTTGTCAGCTGAATCCATGTACAACCATCAATGCGGACCAAAACCTATGTATTCAAGTCATCACATATGTCATACAATACCACTGGATCTCATAAAATACTCAACCAACCAATTCTCTTAATTTGCACAAGGATCAAAAACCAAGTCGGCCTGTTCTTCACCAGACTGAACTGTCTAACCAAAACCTGATACTCAGATGCTTGTAAATTTTAATCCCTTCATCACTGGAGGCTAAAAATTTGGATTTAGGTATCCCTGACATCCCTTAACATTCCCTCAGATCTGTAGCACAATATGATTACTTGTGGAGAAACGCGGACCAAAATGTTGAATCCTGTCGTATGCTCTATTCTTGTCTATCCAGACTTAGACAAATCTACAATCTGACTTCCGTTATGATCAAATGATACAATGCGGATGTGTAAGGTAGATATAGTTACCATCAATGACAATACTTGACATGCCTAGCAATGTCTCTTACCAACAATCTCTCCCTTTGGCATTGATGGCAACACTTAGTGAAAAATTACTAAGTGTTAGAATAGGTCCCTCTTGCGATGTACACTTGTGATTTCCAATGCTCCCAATTTTTCACTACTTTCCACTCCCCCTTTGACATCATTTGCAAAGACTAAGATCCGCATACCAAAATTCATGCAAAAACTCTATGTACATGGGTGCATATATATAAACAATCCTTATGTCTTATCTACATGAACTTAAACACATCACCAAAAATGTTTTTCAATAGTGCCAATTCACTATGCCAACTTTTCTTCATGCTATCCAAAACTGAAATATGACTACTAAATAAAATTGCCTATGACTCTGCCTTCTGTAGATTAGTGGGATCACCTGTCAGAGCAACAACTTGAGCTTCTATCAATGCATTGAACATTGTTTCTAACTTAGGGGGAAATTAGTCCCTGGATTTCACACATCCTTGCCATAATGTTTTCATTTTCTTTCACCAATTTCATTATTTCATAATCAAGCTAATTAGTTGACATTCTTGACTCGCCATAGATATTGTCAAAGGATCAAAGGATTGAGATACATTTGACAATTTTTGCTCAGACTCCTTTATTTTCTTCTCAATATCCTCTACAACTTTTGGCCAAAATAAAAAAATTTGTACACATCTCCTCCTTCAGTGAGGGCATTTTGAATACTCTTTACACTAGTATCCAACACAATTCTATCATTGTCAATCATTCCTTTCAGTTCACTAAATCTTTTATCATTAAATTCATTCCAAACTTTGACTTCCGCCGACTTTTCAAAAGACTCAAAGTGAGTACTTACAAAATTTATTAAGCTCTTCAACTAACTGGAAGGAGAATTAGATGAATCCTTTCGAAAAGTTGGCATAATCTTTTCCAAAATGCCTGAAACAAGACCAAGCAACTCACTTTCCTCAATGTGAGATTTTAGGATATCCTCTCTTGCCTTTACTTGTGCAAATGATGCTAACTTCAAATTTTGAATAGGGGAAAGAGTATCCAAACTAAGAGGCCCTTGAATTAGATCCAGTTCATCAAACTCAAGCTTTATCTTTCTCAAGAAATTTCTTCATTGCATCTGTAGTATCTCTTGTCATGCATGCAGTTCCATCTTTCTTCTCTTGAGATTCACAATTCAGATCCTTTCCGGTATCATCATCAGGATTATCTTGCTTTTGTTCTTCAACACTCTTAGTTTTTTCTTCTTTTTGATCTTCCTTGTCCTTAACTTCTTCTTCTTTTTGTTCTTGATTCTTCTCAGAATCACCTTCAGTAGGAGCATTTATTTCCATATTCATTTATGCATTTTCTTCACCAGATTGGTCCAGAGGAATTTGAGTATCCTCTGCACCATCAACATTATCTTCCTTCACCATCTCTTCATCTCCTCTATTTAATATTTCCTCTTTTGAAACAGAGAAATCATCTACCTCAGCTTGTTGCTCATTTTTCTTCAACTCTTAATCATTCAGAATGGATGTATCATCAGCATCAATAGGTTCTTCAGTGACCACATAAAACTTATTCTTGTCTAAGGCTTTCTTTAGAATTTGTTCTATTTCTTTGACCACTTCATCAATGTCTCCAAGCTTTAGCTTATTCATCCTAATTTTACTTTTGAATTCATCTTTAACTTCTTTGAAAATTTTATTTGCTTCCTTCCTAGAGATTACTAGACACAGAATGGACAACACATGTTCTCTTAGCTCCAAATCCTTTGCTTTAGCAGTGTCTTTTCTCATCTCCAAAATGTCACTTAGACTCTTAGGGATTTCTGACAAAATTTCCACAAGTGCCTTGTTAAATGTATTCAAGTACTTAACAGTAGCATCCTCCAAAATTTTCTTATTGGCATCATCAAAGTTGTAATAATATTATGTTATGGGCTTCAAATTCCCATGAACAATTACTGCATTCACAATATCTTCAACTAACAAGGTGGATTTTTCAACATGAGTCTCAGTCTTTTGTCTTTTGCTCACCTTTACACTTTTGAAGGGCTTGTCTTTGGTAACCCTTGATGCTTTTGCTTTCTTTGACTTTATTTCTTTCACTGCTTCATCTGATTGTATCTCCTTATCATCTTTTAGGCTCACGTACATTTTGAAGGCTTTTGTCTTCTCTCTTTCCTTCTTTACTAGATGGTTTATCTTTTGGTTTCTCTATACTAGTGGACTTTGAGTGACCAGAGGTATTAGCAAAACTTCTTGTTTTCTTTGTTGGCTAGGGGAGGCTTCTAGAGCATAGGGTTGTTCATTGTCTAGCTTTTCTTCTTCAACTTGCTTAGCTCTCTTCATGGCTTCTCTCATAGCTTCTTTAGTTAAGCCAATACTTTATGCATACATTTCAAATTACCTTTGGACCTTTTTCTTAGTTTCAGGTTAAGCTCATCATATGTACCGAATCTCTCAATTGAGGTATCTCTTTATTTGTTCAGAAGGTGTTGAGCATACATTTCTAGTATTTGTTCTTCAACTTCATACCCCATTGGCATGATCCATATAGTCCTTGGTTCAACTACTTCCATCAAGCATTGATTTGTTTGCACATGAAACAAATTGTATCCTTGTACTTTTCCACCACAAACTTAGGGATTCTTTCCCTTGATTGCATCATATTCTATAAATTCTTGAATTATCCCCAAAGAGCAGTCCTTTGGGCATTGGAGTCACCAATATTGTGCAAGTGCTCTCTTATTTGTATTGCAATAGGCTTGTCACTAGTCCAATACAAGATTTTCATCCCAGGAAACTCATTCATGAAATAAAAGAACAAGCACAAGACCAATGTATGATACTTGAATGTATTCTTCTTATCCTTCTTGATCTTGTTTAGATTTTCCATTAGCTAGTTTTGCAGCAGCTTACACAAATCATAGTCAGCATTTTCTTTTAACATCTGATAAGCATTATAAATGGCTATACTAGACACTGAGTTTTCCCTACTAGAGTGGTATATCTTATACCCAATCACCATAGATGCAAATTTGACATTCGAATCAATTATATCATTTATTGTCGTTGCCCTCTTATCAAACTTTAAGCTGGTAGCTTCAGTTAGAGTCTGATTCTTCACTAATTTTAGCATCAACAGTCCACCAGATGAGTTCAATCCTATTATGGCCTTGATTGCATCCTTAGTGATCTTAAAGGGTTTCATCAACCACACAAATTCAACATGCATCTGACTCAATACATATCAGACCCACTCATCCTCATTAAAGGATGAGAACTCAATCACCTGAATGAAATGTTTGTCTTCTAGCGCCTTATACTCAGGTTTAAGATCATAAATCTCATCCCTTAGGTGATTCACAAACAAATCCAATAACTTCAAATTCCCAAACTCATCTATGCTAGCATGAATGTAAGCCCTAATATCTTCTACGTAACACACCATGCGGAACATCAAAAAGGAAACCTAATAGATCAACCTCTATATATTTGTATGGATGCTTTTTAAATTTAGGTCAGGGCCTTTTGGTGATGTCAACAACCAATGGAGTAGCCATATCCAGAGATTGCAAATTTAGGGAGCTTTATAGAGAATACCTTATTTCACCAGTTAGGATTTTCACTTGGATATCTTCTTCACACTTCAGTCTCTTGGAAATATTTGCACAAAGGTTTCCTTCCTTCTTTCTTCTTGGCTGAAAAATGATTCTGAAGTCACTTGAATTTTTTTTAACCTCCACACACCTACTTTTTGATGTAATAAATGCTTTTTCCCCAACTCTTCTAGATACCTTGTTTCTTGATACAGTTTCTCATAGATTGCTCTGCAAGTTGCCACATCAACCTCTTTTCTTCCAAAAATTCTTTCAAACAATCTACAATAGGCCATTCTATCTTCTCTCATCATGCCAAATTCAGGGACCCGCTTACTAGCAGGGGGAATTAGATTTTCAATGCAGCTCCCCCTGAGCTAGATGTTTTATTTCAATTCCTAGAGGAATTACCAGCACTTAAATCAAGTGCAGACTTATCACCGTCATTCATTACACCTTTCTTCACCCATGTTTTGTTCATTTCATTCTGGATCTCATTCACATCTACTTTACCCTTGCCTTTATCTTGTCTCTGCACATTTCGGTTTCTGTTTACTAGACCTTTTCTATTATCATTCCTTCTTCTACAGAATCTTGCAATATGATCAGATCTGTTGTAATTAAAGCACACAACATTTCTTTGCTCATTTACTTGATTTCCTCTTGATCTACATTGATTAGCCATGTGTCCAAATCTATTGCATGCAAAACATTTGCCATTGAAAGAATTGGCATTTCCTCTATTGTTAGAGTTATTCATCATCATACTTCTACATTCATTGGCTCTATGACCATACATTTTACAATTGAAGCATTAACCAGAGAAGGATGGACCACTTTGATTTACTCTACTTCTGTACTGAGTAGCTTTATGACCAAATTTATTGCAATTGAAACAATTTCCATTGAAGGATGGATACCTTTGAGCATTAGGTTGTCTGACCAGAGGTCTTCTAGGTCTATTTCTTTGATTTCTTGATTCATAATTTCTTTGATTGGATCTAGAGCTTTCACCTTTCTCATATCCCAGACCATTTTTATCATCTGCCTTCTTCTGACTATCAAGTAGCACCTCAAGTTTAGCTGATCATATCTTTATCTTCTCTTTGTATTCATTTGCAGCTTCTAGGTCATGTTTGAGAATGACAATTTGCCTTTCAAGTTGTTCCTCATTATACTTGGTTTCTTGTAGATCAGACTCTAAATGGCCAATTATTTTGTCCAATCTGCAACACTCTTCTATTCTTTCTTTCAGAGACTAATTCAAGTTTTCTTTAGTCTTCTTCCTTTCCTTGATTTCCTTGGTTAGCCTCATCACCCTGAATTCCATCTCATGTTTTAGGACAACAACTTCTTTTGCCATCTTTTCACATTCCTTTGTCTTCTCCTTCAGAGCCTCATCCATGCCATTGTCTTCCTTATGATTTGTTAATTGCTGAAGTAGCTCCTTCCTCTTTTCCATAGATTTGCCCAGCTGCCCTTTTCAAGTCTGAATGAAATCCTCAGCATCTTTAAGGTTCTCTTATAGTTCTTTGACTTCTACTCTGGATTGATCAAGATCTTCTAAATCAACTTGAAATTGTTCATTGATGTCATCTGAATACTTGAATGAACCCATTGAAACACCTTCCTAGATCTTCCTCGAGCTATTAAACTTCTTCCAAGGAACCTTGCTCTGATACCAATTGTTAAAATTGAGGAACATTGAGAGGGGGGTGAATCAGTGTTTTGCAAAACTTATTATTATGTTCCTTTATTAGTTTGTCACATACATTCAAGAGAAAGAAGCATGAACTTAAGAACAACAACAAGAAGATCATCACACATGAACACCAGGATTTTTACATGGAAACCTGATTAAGGGAAAAACCATGGTGGGGGTTAATCCACAAGATTTTATACTCTGTTAAAAGTATTACAAATGGGAAAACACACACCTTCGGGCACACTACCCAGATCTCACTGCTCAAAGGAGGCTCACTGCCTACAAGGTCAATTACAAAGAGTTCACTAAAATACTTGAATTGAAGAATAGCATCTAACAATGCAAGATTACAGTTCTGGTTAGGCTCAGTATACTGACTTCACACACTTCATCTCTCACCACCTTGTTTCACTATTCTGCCATGATATGGAGCTTAGATCTCTTTTCTTCGCACTTGATACTACCACACTTCACTCCTATCACATCATATTCACACATCATAACTCAAAATGCTTAAACCCATCAATCATATATATCTGTAACATGAAATTTCATCAACTGGAGTCAGCCTTAGGAAACTTAGAAACTTTTTCAAGATCACTATTCTGTCGGCTGAATCCATGCACAACCATCAATGAGGACCAAAACCTATGTATTCAATCCATCACACATGTTGGCCAATACTACTAGATCTCATAAAATACTCAACCAACCACTTGTCTTAATCTGCAGAAGGATCAAACACCAAGTCATCCTGTTCTTCACCGAACTAAACTGTCTAACAAAAACTTGATACTCAGATGCTTGTAACTTTCAATCCCTTCATCACCGAAGGCTAAAACTTTGGATTTAGTATCCCTAACATCCCTTAACATTCTCTCATATCAATAGCACAATATGATTACCTATGGAGAAATGTGGACCAAAATGTTGAACCTTGTCATATGCTCTGTTCCTGTCTATCCAAACTTAAACAAATCTATAATCTGACTTCCGTTATGATCAAATGATACAATGCGGATGCGTAAGATATATTTAGATGCCATCAATGACAATACATGAAATGCTTAGCAGTGTCTCTTGCCAACAAGATATACCTAAAGGTGACAGCAATGAAAACCTAGCTTATTAAGAAGCCTTGCCAAGAATATGAGGTACTTTTAAGTATGACAATGAAGAAGTTTGCTAATCATTTCACAAATTCTACCAACTATATTGCAAGGTTTATAGTGCAGCCATTAAAGAAACAATAATGATAAATATGGAAACCATGAGATATATTAAAACATGGCAGCAATAAATGAGAGAACTATGAGGTTATAACAGTTGGAATCATAAGGACAACATTAACAGTCTTGAACAGAGCAGAAATAGTAAGGTGACTGTCATAATAGTTTTGGAACAATCATCAATAATAAAGAGCAACCTTCAGTGATAGGAGGAATTCCTTTTGTGGTTTGAGGGGTGATTTCTTGCAAAGAGCGTGGAAACCAAGGGATTGGAGTAGCCCCAGAAATTGCAATGCAAGTAAGTTTTATGTTCTCTTGTGTTGGGACAATTTGGTAAACTATGTATACAAAGGAGGTTATCATTGTTATATGAGTTTTACGTATGCATTTGGGGTGTAACTGTACCCTACTAAATCCTTGGAGGAGGAAAGAACAATGTACAAACCTATATTGGAAGCTTTATCATTGCAAGATCCTTTAAGTGGGTTTTGGGGTGTGAACATCCATTCCATATGTTACATTGCAAATCTTAGTGCTTATGGCATTTTAAATAAAGCATAGGGGGTAGTGTTGATTGAGGACTATCATAGAAGATTGTAATATTAGTGTAAGGAAATAACAAATAGTCTTAAGAGCAGTCACTTCTTAGGATAGTCTGAATTAGTGATAGGGGGCAGCAACAGCCTACTCTATTTAAGAGCACTGTAGAGAATAGCCATGGTCTTATCTCACAATAAGAAGTTCACAGTCATATATAATAGCAATTTATGAGGAACAAAGGCATATATGTCAGTCAAGGTTTGATAGGATTCACAATCTTGTATACTTAGCTTTTGTTAAGATTATTGAGTTTACAAAAACCTCACAATAGTGCCTAGTTTCAAAAGGAAACAGTTGATAGATCTATTCTTAAATAGTCATCAATGAACTAATGCAAACAAAGAGCAAAGTTAAAGTATTACCTCATACAGAAAATGACATCACAAAAAGGAGAAACAACTTCATTATTTCTGCATTTTAAAAGCTCTTTTGACATAAAATAAAAAAGAATGGCAGAATCTTATCCCAACATGGAAAATACTCAGAAATATATATTGAAGCCAT
The DNA here is from genome assembly GCA_027924645.1 of Cunninghamia lanceolata. NCBI lineage: Eukaryota > Viridiplantae > Streptophyta > Pinopsida > Cupressales > Cupressaceae > Cunninghamia > Cunninghamia lanceolata. Next base: position 4,907,921 of record BSBN01000726.1, read on the forward strand.
GGCCCATACATGGAAAATTTTAGTGTTCCTTCTTTTGTAGTTTCAAGAGCTCAAATCAAGCTTGTTTTTATAGAAAATGAAGAGATTGAACGATGAAATCTTACCCGAGTTTTTGCTGTAGAAAGATACCTTCAAACCCCAAAGTAAAATCTTTAGCAATACTTCAATGGTGGCCGTGAAACAAAGGAAATATTAATAGGAAGTGAAACAAGATAAAACACATCAGAAAAGGGTCATGGTTGCAGCTAGGAAAGCCCAAAGAATGCTCCAAAAATGAAGAACAATGCTCAAATTTGTGACAGAGATCAACTTACCCTGCCTTTTCCCATGGAAATCAACAATAAATCTCTTAGAAATAGCAAGAAATGCAAATACTCAAGCTCAAACCCTAGCAATGATGGTGGCAGTGTGTAGAGCCAGTTTTCTCCAAAAAGTCAAAAGCAAATGATGAAAAATGGGATAGGGCTCGATGGTTTTACTTTAAGGTTTCTTATGCCCAAGTTTGATCTCATATTTTTGTCAAATTGATTTAATTTTCATATGCCTTCACTAATACCTTTGTGGTATTATTTTTGTCCCTGCACATGTGTCATACGTAGGCTTTATGCCTTAGGTTTATACTATAACGTTTGGAGAAAATCAACCTTAGTATGCCTTGGAATATTTTGTGATTTTTGCAAAAACTCGAAAAGGGGCATAAGTGGAAATATATTCCATTCTTGGCAAATTTTCCTTAGAACCATGCTTGCCTTGTATATTTTTTACAAAAAATCAAAATCAAGGCGTGCCCCCTTTTCTGCATAGTTGAAGCTGCAAAACATTGTAAGGCCTTATTGAAAGCAATATTTTATAAATTACTTTAATAAGTGTCAATTTAAGTGTAGTTAAAGAAAAGAAAGTATAAATAAGTTTCCTATTTTGAGTTTAAGTCTTTTGGGTGAAATTGGAAAAAAATGGGCAAACTGAAGTTTCTATTTCAGTTTCTAGTCAGCTAGAGCCTGATTTTTTAGTCTTTTTAGGGGGGGCCACTTGGGAGGGAAAGTTTCCACCTATTATTGCTCAATTTGGGTAAGTTTTAGGCCCTATTTTTGTGGCCTTTCTCTCTTGCTCGAAAATGGGATTTTAGTTTCTTCTTTTGGGTAAGAGAGTTGACTAGGTTTTTAGAAATCCTTTTGCCTATATATAGGGGAAAACAACTCAATTTATGTAGTTTAGATTTACTTCTCTCTTTCTTGCACACTACAGAAATTTCTATAAGCCTTGATTTCTACTCAGATCATTCATTTTTACTCCTTTCAGGTTTAATAAAGCAAATGAATATTCCTATTTCATGTTTTGTCTCACATTTACAGTATTGGTTTGATATTTCATTGTGATCATAAAATTAGGTCCTTTGTTCTGTTTCATTGTTGTGAATCTGGGTGCAAAAGTTTCATGTAATACAGGATGTATGTTATGTTTAGTTGGGTTAGTGGGTTGATGTTGTGATAAAACCTCTATTTGTCCTTCATGCAAACCCCTAGTTTTCAAACTTTCATGCAAATCACTTATGTATTGCATTGTTTTAGTGAAATTGTGAGGATAAAAGGCTTTGTGAGGCTGATTGTGAATCAAATTAGTGAATATATCCATTAAGTTCTAGTGCATCACCCTTTAGGTTTTAGGATTTCATTTTATCTTTCTATCCTTTTTCTTAGATAAATCATTTTAGTCTTGGTGATCTGTCAGGGGAACCAACCCTCTCTGGAGATTCGTTCTCATCATAAGTTACCCACAGATTGAGAATGTTTCCATGTTTCAATAGGAGAGTTAAGTCTAACTTAGCTAGGGTGCAATCCTGATTGACAACAAACATCTCTCAATCTTTGGATCTCAGTATTTGTATGAGTAAATAAAGAAGGTCCAGGAGGTGGTGGTGCATGTGCCATGATATATCTTGACCTGAATTGTGTACAAAAATAAATTACTTATTCCAATGTACATGTGTACACATCTAGTACTATGTATCTAAATTAATTTTTAAATTTAACATCCAAGATGAACATACATTATTTCACTAAGTGAAAAAATTTAAATACATGTTTGAAATGTAAGTGATAACATGAAAAGCAAGTGCAATAACTTAAAGGACTACATGGTAAATAATTTGTATCATATCTAGATAGATACATAAAAACTTCAGTATGTAAGTTTGTTTGAATGGATGTGTTGTCTACCATCAAATTCATTGCATGCCAAGACAAATTTAAATGATTAATCACATTTTGCACTCAAGTTTATGAATATTAGAATCACATGTATGTTTTAAAGCCCTTTTCAACCCTATTTTTTGCTTCCCTTAGCCTTATCCTAGCTTACCTATGTCACCTTGTTCTCTTCTATGTGTTCATCCTTTTGATAAATATAATTTTTTATTTTCTTTTGTCTCCTGATCTTAGGTATTTTTCTCTTTCCCTTTTCATGACTCATCACCCCTTTTTCCATGTCACCTTTTTATCATTTTAATCAAATTATTTAATGAGATCACGTCTTAAATCTAGTGTAATGAACACCTTGTAGAGATCCTAAAATCTCACTTTCCAAATCTTAAATCATGATTGGGAATCACCACCCTTAGGTGGGAAACTTTCTCCTTCATTTGTCCTAGGAAATTGAGCTTCAGGACTTCTCCTCACCCTTGGATGTAGGGGAGAGGTGTCATCCACATCCTCCAATCACACTCAGATTTTTACAACAACCTCATTTGATCATGACAAATAGGGCATGGACTAAGTTTCTAGCCCAAATCCCCTCCAATTTAAAGTCATTAAAAAGCCTCCTGATCTCACTTTTTATATAACTTATTTACAATAAACTTTCACATTGAGAGAAAATTTTGAGTAATAGTTTCTAAAGAAGTTCAAGCCTAGGATGTTAGTGACTAGAGCATTTTTAGAGTGAGTTATCTTTTATTTGAGCTCTTGAAAGAATTTTTGGAGCATGTCTAATGGTATGGAGCCTCTTAGTCCTTCACATTATCAAATGAAACTAGACCCACTCTTTTGAGAATCTTCATGTGGATGCCATTTTCCTTTTACAACACACTTTTTGATTCTACCAAGTGTATTTAACCCTTCTAGTGAATCAATGTCTATCTTATGTAGAACATATTGATTCATGTCTAACATACACTCTACTATTTCTAATGGCCATTGATCATAAGCCACCACTCAATATTTATTTGGGTCATCTAGGATTGATTATCTATTAGATTACATGGGACCTCTACTCTTAGAAATAATAGGTTCCACATGCACGTAGAGGAAGTTAGTATGGTTCTAGTAGTTTGTGATTGAGATTTCTAACTTCTCATGTATGTTGTCTCTTATCAACAAATTTGGTAGTTGAATATTCTCTAGCACATGTTGCAAAACCTTTGGCTTATATCCCCTCTCTTGAATTCCTTATTTTTTTGTAAAATATTCATAGTCTCCTTTGATTGGGATTGTGCAAGGCTTCTTATTATTGTATAATTAGGGGCTATGCCCTCTTGTAGATATATTTTAGCTTTCTAATATAGAATTATCTTTTAGAGTTTTGTACTAAGGAGTTAATTGGTTATGGTCTATTAACATGTAGGAATATGAGTGTGTTTTAGTACTTTATGGTTGCTACTACTTATCTTAGAGAGTGTCCCTAGTTTAGTGTTGTGATTATGTGTGTACTTGTCTACTTATGCCCCTAGAGTGAAGTGGATTATCTATTTACATTGAATTCCCACTAGCCATAGATGCTAGTTAATGTCATTATATTATGGGTAGGTTCACATAGTGTATGTTGAGGTAGCCTCATAACAGGCATACACATGCTAATAGTGGAGAGGTTGTTGTATACTCTTGAGGAAGTTAATGGTTTATGTGCTTTAGTTCTCCTTTGCCCACCCTTTTTATATGTTTCTCTAACCCTATCTCCTTCCTAACCATTAGCTTCCTTTATCCCTTTTGTTTTACTACTTAGACACGGTAGGCTATATGTTAGAGTAGTTTTTTGTTCTATATCATTTAGTTAGTTCAGTGTTAGGTGTAGAATACAAGAGGAAGCTACCCTTATCTAGAGGTTTTGACACAGTTATTCAAAGAAAATGTTGATGTGTAGGTTCCCTATCTATTGGATCTTCTCAAGTGCAAATAAAAATAGTAAGCACAATAAATTCACATTTTTGTTAAATCTAGTAAGTGAGGGCTATGTATTTAGTCCGTATAGTTGAATCAATTAATTGAAGTATCTATTTTTTGTGCTTTTGCACTAGCTAGCTCAGGTTTCTTGTTACAAGGAATCAAAGCTCACTTTATGTTTAGGTGTCCAATGTATTATGAGATATGTGACAAATTTTACTACTTCTTTAGAGAAATCCATGACTCTCACTAAGATCTTATTCATTATGAGGATCAAAGATACATGTACAGTTGTATTCATTAAAAAAACAACCCAATATAATTTTACATTAGATTAAGAGCTGATAACTTGAATTATGAATTTTCTTTTGAAATTCTTTTGTTAAAATATATTTTGTTGCAACTTCCCATTAACCTATTTTGGTTACTACAAATGGACATTATTTTAATATAAATTTTAAATTTCAAAATTTTCATACACATTGTAGTAATCTAGTAGACATTTTTTTATTTTCCTATCAGATGATTAAAGTTAGGTAATATATATAGGATAGCCTTAAAAGGCATTGAACTTTCAAAGTCAACCTTTTATCCTTAAAGCATATGTTAGGCATGCACATAATACTACATTTGATAAAGGATACCTTGATCATAAGTTCTCTATTTTATTGTTGAATATAAACTTGTAAAGAAATAAATATATTTTATTTATGCTTTAGATAAATAATATAGGATAATAAATAAATGCACTTGGAATTAAACACAATTAACCTAGATTAAATCAAATCTGGGTTGATAAATTCTTTTCATATATAACAAGGTTGCAAGTGCAATTATAGAAATATATCTCTTCACATAATACTTGCCATGTACAATAGACCATAATACTTATTCTATACAATCTCCTCATCAAAAAATGCAATCAATGGTGATGTAGGAGAGGAAGATCCACTTTACCTATACATGAGATCTATTCAAGGGTTTTCACTAAAACCAAGTGTTGTTGTTCCCTTAATTATATTTAATGACCTATGTTTTAACAAAATATAATTTGGCAAAGTGTAAGTAGATAGATTAAAGCTACTTAAAAACTCCCAATGAATTTTGAATTGAGTTAAGAGGTATAAATAATATGTGATTTATATATAAAAAGATTGGTGATAATCATAGATATTCATAGGACAAAACCAAAGATATGATAATAATTTATTCTAATAAAAAATAATATATAATATATAACTATCTATATGTTATAGTTTTGGATGACATAGTAGATAAAATATAGTTTACAAGAACACAACTAGTGCTAGTTGCATCGCACTCCACTTTACCTACATGCGAGATCTATTCAAGGGTTTTCATTATAGCCTTGATGTTGTTCCCTTAATATATTTAATGATATATTTTGATGAAATAGAATTTGGCAAAGTGTAAGTAGATAGATTAAAGCTACCCAAACTCTTAATCAATTTTGAATTGAGTTAGGAGGTATAAATAATATGTGACCTGTGTATAAAAAGAATAGGAGTATGAAACTAAGAATAATCATCCTAAGAATAATAAAGAGAACATTAATATTGCATTTTTAAATGTACTAGATCTATTTAGTAAAAGAACTAGGAATTTAATAATTATAGGTAAGGAAATTAACTTTTCTTAACAATGGGTGATTAGGATAAAGTCAATACATAAATTATACAACTTTAAGGTATTATATATGTTTTGAAATGGCAAGAAATGTGTTTTTTAGTGGGTATTGTAGTAGGATTCTTATTGAGAAGTTTAGTTTCATATTTGCAAACTTGCTATATGGTTGCTACCTGTTTATGAATTATTTGAGAATGAAAATGTGATTTAGTGTGGTCACAAGCCTTTATTTAATTAAAGACTTATGTGTTGATAACTGAGAGGGGGGGTGAATCAGTTATCCTAATTAATTTAACTTTCTGTTCTTCTTTAACAACTAGTGCAGCATTAAAGAAAATAATCATCCATAAGCATGAAAGTAGACACAAAGTCAATGCACATAACACAATAATTTTGACATGGAAAACCCTGTTAAGGGAAAAACCACGGGGTGACTAACCCAAGAATGTATTCTTTGTTAGAAGAATAGAAGTACAAAATGGCACTTGCCAAGTAGGGCTCACTGCCTGAGCACACTACTCACAAGAGGCTCACTGCCTACAAGAGACTCATTGTCTACAAGTTATAAAGAGAGTAACAAGATACTTGAACTGATGAGAAGAATCCACATATGCTGGAGTTTAGTTTCGGTTAGGCTCAGTATACTGATCTACTGCACTTCATCCTTTCTCTTCTTTAGTGCTACTATCCTTTCACATACCGGACCTGCCTTACTACTTCCACATTGCTCTTATGCTTTTCTTCACACTTCACAATACTCAACACACACCTTCATATCCAAATCCATCTAGTATATATATCCACATAGAGGATTTCATCCTCTTTCTAGTCGGCATCCAGAATAGTTAGTATTTTCCAAACTCTAGTCTATCGGTTGAATCGTTGCTTACCAAGTGGTGCGAATCAAAGAGATACATATATACCTCATCTAACAAGTCATCCAATCTTGAATGATACCTTAAGAATCTTGATCACCATCAACATCTCATCCGGAATAATGTCTGATGCTCTATTAGTCAGTCTTTCTCTGTTTGCCCTGCCAAACAGGACCCCAATACTTAGATGCTCATATCTCTTCACACTTTCATCACCGAAGGCTCAATCCCTGGAATATATCAGTCAAGGTACTCCTCTTGACTTCCCCAAGTCTGCACTTTCCAAAGATACTTTCTCTGAGAGATTCGGACCTAACTGACAGACTTTTCCACATGCTCTGTTCTTACTTACTGGACCACAACACTCTTCAATCTGACTTCTAGTATAGGCACACCATGTCCTGCGGATGTGTGGGATGAACTTTGTTTCCATCAATGACAACAATCATGAAGCTACAATGTGTCTCTTGCCAACAATCTCCCCCTTTGGCATTGATGGCAACACTTAGTGAATAATGACTAAGTGTTATACTATACTCCCCCTTGGTTGATGCTCTCTTCTAATGTACACTTTACCAGAGCTCCCCCTTAGCTGGATTCCACATTTTTCACTGTTCCTCACTCCCCCTTTGACATCAATGGCAAAGGGTAGGGTCCGCACACTAAAAATGCCCAAAAACTCAACTATACTTAGCCGCATAAATATATCAACAGGGTATACTTACATATACTGTAGTATGTCTGTAAAAGGTGTCTTCAACTGTACAAGTTCTATTGCCCAACTCTGCTTCATCCTGTCCAAAATTGAGATGTGACCACTCAACAGGAATGCAAAGGCTTCTGCCCTCTTGAGATCTGTTAGATCACTAGTCTGGGTTGTGGTCTGAGCATCAGTTAGGGCTTCATGCATGGCCTCTAATTTAGGGATAATCATCCCTCTAACTTCACCCATTCTGCTTAATGTGTTCTTCCTCTCCTTCTCAAGCTTCTTAATCTCATTCATGATTACAATAGTTTGACATTCCTGGTTTATTATGGATACAGTGAGAGGATCAAAATTCTGAGAGAGGCTTGACAGTTTATCCTCTTGTTCTTTCACTTTCTTCTCAATATCCTTGGTTACTTTAGTCCAGGATATACAAAATTTATATACTTCTCCTCCATCCTTAAGAGCATTTCCTAAGCTCTTTATCCCAATATCCATAATTCTCCTATCATTGGTTATAAGTCTTTGTAACTCAGAGAATCTCTTATCCAAAAATTCTTTCCAGACCTTTACCTCAGCTGATTTCTCTAAAGATTCAAAATGAGTGCTAACACTATTTACTAGAGATTTGAGATTACCAGATTAAGAGACTGAGGGATCCTTCTGAAAAGATGGCATGATCTTCTCTAATACACCAGATGCAGTTTCTATGAGCTTGCAGTCTTCCATGTGAGACTTCAGAAGTTTTTCTTTTGCCTTTGCTAAAGTAAAGGATGCTAGCTTCATGGTTTGAATCGAGGAGAGGGAGTCAAAATTGAATGGTCCTTGAAGAAGTTTCGATTCATCAAATTCTATCATATCCTTAGTTAAGAATTCCTCGACTACTTCTGCTGTGTCTCTTGCTGGTGATAGGGTTTTATCCCCTTTTGCAGCCTTACCACTATCATCTGTGGTTTTTTCTGTTGAAATTTTCTCTCCTTCTGCACCCTTATTACTGTCATCTTCTTTTTCCTTTTCCTTTGCTTCTTGACTAATCTTTTCTTCTACTCTTTCCTATTCTTTAGATCCAAATTCAGCAGTGGAAACTGGAGGAGAGATGTTTGCTTGATCATGGACCTCCTCTTCCGGAGTAGAGGAATCTATGTCCTTACCTTTTTCTTCACCTGTCTCCTTTACCTCTTATGCCACTATCTCAGTAGATTCTTCTTCAACATCTGTAGCTGAGGGATCATCACCTAAGTCCTCTATAATGGGAATGTTAAATCTTTTGTAAGCATTCCAAAGAATCTCTTCTGTCTCTTTTCCTATTTTGTTAGTTTCACCGAGCATAAGCTGATTCATTCTAGCTTTGCTCCGAAACTCATCCTTGCAATCTTTGAAGATCATATCCATTTTCTTTGGAATGATTGAAGGAAAGAGCTAAATGGCTATCTGTTCCTAGATCTCAAGATCCTTTGCCCTAGCATTATTCTTTCTTATCTCTAATTCCTTCTCTAGGCCTTTGGTATTGAGAGATATGATTTCAATAAAAGCCTTATTGTATATGTTCAAGTACTTAACTGTGGCTTCCTCCAAGATCTTTCTATTTGCATCATTATATGCATCATAGAATTCTATTATTGGTTGCAGGTTCCCATCCATTGTAATTGCTTTGACTACATCATCTAAGGACAGAGTGGGCCTTTCAACAAATTCTTCTATTACTTCTTCAGTAGAGGGTTCACCGGATGTTTTCCTTTTCTTTTTCATTTTCTTTACTTCCTCATCTGATTCTGTCTCTTCATCATCCTTCTGACTGATGTAAGACCTTGTGGCCTTTGTTTTAGTTCTTTTCTCTACTTTACCAGATGATTTTTCTTCTGGTTTAGATGCTTTTGAGCTTTTAGCAGTTGCAGGTGCAGAGCTCTTAGAAGATCTGGTCTGGGAGAGGGTTTTTACCAAAGCACTTTCTTTTTCTACTTCTTCCTTCTCTTTCTTTGCCCTTTCCAACTTCTCTCTATTAGCATCAAGTGCTTCTTTTAATATGCCAAATATTTTGGCAACATTCTCTACTTCTTTTCACACTTTTCTCTTTATCTCTGATTGTCTAAGTTCCACATGAATCTTTGCACTCAACTCTTTAAAGGTTCCAAACCTTTCTACCTTGGGATCCTTGGGTTGACTAAGCATGTGTTGAACATGTAGCTCAACTATTTTCTCATCTACTTCATACTCCATTGGCATGATCTAGACTATTCTTGGCTCCATAGCCTCCATTAGGCATTGATCAGTGTCTACCATGAAACACATTGTATCTTTGTACTTCTCAACCAATGATTTGGGAATTCTTTCTCTGGTTTGCATCATAATTTGGAAGTTCTTGAAGTAACCCCACAAAGTTGTATTTCTTGCCTTAGCATCCCCAAGCCCATGCAAGTAATCTCTGATTTGAATTACAACAGGTCTGTCATTCTACCATACCTAACCACTGGATCTAGATAGCTCATTCATAAAGTAGAAAAACAAACACAATATCAGTCCACTATACTTAAAAGAGTTCTTCTTGTCCTTCTTGATCTTCTGTAAGTTTTCCATTAGCTATCTTAGAAGAAGTTCACAAAGATCATAATCTACATTCTCTTTAATCATCTGATAGGCAGTGTAGATTGTAGTTCCAAGTACTAAATTTTCCCTGCTAGAGTGATATATCTTATAGCCAATTATCATAGATGCAAACTTGATATCCGGATCAGTGATATCTTCTATGGTCATTGCTCTCTTATCAAATTTTGATCCGGTAGCTTCACTCATAGTTTGGTTTTTGACAGATTTGAGAACTGGTAACCCTTTGGAAGAGTGCAAACCAGTTACTGCCCTAATTGCATCCTTGGTGATCTTGAATGGTCTATTCAACCATAAGAAGTTATCATGCAGTCTGCTCAACACATACCGGACCCACTCATCTTCTTCAAAACAGGGGAAATGGATGTACTGTGCAAAATATTTATCCCAGATGGCCTTATACTGAGGTTTTAGCTCAAATGAATCATCTATTAGTTCCTTGTGGTAGATATTCATTAGCTTGGATTCACCAAATTCTTCAATGTTTGTGTGAATGCAAACCCTAACGTCTTCTACATGTAAAACTCCATGTGGAATGCTTGAAAAGGCACCTAGAGGGTCAACTTCTAGGGATTTACAGGGATGTTTTCTAAATTTTGGGCGTGGCCTATCAGAGATCTTCACCACATTCAGAGTAGCCATCTTTCAAAGATTTACAGAGAGATATTTAAGAATGGAAAATACCTTTTGTACACTTCTAGGTTTCACGGAGTGAGCTGGATCGATTGTTGGATGAATCAACTTCTACAAATGATCTTTGATGGGCTTGAGGAAATTTGTTGTAGAGCTTCTTTTCACTTCTTGAATGGAGAATGAACAAGTGTTTAATAAGAAAACCCTTATATTACTCCGCAAACCCTAATACCATGTTGCAATAAATGCTCAACTTAAGTGATTCCAGTTGCCTGGTTCTTCTTATCTTGAAAAAGATCTTATTTTAGATAACTGAGATATACTTAGAGTTATCCTTGGTGGTTAATAACAAATTATCTTACTTTCCCCAAACATTTGATCTATTTGCAGATCAAGATGCCTCGAATTTGAATCATACTGGATCTAGCTGTGAAAAACCTACTTCTCACCAGATTAGTCTTAAACTTGTTCAAAACTTCTTGTGGATGTTTCATTTCTTTACCAAGGCTTATTTATATGTCCCTTTGTGAACCCTTTAATCCGTGATTTTCCTTGTGCCAATTTCGGCACCAATTAACTGGCTGGGGGAAAATGTTTTTCCTTGTGTCTCCCCCTGAGCTAGAGCTCACTTTTTAATTTTTGGAAGGAATATCAGCACCAGATTTTGGTGAGGATCCATCCCCAACATTTTCTGTACTTCTCTTCACCCAAATCTTGTTCATCTCCCTTTGAACTTCATCCACATTCACTTTTCTTTTTCCTTTGTCTTGATTCTAATGATGATGCACTAGACCCCTTTTATCCTGATTCTTGCTTCTACAGAATTTAGCAATATGACCAGATCTATTGCAATTGTGGAAAACAACATTTCTTTGTATATTTGATTGATATCCTCTTGATTTGCATTGATTAGCCATATGTCCCATTCTATTGCATGAAAAGCATCTACCATTGAATGAATTGTTCATTTGCATATTTCTGCATTCATGAGATTTGTGACCAAACCTTTTGCAGTTGAAACACTGTCCGGAGAAGGATGTATTAGTCTGATTTATTCTCTTTCTGCACTGATTAGATTTATGACCAAAGTTATTATAGTTGTGGTAGTATCCATTGAAGGATGAATATCTTTGAGCATTAGGTTGCGTTACTAGAGGTCTTCTAGGCCTGTTCCTTGGATTTCCTGATCCAAAATTCTTCTGACCAGATCTAGAGCTTTCACCTTTCTCATATCCCAAGCCATGCTTGTCATCTACCCTATTTTGGCTTTCAAGAAGAACTTCAAGTTGAGCAGAACTTATCTTGAATTTTTCTTTGTATTCATTTGCTATTTCAAGATCCTTTTTAAGAGTGTCAATTTGATCCTCAATTTTTTCTTCATTATCTCTAGCATCTTCAAGATCAGATTCAAGATGTCTGATTATTCTATCCATCTTGTGGCAGTCTTCTGATTTCTCCTTGAGAGATTGTCTTAGATCATCTTCAGTTTTTCTTTTCTCTTCAATTTCTTGGGTAAATTTCACAACTCCTGATTCCATTTCATGTCTTACCATAATGATCTCTTTTGATAACTTTTCACATAACTTGGTTTTCTCCTTTAGATCTCCATTTGTATCATTTGCTTCACCTTGACTTGCCAATTGCTAAAGTAGATCCTTTCTCTTTTTCATAGAGAGACTCAATTTCCCTTTTAGTTCATTTATGAAACCATCAGCTTGTTTGAGTCTTTCCTTCAATTCATTGACTTCAGAATTAGATTGCTCAAGATCATCTAGGGCAGACTGAAGTTGCTCCCTCATACCATACACATCCATTTTAATTCCCAGATCTTCCTCAAGCTATTAGGCTCTGTTTGGAGGAACCTGGCTTTGATACCAATTGTTGATAATTGAGAGGGGGGTGAATCAATTATCCTAATTAATTTAACTTTATGTTCTTCTTTAACAACTAGTGCAGCATTAAAGCAAATAATCATCCATAAGCATGAAAGTAGACACAAAGTCAATGCACATAACACAATAATTTTGACGTGGAAAACCCTGTTAAGGGAAAAACCACAGGGTGACTAACCCAATAATGTATTCTCTATTAGAAGAATAGAAGTACAAAATGGCACTTGCTAATTAGGGCACGCTGCTTGAGCACACTGCTCACAAGAGGCTCACTGCCTACAAGAGACTCACTATCTACAAGTTATAAAGAGAGTAATAAGATACTTGAACTGATGAGAAGCATCCACATATGCTGGAGTTTAGTTTTAGTTAGGCTCAATATACTGATCTACTGCACTTCATCCTTTCTCTTCTTTAGTGTTGTTGTCCTTTCTCATACCAGACCTGTCTTACTACTTCCACACTGCTCTTCTGCTTTTCTTCGCACTTCACAATACTCAACACACATCTTCATATCCAAATCCATTTGGTATATATATCCGCACAGAGGATTTCATCCTCTTTCTAGTCGGCATCTGGAATAGTCAATATTTTCCAAACTCTAGTCTGTCGGCTGAATCCTTGCTTACCAAGTGATGCGAATCAAAGAGATACATATAAAAGTAATCTAACAAGTCAGCCAATCTTGAATGATACCTTAAGAATCTTGATCACCATCAACATTTCATCCAGAATAATGTCTGATGCTCTGTCGGTCAGTTCTTCCTCTGTTTGCCCTCCTAAACAGGACCCCAATACTTAGATGCTCATATCTCGTCACACTTTCATCATCGGAGGCTCAATACCTGGAATATATCAGTCAAGGTACTCCTCTTTGACTTCCCCAAGTCTGCACTTTCCAAAGATACTTTCTCTGAGAGATCCGGACCTGACTGACTGACTTTGCCACATGCTCTGTTCTTGCTTACCAGACCACAACACTCATCAATCTGACTTCTGGTATAGGCACACCATGTCTTGCAGATGTGTGGGATGAACTTTGTTGCCATCAATGACAACAATCATGAAGCTACAATGTGTCTCTTGCCAACATTATGAACAAATTATTTATACTTCATCTTATTCACTTTATCTTTTGCTACATATAAAAAGATTTCTCCTTGGGTGTTGTTGTTCTTTCTAGTCTTGGTCGACCAGATGCTTGGTGAGTCTTGCAGATGATCTAAGAGAAATACTATGGAGCATGGCGTGTTGTTTGAGGAAGATTTGAGTCCCAACTATGTTTAGCTGATAGTGCAGTGATCCACATGTAGCATTTTGTATTAAGTCAAGACTTGTAATTGTAATTGCTTGTAATGCCTATCTTGGAGAATGTTCCAGATATATGACTGTAAGGCTGACTTTGATGTTCATTCCAAAGTTGATGTCATGTATAAATAAGTGTAATGAAGTCGTGTAAATATGGGGATGTGAGCGAAGATGAGGAGATAGCGAGGAAGTGTTTGGGGGTAGAGTAGAGGTGTTGTGAGCTTCAATGGAACTGAATGGTGCAGGAGCACCTACCTGACAGCTGACCTCCATGAGGCAGTTAGTTTGTTTTGAATCTTGTTAATGTTTTCAAGAAGGTCTGATAAGACCAATGCATGTAATAAGGTCATGTTCACCATACTTTGCTATTTTTAGCTAGTTTGTTAAGACAGCTGTTATGCTGTAGGTCCGGTTGGATCTCCCAGCTGCCTGGAGAGATTTCCCAGCCGCTTGGAGTTGGGTCAGTAGTACTCGCCAGAGATCCTATTTATACATGAGGATCGGTTGGTTTTAGATCATCGAGCTAGGTTGCACAGAGTGAGACAGAGAGAGAGAAACTGATCATTGTATTGCATCTTTTGAAATCAAATAAGAGATCCTATTTGTGTTCATTTTCTGTTTTGGATTCCTTGGTGTGACCGATTTGCTGTTTTGGTGGTTTCATGGATTCACTGATCCATTTCACCGGTTGATTCGTCGAATCGGTGGAATGGCCATGTACAGTAGGGTAGGGTTTAGTCTGCATTTCGTGTTTGTTTGCATGCAGGTGTGTAGGATCATCGTCGAGAGGTGTTGAGGACCCTATCATGGGTATGTGCTAGGTCATGCTGGTAGTTAGAGTTTGGAAGATCACCCTGAAAGTGGATCAGGTCATCCCAGGAGGTTCGGCGGATCGAATTTCGCTAAGACTGGAAAATCCTTCGCAACGGCATCATCAGGATATTTCGGTGTATATCCTGCAGTTGCTTCGGGCGTCATCCGGATAAGCGGAGATGAGCATGATGCAGTCAGTTGCATAAAGTGAAAGTGCATTAGGGTGATCATCGTCAGGTGTTGCCGAGGAGGAGCGTATCGGCATAAGGTAGAAGATCGGGTTGATCACAGGCCGAAAATGTTAAGTTTGGCCAACAGCAGGATATTGAAGAAACTGCATGTGACGTCATCGTCATCAGGATATTCGTCATCAGGATATCGGGCAGCAGGATATTGAAGGAGCTGCATGTGATGTCATCGTCATCAAGATATCGGGGTGACGTAAGCATCAAAGGAAAGGTGCGTGAAGTAGAGTATCATCATCAGGATATATGGGAGGAACCGGATGTTCTATATCCTGCTGATGAACATGATGTTGAACATCATGACGCTGAAGGTAGAGGTTGGCGGTAAGATGAACAGTGGACGTCAGGAGGATGTTCGCGCTTGCCGAATATGATGATGTTGTTGACAGGCGAAAGGGCGAAGGTTTGTCTGTAGGAGGATATCGGTCGGCAGAGTAAATATGATGATGCTGACAGTGTTAAGGGAAATATGATGATGATGATGAAGGGTTGCGCACATCCATGCTGTATGTCAAGGTTATAGTGTGGATGCCTCTGCATCATAGTGGTATCAGAGCTCAGCAAAAGGTCTGGGCTATTGTGTGTTGATTCTGTCACCGAAAGGGCAGAGGTAGAGTTGATTCTGTCACCGAAAGGACAGAGGTAGAGGAGTGAGAGGTTGACAAAATGCCTCCGAAAGGTAGTGGTACTACAAGGGAATTGCAGGAGATGAAGGAAAAACATGCCAGAGAGATGAGGAAGATGAAGGAGCTTGCTGAAGCACTTCAAGCCAGGCTTGTAGCCCTAGAAAAGAACAAAAAGAGGGAAGTGGAAGACAGTGAGTCTGAAGAAGATGAAGATGCTGTTGAAGAGTATGAAGAGGTAGCTGAAGATCTGGATGCTGAAGACCAGAAATTTGCAAAACTGTTAAAGGCAGTGCAGAGTGATAAACCTAAGGTAAAGGTTGATGTTTCCAAGTATAATGGAAGTTTGAATGAAGATGAGTTACTGGATTGGATTGCTGCACTTGATAATCACTTTGAATGTGAAGATGTTGCTGAGGATCAGAAGGTAAAGATTGCAAAGACCAAGTTAGGAGGTCATGCTTTGGTATGGTAGGATTATGTACAATCTGAGAGAAGGAAACAAGGGAAGTCAAAGATCACTTCATGGGATAAGATGGTAGCAAGAATCAAAGGTAAATTCTTGCCTAGGGATTATGAAATTTAGATGTTTAAGAAGCTACAATTTTTAAGGCAGAAGGAAATGGATGTGAAGGCATACACTGAGGAGTTTTATAAATTGAGTATGAGATCTGGTCATCATGAGAATGAGGTAGAAAAGGTGGCTAGGTACTTGGCTGGTTTGAGATTGAACATACAGGATGAGTTAGTTTTAGCTAACCCTAAGAATGTGGAGGATTGTTACCAAATGGCAATCAAGATTGAAGAAAAGATGAATAGGGGACAAGATAAGTCCATGAGAGGAAGAGGCAGCAATATGAGGGGAAGAGGAGAAGCCCCTACACAAAGGCAAACCAATGAGGGTCAAGAAGACACTGGTAAAGGATAGGGACAGTCTGATTTCAGAGGTGGATGG
This sequence comes from Cunninghamia lanceolata, assembly GCA_027924645.1. Lineage (NCBI taxonomy): Eukaryota > Viridiplantae > Streptophyta > Pinopsida > Cupressales > Cupressaceae > Cunninghamia > Cunninghamia lanceolata. The sequence goes on from BSBN01000726.1 coordinate 4,924,373, forward strand.
AAAGGTAATAGAGGAAGATTTGGAGGTGGTAGAGGTTCTACTACATTTTCAGGAAAGTGTTACACCTGTGGTGAGTTTGGTCATCCATCTTTCAAATGTCCAGAAAGCAAAGGTTCATCATCTAGAAATGATAGAACTAATGACAAGAGAGTACAACTTGTGCAGGAAGAGAAAGTAGAGCAAAATGTGCAGAGTTCAAACACTTATCACAGAGATAGGGAGCCTGACAATTATGCATATCCTGAGGATGGAGAAGCATTGATGCTTAGGAGAATTAGTTTGCAGGCATCAAAGGATATGATGCAAAGAAGAGCTCTTTTCAAGACCACATGCAAGAGCAAAGGTAAAGTATGTAAGGTTGTCATTGATACTGGTTCAACAGACAACATGGTATCTCAGGAAATGGTGGATAAACTGAATTTGGAAAGGATTCCACACCAACACCCTTACAAGGCATCTTGGGTGAGTGATAGTCAATCACTCTTTGTCTATGAACAGGCATATGTGGATTTTCAGATTGGAGCATATCATGATAGAGTTTTGTGTGACATTTTGCCCACGGAATGTTGTCACCTACTGTTGGGTAGACCATGGCAATTTGATAGAAGGGTACTGTATGATGGGTATGCTAATACCTACACCATCAAGAAAGATGGGAAGACTATGAGGTTGATGCCATTACAGGAAGCAGCTGCAGCACAGGGGGCAGCCAAAATCATTTTAATGGGAAAGAAGGAATTGGTGCAGATGCCTATAGGAGCAGGCATAAAGGTAGTTGGGGACACTGCAGGGAAAGGAGTTGTTAAGGACAACAGGTTGAAGAAAGTTTTAGTTTTGACTGATAGAGGTCAGCAGCAGGTGCAGAAACAGGTTTGCACACAGCAAACAGTTGAGAGGAATGACAAGGATGTTGTCATAGTTGGGACTATTGTTTGTCCTATAAAAGTTGAAAGGAAGATAGAGTTGAACATTACAGAAGTTCAAGAGGCAGTTCAGACAGAGGTTCTGGTCAGACAACCTGACAAACACAAGGTATGTGAGAGAAAGGCCTACATTGACAGGCATGAGGATTTACTTGCAAGAAGGCAAGTTACAGTTCAGAAGTCTTCGAGTAGCCAAGAGCCAGCAGAGGACAAAGCTGGAACAGGTCAGGACACTGCAAAGGCAAAGTGTAAAGGTGGAGGACTTCCACATCCAAACTCATGGGACATGAGTTCTTTTCTGTTGGGGAGTATGGTGCAGGAGCACCTACCTGACAGCTGACCTCCATGAGGCAGTTAGTTTGTTTTGAATCTTGTTAATGTTTTCAAGAAGGTCTGATAAGACCAATGCATGTAATAAGGTCATGTTGACCATACTTTGCTATTTTTAGCTAGTTTGTTAAAATAGCTGTTATGCTGTAGGTCCGGTTGGATCTCCCAGCCACCTGGAGAGATTTCCCAGCTGCTTGGAGTCGGGTCAGTAGTACTCGCCAGAGATCCTATTTATACATCAGGATCGGTTGGTTTTAGATCATCGAGCTAGGTTGCACAGAGTGAGACAGAGAGAGAGAAACTGATCATTGTATTGCATCTTTTGAAATCAAATAAGAGATCCTGTTTGTGTTCATTTTCTGTTTTGGATTCCTTGGTGTGATCGATTTGCTGTTTTGGTGGTTTCATGGATTCACTGATCCATTTCACCAGTTGATTCGTCGAATCGGTGGAATGGCCATGTATAGTAGGGTAGGGTTTAGTCTGCATTTTGTGTTTGTTTGCATGCAGGTGTGTAGGATCGTCGTCGAGAGGTGTTGAGGACCCTAGCATGGGTATGTGCTAGGTCATGCTGGTAGTTAGAGTTTGGAAGATCACCCTGAAAGTGGATCGGGTCATCCCAGGAGGTTCGGCGGATCGAATTTCGCTAAGACTGGAAAATCCTTCGCAACGGCATCATCAGGATATTTCGGTGTATATCCTGCAGTTGCTTTGGGCGTCATCCGGATAAGCGGAGATGAGCATGATGCATTCGGTTGCATAAAATGAAAGTTCATTAGGGTGATCATCGTCAGGTGTTGCCGAGGAGGAGCGTATCGGCATAAGGTAGAAGATCGGGTTGATCGCGGGCCGAAAATGTTAAGTTTGGCCAACAGCAGGATATTGAAGAAACTGCATGTGACGTCATCGTCATCAGGATATTCGTCATCAGGATATCGGGCAGCAGGATATTGAAGGAGCTGCTTGTGACGTCATCGTCATCAGGATATCGGGGTGACGTAAGCATCAAAGGAAAGTTGCGTGAAGTAGAGTATCATCATCAGGATATATGGGAGGAACCCGATGTTCTATATCCTGCTGATGAACATGATGTTGAACATCATGACGCTGAAGGTAGAATTTGGTGGTAAGATGAACAGTGGACGTCAGGAGGATGTTCGCGCTTGCCGAATATGATGATGCTGTTGACAGGCGAAAGGGTGAAGGTTTGTCTGCAGGAGGATATCGGTCGGCAGAGTAAATATGATGATGCTGACAGTGTTAAGGGAAATATGATGATGATGATGAAGGGTTGCGGACATCCATGCTGTATGTCAAGGTTATAGTGTGGATGCCTCTGCATCACTGAACCTTGGCATGAAGAAGATGCTATTTCTCAGTTCAACCTTTCAGTGTTAACCATGTGAATGTTTTTGTAGATAGTGAGTCTCTTGGAGTAGTGAGCTATGGGCAATGTGCCCAAAGGCAGGTGCCTTCCCATTTTTATATTCTTTTAATAGAGAATAAATCTTGTGGGTTAACCCCCACTGTGGTTTTTCCCTTAACTAGGTTTCCATGTAAAAATCCTGATGTCATGTGTGTTGATTGTGTTTTTGCTCATGTGTTGTTGATTCATGCTTTCATGGTTATATCATTAATCTATTAATAAGTGGTAAAGAAGTTTAAATGCAGCAAAAGATAAAGTTTTGTGACAACTGATTCACCCCCCCTCTCAGTTGTCTGCCCTAATTTTAACAATTTGGCAAAGTGTAAGTACATAGATTAAAGCTACTTAAACTCTCATTGAATTTTGAATTGAGTTAGGAGGTATAAACAATATATGATTTATATATAAAAAGATTGGTGATAATCATAGATGTTCATAGGACAAAACCAAAGATATGATAATAATTTATTCTAAAAATAATAATATATAATATATAACTATATATATGTTATAGTTTTGGATGACATAGTAGATAACATATAGTTTAGAAGAACACAACTAGTGATAGTTGCATCTCACTCCACTTTACCTACATGTGAGATCTATTCAAGGGTTTTCATTACAGCCTTGATGTTGTTCCCTTAATATATTTAATGATATATTTTGATGAAAAAGAATTTGGCAAAGTGTAAGTAGATAGATTAAAGCTACCCAAACTCTCAATGAATTTTGAATTGAGTTAGGAGGTATAAATAATATGTGACCTATGTATAAAAAGAATAGGAGTATAAAACTAAGACTAATCATCCTAATAATAATAACGAGAACATTAATATTGCATTTTTAAATGTAGTGGATCTATTTAATAAAAGAATTAGGAATTTAATATTTATAGGTAAGGAAATTAACTATTTTTAACAATGGGTGATTAGGATAAAGTCAATACATAAATTATACAACTTTAAGGTCTTATATATGTTTTGAAATTGCAAGAAATGTGTTTTAGTGGGTATTGTAGTAGGATTCTTATTGAGAAGTTTAGTTTGATATTTGTAAACTTTCTAAATGGCTGCTAGCTATTTATCAATTATATGAGAATCAAAATGTGATTTAGTGTGGTCACAAGCCTTTACTTAATTAAAGACTTATGAACAGATTATTTATACTTCATCTTGTTCACTTTATCTTTTGCTACATTTAAACTTCTTTATATATAAATAAAGCTTTGAAACCCTCCCTCTTCGAACATCTTGAAGCAAAATGACCAATCTTATTGCAAGCAAAACTTTTGAAAGGCAACTTTCCTTCATACTTACCAGATCCTCTTGGTAATCTTTTGGCAATAAGGGCTTCAAGTTATTCAAGCTCAGATTCATCTTCTTCAAGTTCCTTCCTTGCCTTCTCATATCTGGTTAGTCTTCTTGAAGAGCTTTCACCTGGATCAAATATTTGCTTTCTGAAAACACTGGCTTTAAATGCAGATTCTAATTTAGGAAGAGAATCACCAAACTCACTCATTTCAAATGTTGAAATCTTTCCAACCAATTGATCCCTTGTAACATCTATCATAGTCCTAATCTCCTCAATAGCGGCAACTCCATGCTTGTATGAAGCAAGTAAGGATCTAAGCACCTTGCCAACAATCTCTGATTCTTCCAGTTTTCCACCAGCACACCTGATATTGCATACAAGTTCATTCACCTTCTGCATGTAGGAAGTGATGTTTTCATCTTCACTTATCCTCAAACATTCGTATCTACCCTTTAGGCTCTGTAGCTTAGCACATTTCACATATGCATCACCTTCATATAGAGTTTCCAACTTCTTCTAGATTTCATGAACAGTTTACAATTCCAAGACATTTGTTATTTTTGTATCAGTCAGAGCACTCAAGAATGCTTCAATAGCCCGATTGTTGTTTTCAACTTCTTTGATTTGATCTAGAGTTGTAGGACCATTCTATGGAGGAGTATACTTATTCTTAGTTATCAACCAATAAGGATCACCTATGCATTGCAAATGACACTCCATGTGATTCTTGCAAAGAGAGTAATTTGTTCCATTAAATCTTGAACTATCTTCTTGTATGTTGACATCCTGGATCTCCTCAAGCGGTGAAGCTTCTTTTAGAGGAACCAGCTCTGATACCAATTGTTGAAATTAGGGAAGACAACTGAGAGGGGGGCTGAATCAGTTGTCACAAAACTTTATCTTTTGCTGCATTTAAACTTGTTTATCACTTATTAATAGATTAATGATATAACCATGAAAGCATGAATCAACAACACATGAACAGAAACACAATCAACACACATAACACCAGGAGTTTTATGTGAAAACTCGGTTAAGGGAAAAACCACAGTGAGGGTTAACCCACAAGATTTATTCTTTGTTAAAAGAATAGAAAAATGGGAAGGCACCTACCTTTGGGCACACTGCCCAGAGCTCACTACTCCAAGAGACTCACTTTCTAAAAAAACATTCACATGGTTAAGACCGAAAGGTTGAACTAAGAAACAACATCTTCTTCATGCCAAGGTTCAGTTCCACTGAAGCTCACAACACCTCTGCTCTACCCCCAAACACTTCCTCAATATCTCCGCATCTTCGCTCACATACCCACATTTACATGACTTCATTACACTTATTTATACATGACATCAACTTTGGAATGAACATCAAAGTCGGCTTTACAATCATCTATCTGGTACATTCTCCAAGATAGGCATTACAAGCAATTACAATTACAAAACTTGACTTAATACAAAATGCTACATGCAGATCACGACACTGTCATCCAAACATAGCTAGGACTCAAATCTTCCTCGAACAACATGCCACACTTCATAGAATTTCTCTTAGATCATCCGCAACATGCACCAAGCATCCAGTCAGCCAAGACTGGAAAGAACAGCAACACCCAAGGAGAAATCTTCAACTATGAGTTCAATCCTCAATGTGAACCAACAAGATAATAGGCACATGATCCAGAGTCCTCCACAAGCACAATGAAATCAACAAGAACAACCGCCTTACCTCAAATCACCAGAATCACTTGCATCTACATACTGGAACTTAAGAACACTAACTGTCATGACTGCCACACTAGAAAGATTGCTTGCGGACCTCCAAACCACGAACCACTTGTGTTGAGGATACACACCAACATTTGAAACATACCTCTAGAACCACAGACCAAATATTACAATGCGGAGCAATCTAGACCAAATTCCTGTCACTCTATTACCTCTGAACAACTGCAAAACTTGGTTCTACTCAGATGGCCATAACTTCACCAATCCTCCATGTGGACCTCTCAAATCTTAGCTGGAGCAACTTTAGAAAATCCTCTATAAAACCTTTAAGTCCATAGACTCTGATCTTCATCTCACTGGGAATGTAGAGAAGTCTACTTTACTGAACTGCACTATCTTCACTATCTCTGACAAAGCGATATGTTGACATCAATGACAACACATCATAGGCACATATTTGCAACAGGATTCTTATTGAGAAGTTTAGTTTGATATTTGTAAACTTGCTATATGGTTGCTACCTATTTATGAATTATTTGAGAATGAAAATGTAATTTAGTGTGGTCACAAGCCTTTATTTAATTAAAGACTTATGAAGAGTTACTTCTTATGGTTTGGTTGTGACAAACCATTCCAAATTAATAGTTGTTTAGGTTAAAGCCCTCAAAGGTTGAGTCACACTTGTTATGAGCCTTGTTGAAGTCTTGGACTTGTCTTGTGTGGAACCCACATTGGCTCATGAGATAATTATTATATAAAATTGATTGAATTCACATTAGTCACCCTTAGTGCTATGAGGTAATTAGTATGACTGAATTGAGGTTAACATTTCATTGCAATCATAACATGTTGCACATTTAAAGAACTCTTGGGGTCATGAGGATTGATCTAATTCTGAAACATTTACAAATTCCTAAAGACTCACTCCAACGTTGTTTTATCATTGCAACCTTTTACTATAACATATAGATGCTAATCACTTAACAGGTAGTTGTTTCATCATGTGATGATTTGACCATATGTTTATGTATGGTTCACTAGGTTCTAGTGGTTAACCCTATCTAGGTAATTGATATGTCAATCACTAGTCCTAGCCAAAGTAAAATCATAAGACACTTTAACATAGAATTAGATTTGACCAACATCATCAACATCATTATCATCAATAACATTATTAATAACAATTGCATGTCTATGTTGTTAGAATTTTTTTGAAATGGGTTTATATATATCTTTAAATTATTTTTAGCAAGTGCCACCAATGGATTTCTATTGTCATATAACATGAAATAATTAAAATAAGATAAGGGATTTTGATACCTAGCACATATTAAGCTGAACATGATACATCTAAACTACATGTAGTTACGAATTTTGAATTGGTTCTTTGCCTTCAAGTGCAAAAGGAGAGATTGGTTCTGTGGCTACAAACATGTCATTGCAATGAATATAAGTAATTCTCTTGTAATTTGTTAAGTAATATAAGAGGTATGATTTCTTAAATAATAAATGAGCTTTTTTTACAAAGTTGTGAGCTATTGAATGGAATCTCTCTTTTAGCTATAGTCATTCATAGTTGCATAGAGCTCAAGAGTAGTGTTCATGGAAAATAGATTCTTTTTTTCATAACATGGATCTCTATTATTTGTTATCCAAATAGAGAGAACAAGTTATATGGTTGAGAAGGTGGCATTGAAAAAACCCTAGTTTACCAAACCAGGGTTTGACAGTGAACTAAATAACTGCTCAAGAATTCAACAATGCAATGGAATTTTTCATGCATGTAGGTGTATATGTAAATGAGAAACAACAAATTCTCTATGATAAACGGTGAACATATATAGTGAAATGACAAGATTATATGAGAATATATACTGAGGTATGCACCTGGAGGGACGTTGGAATCCTAATGTGAGGCCTTGTTGTAGTCATTTCATTGTCCCCTTTGACTCCTTCGAACTTGCAGTCAGCCATGTCACCTTCGTCTGTCATTCGTGAACACTGTGCGCTCTCAAATGACAAAAAAACCTGTCATTTGAGAGTTTTAACCTTTAAAAAAATAATAAAATAATACCTTTGATCGAAGAGGGTCTTTGATGAAAGGCATTATTTTATTATTTTAATTTGGCACCCAAAGACCTTCAAATGGAGACCCCCTTTGAATGAAGGCCTTATTATTTTAAGATTTAATAAGGCCGATAAGACCTTCAAACAAAGGAAATACCTTCGTTTGAAGGTGCCTGCTATAGTTTTTTGGCACCTTCAATTTTTCTTCGTCCAAAAAAGTGTAACCCACTATTGTGGGATGACCCTCATAGCACCTTTCCACTACATGAAACTAAAGCATTTTGCAAGAATGCATTTGATTTCAACATGATCAAATGGACTGGAGTTGACCAAAATTGAGAGAGGTTATTGTGGATGGACCCAACGTGCACATGTAGGTCCAAACAAAACGTTCCCAACTTCCATGAATTCTGACAACTACTCCATCATAATTTGATAGTTTTGTGTTCTTAGGGATCTTAAGGGACTTTACCAATAGCCTATTGCCCCAAATGAATGGGAAACTTGGAACATGAAACAAGACCTCCCTTGGCATTTACCCACCCACCTTGATGTGTTGGCACAGTCAGTTCAGCCCCACAAGCTATGGATTGCAAAATGTCACTCCTAGCACCTTTCCATTGCATGAAACTGAAGCATTTGAGAGATTGTCTACGTTCAATGTATGAAATGCAAAATTTCACTCTTGGCACCTTTCTAGTATATGAAACTAAACTAAAATCTGGTTCCCCTTTTATCTCTTGTGTTTTGACCTTTTAGCTTGGTTGTTGTTGATCTGCTATAGTTTCACAATATTTGTGAATCATGATGGTACTTATCCACAAGCATACCACTAGATCCTCTATACAATACAAGAAATCAAATCCCAATCTTACGAGCATAGTGAGAGAACATATCTCTTTTAAGAGTTCCAAAACATTGGAATTTAGTGCCAAACTAGAAGAAATCAACAAATACTACCACAAATAGGGATAAACACATTATCCACAAATACTACCACACACTAACCTCACCACTCTTTCCCTAATGTTGCCCTTTGATAAGAGATCAATGCTGTGACAAAATATTGTTGTTGAAAGTTATTAAAAAACATAGGGGAGTGGACCTAATTTTTGAGCATCCTAACTTCACACCTCTAACAATTGCAAATTAAGTCACGTTTTGCTAGTGCGATGATGTGGCATTACATGATTGGTTGATTTTTAGATCTAAAGGGCACATTTCATTCAATTGTAAGTACTTATAGTCAATACTAACAACCTTAAAGTCACAACTAGTAGTGTTAAACTTTTAAAAATATTAAACCTTAAATCCATAAATACTATCATAGCTACTGGAACATGCTCAGCCACAGGAATTTGATAAAAGCATATGTAAGACAATATAGATTCTCACTTATCAAAAAAAATTGATAGTCACTCTTATTTACATTAACTCCTCGACAAAATCACAAACTTCTTGTTAAGATTACAAACACCATGATTTTTTTTGGTAATGAAACTTCAATACACATGTATGGACAAGATGTTGAGGACACATATTTCATCCATTTTATGATAAATGCTAAGATTTTCTAGATTTTCTTAAGCATTTACATCTTATAGCAATCATGCCATAGCTTTCCCTTCACTTAGAGTCCATAATAGGGAGTGATAATATCAAGTTTTACTAATTTTTGCATCACCTCAGACCTAGCATCAATAAAATTTATGGTTTTATGAAAGATTTATTTCAAAAGTGAGGTTTTGGTAGTGTATGTGGGTATGTACAGTCATGGAGAGGCTTATTATGCAAGTTTCAAGGTGTCTTTTATTGTCTTTTTGAGGATTTATCATGGAGAGGCTTATTATGCTTATTATGACAGTCATAGAAGGATAGTCAAGGACTTCCATAGTTTTAGGGGTAGTTATGGAGTTATTTCTTGTTTGAAGATGGTATTATATGTAGATATAGGATATCTTTAGTTATGCATACCTAAAACAAAGACATGTTCTAGTTCCAAAAATCTGACCATGCTGCAAGATATAGTTTTGATGTCATACATTATAAGGCTTAAATTATTGATCAAAACTCCTAGCATGAACTCAAGTTTGTAAAAGGACTTCATCACTAGTCTTGGATAGGGTATGGATAGCCATCAAAGCATAAAGGATATATGAATTTTGTCAAATGTCATTTTCTATTTTATCTTAGACCAATCAACATTCTATCTTAGACCATAAAACTACCCCTTTCTATCTCAAACCAATCAACATTCTGTCTCAAACCACAAAACTGCCCCTTTCTATCTTAGACTAATTAGCATTCTTGTCTTTTCAAGACTCTCCTAGATCATTTTATTGGTCCAAGACTACCTCCTTTTCACATACACTCCTTGTCTCATAATCATGACTTGACGACTATCTCTTTGGCGTCACATTTTTTGATTGTTTCACATGATAATTGTTCAATCTCAGTGATGATAAAGGATATAGGAATTTTCTCAAATGTTGTAATTGTAGCTACCCTTGTAGACATGTATGCAAAGTGTGCAAGCATAGACAAGGCCTGCAAACTATCTAATATAACACCACAAAAAGAGGTCCTCTCATGGAATGCAATGATTGCAAGATATGCAGAAAATGGATTTGTTGAAAAGACTTTAGAATCTTCCAAGAAAATGCAATTAGCAAGTGTAAATCCAAATTCCACAACCTTCACCAACATCCTCCCTATCTCTACCAAATTAGGATCTTTGGAATAGAGTATGGACAACCATCAAAGCATAAAGGATATTATGTAGGTTTTTGTGGAGTTGAATATGATGATTATTATGTAGATTTTATTTTGAATGGTCGACAAGGGTTTGGTGTCTTGAGAAGTATTATACATTTGGACTTTATCTTATCAGCATTATGGTGAAGGTCAATGGTATTGTGTTAGTCATAGTGACAAACCCTAGAGGCTTGTGCAGTGTAATATACCTATACTCTACTTCTCTCTCTTATGTGTAATATACCTATACTAGTTTTCTCTTGAATATTGTTGTTGTTGTTACTTCCATGTGTATAGTCTTATTGGTAAGATGTAGTGTTATTAGCCCTTAAGGACAAAGTGAAAATGCTTTTCTTTCATTAAATATGTGGATACAAATTATGTATGTGCATATGAGAAAAATGTTACCTTAAAAGAATTTGAAATATTTGCAAGGACTATAGGATAGACCTATGGGACCATGGATATGGCTTTATTGTAAATCTAAACTAATTTTTAAGGAAACCCTTATTTATGGAATTGTTATTGTGTATACTTTTACAATAATTAAGCTCAAAGTATATATGTTGCAATAATTGTAAGTTGATAAGGATTTAGAAACTTTCAAGCAAATGCAATTGGCAGGTGTAAATCCAAATCCCACAATCTTAACCAACATCCTCCCTACCTATGCCAAAATGGGATCTTTCAAACATGGTATAGACATCCATCAAAACATAAAGGATATGGGAATTTTGTCAAATTTGTTGTAGTTGCAACTACCCTAGTAGCCATGTATGCAAAGTGTGGAAGCATAGACAAGGCACGTGAACTATTTCACAAAACATCTCAAAGAGTGCCATCTCATGGAATGCAATAATTGAAAGATATGCACAAAATGGATTTGTTAATAAGGGTTTAGAAACTTTCAACCAAATGCAATTGAGAGGTGTAAAGCCATAATTGGATCTCTAGAACATGGTATGGACATCCATCAAAGCATAAAGGATATGGGAATTTTATCAGATCTTGTAGTTGCAACTATCTTAGTAGACATGTATGCAAAGTATGGAAGGACAGACAAGATACATGAATTGTTTAACATGATGCATTAATGAAATGCCATCTCATGGAATGCAATGATTGCAAGATATGCAAAAAATGGATTTTTTGATAAGGATTTGTAAACTTTCAAGAAAATACAATTGGCAGGTGTAAAGCCAAAATCCACAACCTTAGTTAGTATCCTTCTTTCCTATGCTAAAATGGGATCTTTGGAACATGGTATGGACATCCATCAAGGCATAAAATATATGGAAATTTTGTTAGATGTTGTAGTTGCAACTACCCTCAGAGACATGTATGCAAAGTGTGGAAGCATAGACAAGGCACGTGAACCGTTTGGCATGATGCCTCAAAGAAATGTCATCTTATGGAATCAATTATTGCAAGATATGAACAAAATGGATTTTTTGATAAGGATTTAGAAACTTTCAAGAAAATGCAATTGGTGGGTGTAAAGACAAACTCCACAACCTTAGCTAACATCCTTCCTTCATATTCCAAAATGGGATCTTTGGAACATGGTATGGACATCTATCAAAGCATAAAGGATATGGGAATTTTGTCAGATCTTGTAGTTGCAACTACCCTAGTAGACATGTATGCAAAGTGTCGGAGCATAAATAAGGTACAAGAACTATTTGACATGATGCCTCAATGAAATGTCATTTCATGGAATGCAATGACTGCAAGATATGCAAAAAATGGATTTTTTGATAAGGCTTTATAAACTTTCAAAAAAATATAATTGGTGGGTGTAAAGCCAAATTCCACAACCTTATCCAGTATCCTCCTTGCCTATGACAAAATGGGATCTTTGGAACAGGGTATGGACATCCATCAAAGGATAAACAATATGGCAATTTTGTTAGATGTTCTAGTTGCAACTGCCCTCAGAGACATATATGCAAAGTGTGGAAACATAGACAAGGCACGTGAACTATTTGGCATGATGCCTCAAAGAAATGTTATCTCATGGAATGTAATGATTGCAAGATATGAACAAAATGGGTTTTTTGATAAGGCTTTTAAGAAACTTTCATGAAAATACAATTGACAAGTGTAAAGTGAAATTCCACAACCTTAGCCAACATCCTCCATTAATATCCCAAAATGGGATCTTCGGAACATGGTATGGACATCCATCAAAGCATGAAGGATATGGGAATTTTGTTAGATCTTGTAGTTGCAACTACCCTAGTAGACATGTATGTAAATTGTGGAAACATAGATAAGGTATTGAACTATTTGACATGATGCCTCAATGAAATGCCATTTCAGGGAATGCAATGATTACAAGATATGCAAGAAATGGATTTTTTTGATAATGCTTTATAAACTTTCAAGAAAATACAATTGGTAGGTGTAAAGGCAAATTCCACAACCTTAGCCAGTATCCTCCTGTCCTATGCCAAAATGGGATCTTTGGAACACGGTATGGACATCCATCAAAGCATAAAAGATATGGAAATTTTGTTAGATGTTGTAGTTACAACTGCCCTTGAAGACATGTATGCAAAGTGTGGAAGCATAGACAAGGCACATGAACTATTTGGCATGATGCCTCAATGAAATGTCACCTCATAGAATGCAATGATTTCAAGATATGAACAAAATGGATTTGTTGATAAGGCTTTAGAAATTTTCAAGCAAATGCAATTGGAGGGTGTAAAGCCAAATTCCAAAACCTTAGAAATGGTATCTTTGGAACATGGTATAGACATCCATAAAAGCATAAAGGATATAGGAATTTTGTCAAATGTTGTAGTTGTAACTACCCTGCGATGCCAATTATGGAACCATATACAAGGAACATGAACTGTTTTACATGATGCGTCAAAGAAATGTTGTCTCATGGAATACAATGATTCCAAGATATGCACGAAATGGATTTTTCATAAGGCTTTAGAAAATTTCAAGAAAATGTACAAAAGAAAATTTCAACCAAATGCAATTGGCATGTCTAAAACCAAATTACATAACCTTATCCAACATCCTCCTTGCCTATGCCAAAATGGGATCTAGGGAACATGGTGTGGGTAGCCATCAAATGATGTAGGAGCATCCCTGGTTCAAGAGAAATCTTCCATCAACCAAAAACATTTGCATTTCAATTTGTTTGCAATTCAGTTTGTTTATTTTCCAGTTCAGTTCAGGTAGTTCAGTCAGTAGCGATTTCTGTATTTTGTTCTGCATTCTACTGTAATCACATTTCAGACCTTGCAGAGCTGGACTTAGCATCTAGATTCATTCATCCACATCATATCTAGAATTTAGAGCATTTAGACTAAGTATCGGAAAGTTATCGCCATTAGAAGATTGATTTTTTTCTCGTAATAGAGTGTCTTGACAATCTTAGACAATCAGCTAAAGGAGAAGACCTGCGGAGCATTTCACACTCTTTGAAGCTTAATGGCACATCATTCAATGATCTTTGGCTCATAGCTGACCTTTCCTAAGATCCACACATCATTCCATTCATTTGTGGAGGTGCTCTATGCATTTAAGCCTGACCTATCTGTGTACACACGTTACAGCTCTTCATTGGACTTTGTGATCTTCCTTGACCGATGCAGAGGAATCTTTTGTACTAAAGATGATATATATTGATGTAATAGATCCTTAGGAAAGAAGTTCATGTTAATAGCAATAGTTGATAGTTTAGATTTTTAACAAAAGAGCTTCAAAGCTATATCTTGCGCATATTCTAATATTCTGTAATTAGGCCTTTTGAGCCCTAGTTGTAAGCTCGCATGATGCCAACTAGATTGTATTTGGACTTTTTGATATACTAAATGACTAAACCTATATATGTTTCATATCTTTGAGTTGTTTCCATTGTGTTTACTCTTGTTGCACGGTCTGGATAGTTCATTCTGTGAACCCTCCTACCATGACTGCACCAAGTGGTATCAAAGAAAAAGTTTGAATCTTTGGGAGCAAATTGAGCAAATTAAGAGAAGGAATTCTATAAGATCTTGCTATGGATAAATTGTTGAATTGAGGCAAGTTACTTGTGTCACAACTAATCATTGATTTTGACACAGTTGTCACCTTGTAGCCCGATCGCCAAACTTGAGGCAGTTTACACTTGATCTTAGGAAGAATGCCACTGAGGAGAGTTATCGCTATTGGAACAATGGCTGGAAGAATGGATGAGATGATGGAAATGATGAAAACAATGCGAACTTGATTAGATGTTGTTGAGGAAGATAGGTGAAGAGGATTGACACTGAGACCTAATGTTGAAAGTGATGATGAAGAGAATTTCAATCTATTGAACAAATTGGTGAAACCCAAGGAGGTGATAAAGAAGAAGAATCAAATCAAGTCAAGATGTTGTGAGCTATTTCAAAAATTTGAAAGAGACCTAGAGTTGATGTGTCAAATTATACTAGTAATTTGAACCCTGAAGAGTTGATTGACTAGATAAATGAAATGGAAGAATACTTTAAGTATGAAGAAGTTGAAGATCCATAGAAGGTGAAATTTGCAAACACAAAATTGAAAGGAAATGCTGCTATATGGTGGAAGGAAGTTTAGTTGGATAGAAATAGAAGAGGAAAAGAAAAGATTACAAAATGGGATAGGATGGTGATAAAATTGAAGAATCAGTTTATACCTACTGACTATGAGTTGGAACTGTTGAAAAGATTGCAGAACTTGAGAAAAAAGGACAGATCTGTGAAGGAGTATACTGAAGAATTTCATAAGATGATTATAAGGATAGGACATAGTGAAGAAAGCAAGGAGAAAGTGGCTAGATAGATCAATGGAATGAGATTGAACATTCATGAAGAACTAAGTTTAGTGAGGATGACATCCTTGGAGGAAGCATATCAGTTTGCCCTGAAAGTTGAAGAGAAATTGAATAAGAGGCATGATCAGAGATAGAGAGGAAGAGGAGGTAAATTTTAGAGAGGTAGAACATTTTTCAGATGTGAGAAATCATTTGCAAAGCAGAATAATCCTAACAACCCATTCAAGAAGGATGACAAAGATAATAATAATTACAGGAGGGATGACCAAAAATTTTACCAGAGAGGAAACCCTATTGCATATCAAAATGAAGGATATAGAAGAGAGGGAAGAGGATTTGATAAGAGAACATTCAGAGGCACTTGTTTCAAGTTTGGAGGTGAAGGACATAGAGCATTTGAGTGTAATACAAGCAAGAAGATAGAGAATAGTGGAAGAGTAGCCTATGTGGAAGAAGAACTTGTTGGATCCCATAGTTCAGTTGATAAATTAGAGAAAGGAGAATCATTGGTGATGAGGAGAGCATTGTTTCAAGTAGAGACAAATGAGGAACCACCACAGAGGAAGAGTTTGTTCAGAACAAGACGCAAATCTGGAGGTAAATGTTGTAAAGTTGTTGTTGATAGTGGTAGTTTAGATAATCTAGTTTCAGAGAAGATGATGACTAAGCTAAAGTTGGAAAGATCAAAACACCCGAAGCCCTATAAGATAGCATGGATTCAGGATGATCATAAGGTATTGGTGAGTGAACAATATTTGGTGAAATTTCATATTGGATCTTATCATGATGAAGTCTTGTGTGGTATTATGCCTATGGATGTATGTCATATTTTGTTGGGTAGACCTTGGCAGTATGATAGAAAAGCTATACATGATGGGAGAAAGAATACATACACTATAATAACAAATGGAAAGAGAATTACTCTGATTCCTTTGGAAGATGATCCTAAGAGTGAAGTATGTGGGAATGCTAGAATCTGTTTGGTAGATAGAAGAAAATTTCTAGATAGTTTGAGACATGAGAATATTTTTTATGCTTTGATTCTTAAGAAGCCTGAAACATTGAAGAAGGAGACTGAAGAATCACAACCGGAGGAGATAATAGAGTTGTTGACAAAGTATGAAGACATCATATTAGATAATGTACCTAAAGGATTGCCACCTATAAGAAGTATCAGTCATCACATTGATCTTATACCTAGAGCTAGTTTGCCTAATAAAGCACCACATAGAATGACATCAACAGAGAATGAAGAATTGAATAGATAGATACAAGAGTTGTTGAGGAAAGGTTTGATTGGAGAAAGTTTGAGTGCTTGTACAGTACTTGCAATGTTAGCACCAAAGAAAGATGGAGAATGGAGAATGTGTACTAACTCTAGAACAATAAATAAGATCACAGTTAAGTATAGATTTCCTTTACCTAGAATGGATGATATCATGGATTGTTTGAGTGGAGCAAGATATTTCACAAAGATATATTTGAAGAGTGGATACCATTAGATTAGAATCAGAGAAGAAGATGAATGGAAAACTACTTTTAAGACAAATGAAGGATTTTATGAGTGGTTAGTTGGCTTTTGGATTGACAAATGCACCTAGTACTTTCATGAGATTGATGAATGAAGTTTTGAAGAAATTATTGGGTAAGTTTGTTATTGTGTACTTAGATGACATTCTAATTTTTAGTAAGACAAAGGAAGAACTTTTGTGGCATATTAGACAAGTTTTGCAGAGATTGAGAGAAGAGAAATTGTTGATAAACATCAAGAAGTATAGTTTCATGAAGGAAGAATTGGTATATTTGGGATTTGTGATTTCTATAGAAGGATTGAAGATGGACCCTAAGAAAGTGAGAGCAATTGTCGAATGGCATATGCTAGAGAGCATTGGAGAAGTTAGATCATTTCATGGATTGGCTAGTTTCTACCGAAAGTTCATTAGAAATTTCATTTTAGTTTGTAATCCTATGACAGAGACAATGAGAGGAGACAAAAAAGATTTCAAGTGGACATCTGGAGCAAATAAAAGTTTTGAATTACTCAAGTAGAAAGTGACAAAGAAGCCTATTTTGGCATTACCATATTTCAATAAGGTATTTCAAGTTGATTGTGATGCAAGTGGAAATGCGATTGGAGTACTATTAAGTCAAGAAGGTAGACCTATAGCATATCTTAGTGAGAAGTTGAATGATGCAAGGAGAAGATATTCAGTTTATGATCAGGAGTTCTATGCCATAATTCAAGCCTTGAAGAAGTGGAGACATTACTTGTTGGCTAAGGAGTTTGTGTTGTATACAGATCATCAAGCTTTGCAGCATTTGACTAGTCAAGGTAAGTTGAATTAGAGACTCATGAGATGGGTGGAGTTCATGCAGAGTTACACTTTTGTGTTGAAGCATAGGAGCAGAAAATCAAACAAAGTTGTTGATGCATTGAGTAGAAGAAGAAACTTGTTGATAGAGATGAGAGTTGAAGTATTGGGATTTGAAGAATTGAAGAACATGAGGGAGACATTGATTTTGCAGAACCTTGGAAAGCATGTAAGGAACCTATGGTGACTGATAGGAGTAAGTGGTTGGATTATTTCATTCAAGAAGATATGTTGTTCAAAGGAAGTCAGTTATGCATACCTAGAAGTTTAATGAGAGATAATTTGATCAAGGAGAAACATAGTGGAGGAGTGGCAAGACATTTTTGGCATCGACAAGACAATGGATTTGGTAAGTGAAAACTACTTTTGGCCTCAGATACATAAGGATGTTAGGAAGTTTGTGTAGAGTTTTAGAGTTTGTCAAGTTGCAAAAGTCAGTAGTCAGAATACTAGATTGTACTAACCTTAGATAGTACCAGAGAGACCTTGGGAAGATATAAGCATGGATTTTGTGATGGGATTGCCTAAGACACAGAGAGGACATGATTCAATATTTGTAGTGGTGGACAAATTTTCAAAGATGGCTCATTTCATACCTTGTAAGAAGACAACTAATGCAGTGCATGTAGCTGACCTATTTTTCAAAGAGATTGTGAGATTGCATGGATTACCTAAGAGTATAGTTTCAGACAGAGATACAAAGTTTGTTGGATACTTTTGGAAGACATTTTGGGAGAAGATGAAGACAAATTTGAAGTTTAGTTCAACATTTCATCCACAGACTGATGGACAGACAGAGGTAGTGAATAGGAGTTTGGGAAACTTGTTGAGATGTTTGGTTGGAGAGAAAGCAAGAAGTTGGGATTTGATTCTTTCACAAGCAGATTTTGCATGCAATAATTTAGTGAATTGGAGTACTAGAAGAACACCTTTTGAGATTCTTACCAGAACAAATCCTAGAGGAGTTATAGAATTGTGAGACATGGGAATGCTAGAAAAGAGAAGTGCAGAAGTAGAAGAATTTGCAGATCACATGAAGACAGTGCATAATCAGGTGAAGAAGCACCTGGAGGATATGAATAGTAAGTACAAGGAAAAGGTAGATGAGAAGAGAAGACATAAGGAATTTGTAGTTGGAGATGAAGTGATGGTATACTTGAGAAAAGAAAGATTTTTGATTGGAATGTATAACAAATTGAAGATGAAGAAGTTTGGACCTTGTAGGATACTCAAGAAATTTGATTCAAGAAATGCATATGAAGTGGAGTTACCAGAGACATTGGGTATATCACCTATTTTCAATATTGCAAACCTATGTCAGTATCATGAAGCAGAGTTCAGTGATAGCATTGAAGAAGACTTGAAGAAGTAGTTACCACAACAAGCACCAGAGTAGATTGAAGATATTTTGGACAATAGAGTTGGATGCAGCACCAGAGGAAGACAGTACAAAGAACATCTTGTGAAGTGGAAAGGTAGACTGGAAGAGGATTCATCATGGATTTCT
Source organism: Cunninghamia lanceolata (assembly GCA_027924645.1). Taxonomy (NCBI): domain Eukaryota; kingdom Viridiplantae; phylum Streptophyta; class Pinopsida; order Cupressales; family Cupressaceae; genus Cunninghamia; species Cunninghamia lanceolata. The sequence goes on from BSBN01000726.1 coordinate 4,943,588, forward strand.
TAGGTTGAGGTGGACCGTCTTGGTTTTCCTCTAGCCCCAGCAAAGTGAGGGACTGACTTTTTCAATAACCCTGGATGTTTGATGTAGGAGCATCCCTGGTTCAAGAGAAATCTTGCATCAACCAAAAACATTTACATTTTAGTTTGTTTGTAATTTAGTTTGTTTCTTTTCCAGTTCAATTTAGGCAGTTCAGTCAGTACCAGTTTCTGTATTTTGGTTCACATTCTATCAGAGTCGCATTTCTGACCTTGTGGAGCTAGACTTAGCATCTAGATTCATTCATCCACATCATATCTAGAATTAAGAGCATTTGGACTAAGTATCAGGAAGTTATCACCATCAGAAGATTGACTGTTTTCTCATAACATAGTGTCCTGCCAATCTCAGCCAAGCAGCTAAAGGAGAAGACCTATGGAGCATTTCACACTCTTCGAAGCTTAATGGCACATCATTCAATGCTCTTTGGCTCGTGGCCAACCTTCCTTGAGATTCACACATCATTCCATTCATTTGTGGAGGTGTTTTATGTATATAAGCCCGACCTATCCATGTACACACGTTACCACTCTTCATTGGAGTTTATGATCTTCCTTGGCCGATGCAAAGGAATCTTTTGTACCAAAGATGATATATAGTGATGTAATAGATCCTTAGGAAAGCAGTTCATGATAATAAAAATAGTTGATAGTTTAGATTTTGAACGAAGGAGCTTTAAAGCTATATCTTGCGCATATTCTGATATTCTGTAATCAGGCCTTTTGAGCCCTAGTTGTAAGCTCGCATGATGCCAACTAGATTGTATTTGGACTTTTTGATATACTAAATGACTAAACCTATATATGTTTCATATCTTTGAGTTGTTTTTGTTGTGTTTACTCTTGTTACATGGTCTAGATAGTTCATTTTGTGAACCCTCCTACTGTGAATGCACCATCAAAGCATAAAGAATATAGAAATTTTTCACATGTTGTATTTGTATCTACCCTTGTAGATATGTATGAAAAGTGTGGAAGCATAGACAAGGCACGTGAACTGTTTGACATGATGCGTCATAGAAATGTGGTCTCATGGAATGCAATGATTGCAAGATATGCACAAAATAGAATATTTGAGAATGATTTATAAACTTTCAAGCAAATGTAATTAGCATGTGTAAAACCAAATTCTTGTAATGATAATTGATCATCATATTAAATATTTAATATAAACTATCATATACATAATATCATGAACATAACATCTAGTCTATATATAAAGCCATATAGGCATGTCCAAACAAAGCCATACAAGCATATACAAAGCTATACATTAGTAACATACAAAAGTATGTATACAAAGCCATCTAGGCATACAAAAAATGTCCAAAAATCTAGTTTCCTATCAACTTCTATCAAATAATCAATGACCCTTGCTTGGCCATGAAGATGTAGAGCCAATCAATGACTCATCCTCTCTCTCCCAGCAAGTAGACCTCCTTGACAGAGATTTTCACAGTTCCACCTGTTAATAAAATCAAATAATATGCACATTAATATAGAAAATATGAAATATATAACATCACATATGTAATCGATCACTTACCACTATATGATGATCCCTCTCAATCATCTTTTCTCTCTTTGTCCATAGTTGGATGGGTTGGAGTTTTAACCTCCTGTGAGAAGCATCAAGAAGCAAAATTGACTAAACATAAATATTATTTATGTACATCAAATGACATGAGATAAAATAAGAAATACAAAATCATATTTACATGTTACTGGCTCATACCTTAGTCAAAGGATTTGAAGACAACATGGCTGTAGCAATGCCTGCCTATGCTGACTCACAAAGATGAGGAGGAGTCTCCATATTCAGCATCTAAAAATAGAGTTCAAAGTTATTCAACAAAAAATGATACATAACATTATTTAAATGTATAATTATTACAAATGGTTAAATTTACCTCCGTAAAAGTGGTTTTGTGTGCAGGGGACTAAGGAAACCATAGAGGTGCTGGTGAAGCTCCCTATTGAAATCATCAAATTGCCACTAAATAATATTACCATTGATATATGTACTATATTTATGATAATGTGATAAATTACATACCTACTGACTCAACCTCCTCTCATAACCCACCAATGGATGGCTAAGAGAGGTAGGATGAAGACTTTGACCCTGGAATTTCATTGCACAAATAATTACATACATTAATTTTAACTTATGGGTAAAAACACAAACCTATGTTACATTTTTATAAAGGAAATAACTAACACTGATCTAACTTTTAACTTGAATAAGTATAAAGTGGCGTATATGTTCTGAATTTGAAAATGATGTAAACTAATAAAATGTAGATTTTTTAGTGTATTTTAGGTTTCTATTTTAAAAATAATAATAAAATGATTTAAATGTAGTATTCTATAAAATTGACACTATAATTTAGTTGATGATAAAATGCTAAAAAATAAGGTTGAATGGGACATCACACTTTATATAGTAAATTTCATTTTTTTTCCTTCTATATTTTTTGTGTATTCATTGCTCAAAACATTAGTACATGGATTATTTTCTTCCCCAATTTGATAAATATATATTTTTAAATAAATCTTGGAAGTTGTGTGTAATGAAAACACAATTATTCAATGGGATGTCAACTTTTGTCTTCATTATTTATCCAAAATAGGAAAAAAATTGTCATCTTGACAAGGAATCTCTTCTCTAATGCGTCATATTTTTTTAATTTTTTAATAAACTTTACAATTTTCTCTTGAGAGGACAATCGATACCATATTTTGGTGTTGATAACCTACTTTTAGTAGAAATAAAAAATAAAATATAAACACTAATTGAAATGTTTAAAAATTTATATTTTTACAAAGTAGATTGGTTGATCTATAAAAGGGTATTTTTAGATTCTTTTAAAATGATTATTTGCAAGAGGAGTTGTTAGATCATCAAGTTTTTCAAATAAATTCATTTTTTTGATAAATGAGCCCCAAAGTGGTGCTACATATGCTTTTAGTAGATGGTTCCAATTGGAAAAGTTATGGCCTAGATCTAATTTAGCTAGAATGAATCCAAATAGAACATAAGTTTCACAAAAAATGACTTTTACTTAGAAATACTTAAATTTATTTATGCTGATAAGTTGGGCCAAAGTGTGACATAGCTTTGACCTTTTACCCTTATAATATAGATAGTCATATAAAATTAATTACAAATTTCAAATAAAAATATATTAAATCAAGATGAAACTTGCAAAAAATTACTTGGGAGTCAATACCAAATGTATGCTATAGGACATCATCTATGAGAACAAGATCATCCAATATGGATGTGTCCATCACTTGATGATGCCCTTACAACACAACATCCTATCGAGAGTCCTGTCATGAGTCTCGTGTCCTAAATTTGCACAGGTTCACACATGAACTACACAGATGTGGGGAGAAATGATGCCTGCTACTCTCACCCTCATCAGAATGGGTCAGATCATTGTCGTGTTGTGCTAGAGACTATGTGAGAGCACTTAATGAATGTAGTGCCTCCACCTCAACAATCTCCTTCAAAGTTGAAGGGAGTGACACATGTTCTGGCCTCATCAAGGGTCTAGGTACATGGTTTTGGTCTCACTATGCCCCCTCTCTATCTTGGGTAGAGTCAACACCTCTACGCTGGAACTCTCAAATATCAAATAATTAGAAATCTTCTTTAGGATGAACTTGCAATGGAGTTTCTTCAAGGAATATTGTGGCACCTCATTGTTGTTGCATGGGTGTGTTGGTAACTATAAATTTTTTTTCCCAAACATGCCCCATTTTGCCCCCAAGTTCCATCTAAATCCCACTTTATGCCTTTAGTGTTGAACCTATTGATGATAATCGATTAGATATCTATTTCATAGGTTTTCATTTGTTTCCCTTTTGATATACAAGGGGAAAAACCCCAAAAAATTGGCTAAGTAGCAATTTCTAAGTGTTTCATTGTGTTTTGGCCTTAGTCAGAGTTTCAAAGTTTTGGGTTCCTTCTTTCCATTGTGTTGTCCCTATAGTAGAGACTATGTCTAAGGCATTGTCATGAATTATGGTGCTAATAATAGAAGAACTTTCACAATCATCTTTCCCATTAGTATTCATGGAGATGTATTTGATTAGATATTGTAATAGCATTGAAGGGTATGCATTCATAAGAGCTATGAAGTTGTCAAAATTAGATACATAATCAAGGATTTCAAATGAAGAGTATTTAAAGATATCCTTGTGGTACATAGATTGTATATGAGTGAGAAAATGAGGATTCATGTTAAGGAATGTGTAGAAATTCTTTTTAAAAAATTATATATGCATGTAAAGATAACAAAGTGTGTGTAGGAATTTTTTATATCATTTGTAAATAAACACATAAATCCTACAAACTAACAAGAATCTAAATCCAAGAACTCAAATAGAAATGTAAAATTAAAAACACAACAAGCTCCCTTAGATTTATTCGATTCTTGTGTGTTGCATGTGGATTGCTTCCTTAGAGTATGCATCCATGTAATAGAGGGCTGCCATGGCAAATGATTCAAGTGACATGCAAGTGATAAAAAAACTTAAAATGCTAAGAAATGACCAAGGCATGGATAAGAAACTATGAAATTGTAGAGCAAAAGCAGATCTGAGAGTGTAGAAGAAAATGGAAGCTGGAAGAGATAACTCGAGAAGGTTTGAGAGATGAAAATGGTAAGTAAGGTGAGTCATAATTAAATAATTAAATTATTTAATTATGAGGTATGTGAGAATTAAAATAAATAAATGAAATTATTTATTTATTTTAAGAGGAAAGGGGATAAGATGATAAATAAAATAAAATAAAATATTTATTTTATTTAATTTAAGACGAAAGTGGACAAAATAAATAAATAAAATTTATTTATTTAATAATGTTAAAGGGATGGGGACAAAATAAATAAATGTTATATTTATTTAATTTATTAGAGGAAAATGCTAGATTAGGCAACGACATGGGGATCAAGGGCAAAAATGCTACAGATGTTCTAACTACTGCGATGTTGCAACAAGTGGACATTTTTGGGTGTCTACATTTTGTAATTAATAAATAAAATAAATATTAATGGGGATTTAATTATTTTGCCCACCTTCTGTTTTCACTCTCCTCTTCCACATCACTTCGAAATGGCAACCACTTCCCACTTCCCTTCTTGGCTCCATGTGCACATGAGTTCAAAATGGAAATAAAAATAAATCAAATTTTAAATAAAAAGTCATATGGGAGTTAACTCCACCATTTATGGAAACTTCTAAATTATCTACACTCATGTGGAGACATGTGTTGCATGCACATTCGTCCTTCTCCTCACAACTCTTCTCGACTGTTGATCTCACCATCGCATCTCCACCATCCATTTCATCTTCTCTCTCGCTATAAATACCTCTCTTTGGTCTCATTTTTATTTCTTCTACACTCTCAGATCTACTTTTTGCTTTGCAATTTCATAGTTTCTTATCCATGCCTTAGTCATTTCTTAGCATTTTAAGCTTTTTTATCACTTGCATGTCATTTGAATCATTTGCAATGGCAGCCCTCTATTATATGGATGCATAATCTGAGGAAGCAATCCACATGCAACACACAAGAATCGAATAAATCTAAGGGAGTTTTCTATGTTTTTAATCTTACATTTCTATTTGAGTTCTTGGATTTAGATTCTTGTTAGTTTATAGGATTTATGTGTTTATTTATATTTAATGTATTAGAGGAAGATGTTAGGTTAGGATGGCGAAGGGGACCTAGGGCAAAGATGTTACAAGATGCCTAGATGATGCGACATTGCGTGTAGTGCCCCTCATCTTGTCGCTTGTCAGATTGATGTTACCTAGCAGTATTAGACATTATGACAGTATCTTAGATTGTTTGATGATGGAACCCTTGTTGTTTTGTTGATTTATTATGGAACTGATCGTTACGATAGCAGCTGTTGATTCTGTTATTTTATGCTATTACAATTGATGAATAAACTAGTTGTTACAGATGTTTTGATGTTAATTGCTATATCTGATTGTAAGATAATTTATTGTTTTATGTTGTTGACTAGTAATCAGAAATCTTGTTCATAGTAGTGACTTGTTTATACAGGAATGTGAATGGAATAGTGTCGTATTACTCGCTCTCGAGTACCCTACCCCACTGCAATTTCCATTCACTAGTTGACTGCATCTATATATATATATATATATATATGTTATACATTTAACCATGTAATCACTGTAGGATGCAGGTACTAGGCATCGACTCCACCTGATTTACCAGGTTTGAGTGTGCCTTCGCCAATGGAATAGTTGTTGGAGTTACATAAGGTCCCATGCCCTAACCCATCATCTGCGATGAGGATGAGCATCATGTGTAGTTACCCTGCTAGTTGAGGTTGGTTGGGATGTGAGTTCACATTGTGTTTCCAATTAAGGGTCAGTTGGTGTCGTTAAGGTCTAGTCGTATGATTAATTGATTTGGTTGGCATTATATTTGTTTTGGCGTGATGCCTTGGTTAATATGGGTATTAGAAAACAATATTAAATATATATAAATCTGTATAAATAAATTATAGTTGTAAAAAAAATTAATATATATAATTATAATGTTAATAATAATAATGTGTAAATATTTTTAACCGTGCTTTGAATTAATTAAGTCAAACTATTTTGTCGTGAACTTAATAAATTTGAAGTTAGTTGCTGGGATGTGAAAGTTAGTTTTCTCATAAATTGGTTACCAAATATTTGTTATTAAAAAGGGGGGAGAGAGAAGAAGGGAAGGTTGGAGGAAGGCAAGCGGAGAAGAAGGCTGGGAAAGAAGTTTGGGACTACAGTTTTTGAGGCTGATTTCATCAGATTGAAATTGTAAATCAGGTTCCACTAAAACTCCTTTAATCTCTTCCTCTGATCCTAATCTGCATGTGTGGAAGTTGTTTGATTCATTTGTTTTATTGAATATAATTGCTAAATATTCCATTTAGGTTTAACTCCATTTTGTATTAAAATTCGTAATCTGTAACCTATATTTTTTTGTTATTATTGTGTTTTGTCTCCGCAACGATTAGGATTATGCAATCAATTGACTTTAATCCAACCATGATCTACTCCCACTCCAATCTGTAATCTTCTTTTAAATTTTTCCATCCCATTCCAATTGACAGGTCCTTTCCGTCATCCCAAGGAATGGTTTCACCTATGGATCATTGGGTCTGTAGAGGAATCTATAAAATCTGCATATTATCTCTTTTATCTTCCATCAAGTTAATTCAATAGACTCCACGGCCTCCATAATAGTAGTTTAAATGACGGAGAAGAACCAAACATAGTGCATCCCATTTGGAATTTTAATTGGATGCAATGACATCACAATATCCTATAGAAATTACTTTTATCTATAAATTGCAATTGTTGGAAGGTTTCCTAGCACCGTCTTCATAACCTATTCTCAATGATTGTAGCAATGTTTCTTAAACTTAGCTTGAGTGCTTTGTATCCCAAGAGAAATGTGCATATCCCTGGTTTTCGATGATAAGGTATAGGGCATCATATTAGGGCCGTCACAGATCCTTTTGGGTAACCAGCTTCCCATCGTTTATACAATAGTGCATTCTTCTGCAATTATCGTCCTTCTTTAGCCTCTAAAAATGTACATTAAGCAACTGACTCCTACTCTACATTGCAACCATATCACAATTCCTCAGCAATCGATCTGTTTGAAAGCTTCTGGTGACGTTTTCTGGGGATGGCAACCAACAAACTTCTTAGGCGCCTCAGATTTCCCCGTGTCTGATGGTAGGAGAATGTTGTTAGAGTATGCGTGGTTGGCGTTACACTTGCTGTCTACAATTGCTTAGGATTTTTCTAAAGTCTTTTAACAAAACATCCGCTGTATATCCTACTACCATCGAATTTCCCTGAAATGACATTCCTCTAAAATGAAATCGATCAAAACAATGATTAGGTTAGAATATGTGGCATCAAATCTTTGCATCCAAAAAGAGGACAGAAATAGACAATGGATTGGGCATTGGCAAATTACATTTGTTTATATTATCTAAAGTCCTCATAGTAAATTCCCTTTTGTGCTTATCATACAATCAATCCATTTCATGAAACGATGTCTCATTCTTTTGTTGGTAAGGCATTTGTGACCATTAACCCAACAGAGCACCCGATATATATGATAATAGGTTATCTTGAACATATCCTATTCCATGGTATCCTACAGGAAACGGCGGAGGCAAACAACTCAGGCCAGTTTATCTTATCACAAGTTTGAACTGAGTTTAGGTGGTGCAGGAGCACCTACCTGACAGCTGGCCTCCATGAGGCAGTTAGTTAGTTTGAGTCTTGTTAATGTTTCAAGAAGGTCTTATAAGACCAATGCATGTAATAAGGTCATGTTGACCATACTTTACTATTTTTAGATAGGTTGTTAGGACAGCTGTTATGCTGTATGTTCAGTTGGATCCTCCCAGCCGCTTGGAAGCTCCCAGCCGCTGGGAATCGAGTGGTAGTACTCGCAGGAAATCCTATTTATGCATGAGGATCGGTTAGTATTGGATATCATCGATCATCGATCAGACTTTGCAGAGAGTGAGACAGAGGGAGAGACTGAATATTGTATTTGCATCTTTTGAAATCAATAAAGAGATCCTGTTGTGTCAATTCTCTGTTTGGATTCCTTTGTGTAATCGAGTTGCTGTTTTGGTGGTTACATGGATTCACTGATCCATTCCACCGGTTGATTCGTCGAATCAGTGGAATGGCCATGTATAATAGCTTAGGGTTTAGTCTGCATTTTGTGTTTGTTTGCATGCAGGTGTGCAGGATCGCAATCAAGAGGTGTTGAGAACCCTAGCATGGGTATGTGCTAGGTCGTGTTGGTTGTTTGAGTCTGGAAAGTTGTCCAGAAAGTAGATTGGGTCACCTCAGGAGGTTCGGCGGATCGAAAATTCGCTAAGGTTGGAAAATCCATCGCAACGGCATCATCAGGATATTTCTGTGTATATCCTGCAGTTACTTCGGGCGTCATCCGAGTAGATGGAGATGAACATGATGCAGTCGATTGCATAAAGTGAATGTGCATCGGGGTGATCATCATCAGGTGTTGCCGAGGAGGAGCGTATCGGCATAAGGTAGAAGATCGGGTTGACAAAACCATCGCGGGCCGATAATGTTATGTTTGGCTGATAGCAAGATATTGAAAGAACTGCATGTGACGTCATCGTCATCAGGATAATCGTCATCAGGATATCGGGGCAGCAGGATATTGAAGGAGCTGCATGTGACGTCATCGTCATCAGGATAATCGTCATCAGGATATCGGGGTGACGTAAGCATCGAAGGAAGGGTGCATGAGGTTGTCGTCATCAGGATATATGGAGGGAACCGGATATTTTATATCCTGCTGATGAACATGATGTTGAACATCATGATGCTGCAGATAGAGGTTGGCAGTAAGGTGAACAGTGAACGTCAGGAGGATGTTTGCGCTTGCCGAATGTGATGATGCTGCCGATAGCCGAATATGATGATGCTGCTGACATGCAAAAGGGCGAAGGCTTGTCTGCATGAGGATATCGGTCGGCAGAGAAAATATGATGATGCTGACAGTGTTAAGGGAAATATGATGATGATGATGAAGGGTGTTAGACATACATGCTGTATGTCAAGGTTTTAGTGTGGATGCCTCTGCATCATTAGGGGGTGCACAAAGGCATCTTCCAAGGGGTGATTTACCTTGCCAATCACGCCTACATTTAAGCTTAAAGCCTTTGGAATGATCCATATCAACCAGCTTAGATTTAATAGGTATCTTTAGGAGTCCCCTAGATAGCCAATGCTGCCAAGAAGTTTAGCCTTTCACACATAACATCCAATGGTACACGAGGGTTCCAGAAGTAATTAAGGTATGTACATCTCTCATGCACTAACCCTGGATGGCTGTATGTTATAGAACGGTTTACCTTGACACTTAAATGGATTCTTGTTGCCCTGAATAGCAGTCACTTAAACAGAATCAATACCTTATGTTGTTTACACACTTGCTTTTATAGAATTGGATTTTGTAAGACCAGAAAGAGAAATTAATCCAAGTTAAATATGTGTTATCATTTGTGCACTTACCATTACCGCTATATTTCACGTTCAATTATTTTGCTTAAAAAAAAGAATGTTCAAAAAGATTAGATTTGTTAATAAAACCTTCTACGCTACTTCAGAAAATTATTATATTTTTTACAAAATTAGATGGTAAGAGTAAACCCAATAGGTAAAATCACGATGGTCTTATTTACTCGAAATATATTAGCTATCCAATGATCCATTTATTGTATTATTTTGTCATTAATAATATTATTATATCACCATTATTATTATCATTATTTATATTAGTATTATTAATTTAAACAAAAAAAAAATTATTATATATATATATATAGTTAAATGTTCAAACTTCTAATAAGGTATTAGATTTTGAATTCTATTGTTGGGATGGTTAAATTAGGTGATAGGATAATTAGTTGTATCTTGTCTGTGATTATCGTTTAAGGTAAATATGAATTAAAAATATTATGATAAAGTTGAGTGATTTTGTTTGAACAAATAGTTTAAATCGATGTAGTTAAACCTTGTGAATTCATCTATAGTTTAAAAGGAGTAAAAAGAAGAAGATTTAGATGATCTAGATTTTATGGTATTAATTTGTTGCATTTAATTAAAAAGCAATCGTTATGGTTAAAGAGTTAGTGTAATTCGATATTGTTTAAGAATTGATTTATAGGCATGAAATTTGGTGTTAATATATTGTAATGAGGAGTTGTAGTTTTGACTCTAGTACCTTAACTGAACTGCATGAGTTAGGTAAACTTGTTATCGTAGTAGGGCAAAATGTAGGTGGTCAAGCTTTGATTCCAGAGGCGTAGTAGGTCGTAGATGGGTACAATACGACATGTGTATAGTTGTTTTTGTATTATAACGAACATGTGGATTTAATATGTATGAAGTATAATGAAGTATCATTAAGTTGATTATGTGTTTGTAAAATAATATTTCTTGGATGAGCTATTTAACCAGTTACAATTATCTTGTATCCGTTTGGTCAAAAGTGTCGTATGGAGAGACTAGGAATCTATAAAAGAGTAAAGTGTTGTAAAGTTATAAGCGATAGATAACAATTGATGTTATGTTTCTATTTGTAATGCAAGAGGGTTTATGCCTTGCAGTGAACATGTATGTGTATTGTTATAATGCCTTGTATGATGGTTAAGGTTACTAGGTGTTAGGAAGGAGAGTGGCTTTCAATGTGGGGCCGGCACCCAAAGTGGTCGCCAGGGTAACCCATTGAAAGTGGATTAATCAAGTGATAACCTAAAATGAACTAAGGGGGTTAAGGGTAGATTTCACATTAAACAAGATAAATGGATTCCTCTCCCATGGCCTGTAGTGCTCGTTTAGACTAAGGATGGGTAGAGAAGGCCTGGTCAGCATGATCGACTTCCTTGTCCTCACGAAAGGCAGGTTGATTCTGCATGTGTCACCCTATGGGGCCGGAGTCTAGTGAGAGACTTCCAGGGTAACCATAGATGGGGGCCAGAGTCTAGTGAGAGACTGCCAGGGTAACCCATGCTAGGACCGTGCGATGACACTCTCCCTACTACAACCTAGTATACCTTGTATGGTCTCTCAATGTATGTTATGTGTTGCCTCTGGAAGTTGTGTTGTGTTGCTTATCTCATTTGTCATGGAGTCTGGTCATCCTTTGTCCTTGTTTGTCTTTTGTCTACCTGACTATTATTGTTTGGGACCTCATGTTAACTCCTAGCTTGGGGGGTGGACCTTAGGGTTCCACATGGTTGGGTGGAAGAGCTATCTTATCCATTGGTTAATCCTTGTCAAAGTTCATGTGCAAAAATGATTAATCTCAGTTTACAAACAATTCTATTTGTACCAGTTGATGAAGATGTATGTGTAATCTTGTACCAGACTTGTATAACAGATCATTTTTAATGTATGTATTTTGATGTAGTCAGAAGATGGCATTGTAACTATGTAATGATGAACTTATGTGTAAGAAAAAATATTTTAGTTATGTATTCGATCATGTAGATTAGATTATGCAATGTCATGCAATGAATAAAAATGTGTTATTTAATTGAGTATTGGATTTAGATTGGTTATTGATGTCAGTAATATATGTTAAATTATGTTAGTTGAATTGTTAAGTAATTCAGCCTTGAATCCTTAGAGAGCATGTCGTAAGTGCATTGGTGTAATTAGTTAAGTTAACATTACCTTGTTATCTTATTCAAAAAAAAAAAAATTCCTGTTTCTTTTAGCATAAATGTAATTTTTCTCTGAGGGTTTCTGAGCGGGGCGTTACATCTGGTATCAGAACCAAGTTTCTAACACTGGGTACTCGGAGTTTATATGAGCCCATTAAGCTATACTAGCTGCTCAATCTCTGAATAATACTATCATTAGTAGTCTTCGCCTAGCAACCTGAAGTTGTTCTTGGGTGTGCAGTGAGGGAGATGCCTAGAGGTCAAGGTCAAGGACGTGGGTGAGGTAGGGGATGTGGAAGGGGGGGTGCTAATAGTCCTCCTAATTCCCCTCATGAAAGTACACAAGAAGGTGGGGGCGAGAATCAGGAGAGTCAGGGTCAGCCAGAGGGTGCTCAGCTATGCCAGCTTCTTGAAGAGGTCCTTGCTCATCTAGGTCCCAGGCAGGAGAGGGATCAGTCAGAAGTAGGAGATAGAGAACAATCTCCTCGAAGGAGAGAAAACATAGCTGAACAAGAAGCTATTCTTGCAGGCCACATGCGAGATCTTATGAGAGCCCGCCCTCCCACTTTCAATGGGTCTGGTAGTGGGATGGAAGTAGAGACATGGCTAATTGACTTAGAGAGGTGTTTTGCTATGCATCCTTATGGTAGCAACACTAAGGCAAGATACACCATCATGCATCTTAGAGGTTTCGCCTCTACATGGTGGTGACTAGAGGAGCAGAAGTTACATCTAGATATTGGCACAGTATCTTGGGAACTATTTCTAGAGAGGTTCAGAGCTCGATTTATGTCAGACCATTAGAGGCAACATCGAGCAGACGAGTTCCATGGATTGAGACAGATGGCCATGATAGTGGAACAATACAAGCGCATGTTTTATGAACTCAAGCAGTATGCAGGTATTGGAAATGACGAGGCCATGTTAGTTCAGCATTTTATTAAAGGTATGAATGCATGCATCAGTGGAGGAGTTCGTGTGTTTAAGCCGAAGACTATGGAGGTAGTAGTTGAGAAGGCTTGACTTGTGGAAGAGAACTTGGCCATGGCCCTAGGGGGTCATACAAGTGTACAGATTGGTAGCACACCTCGAGCAAGTTTTGGTTTCCGAGGAGGTCAGTTCCATACCGCAGGTAATTCGAGGAATCATTATGTACCTTCTAAGAGTGGACAACAACATCAGTTTTCTCAGACAAAACCAAAGCCTCCTCAGTCACTACAGAGTAATAGGATCTAGTCTAAAGATTAGAATTAGCTAAGAAATAAACATCATCATCCGAATCAGCCAGCTCAGAGCACACAATCTGCAGCAAGTAGAGGAAGTTTTCATCAATCGAGTGCTACGGCAGGCGGTGGAAGTTTTGGTAGGGGAACGGGATGCTTTTCTTGCGGCCAGTAGGGCCATATTGCCAAACTATGTCCGCATAAGAATACTACAGGCTTTGGTCAGAGGCCCGCAGCTTCAGAGCCTACTGTGGGAGATGCAGGCAGGTCACATAGGGTGTTTGTGGCAGTAGATAATCGCCAAGCAGAGCATCAAGGCACCATTGTGGAGACTACAAGTGTCTTGCGAGATATTACAGTTTCTATTCTTTTTGACTCTGGTGCTTCAGATTCTTTCATTTCCCCTTCTGTAGTGGAGCGTTGCAAGTTGGTGGCAGCAAAGCAAGATGTTAAGTGAGGTGGAATTGGCCTCTGGATCTAGGGTAATAGTAGACTCTCTGGTGTACGGTTGTGAGTTGAGGATAGGTCCTTTACCTACCACGATGGACCTTCGCATTATACCCCTGGGATCCTATGACATAGTGTTGGGTATGGACTGGTTGGATGCTCATCAAGCAGTGATAGATTGTCGCCACAAGTTAGTGAGGTGTGTTGACGATTCTGGCAGAGAGGTGGAAGTGATTGGTATTCAGAGATCCATCTCTTTGCATAAGATTTTTGCCATGTAGTTGAAGAGGTGTATGTGTCAAGGATGTAAGTTGTTTGCTGTAACAGTTAATGATTTAGATTTTGAGGAAAATAGGGAGACATCCCTCGATGATCATCCTATTCTCAAGGAGTATGCAGATGTCTTTCCTAGTGATATCCTGGGAATGCCACCTAAGCGTGACATTGACTTTAAGATAGACCTTGTCCCCGGAGCAGAACCTATTTCTTGAGCTCCATATCATATGACTACTTAGGAGCTTAAGGAGCTTCAGCTGCAGCTAGAGGAGTTGTTAGCCAAGGGGTTCATTCATCCTAGTGTCTCTCCATGGGGAGCACTAGTTATTTTTGTGAAGAAAAAGGATGGATCTCTTCGATTGTGCATCGACTATCGACAGCTTAATAAGGTGACTATTAAGAACAGATACCCCTTGCAACGAATTGATGACCTTTTTGACTAGATCAAGGGGGCTAAGGTGTTTTCAAAGATAGATCTAAAGTCAAGATATCATCAGTTGCACATCTTTGAGGCTGACATCCACAAGACAGCATTTCGTACCCATTACGGGCATTATGTGTTCATTGTTGTACCTTTTGGGTTGACGAATGCACCATCTATGTTTATGAGTCTAATGAATGGTGTATTTCGCACCTATCTTGATAAATTTGTTCTTGTATTCTTGGATGATATATTGATTTACTCAAGGACTATGGAGGAGCATGAAGAGCATTTGCAACAGGTTCTGCAGTGTTTAAGAGAAAATCAGTTATATGCAAATCTGGCTAAATGTGATTTCTTTCAAATAGAAGTAAAATATTTCGGGCATGTTATTTCTGACAAGGGTATTGCAGTGGATCTTTCAAAGATACAAGCCATCATGGATTGACCTGCTCCCACCAATGTTTCATAGGTTCGTAGCTTCATGGGTCTAGCAGGCTATTATCGACGTTTTGTGCAGGGATTTTCAAAGATAGCTCACCCTATAACTTCTCTTCAGAGAAAAGGAAAGAAGTTCTTTTGGTCTGAACAGTGTCAAGCAGCCTTCCAGATTCTTAAGGAGCGGTTAACTAGTGCACCTATTCTAGCAGTGCCTGATCCTGCCGGAAACCTTGTGGTATGTACGGATGCATCCTTGGAAGGGTTAGGAGCAGTCTTAATGTAGGAGGGTTGTGTGATAGCCTATGAGTCCCGCAAACTCAAAGATCACGAGTTGAACTATCCTACACATGACCTAGAGTTAGTTGCTGTTGTGCATGCTTTAGTGAGATGGAGACACTTCTTTTGGGGCATCAGTTCGAGCTACACAGCGACCACCGAAGTTTACAGTACATCTTTACACAACCAAACCTAAATGCGAGATAGAGGTGGTGGATGGAGTTTCTTTGTGAGTATAATTTTGAGGTAAAATATATCCAAGGTAAGGAAAATGTGGTGGCAGATGCTCTCAGTTGACGGAAACATGAACTTTCATCCATCACTCTTGAAGTGGATTTGAGAGGTCAGATCCTAGCAGCACTCTCTGTAGATAGATGGTATCAGGAAGTGAAAGTAGAAGTTGAGTCTGGTAGAACCTTGGAGGGCAGATATGTCAGATATTCTATCGAGTCAGATGGCCTCTTGCGGCATTTAGGTCGCATTTATGTTCCTTCTACAGAGGGTCTCCATACCTTAATCATGACTGAGGCACATCGGGCACCTTATGCTACTCATCCAGGTGTCAAGAAGATGTATGTAGACCTCCGTCATATATATTTTTGGGCCGGAATGAAGAGGGATATTGTAGATTTTGTTTCGAGATGTCTAGAATGTCAGAGGGTTAAGGCGGAACATCAGCATCCCACAGGTCTTCTCCAGCCACATCTGATTCCGGAATGGAAATGGGACATCATCTCAATAGACTTTATAGTTGGTCTACCCATGTCCTCTCGTCAACATGATGCAATAATGGTCACTATAGATAGGCTTACGAAAGTAGGACACTTTTCTCCTGTCTGATCTTCATATAATGCTTCATCTGTAGCCAAAATTTTTATGGAGGACATTGTCAAATTGCATGGGATTCCTCGCAAGATTATCTCTGATCGTGATCCAGTGTTCACTTCAGCTCTATGGACATCCCTTCAGCATACATTGGGAACTCAGTTAAACTTTAGTTCAGCTTATCATCCAGAGACTGATGGGCAAACCAAGAGGGTCAATTAGGTCCTCGAGGATATGCTCAGAATGTATGTCATGGATCAGCAAAACCACTGGGAAGATTATTGGTATTTGGTGGATTTTGCATACAATAATGGGTACCATAGTTCCATTGGCATGTCTCCTTTTCAGGCTCTTTATGGTCGTCCTTGTCGTACACCACTGAGTTGGGATCATCTGGAGGATAGAGTTCTCCTTGGACCTCAGATGCTCCAAGAGATGGAGCAGCAGGTTGATTGCATTAGAGAACATCTAGTAGCAACACATGATAGACAAAAGAAATATGCAGATGCTCATAGACTTGATCATCAGTTTTCAGTTGGTGATCAGGTGTTTTTGTGGGTGCGTCCGTGAAAGAGTCCGATCCGTTACTTAAAAGGCTCTAAGCTTGCACCATGCTTTGTAGGGCCATTCGAGGTTTTGGAGAGAATTGGTCCTATTGCATACCATCTTGCTTTGCCGCCTAGCTTGTCACGCATCCATGATGTATTTCATGTCTCTATTCTTAGACCCTATCATCCAGATATTTGTCATGTCCTTGATTGGAATGGCTTGCAGGTAGAGGACGAGCAGCTAGCTTTGGAGCCTGTAGGCATTTTGGAGCACAGGAGACTCGCTCTCAGGGGCAGAGTCATAGAGTAGGTAAGGGTCGAGTGGGATCCTAGTCATGAGACTTCAGCTACCTGGGAAGAAACATCCTAAATGCGGGAGCTATATCCATATTTGTTTGCAGGCTTCCAGAAGTAAGCCTGATCCTAGGGGGGGAGGATGTAGTGCCCCTCATCTTGTCGCTTGTCAGATTGATGTTACTTAGTAGTATTAGACATTATGATAGTATCTTAGATTGTTTGATGATGGGACCCTTGTTGTTTTGTTGATTTATTATGGAACTGATCGTTACAATAGTAGCTATTGATTCTATTATTTTATGCTATTACAATTGATGAATGAACTAGTTGTTACAGATGTTTTGATGTTAATTGTTATATCTGATTGTAAGATAATTTATTGTTTTATGTTGTTGACTAGTAATCAGAAATCTTGTTCATAGTAGTGACTTGTTTATACAGGAACGTGAATGGAACAGTGTCGTATTACTCGCTCTTGAGTGCCCTACCCCACTGCGATTTCCATTCACTAGTTGACTGCATCTGGATATATATATCTTATACGTTTAACCGTGTAATCGCTGTAGGATGTAGGTACTAGGCATCGACTCCACCTGATTTACTAGGTTTGAGCGTGCCTTCGCCAATGGAATAGTTGTTGGAGTTACATAAGGTCCCATGCCCTAACCCATCATCTGCGATGAGGATGAGCATCATGTCTAGTTACCCTACTAGTTGAGGTTGGTTGGGATGTGAGTTCACATTGTATTTCCAATTAAGGGTCAGTTGGTGTCGTTAAGGTCTAGTCGTATGATTAATTGATTTGGTTGGCATTATATTTGTTTTGGCATGATGCCTTGGTTAATATGGGTATTAGAAAACAATATTAAATATATATAAATTTGTATAAATAAATTATAGTTGTAAAAAAAATTAATATATATAATTATAATATTAATAATAATAATGTGTAAATATTTTTAACCATGCTTTGAATTAATTAAGTCAAACTATTTTGTCGTGAACTTAATAAATTTGAAGTTAGTTGCTGGGATGTGAAAGTTAGTTTTCTCGTAAATTGGTTACCAAATATTTGTTATTAAAAAGGGGGGGAGAGAGAAGAAGGGAAGGTTGGAGGAAGGCAAGCGGAGAAGAAGGCTCGGAAAGAAGTTCAGGACTACAGTTTTTTAGGCTAATTTCGTCAGATTGATATTGTAAATCAGGTTCCACTAAAACTCCTTTAATCTCTGTTGGCAAGAGACACTATATGGCTTCATGGCTGTTGTCATTGATGGCAACAAAGGTCATCCCACATATCCGCAAGTCATGGTGTGTCTCTACCGGAAGTCAGAATGAAGATTGTTGTGGTCCGGTGAACAAGAACAGAGCATGTGGCAAGGTCCGATAGATTGGTCCGGATCTCTCAGAGGAAGTGTCTTGGTGCAGTGCGGATTTGGGGAAGTCAAGAGGACTACCTTGAGTAGTATATTCCAAGGATTTAGCCTCCGGTGATGAACAAAGAAAAGATATGAATAGTTGAGTACCGGATTCCTGAGAGATAGTGAGAATAGAGGAAGAACTGACTGACAGAGTATCAGACTATTTTCTGGATGTGTTACTGTTGATGGTAAAGGTTGTGAAGGCATGAATCATGTTTGGCCGACATGATTAATGATATCTACAAGTATATGCTTGATCCGCATTGCTTGGTGAGCAAGGATTCAGCCGACAGAACAGAGTTTGTAAGAAACTAGACTGTTCCGGATGCCGACTAGAAAGGTGATGAAATTACTTGTGTGGATATATATAGAGGATGGATTTAGTTGTGAAAGGGGTGATGGTGTGAAGGTGTATGCAAATAAATACAGAGCAGAGCAGAAGTAGTAAGAAAGATCTGATATGTGAAAAGATAGCAGAATAAAGAACAGAGGAAAGATGAAGTGCAGCAGATCAGTATACTGAGCCTAACCAGAACTGAACTTCAGCATATGTAGATGCTTCCAATCAGCTCAAGACTGTGATTCTTATCACTTTGTAGACAGTGTGTCTCCTTGTAGGCAGTGGGCCTCTTTGTGAGCAGTGTGCTCGGGAAGTGAGCCCTAATTGGAAAGTGCCATTTTGTATTTCCTTATTCTTCTAACAGAGAATAATCTTTGGGTTAATCACCCCGTGGTTTTCTCCCTTAACTAGGTTTCCACGTCAAAAATACTATGTCATGTGTTTCTCATTTCATGGTAATGTTTGTTTGTTTGATTCAATGCTGCTTTGATTAATAAGAAAGTTCAAAAGAAGAAATAATTAGGATAACTGATTCACCCCCCCTCTCAGTTATCAACAATTGGTATCAGAGCCAAGTTCCTCCTAATAGAGCCTAACAGCTTGAGGAAGATCTGGGAGTTCAAATGGATGCATATGGTTTAAGGGAGCAACTCAAGACTGCCCTTGAGGATCTTGAACATTCAAACTCTGAAGTCAATGAGTTAAAGGAAAGACTCAAACAGGCTGATGAATTCATGAGAGAACTAAAGGACAAATTAAGTCTCTCTATGAAAAAGAGAAAGGAGCTGCTCCAACAATTGGCAAGCCAAACTGAAGAAAGCAATACAAATGAAGAATTGACTGAGAAAACCAAGTCATGTGAAAAGTTATCAAAATAAGTCATTATGTTAAGACATGAAATGGAATCAGGAACTATAAAGTTTACTCAAGAGATTGAAGAAAAAAGAAAAGCTGAAGACAATCTAAGACAATCTCTTAAAGAGAAATCTGAAGAATGCCACCAGATGGACAGGATTATCAGACATCTTGAATCTGATCTTGAAGATGCCAAAGATAATGAAGAAAAACTTGAGAATCAAATTGTCTCTCTCAAAAGAGATCTTCAAACAGCAAATGAATATAAGGAAAAATTCAAGATAAGTTCTGCCCAACTTGAAGTACTTCTTGGAAGTCAAAAGAAGATAGATGACAAGTACGGTTTGGGATATGAGAAAGGAGAAAGCTCCGGATCCGGTCAAAAGAATTTTGGATCAGAAAATCCAAGGAATAGGCCTAGAAGACCTCCGGTAAGACAGCCCAATGCTCAAAGATATCCATCTTTCAATGGATACTGCCACAGCTGCAATCACTTTGGTCACAAAGCTAATCAGTGCAGAAAAAGGATGAATCAAACTAATCCATCCTTCTCCGGACAGTGCTTTAACTGCAAAAGGTATGGACACAAGTCTCATGAATGCAGAAATATGCAAGTAAACAAATCATTCAATGGTAGATGTTTTACATGCAATAGAGTAGGTCATATGGCTAATCAATGTAGATCAAGAGGTTATCAGTCAAATATGCAAAGAAATGTTATTTGCCAAATCTGTAATAGGTCCGATCATAATGCTAAAGTCTGCAGAAGCAAGAATCAGGACAAAAGAGGTCCGGTGTTTAATCAGAATCAAGACAAGGGTAAACAAAAGATGAATGCGGATGAAGTTAGGAATCAAATGAGCAAGATTTGGATAAAGAAAAGTTTAGAGAATACAGAAACTGGATCCGCACCAGATTCTGGTGCTGATATTCCTTCCAGAAATTAGAAAGTGAGCTCTGGCTCAGGGGGAGACTCAAAGAAAATCCTGTTCCCCCAGCCAATCAAGTGGTGCTGGATGTGACACAAGATGCGGAGTAAAGGGTTTGAAGATATAAGTCCTAAGATGATCCAGACAAGATTTTAGAGGTCCGCATGAAGATGTAAAGAAGTTGTGATCCATCAAGTAAGACCTGTTCCAGGAGATGCTCCGGAATGACAGAGGACTACAAAAGGGTCCGGAGAGATCTGGAAGTGCATTATCTTATTCTGCGGATTGGATAGAGTGTTTGGGATGTCCTTGTGATGTGTTATCTTGATTTGTTCATGGTTGAAAGTTTCGCACGATGTTCATAGACCAGGACTGATCCGGTTCTTCAAGTTATCCGAATAAGGCAAACCAGAATAATATAGGTCAAGCATTTATTGCAAACAGATATTAGGGTTTGCGAAATGATATAAGGGATTTCTCAATAATCATTTGATCATTCCACACCCAAGAAGAAGCAAAAAGCGGAGCTCTGCGACAAAATTCGTCAAGTTCACTGAAGATCACTTACAGAAGTTACTACATACAGAAATCAATCCAAATAACTGAAGGCGCATAAGGTATTTTTCGTTTTCAATATCTCCCTACAAATCTTTGAAAAATGGCTACTCCGAATATAGTTAAGATCTATGATAGACCTCGTCCCACATTCAAGAAACATCCTTACAAATCCTTGGAAGTAGATCCACTAGGAGCCTTCTCTAGTGTTCCACATGGTGTATTGCATACGGAAGACATTAGGGTTTACATCCATGCGAATTTTAAGGACTTTGGAGAATCAAAACTGATGGATATCTATCACAAACAATTGATAGATGACTCCTTTGAGATCAAACCTCAGTACAAAGCCATCTGGGACAAACACTTTGCACAGTGCATTCATTTCCCCTGTTTTGAAGAAGATGAATGGGTCCGGTATGTACTAAGTAGAGTACATGACAACTTCTTATGGTTGAACAAGCCCTTCAAGATCACCAAAGATGCAATTAGGGCTGTAACCGGTTTGCACTCATCCGGTGGATTACCTGTTCTCAAGTCTGTCAAAAATCAGATAGTTAGTGATGCAACCGGATCCAAGTTTGACAAGAGAGCTATGACAGTTGATGACATCACTGAATCGGATGTCAAGTTTGCATCTATGATAATTGGTTACAAAATCTATCACTCCAGTAGGGAAAATTCAGTACCGGGAACTGCAATCTACACAGCTTATCAAATGTTAAAGGAGAATGCAGACTATGACTTGTGTGAGCTTCTTGTAAACCAACTTTTTGAAAATTTGCAGAAAATTAAGAAGGACAAGAAAAACTCCTTCAAGTATGGCAATCTGATCCTTTGTCTCTTCTTTTACTACATGAATGAACTTCCCGGATCCAGTGGATGGATATGGCAGAATGACAGACCGGTTGCCATCCAAATCAGAGACTATTTGCATGGACTTGGGGATGCTAAAGCAAGAAATACAACTCTATGGGGATATTTCAAGAACTTCCAAAGCATGATGCATGCAAGAGAGAGAATACCCCAATCCCTTGTTGAAAAGTACAAAGACACAGTATGCTTCATGGTAGAAACAGATCAGTGTCTAATGGAGGCAGTAGAATCAAGAACTGTATGGATCATGCCCATGGGGTATGAAGTGGATGAACAGATCGTGGAACTGCATGTTCAACACATGCTAAGTCAGCCCAAAGATCCAAAGGCAGAAAGGTTTGGAACATTTGAGGAACTAAGTATCAAAATACATGTTGAACTCCGAGAACCGGAAATCAAAAGGAAGGTGAGAAAAGAGGTAGAGAATATTGCTCAAGGCCTAGGCATTCCAAAGGAGGCACTTGATGCCAACCAGGAAAAGAGGAGAAAGGCTGAGGAAGAAAAGAAAGAGGCAGAAAAGAAAAGTAAAGAAAGTGTTCCGGTTGAAACTTCCACCCGGACCAGATCATCAAAAAGATCTGCACCTCCCACAACCAAAAGTTCAAAACCAGAAGTCCAGGCATCCGGTAAAAGATCTAAGACAAAAGCCACAAGGGCTTATGAAAGCCAAAAGGATGAAGAGGAAACTAAGTCAGATGAGGGAGTAAAAGAAATAAAGAAGCAGAAGAAGAAAGGATCCGGGAAACCCTCCACAGGCCAAGACAAGGAAGAAATGGCAGAGGAATTTGCTGAAAAGCCCACTCTATCCCTAGACAGTGTAGTCAAATCAGTCACTGTGGATGGGAACCTTCAACCAGTAGCTGAATTCTATGATGACTACAATGAGGCAGATCAAAAGATCCTGCAGGAAGCTACAATTAGGTACCTGAACATTTACAATAAAGCTTTTATTGAGATTATCTCCAAAATTCCTAAGAGTCTAGAGAAGGAACTAGAAATAAGAAAGAACAATGCCATGGCAAAAGACCTTGAGATCAGAGAACAGATAGCTATTCAGCTATATCCTTCAATTGATCATAAAACAATGAACATGGTATTCAAAGACTGCAAGGATGAATTCAGGAGCAAAGCAAGGATGAATCAACTTATGCTTGGTGAGACCGACAAGGTAGCCAAGGACACTGAAGAGATTCTCCGAAAAACCTTCAAAAGGTTTAATCTTCCTGTTGTAGAGGACTTAGGTGCAGAAACAGCTGTGGACTTGGATTCATCTGCTCCGGAAGAAGTGGACCTTGAACAGACTAACATCTCTCCTCCGGTTTCCCCTACAATCTCCGGATCCCAAGAAGAAGAGAAACTACAAGAGAAAGAAACAGCAGTTAAAGAAAAAGAGGTTGACTGCACCAAGGATGCAGAGAAAGAGAAGACTCCAACAGAGAAAACCACAACTAAAAGTGGTAAGAGTAAGGAAGGAGAAAAGATTCCAAAGGACAAAACTGCAGAAGAGAAGAAACATCTGTCTCTGGCAAGAGACACTGCACAAACTGTTCAAGAATTCTTGACAAAAGCCACTATAGAAATTGATGAACCGGACCTGCTAAAAGGACCATTAGATTTCGACTCTTTGTCATCGGTGCAAACAATGAAAATAGCCTCATTTACAAATGAGAAAGTTAAAGAGAAACTACTGAAATCTCACATGGAAGACTGTGAGCTTATGGAGGTAGCATCTGGAGTGCTGGAAAAGATCATGCCATCTTTTCAGAAGGATCCCATAGCCTCCTCTTCCGGTAATCTCAAAACCTTAGTCAGCAGTGTTAGTACACATTTTGAATCTCTAGAAAAATCAGCTGAAGAAAAGGTCTGGAAGGATTTTTTGGATAAAAGGTTCTCTGAGGTTCAGGATTTGATCATTAATGATAGGAGAAACATGAACATTGGGATAAAGAGCTTAGAAAATGCTCTTAAGGATGGCAGTGAAATATACAAATTTTGTATCTCCTGGTCCAAGGTAACAGTGGACATTGAGAAGAAAATAAAAGAGCAAGAGGACACACTACTAAGCTTGTCTCAAAGTTTTGATCCTCTTTCTTCCTCTATAACAAATCAAGAATGTCAGACTATTGCAGTCTTGAGTGAAATCAAGAAATTGGAGAAGGAAAGGAAAAATAGAATAAGCAGGTTGAGTGAGCTCAGGGGGTTAATTGTCCCTAAGCTAGAGGCCATGCATGAGGCCATAGCAGAAGCTCAAATCACAGCCCAGACAAGTGATCCGAAAGATCTAAAAAGGGCAGATGCATTTGCATTCTTGTTGAGTGGTCACATTTCAATTTTGGATAGAATGAAGCAAAGTTGGGCTACAGAACTGATCCAACTGAAGACATCTTTTGCCAACATTCTTCAGTTTATGTGAGTATGTAAATATGCAGCTATGTATAGAAAATTTTTGAAAATTTTGGTGCGCGGACCCTACCCTTTGCCATTGATGTCAAAGGGGGAGTGAGGAGCAGTGAAAAATGAGGAATCCAACTAAGGGGGAGTTCCAAAAATTGTATATAAAGATAGAGCATCAGCCAAGGGGGAGCATAGTGTAAACACTTAGTCATTTTTCACTAAGTGTTGCCATCAATGCCAAAGGGGGAGATTGTTGGCAAGAGACACTATATGGATTCATGGCTGTTGTCATTGATGGCAACAAAGGTCATCCCACATATCTGCAAGTCATGGTGTGTCTCTACCGGAAGTCAGAATGAAGATTGTTGTGGTCCGGTGAACAAGAACAGAGCATGTGGCAAGGTCCGACAGATTGGTCCGGATCTCTCAGAGGAAGTGTCTTGGTGTAGTGTGGATTTGGGGAAGTCAAGAGGACTACCTTGAGTAGTATATTCCAAGGATTTAGCCTCTGGTGATGAACAAAGAAAAAGATATGAATAGTTGAGTACCGGATTCTTGAGAGACAGTGAGAACAGAGGAAGAACTGACTGACAGAGTATCAGACTATTTTCCGGATGTGTTACTGTTGATGGTAAAGGTTGTGAAGGCATGAATCATGTTTGGCCGACATGATTAATGATATCTACAAGTATATGCTTGATCTGCATTGCTTGGTGAGCAAGGATTCAGCCGACAGAACAGAGTTTGTAAGAAACTAGACTGTTCTGGATGCCGACTAGAAAGGTGATGAAATTACTTGTGCGGATATATATAGAGGATGGATTTAGTTGTGAAAGGGGTGATGGTGTGAAGGTGTATGCAAATAAATACAGAGTAGAGCAGAAGTAGTAAGAAAGATCCGGTATGTGAAAAGATAACAGAATAAAGAACAGAGGAAAGATGAAGTGCAGCAGATCAGTATACTGAGCCTAACCGGAACTGAACTTCAGCATATGTAGATGCTTCCAATCAGTTCAAGACTGTGATTCTTATCACTTTGTAGACAGTGTGTCTCCTTGTAGGCAGTGGGCCTCTTTGTGAGCAGTGTGCTCGGGAAGTGAGCCCTAATTGGCAAGTGCCATTTTGTATTTCCTTATTCTTCTAACAGAGAATAATCTTTGGGTTAATCACCCCATGGTTTTCTCCCTTAACTGGGTTTCCACGTCAAAAATACTATGTCATGTGTTTCTCATTTCATGGTAATGTTTGTTTGTTTGATTCAATGCTGCTTTGATTAATAAGAAAGTTCAAAAGAAGAAATAATTAGGATAACTGATTCACCCCCCCCTCTCAGTTATCAACAATCTCTTCCTCTGATCCTGATCTACATGTGTGGAAGTTGTTTGATTCATTTGTTTTATTGAATGTAATTGCTAAATATTCCATTTAGGTTTAACTCCATTTTGTATTAAAATCTGTAATCTATAACCTATATTTTTGTGTTATTATTGTGTTTTGTCTCCGCAACGATTAGGATTATGCATTCAATTGACTTCAATCCAACCATGATATACTCCCACTCCAATCTGTAATCTTCTTTTAAATTTTTCCATCCCATTCCAATTCTCGGGTCCTTTCCGTCATCCCAAGGAATGTTTTCACTTGTGGATCGTTGGGTCTGTAGAGGAATCTGTAAAATCTGCATATTATCTCTTTTATCTTCCATCAAGTTAATTCAATAGACTCCACGGCCTCCATAATAGTAGTTTAAATGACGGAGAAGAACCAAACGTAGTGCATCCCATTTGGAATTTTAATTGGATGCAATGACATCGCAATATTCTGTAGAAATTACTTTTATCTATAAATTGCAATTGTTGGAAGGTTTCCTAGCACCGTCTTCATAACCTATTCTCAATGATTGCAGTAATGTTTCTTAAACTTAGCTTGAGTGCTTTGCATCCCAAGAGAAATGCACATATCCCTAGTTTTCGGTGATAAGGTATAGGGCATCATATTAGGGCTGCCACAGATCCTTTTGGGTAACCAACTTCCCATCGTTTATATAATAGTGCATTCTTCTGCAATTATCGTCCTTCTTCAGCCTCTAAAAATGTACATTAAGCAACAGACTCCTACTCTACATTGCAACCATATCACGATTCCTGAGCAATCGATCTATTTGAAAGCTTCTGGTGACGTTTTCTGGGGATGGCAGCCAACAAACTTCTTAGGCGCCTTAGATTTCCCCATGTCTGATGGTAGGAGAATGCTGTTAGAGTATGTGTGGTTGGCGTTACACCTACTATCTACAATTGCTTAGGATTTTTCTAAAGTCTTTTAACAAAACATCCGCTGTATATCCTACTACCATCAAATTTCCCTGAAATGACATTCCTCTAAAATGAAATCGGTCAAAACAATGATTAGGTTAGAATATGTGGCATCGAATCTTTGCATCTAGAAAGAGGACAGAAATAGACAATGGGTTGGGCATTGGTAAATTACGTTTGTTTATATTATCTAAAGTCCTCATAGTAAATTCCCTTTTGTGCTTATCATACAATCAATCCATTTCATGAAACGATGTCTCATTCTTTTGTTGGTAAGGCATTTGTGACCATTAACCCAACGGAGCACCCGATATATATGATAATAGGTTATCTTGAACATATCCTATTCCGTGGTATCCTATAGGAAACAGCGGAGGCAAACAACTCAAGCCAGTTTATCTTATCACAAGTTTGAACTGAGTTTAGGGGGTGCGCAAAGGCATTTTCCAAGGGGTGATTTACCTTGCCAATCGTGCCTACATTTAAGCTTAAAGCCTTTGGAATGATCCATATCAACCAGCTTAGATTTAATAGGTATCTTTAGGAGTCCCCTAGATAGCCAATGCTGCCAAGAAGTTCAGCCTTTCACACATAACGTCCAATGGTACACGAGGGTTCCAGAAGTAATTAAGGTATGTACATCTCTCATGCACTAACCCTAGATGGTTGTATGTTATAGAACGGTTTACCTTGACACTTAAATGGATTCTTTTCACCCCGAATAACAGTCACTTAAACAGAATCAATACCTTATGTTGTTTACACACTTGCTTTTATAGAATTGGATTTTGTAAGACTAGAAAGAGAAATTAATCCAGGTTAAATATGTGTTATCATTTGTGCACTTACCATTATCGCTATATTTCATGTTCAATTATTTTGCTTCAAAAAAAAAAAAAAGAATGTTCAAAAAGATTAGATTTGTTAATAAAACCTTCTACGCTACTTCAGAAAATTATTATATTTTATACAAAATTAGATAGTAAGAGTATACCCAATAGGTAAAATCACGATGGTCTTATTTACTCATCCTCAGGTGAAAGATATTAGCTATCCAATGATCCATTTACTGTATTGTTTTGTCATTAATAATATTATTATATCATCATTATTATTATCATTATTTATATTAGTATTATTAATTTAAACAAAAGTTTTTTTTATTATATATATATAGTTAAATGTTCAAACTTCTAATAAGGTATTAGATTTTGAATTCTATTGTTGGAATGGTTAAATTAGGTGATAGGATAATTAGTTGTATCTTGTCTGTGATTATCGTTTAAGGTAAATATGAATTAAAAATATTATGATAAAGTTGAGTGATTTTGTTTGACGAATAGTTTAAATCGATGTAGTTAAACCTTGTGAATTCATCTATAGTTTAAAAGGAGTAAAAAGAAGAAGATTTAGATGATCTAGATTTTATGGTATTAATTTGTTGCATTTAATTAAAAAGCAATCGTTATGGTTAAAGTGTTAGTGTAATTTGATATTGTTTAAGAATTGATTTATAGGCATGAAATTTGGTGTTTATATATTGTAATGAGAAGGAGTTGTAGTTTGGACTCTAGTACCTTAATTGAACTGCATGAGTTAGGTAAACTTGTTATCGTAGTAGGGCAAAATGTAGGTGGTCAAGCTTTAATTCGAGAGGCGTAGTAGGTTGTAGTTGGGTACAATACGACATGTGTATTGTTGTTTTTGTATTATAACGAACATGTGGATTTAGTATGTATGAGGTATAATGAAGTATCGTTAAGTTGATTATGTGTTTGTAAAGTAATATTTCCTGGATGAGCTATTTAACCAGTTGCAATTATCTTGTATCCGTTTGGTCAAAAGTGTCGTATGGAGAGACTAGGAATCTATAAAAGAGTAAAGTGTTGTAAAGTTATAAGCGATAGATAATAATTGATGTTATGTTTCTATTTGTAATGCAAGAGGGTTTATGCCTTGCAGTGAACATGTATGTGTATTGTTATAATGCCTTGTATGATGGTTAAGGTTACTAGGTGTTAGGAAGGAGAGTAGCTTTCAATGTGGGGCCGGCACCCAAAGTGGTTGCCAGGGTAACCCATTGAAAGTGGATTAATCAAGTGATAACCTAAAATGAACTAAGGGGGTTAAAGGTAGATTTCAGATTAAACAAGATAAATGGATTCCTCTCCCATGGCCTGTAGTGCTCGTTTAGACTAAGGATGGGTAGAGAAGGCCTGGTCAGCATGATCGACTTCCTTGTCCTTATGAAAGGCAGGTCGATTCTGCATGTGTCACCCTATGGGGCCGGAGTCTAGTGAGAGACTGCCAGGGTAACCATAGATGGGGGCCGGAGTCTAGTGAGAGACTGCCAGGGTAACCCATGCTAGGACCGTGCGATGATACTCTCCCTACTACAACCTAGTATACCTTGTATGGTCTCTCCATGTATGTTATGTGTTGCCTCTGGAAGTTGTGTTGTGTTGCTTATCTCATTTGTCATGGAGTCTAGTCATCCTTTGTCCTTGTTTGTCTTTTGTCTACCTGACTGTTATTGTTTGGGACCTCATGTTAACTCCTAGCTCAGGGGGTGGACCTTAGGGTTCCACATGGTCTGGTGGAAGAGCTATCTTATCCATTGGTTAATCCTTGTCAAAGTTCATGTGCAGAAATGATTAATCTCAGTTTACAGACAATTGTATTTGTACCAATTGATGAAGATGTATGTGTAATCTTGTACCAGACTTGTATAACAGATCATTCTTAATGTATGTATTTTGATGTAGTCAGAAGATGGCATTGTAACTATGTAATGATGAACTTATGTGTAAGGAAAAATATTTCAGTTATGTATTCGATCATGTAGATTAGATTATGCAATGTCATGCAATGAATAAAAATGTGTTATTTAATTGAGTATTGGATTTAGATCGGTTATTGATGTTAGTAATATATGTTAAATTATGTTAGTTGAATTGTTAAGTAATGCAGCCTTGAATCCTTAGAGAGCATGTCATAAGTGCATTGGTGTAATTAGTTAAGTTAACATTACCTTGTTATCTTATTCAAAAAAAAAAAAAAAAAAAATTCCTGTTTCTTTTAGCATTTTCAGGTCTCTGCACAAAGAGCAATGGGATTAAGATGCCATAATAAAATGTCTTGGAATAGAAATGCACAATGGGATCTTTTCATTTATCAAATGCTATTAATTAAAAGACCTTTGTACACCACAACACTAGTTTGAGAAAACTGGGTTTTTTAATTTTGTTACCAAGAGAAAAAACACACTAGTGTCCTTACAATTGGAGTGTTTAAGATGAAAAAGTTCTATACAAAAGGTAGTATATATCACTTTTAAGATTTTCTTGCAAAGAAAAGTTAGAGAGAGATTAAATATTGTGTAATTAAAAGTATGTAAAATTTTCAATCTAAATCATTGAATAAAGCACAAATTTTAAATGATAGATAAATATATGTTAGAAAATGAATGCAAGATCTGAAATGAAAGATATTTATGACAAATGTAATGAAACAAAGCAAAACTATGTTTTCTTATACACCTAAAATGCTCAACTTTTTTTTCCCTTTTTTCAATGTAAATAGACAAAAAATGTTATAAAATTATGCCCAATTATGGATGCATGAAATATAATCTGATTTAATGTGTAAAATAACTCATATCAGATTTAAAAATGATGCCAACATGTTACAATGCTCAATGCAAAGTCAAAATTAAGGCAAGATGAATGACTTTGCTTATTTTTGTTGAAATACACAATGTTTAAATATAAATTTTAAAAACTATATGCAATAACACAAAATGATGAAACACTACAGTCCAAAATCAGATTTGAAAGTGTTAAAATGAGTAATAAAATCTGAAACAAGATTTTAATTACAAACCCTAGCTTTTGAAATTACTAGGTTATATGAAAAATACAAAATTTTAAGAAAAACCCAAGCAAATGAGAGATGCAAATGCATGGTAAACGATGATAAAAAGATGAAATACTTTAATTTGTCTCAGATATGATGTGAATATCAGAAAATTAAATTTTTTCAATGATATGCAAGGAAAATAGTACAAACTATGTCTTAATGCAAGCAAAAAATGGCTATTTTTTCAATTTTTTTAAATTTATGAAAGATTTTCAAATGTATGATGATGAATATGATATAAATGAATGCAAATCTGATTACAACACTCAGTAAGATGTGAATTGAGAAAAAACACAAGTTCACTAAAATGTTATCTATGAAAGGTGGGAATGATGACAAGGTTGATAGTGTTTTAGATAGATTTAATCAAACCCACCTTTTGCATATAACATTGAAGGACATAAACCAAGTTCAGTCACTTCTCTTGTGAGAGGACTTATCTATAGGTTTGGTGTCACTTTGCAATGATAAGGAAAGTTGGAATAAGTCAATAATTTGTTAAACTCTAATCTGATTAAGCCTTAAACCCTAATTATATTCAAAATCATAAACAAATAGATGAAAAATGACAAATGATCACACATGAAGGCACTAAATGCATATTAGAAACATACCATGATTTGGATTTTAGAAAATAGAAAATTTGGGGACACTAGGGCAGGTGACATAGTCCAACAGGCAATTTTCTCTATGGATCTGGAACTATAAGCAGATGAAATCTACAACCTGCTTCAGAGTTTCTGGCAATGAGAATCTGGAAGACATAGGGGTGGGTACCCTAGTCCAAAAATAAATATTTTTCACTATTTTCTTTAGATCTTGAATCTCTATCCTTTGCTCTGACCTCTTGTAACTCCTCTTTGCAAGATTCCACACTTGTAACCTGCAATCACAAAAGAGGGGTTGGGGGTTGTGGTGTTTAGGAGCTCACCTCAGTCAAGTCCTAGGATAGCATTCAAGCCTTCCAACACTGTTGTTAGATAGAGTGTGTGCCCTTGGTGGATAGAGGAAAAATAAAATGATGAAATAACTTGATTGAAACATAAAGTAAATATCACCTTGGTAGGTGTAAACTCTCACAAAGATGAAGTACCTTCAAATCATGAGGAAATGAGTTGATGGAGCCAAATCTGCAACAAGCACTTACAAACACAACATGATACTATTCTACAACACAATGAATACCTTGAATGCTCTTTGCTTGATAATCATAAGTTCACCTTTATCAACTAGGAATCCTCTAGGAGTAAAATGAATTCCTCAACATGTTTATATATGCATTTCTGCTAACATTCATAATTCAAATTGAAAAGGCTGACAAAGGGAAACCTTTTAACGGTCATAAATCAACACTTTTAAATTTGGGTCCTGAAAAAATAGGTTTGAACTAGGGCACATGTGCCCAAGTCTAGAGGGCTATTTTTAGTCATGATTATCATTAGAGTGGACCCCTAAGCCCCATTTGACATGGGTTTTAGAGGATTTTACTCTGGGATTCATTTCTAACATGCATGATTAAATCTGAGGAACCTAGGAGCTAAACATAGGAGGTAAAAGTCCTAGGAGGACATTTTATGACATAAAACCATTGATAAGTACAAATGACAAAACTAACATCTGTGATGCAATAATAATGGAAAGCTAAAGGATAGCATAATCATTTGACAATTTTGTCTAGTAATGACTATGCCCATGTAAATCATAAATAATAACGTAAGTGTTTGTTTATTATTATATAAGGCAGATAAAACAAGGGGCTGAACCCTTACAAAATAGTAAAAAGAAACCCCAGAGGCATTAGCACAAAAGAGCCTCGCAACAGTCACAACATAACCTGCTTAATCAGCATAAATAACATAAACAACATAACCAGTCTCAAGATAGTATATATGAAAAAATAGAGTATCAACAGTATAAAAGAAACTAGAGCTAAGGAGAAAGATTCTCCCATCTTTTAGCCATGGATTCAATAAATTCATCCAACTTTTTGAAATTCTCTTCCTTGTTAGCATCAGTAGTAGCCCCAAGATCCTGCAACACAGAGAGATTAAGTAAAATAGTACGCCTGAGCATAGTGGAAAAAGACTGCTCCAGCTTCTCAACACGGCCCCTTAGGACAACAAGGTCATTTTTGTAACCAACTTCTTCCTCCATTTCATCAGCAACTTCCTCCACAAACATCTTTCCCCCTTCATCAGCATTATCCGCAGAGTCACCAACAAGACCACCGGAAGCCTCCATTGGTTTATTCCCATTCTTACCTTCAGCATCTTCAAAAATCTCCTAAACTTCCAGAACCTTGGTCTCATCACCCTAAGTGGACTATTCAGATGCACTCTCTAAATAATCAATTAGTTTAGGTTTTCTAGCAATCCTCCCTGACCTCCTAACCCTAGAGGAAAAGCCCTCCTTCATATCCTTAGTAGACAAATTAGATTTACTACCCGACTCCTCAGATGTACTGCAAAGATTTTTAGGGGTTCCCACAGCAAACCCCACAGTTTCCTCTTCCACCCCCCTTATTTTCCTCTTCATGTTCTTCACACTACTTTTGGAGACTCGAGTGTGGGTAGCAGTCACCATGGGAATCTCTTCATTAGACAGAGAAAAAGAAACCCCTTTAAACTTAGGAGAAACAAGGGAAGGCAAGGCTCTTCAGATATGACAGTATCATCAGGCTCAGTAGACATTTCACCGCTATGAGTCTGGATAGGTTTAGGCAGCTCCAAAGCAAGGTGGAAATTATATAAGTAGAGGATGAGACCCTGGTGCAGGGGAATGGGTTTCTTGGATGGTTTCTTAGCCAACTTAGCTTTAACCCTAAAAACTGAATGCTCAAGGGAAGATAGTAAATAAAATGGGAAACTAATATGAGCATTATGTCTAAAATGATTTAGAAGAGGAAGATGATAATTGTAAAATCTGGTAAAATGCCCCTCCACAGTGAAGTATTTCATTAGGAGGAAACACATTTCATCTCACGGCTCTGGCAGCTTGGCCCTTTCAAATCCTCCCTGGTAAGGAACAAGTTCTTCACCTTCCCTAAGGAATAACTTCTAGTTAGAATGGTCCACCACTTTTGCTTTCTTTTGTAGCTTGGTCCCCTTAGTCAACAGGCCAAATGCCATAGAAATAACTTTCTCAGAAATCTCAAAACCAATTCTCCCCATAATGACTCTACGGTTTTGTCAAGACCTAGAAATTACTTAGACAGATTTTCATCATAGCCATTAAGTCATTCCAAATAAGGACTGATACAACCTTCCTTACAGTAGTGCCAAACCACAGCATTGTCTTTAAACTCACAACAGGAAACTAGCTCCATTCGGATCCTATCTCCACCC
Organism: Cunninghamia lanceolata; assembly: GCA_027924645.1. Taxonomy (NCBI): domain Eukaryota; kingdom Viridiplantae; phylum Streptophyta; class Pinopsida; order Cupressales; family Cupressaceae; genus Cunninghamia; species Cunninghamia lanceolata. Next base: position 4,977,587 of record BSBN01000726.1, read on the forward strand.
ATTTTAGCCTTCCAAAAAAAAGCACAGAATCCCCAAAACTAGAAATTCACAGAGTTATTGTGGAAGGTAAAATTAACCACTTGATAGGTGATTATGATAATAATAAATCTGCACGCATTAACATTAATTAAAGCTGCCTGATGCCTACTCTTCCCATGCTTAGACATAATTTTTTGGCATCTGCTATAATTAGCAGATAAGCAACTCGCCTTAACACAAGGGAGTAATAATGCAAAAATGACGTTGAGCAATGAAGTACAAAAAAACACGTACTTCAAGATACACGTCAGTATCTTCCAACAAAGCTGACTGAATAAATTATCTTTCCTAGTATACTGACTCATCATTAACATGCCATCTCCTTTTGAATTAAGTCCCTTATGTTTAAAGGGATGTTATTAACTTGGTGCCAACAATGCCAATTCAAAAATTGTTGGCCAAGGTTAGCAAGAGCATCCGCAACCCCATTGCCCTCTCTCTATATATGACAGATATCAACTCTGGGAATCCGCTGCAGAAGGATCTGGATATCCACTGTGATATCTTTCAGTTTCCCGCCACAAGTTGACACATTATTAACAACATCGATAACCAGTTTGGAATCCCCTTGAATATACAATTGCCTAATATCTAGAGAAATAGCCAATTTCACCCCCCATAGAAGAGCAAAGGCTTCAACATAATTATTTCTTTGAAAGCCTATCCCACCAGCATAAGCAGCAACCATCCACCCTCTATCATCCCTTATAATACCACCACCACTAGCCTTACCATCCGCCTTAGATGCCCCATCAAAGTTTAGTTTGAGTGAATAGGGCTTCGGGGAATCCATCTTGTATTTAATCTCTACAACTGTTTGGAATTATTATGAGCTAGAATTTGGTTTAGAATTCTCCAATTAGTCACAATTTTCTCCTCTTCTTGAGAAAGAGGTTTTTCTGCAAGTTTTATGTGAGAATTGGTCACACTTTCCATGAGGATCATAGAAAAGGAATGAAGAACTTGAGAAGTATCCCTAGCAGCATCCCTGAATATTCTATTATTACATTATTTCCATAAGGTCCAACCAAGACAGGGCAGAGTTTGGTTCCAAAGCTCAACAAGCCATGGATGAGAGAAGGTAGGACACCAATTTGCAATGACTTCCCTAATATCAGAATTACAAACCAATTGAATGCCAAAGTTCCTTAAAATAATATTCCAGATTTCCCTGGCAAAATCACAGTGGAGAATTAAATGAGAGACTATTTCCTCCTTCTCCAAGCACAAAAAGCACCTATTGACCAAAGTGAATCCCCTCCTTTGTAAGTTATCTTGAGTTAGGATCTTGCTATGAATAGCAGCCCACCAAAACATGTTGATTTTAGGGATAAGTTTATGATTCCAAACTTTCCTCCAAATCTCATTTTTATGCACATCAGGGATCAACAGATGGTAAGCAAACTTAATAGAAAAAGTGTTTGTTGTTTCCAAAGGAAACATTGATAATCACTAATCACAATAATATTATAGGAATATATCAGAATATATCAGGATATTTTAAAGATATATTCTTCTATGGTCCATACCTTGTTCCAAAGACCCTAATTAGGCACAGGTAGGGAGGATGCTTGCAAAGGTTATGGAATTTGGTTTTACATATTCCAATTGCATTTGCCTGAAAGTTTATAAAGTCTTTTCAAAAAATCTATTTTCTGCATATCATGCAAACATTGCATTCCATGAAATGGAATCTCTTTGAGGTGTCATGCCAAACTATTCATATGCCTTGTCTATGCATCCAAACTTTGCATACATGTCTACAAGGGCAGCTACAAATACAACATGTGACAAAATCCCTAAATCCTTTATGATTTGATGGTTGTCTATACCCAATTTTGAAGATCCCATTTTGGCATAGTCAAGAAGGATGGTGGATAAGGTTGTGGAATTTGGATTTACATCCACTAATTGTATTTTCTTGAAAGTATGTTTTGTGCATTTTCTTGAAATTTTCTAAAGCCTTTTTGAAAAAAAGCCATTTTGTGCATATCTTGTAATCATTTCATTCCATGAGACAATGTTTCTTTGAGGTATCATGTCAAATAGTTTATGTGCCTTATCCGTCCTTCCACACTTTGCATACATGTATCCTAGGTAGCAGGAACTACAACATCTGTCAAAATTCCCGTATATCCTTTATGCTTTGATGGATATCCATACCCTGTTGTAAAGATCCCATATGGGAATACACAAGGAGGATGTTGGATAAGGTTGTCAAATTGGGCTTTACACCCACCAATTGCATTATCTTGAAAGTTTCTAAAGCCTTTTTGAAAAAATCCATTTTGTGCATATATCTTGCAATCATTACATTCCATGAGACAACATTTCTTTGAGGCATCATGTCAAATAGTTCACCTACCTTTTCTATGCTTCATCACTTTGCATACATGTCTCATAGAGAAGTTGCAACTACAACATCTAATGAAATTCCCATATCCTTTATACTTTGATGGATGTCCATACCCTATTCTGAAGATCCCATATGGGAATAGACAAGGAGGATAATGGATAAGGTTGTGGAATTTGGATTTACACCCACCAATTACATTTTCTTGAAATTTTCTAAAGGCTTTTTGAAAAAATCCATTTTGTGCATATATCTTGCAATCATTGCATTCCATGAGACATCATTTCTTTGAGGCACCATGTCAAATAGTTCATGTCCCTTGTAAATGCTTCCACACTTGGCATACATGATTCCTAGTGTAGTTGCAACTAAAAAATCTATCAAAATTCCTTTCTCCTTCATTCTTTCATGGTTGTCCATACCCTATCCCAAAGATCCTAATTTGGCATGAGAAAGGAGGATGCTTGCAAAGGTTATAGAATTATGGAATTTTGTTTTACATGTGCCAATTGCATTTGCTTAAAAGTTTATATATCCCTTACTTTCTCAAGCAAATGGATAACATATTTGTTCTTCTTATAATGGATAATGGATGTGTACATGTTTTCTATCAATGATACTGGATTTGTTCTTTGTAGAATTTTCAAGAAATGTGAGGGATAAAGTTACATTGCCTCGTAAACTTTACCTTCTTGTCCTTCATTACCTTCAAGTAGACTTTTTTCCTCACACTCACCAGTTAGTGATGGAAGTTAGGGGCAATTCAAAATAGAAATTATGTAAATACATATGATAACAACTCTCTTATAGATCTTATGCAAATTTTTGATTACCTACGTTGACTATGCATTTGTCTTTCTCTTGCAAAATGAGGAAGAGAGTAAGAGAGAGAGAGAATCACGTTTGACATTATTTACATATCCTCATTTCACCTTCTATATGGTTTCTATGCTTTGCATATCCTCATTTCACCTTTCTACATTTGCTTTACACCTACCACTTTGCATACATGTCTATCAGGATAATTGCAACTACAACATCTGACAAAATTCCCATATCCTTTATGCTTTGATGGATGTAATTAGAACACATTCCATACCTTGTGGGGTTGAATTAACTATGCCAATGCATCGAGGTGGGCAGGTGAATACTAGGGGAGGTGTCTTTTCAGTAGCAAAGCCTATTGGTCATTATCGACTACATCGAACACAAATAATCTCTCAAGAGTCCTATCACAAAAAAAGTGTCAAACTTTGGAGCAACTACACTGTCAAACTGTGACACCTAGGGACATCTTCAGAATTCATGGTAGCTGGTATTGTTTTGTTCAGATCTACAAGTACACATGGGGTCTATCCATAATAACTTCTATTGGTTTTGGTCAACCCCAATCCATTTAACGATGCTAAAATCAAATGCATTCTTGAAAAATGCTTCAGTTTCACGTGGTGGAAAGGTGCTAGGAGTGAGATTTTGCATTTCTCAGCTCATGGGGTTGAATCAACTATGCCAACATGTCAGGGTGGGTAGGTAAATGCTAGGGGAGGTCTCATTTCTTATGCCACATGTCCCAGTCATTTCAAGTTGTAAGCTACCGGCAAAGTCACTTACTGATAGCTTATAGCCCGGAATGACTAGGACACGTGGAACCCAAAATGAGACCTCCCCTAGCATTTACACTCCCACTCCAATGTGTTGGCATGATCAGTTTAGCCCCACAACCTATGGATGCAAAATTTCACTCCTAGCACCTTTCAACTTTGCTGGAAGCTTGCAGCCTGGAATGAATGACACTTGGTGCATGAAAAGAGACCTCCCCTAGAATTTACCTTCCCACCCTAACATGTTGGCACAACCAATTCATCTCCACAACCTATGGAATGCAAAACTTCACTCCTAGTACCTTTCAACTTTGTCAGTAGCTTGCAGCCTAGAATGACTGAGACACTTGGCACATTAAACGAGACATCCTCTAGCATTCACCCACCCACACCAATGTGTTGGCATAGTTGGTTTGGATCCATGACCTATGGAATGCAAAATTTCACTCCTAGCACCTTTCAACTTTGTCGATAGCCTACAACCGAGAATGACTGAAATAATTGGCACATAAAACAAGACCTCCCCTAGCATTTACCTGCCCATCGTAACAAGTTGGCATGGTCGGTTCAGTGCTATGAACTATAGAATGCAAAATTTCACTCCTAACACCTTTCCACTACATGAACTTGAAGTGTTTTGCAAGAATGCATTTTATTTTGGCACGTGCACCTGTATGTCTGAATGGAACATTCCCAACTACCATGAATTGCAAGAACTACTCTGTCAAAGTTTGGTTGTTTTTTTCTCTTAAGGATCTTAAGTGACTTTGTCAGAAGCCTGTTACCCCAAATGACTAATACACTTGACACATGAAAAGAGACCTCCCTTGGCATTTACTCACCCACCCTGATGCGTTGGTGCAGTCAGTTCAGCCCTATGATGAGAAAAATAAAAAAAATGGCTCCTAGCAAGGTTGTGCTACATGAAACTAAAGCATTTATTCAAGAATGCATTTGATTTTGGCACAGTCAAATAGATTGGATTTGACCAAAGGTAAGAGAGGTTATTCTAGATGGACCCCATGTGCACCTATAGGTCTAAACAGAATATTCCCAACTACTACAAATTATGAGAACTACTCCGTCAAAGTTTGGAAGTTTTTTGCTCTTATGATCTTAAGTGACTTTGTTGGTAGCCTACTGCCCCAAATGACTGAGACACTTGGCTCATGAAATGAGACCTCTCCTATAATTTACCCACATACCCTAACACATTGGCATAGTTGGTTTAGCCCCACGAGCTGTGGAATACAAAATCTCATTCCTAGCACCTTTCCACTACATGACACTAAAGCGTTTTGCAAGTATGTATTTGATTTCAACATGGTCAAACAAATTGGAGTTGACCAAAATAGAGAGACATTATTGTGAATGCACTTGTAGGTCTAAACAAAACATTCTCATCTATCATGAATTCTAAGAAATGCTCTGTCAAATTTTGGCATTTTTTGGTCTTAGGGATCTTAAGTGACTTTGCTAGTAGCCTACTACCCTGAATGATAATGACACTTGGCACACAAAACAAGACTACCCCTAGAATTTATCTGCCCACCCCAATGCATTGGCACAGTTGGTTCAGCCCCATGAGCTATGGAATGCAAAATATCACTCCTAGCACCTTTTGACTTTGTTAGTAGCTTGAAGCCCAAAATGAAATGAGACCTCCCCTAGCATTTACCCTCCCACCCCAATGCGTTGGCACAATCAATTTTTCCCGAGTTGTGGAATGTAAAATTTCTCTCTGAGTACCTTTCCACTTTGCTAGTAGTCTGCAGGCGAGAATGACTAAGACACTTGGTGCACAAAACAAGACCTCCCCTAGCATTTACCCACCCACCCTAACACATTAGTATAGTTGGTTTGGCCCCATGAGATTTGGAATGCAAAATTTCACTCCTAGCACCTTTCTACTGCATGAAACTGAAGTATTTTACAAGAATGCATTTGATTTGGACAAATGGAATGGAGTTGACCAAAACTGGGAGAGGTTATTATGGATGGACCCCACATGCACCTATATGTCCAAATAGAACATTCCCATCTGCCGTGAATTCTAAGAACTGCTCTGTTGAAGTTCAACATTTTTTTCTCTTCGGGATCTTAAGTGATTTTGCTGGTAGCCTACTACCTTGAACAACTGAGACACTTGGCACACAAAATGAGACCTCCCCTAGAATTTACCAACCCACCCCGACATGTGGGCACAATTGGTTTGGCCCCATGAGTTGTTGAATGCAAAATCTCATACCTAGCACCTTTCCACTGCATGAAACTAAAGCATTTTGGAACAATGCATTCCTTGCCACCATACACAAATGAAATTGATTTAAAAAAAACCAAGGTAGGTTTTTGTAGGTGGACTTGACATCCACCTATATATGCAAAGAAGATGTTCCTAGGTGTCACAGTTTGATGGAAGAGCTTGTCCAAAGTTTGACACATTTTATGTCTTAAGGCTCTTAAGAGACTGTCTCTGTTCAATGTAGCTCTGATAATGACAAGGAAGCTTCACCCATGAAAAGACATCCCCCTTAGTATTTACCCGCCCACACAGATGTGTTGGTTTCATCCATTTGGCCCTAGGAGATGTTGAATGCAAAAATTTAGTACTAGTACCTTTCTAGTAGATGAAAATTTAGTACTATAACGATGTTCTCACTTGATCCAATGTTATGTAGGGCATCACTTAAGGCTGTCCTTTCCAATGCTGTCAATTTTTAGCATTAAATGCAAAAAAAAAAATGAGGATTTGTCATTAAAATTCATTATGAAATAGTAACTAAAGGACATATTGTTAGGGTCGACAAGTTTTGCCTAGGTCATATTCAAGTTTTTTACAAACCCCAAGTTCCACAATCCATTAGAACATTCTTACTCTTTGTATAATCCATATTTTATGTCTAAGAAGTCATTTGTCATCCTTTCATTTAGTATGTTTCCCAATATGTATGTGAAATTTCCTTGCAAATCTTGTAATATACCCTTTATTGCACTCATGTAGAGCTAAGGAGCAATCCCTAACTTTTCTTATGGGGATGTGCAAGGCAATGATAGGTTCAAACATCTACTTCACTACCTCAAGGAGCTAAACACTAGACCGATGGGTTGGTGGGACAAAAAATGTGAACTTAACATTCATCGTGGCCCCATGATGGGCATGTCTGAGCATGTGCGTGCTTGCGGTAAAGTGTATTCCTGTTGATAGTTGTTACCGCAACATCACGAGATGAACCACACAGTTAGTACAACCCTTGTAGGATGGCAGGGACAAGATAACATAACATTCAATAGCCATTACGGCCCCGTAGTGGTCAAGGTTCAAACAGTTTGGGGCTCGTGAGTGAGCAGTAAGGTAAGTAATGAAACATTTGATGTTACCTCGCTATCCTGTATTGTAAGAAATATAACATTTTGTGATAGTGGGGTATTGTGGTGAAGACAAACATGAGCATAAGGGGTCACCGTGGGCCCGCAGGAAAGAAAATAAAGAGTAAATGAGGTCTGCGGTGTAGCAGTAAGTGCTAAACAGAGAAATAAATTCCCTCTCTATCCCATAGAGGTTAGTATTCATTATGGCAGGTATGTGGTAATCAATAAATTGGATGTAAATCTTGTCAAAATTTCTCATCCTTCCAATCTGCGTGAATCAACGGACTATGTTTGTAGTATGAATACTTAGATTTGTCAATCTCATGGCACAAACAAAGTAATGGTGATGTGACCAGTGCCAACATGGAATAAATTTTGGATTTTCAATTCATTTTCTTCATTTAAATGAATTCAAGGGCACACAAAAGCAAGAGATTCAAATTCTGGAGTGAGATTTGTAGTTCTTCATAACCGGGTAAGTTCATTTTGTGTCTTCCTCTGTCAAAGTTGGTATAGTGTGTATACAAATTAGTTTTCAAATTGCTCAATGAATCAAGAAGTCATATAAACCCTAGCTTAGTGAACTCACACACAATGGCACCCAAGAAGGATGAGTCTGCAAGTAAAAAAGTTGAACTAGATCCCCCTAAAGAAAAGAAACGACCCCTCCAACAGTCTTTGTTGGATGTTTTACCAATCTTAGTAGACAAGGGCTACAAAAAGTTATTGAAAGACTTGGCACATGACTATCAAGATGCCCTAGTTCCTGTCTCTAGATGGAACTTGTTTTGGTACTTATGTGAAAAGAAAGATTCTCAAGGGCCTGTTGCCAATCCATGGATATTGGATTTGGCTAAACTTGTTGTACCAAATGTGTTTGTGGATGTGGATTTGATTAGAATGCTAGCACAACAATACCATACAGCTACTAGAATAATCAAATTGCCAGATGGGACACCTTTGGTAACTATGAACAAAGCTACAATCATTGATTGCTTCATGCTCAATAAACAAGCCCTTAAAAAAGATGACTTGCAAAAGAATGAAGAAGATTATAGTAGATTGAGAAAGACATATAGGAGTGATGAACTCCCTATGTACATGAGGGAAGGGGATAATAATAAGAGGATTCCAATCCTAACTACTTCTGTGGAGCCATTCTCAGTTGATGACTTCACTATGTATTTCAAGAAAACCTACTTTGTTATGTGTCACTTGTTGGGTTTTGATGCTAAAAAATGAATGCCAATTGGCATGATGATGATGACAATGATGATTCAGAACCTTGAAGTCAATGAGGAATATGACTTTGAATCTTTCATTGAAAAGAAGTTGCATGATGGATTGCTTCAGATAAGGGAGAATAGAACCCCTTTTAATTTCAAGCATTAATCTTTGTTGTGCCATTTGATATTGTATAAAAATAGGAGAAAGTGGACCAGTAGAATGGACTTAAGCATGATGGATTAGAGAAGACAAAGGCTATCTGTCCAGTGTTAGTGCTACATCTAGGATAGTAATTGTAAGAACTGCAATTACATAGTACTTTGTGATGATTTTGTAGTTATAATAATGGCTTCACTAGGATTTATTTCACCTAGGCTGTACAAAGGGATTTTGGAAATGCTAAGGCCTCTTGCTTTCAAACCAGAATAGGGTTACATGCACAATTTTGTTGACTAGTTTTTCCTTCCTGACCATACTGTAATTAGAGTTTATGGGTGTACCCAACCACCTCATGCTTTGCCTAAGTTTGTTCCTGACAGATTGGCCTTTCTTGAATTCATGTGGTAAATGCTTTGGATGGAAAGGGATGTAATGAAAAAAAAAATAAAGACACATTATTACCTGATTCAACAGTGTTTGGTGAATTGACAGTGGGATCAAACACATTGGAGGAGCTACAGGCCTATTTCAAAACAAAATATTCTTTGAAATCAAAGACAGAGAGGGTTTGTTATGCAGAGGGTCCCATGAATTTTGTTAGGCAGGTCATTCTCACTAGGGTCGGCATATCCCATCAAATTGACTTTGATGAGCATGTGATTAGAAATTGCCTCACCCCAGAGGATGTATATGACAAAACAAGAAAATGGGAAATTTTGAAGGGGATTGAGGATGACAACAAGAAGAAAAGCCCTAATTTTTTGGGATTCTTTATTGAAGAGAATAAATTTGATCATTGATAATTTTGAAAGGATATATGGCAATGTAGAGAGCTAGCCTATAAAGGCTAATTAGCTCCTAGTAAAAAGGTCATCTGAGTTGTGATTCAAGAACCTACCCCTGATGCCATGTCTGTACAAGATCCTACATGATCAACCACCATCGAAGAAACAAAGGGTTGATGATGTGACTCCTCTAGTGCCATATGAAGTGACAGAAGGAATAGGAGATACTGATGAAGTGGCAGGTATCTTGAGGGACATGACCCGAGGTGGTGAAGAAGTTGATCATCCCCTTGAAGGTCAAGAAATAGAAGCTCATAAGTCTAAAGAAAGAATGGATGCACAGGAATAAGGTGAGCCTGAAATGCATGAAGATGAAAGAATTGTAGCTTCCATGAGGTTTACAGAAGATGATGATTTCATTAACACTCCTAAATTCAAGGATTTTTTACTCAAGATGAAGATGAAAGAGTTTGAGGAAAAATTTGAAATCAACAAAATGGGTGTAGATGAATCTTAACATGATCAGATTGTAACTCAAACATTTAGAGAAATCAAGATTGATGAAATAAATGTCAGCCCTCAAGAGGCTCGATAATTGGTTTCAAAAATCAATATGTTGATCATTCCCAGCATGGAGCTAAAGAAAATGTTTTTGTTGGATCAAGTAAGAAGCCATGATGATCCCATCATGATTTTTGAATTTGATTATGAAGATGGTGTGAGTGGACTTGGGTACAACCCAAAAATATAGACTTTAGCATTGTGGATTACACAAAAGAGCACTAGCAAGCCAAGACTATTTCATGTGATCTAGGAGCTGAGACGAACAACCATGGTTAAGACATTAAGAGATACATCAACTCTTTAAGTAGCCACATTGACTATGCACTCTGCAATGTTCACACAAGCTACTATGAAAAACATGCAAATCAAAATGAAGTCGGGCAATTGTGCCTTATCAAGCCCTTGTGTCACAATAAAATGGTGACAATATTGTTCCTATTGAGCAGTTGAATGCTATGAACTAGAATTTTGAAAGGAAATTGAGGACTTGAAAAAACAAAATGAGATGATAAAAGATGAAGCAAGATTGAAAATTCTAGATGTATTTGAGAAAATTTTGGAGTACAGAGTAAAATTGGTTGTTGACAAACTTGGAGATGTGCATGAATGCTACAATACTTTGTCTTAGGCAATTGAATAGTTGAAAGTTGACCTTTTCATTTTGGATCCATTATTCAAGAGATGGAAACCAACACATCATACTTTGATTACTCTATGCAAAGTTCTACAAAGAAATCCAGGTGCTCCTGCTACTCTCAAACCAACAGAAAAGATGGTCAAGATGATTTTGAATGAGTTTCAATATGTGACTGGAGAGAGTCAAAAGATTCAAGCAAAGACAGATTATTTTTCCACTTTCAAGCATTAGTTCATTCCTTCAATTCTAACAGAAGATAAACAAATCAAAGGTTTTCAAGAATGGAACGATGAGTTCGATCAAACAGTTCCTTAGGTGATTGATCACTTGAAAAAGGATGAAGACATAAACATTCATAGTTTCAATTTGATTTTGGATAGAGTGATTGCACTAGATGCTAGATATGAAAAATTCATCATTAAAGTCAAAGTGTTGTTGGATGAAAGACGGAAGGATCACCAGGCCAATTTGCTCCAGATTCAAGAATACAAATGGCGTAGTGGTTACACCATATTTCAATGGTAGAAATGTCAATATCTTTTGACTGAAGATTGAACAAGCCAAGTCTATAGTGGAACTAAACAAGCATCAAGCTAGATTCAACAGGCACCAAGTCTTCAATAACAAATTTTGGACGTCCTCCTGTTCTGTCTCTTTCTTTTTTTATGCTTTTCAAAATGTATTCAAAATATATTTTGCAGTCTTATTAAGACTTGTCAAAAATTAAATATTGTAATATGTCATATCAAGGGGTGGGCATATGAAAAGTCATTTTTGGCATGTGAAAGGTCTGAAGCGTGTTGCTTCCTTCGTCCCTATAAGAAGGAAACCATGACCTTGGGAAAAGCTCTCTAGGAAATTGATTTTGGAAAGAGAAATTGTAAGGCATGTTCTTTGAAGCATATCAATAAAAGAAAATTGCATTTCTCTGGTGCCTAAAATCTAGTTCTCAATTACTTATTGAATGTTCTTGTTATATTTTATCTGGTTGTCTCCATTTGTCTTCTTCTTGTTATTTAAATTAGCGTATCAAGTATATGTCTATTTTTTGAAAGCATATTCCATGTTTTGGGTGATTTATCTAATAGGGTTTCCTCAAGTAGGAATTAAATTCCATTGAATAGGTCAATATAATTTGGAGGATCCAAATTGGATAACTAAGTAGAGCCAAGTAAAAACAATCTTGCATATTTATGCTAGTCATAGACAATATTACGCCAAGTAATTCAAGTTGTGACTAGAAAGTAAGCACAAATTTATATGTGATTAGACTCCATTACCCAGTTGAGAAAAAGACACCAAGCAATTCTTTTCCAGAATCATTTCCTTGTATTATATTCAAAAATCAAATTTTAATTTTCAATTTGTAGGAGTAGGAGTAGTGTGCACAACAAGAAAATAACCTATTCAAATCATATGCCAATCTGAATTAGTTTACATCTGATGATTTAATTGATAAAATTTCATAAAATCCATAATCTATCCATAAGTCACCAACCAATTTGAAGAGTAATTAATCATTGATTAACAAAAGGTACACCCACCTAGGCAAAGCACAGCCTAAAGTGTAGGCAATCCCAACCATTTTGGTTAATTCTATCAATTGGCCAAATTAGTTGCACAACCTAATCATAAATCTCAGCATCATTTTAGGGTTTTTGCATACTGCAAATTTGAGAACCAACACATATCATCATGAAATAATCATGAAAACCTACCTTACTTTCCTTCCAAAGGCAACTTCATAAGGATTATGGCTACCTCCATCATTCTCAAATCCTACATGCAAATATAATTGCACTATTTAGCTAAAATTAGTACACCAATGAACTCTATAATGAAACAAAGATAATCAAACAGGACCAAGGAGCACATATAAGTTGGTAATATAGGTGTCAAAAATATAGAAGTTGAAATAAGGATAGCAAAGAAAAATAACATACCTTTCTGTCACTCCACTAATTCAATCTAATTAACCATCTAGGTCTACTTTACTCTTTATTGTGTTGAGTATTGCCTCATGGTCAAATTCACAAACCTTCCACAAGGTCATGTTTAATGGTCTACCCCCATATTTGATCAAATGAACGTTTGATGCCACAACAAGGTTAAAATAATGAAGAATCTTCTTATGTGTGTCAAAGTCCTCAAACAACCACACATCAAACTTCTTCATTGGGTACCTTCTAAGCCATGTTCTAGTAGCAACCATTGATCCTATAGGGCACTTGATGCTTTCTACATCTATAATAGGGGCATCTAATTTATTTTTTACCTCAACACAATGACACAAATAATAATCCATTCCTTCTTCATTGTCTTCAGCTACAATAATTGCATAAACATGCTTTACATTGATATGTGCATTTAGTTTGATGAATATAGTCAACAATACAAAAAAGCTACAAAATAAGATGGAATATTAAATTTTATTAAATTTGAATGTTGATAATACTTGGTTGAACTAGATTTGAAACATGGTCAAAGTCAACCGATGATTCAATCTGTGTGAGTTGTAGTGTTGTCGGGAGTTGATACGTGTTAGTCAGGCTTAGGCTTCTTGTACACCATTCATCGAGCCATTGCTTTGACTCATAATCATACCAAGTTTGATATGTACATGAAGAACAAAAGCATACCATCCACCATGTATGAATACTCCATGAACCTGCATTAGAGATTCTAAAAGAGTGTAGCTCACTTGATCCTATCAATGTACAACAATCCACATATTTTACAATGTTAGTATCATCAACCAACCAAAAATATCTATGAATTGTAGACTTACCTTCATTACCTAGACCCATTGTAGCATTACACCATTTGACAATAGATCTCACATCTATCAACTCTTCATTGTCTTTGTACTTCAACTCTTCTTTTGCTAATACTCTTTTGATACATGCTCATGCACCATCATGCTCCCCCTTTCCATGCCCAACCTCATAAAAATTCCACATATGTTGAACACCATTCATCCTATGCATCCTTCTCAACCAATTAAACATCCATGAGTTCTTGAATTTTGATGCACAATTATATGACCATATGATATGTTGACCAAATGATATGCTCATGCTAGACAAATCATGGTAGAACATATAAATGCAACCTTGCATGAACTCTATAGAATGTGTGCGATCATCACTGATATAAAATTGATACTCCCTCGAGATCTTCCTATCATCCTCTATACTTTCATCTTCATGAATGACTGCTATATGCACAAATTTAGAAACCTACGTAGAGTTGTAATGCCGCGATTACACATCATTATGTGGCTATAGTGTGTAGTTCTCTACAAAGTCAACAACTGAAATGATGGTACCAAGTGGAAATGTGTCCTTGCATAACTTGAATTTCAAGTCCAACCATCAAGCTCTATGGGTATTCCTTGTATACTCATAAACTTTATTATCTCAAAAAATAGATATAAACTGATATGCTAGAATCTTTTGAATGACCAATTCACACATTTTTACTTCTTTAGCATCTTTTAGACTATATGCCACTATCTTATATTTTCCAAAACATACTATTTCATTTCCAATTGCATGTGTGTTCTCCATATGTTCACAAATTGGAAAATATTGCAACCCAAGTTACAATGATCACACATGCAATCCAAGCATATGTTATTGTGGAATAATTGACCATCCACTCTTTGGCATAAGATGCTCGATATGAAATCTCTTGAAGATATAGGTGGACACTTTATATTACACTCCTGCAAAACATCATTAGTATGCAAATCTACACATATTTATCTATAAACATCATAATGATTAGAAAACTCAATGTGTACTCTACAACAAGTTGTATGTGTGTGATTTATTCTGACATAAAAAGACTTTACCATTTCAAAATACCTTTAACTAATTTTGATTTGAGGATGCATCTCTTGAAATTTCTTGAAAAACTATGTTTGATTGACATAAAAAAAATGCTTTGAATGTGGCGCACAGTTTCGACAACCAATTCTCCTTACAACATCTCTTGCATTAGGAGATACCCTTGTGTTATTTTCCAAAATTATTCAATGAGGGGTCTCAAGGCTTCAACAACTTTATCTTTCTATGGCAGCCTCCTAGAGAATGCCCATAATTCATTGGTATTTGGGCCCTAAACTCTTTCATGCTTTCCAATGGCTCTCATTACAGTTTTTCTACTTATTTTCAATGCTTCACTTGTCTTTCTAATAAGGTGAGCTTTCTTTGTTTGATGGATTACTATTGTCGATGTAATGACACGTTGTGTTACATTACTATCCTTGGTGCATGAGGTGGAACCCACACTCTCATATGCACTCATTATATTTGTTACAATTGATTTTTCACTTCAAGCATTTCATGTTCTTAAGAAAAGAATCTTCATAATGGGCCTGAATTTTAGATGTCTCGTCAATTCAACAAATAGTTGACATCTACCAGTTTTATTTAAGTTCACAAAGAATGATTTCCATATCCTATTGGCATATCTTTAGAAAATACTATTGGGAATCTTACCCTGGATGGGCTTCAAAAAATTCTCATCGATATCAATTAGAAACTTAGGCTTTCTATGCAAAATTCTAGGAGGTTTTTTTAATGGTAAAGTTGACTTAGTATTAGGAATTTCTTCAATATTTACTTGAGATGGGATAGATGGCATACCTTAAATTGGAGATGGAAAAGATGAAAATCATTCAAGTTGAGATGGAGAATATGGTGTACCTTCAACTTGACATGTGAATGATGGCGTACCTCCAACTTGAGAAGAGAATGAAAATGTACCTTCAACTTGACCTGTGAAAGTTGGAGTGCCTCCAATTTGAGAAGAGAATGATGGTATACCTTCAACTTGACCTGTGAAATATGGAGTGCCTCCAACTTCAAGATTTAATTTCCTTGTTGAATGGAGGTTTTGCATTCATTCCCTTTGTGCCACCAATTTCATCTCTCTTAGCTTGATTAGATGATTCATGTTCGTCTTGAATTGGCAATGGTGGCATGTCTTCTTCTATGGTTGACAATTTTCTACTTTCATGAAGTCACCTCATTCCTTCTCTTTTCTTTGAATTATCAGCTTCATGCTCTTCTGGTGTTAGAGTCTTTGCTTGTTTCCTCGACATGATGATGATTTCTATATGCATCATGAATAAGACATAGATAAACTAGTCCATCTTCGTACAATAGAGTAAAGTAATCTCATACACAAATCTCAAAATATAATCATATAATTAAAGTGAATAAATAATTATAAATCTAAAAATTTATAGTTTCCTAGGATCAACATTACATCAATGGCCAAGATATGGTCAAAATTTACAAATGGTGTTAGGCACAATCTCTAGGTTAAATTCACATTTTCTTAACATATCTTCTCAAACATGCGTGTCTCCTTCACCTAGGTGAATTGGGAATGCAATTTCCAAGGTAACAACTTTAGTTGACAAGCATAAACAATTCTATAAGGATCTTCAAATCATGTAATATTCCTTCTTTTAACATAAATCTTCAATAGAAAGGAAACTTCCTTATAGAAATAGAATAATTTGCTACCTTTTTTACCTTCTTTTATTCTCATATTTATAAACAAAATTGTAAGGAGCTTGGTTTTTTTAGAACAACAGCAAATGAGGTCATCAAATCAATAATTTGTCCTCTGTTCATCTCATTATGTTAGCCAACATTTTTCTTGATCTTGTCATAGGTTTTCTTTTAGTACTTTCTTCCTCTATCATATTTTTGTTAAAATAGTGTATGTAGAGCAACCTCCTACTAGTTAACAAAAAATTGAGATAAACGAAAAATGAAACACAAATATTTTAATCAAGATCAATGAAATATTTGAAAACATGACAAGTTAGATTAAAGATGCAACATATTAATTCCTATTTAGAACAAATCCCTTCTCTAATCTGTCTCCAATTCATAGTCAAATTGGTTGTGAAATTATAATCAAGTGTCAAATTTAGTTTCTTTTGATCTTGACTACTACTTTATGGTTCATGACTCTTTCATTAAATCATGAAAAGGCTATGCATCCATCAATATCAATACTCTATCTTCCTTAACTATCTAATAACTCCTTGACAAGTCATTATCTATTCAAGACAACCTCATTGTGATTATAATTATCTTAATAACTATGCCAATGACATGTATGGTTATCTTTTAGTTGAGAGTAATCTTCCCTACCATATGAATATCCTTTCAAGACCACCTAGGTATGTTTATATAGTATCATGGATACCTTTTTGCATGGATTTGAGATTAATTGACTTATCATTTAGTCTTGATTACCACCTTGTGTATCAGTTGCTATCCTACACATGGGTGAGAGATCATAACTATTCCTAGGGTTGCATGACAGCTATTGCAATATAATTTAGTCTTTAGGGTGATATGATAGTTCTTCCAAGTGAGTATGCTCAAGTGACAATCCTTAGATTGATTTTAGCATGATGATAATTCATTGACTAACATGATTTCCCTTAGCATCCTTCTAATTGTTTATGTTAGTGTTTGAATCAGGATAATTGCAACATGTGATTGAACAACTACTCCACAGTGAAAGTGATTCCAAGACCTTTCTCTAGTTTATGATTATCCTTGAATTTTGATAAGACTCCCTTCATAAATATATACCAATACTATTGTAGACACCTAAAATTGACATGTTCTGATATCAAGCTTTCATCTACCATACTTCATGTAGTGCCCCTCCATTCTCACCTTGGATGTATAGGTGAATGGGTCAAGGCGCATGAAAGTGAAGGTAAATAATAGGAATATTCAAGGTAAGGTAAACAATTGATGTTGTACTATATAGATAGATGCTTCATCCATGTGTGGGTTCATATGATAGTTAATGTGTTTTATTGATAAATTCTATTGTGGCACTGATAATGCAGGTTTTGATATTGTTTTGCATTCCAATGATTAAGATGTTGATCTTACTACAAATGTTATATATTAGAATGGATCCCATGTGACTGATTCTGTTAGATTCATTTGTTATGATGGTACTTCTGACACTTATGATTTCATGCATCTGTATGATTAAGTGTAGATAGATTTGATTTGGTTAAGATTATGTGTTGAGCTAATCTAGATTGATATGACGTGGAAGGGACGATGTCACATCACTCACTTGTGAGTGCCCTGCAATGTTGCAATTCCTTTTTCCACCTAGTGCTAGCTTATATGCATCTATACATGCTTGATCATGACATTTGTTGCAGGATGCAGGTACCAGGCATTGACTCCACCTGAATTAACAGGTCTGAGCGTGCCTTGAACCCAATGGATATGTTGTTTCAGAGATAACTTAAGGTCCCACATCCCAACTCATTATCCTCGATTAGGATGCATGACATGTCTAGTTCAACCTGTCAAGTTCTGTTAGTATGTTGGTCTTGCAATTGATTTATATTTGATGGCGCTTGTTGGCTAAGTGTATTTTGGCCTGACTTGAGAACATGTTTGATTTGGTTTTTGACGGTTGTCCTGCTCAGTGGGCTAGGTTGTATGCCTAGATTTCGTTAGATAGTCGTAGTATTATTTGATCCACTAAGATACTTATCAAGGTCACATCATATTATCATTATTATTATTAATATTTAATAAGATTAAAATGGTAATTGACAATTGCCTAGTTCAAGATAATTATTTAAAGTTGTTTGAATATGAATTATTTTATTACTATTATTAAATTGATTTAATTGAGGGTATTTATAAATTTAAATAGGGAGTCAGGACTGTAAAGGTCAGGATTATTGTCATCATAAATGTATATTATTCCTTTTCTAATTACTTTATCTATTATTTAGATATTGGCCTTATCTATTATTAATTACTTTATCTAAGAAATGTTGAGATACATTTTCCTGTGCGGATCCATTGGCTATTTTTTTTGTGACGTCTGAGTGGAAACCTCATGGATGAAATTTGATTCAATTCACCTGGAAATTTGAACCTGGGTCACTGATATGATTTGTAAGTTCTGCTGCATTCATTGCCTGAGCTTGTCTTACTTTCGACAGAGTTAGGTAAGTTCACTCACTCACTCTGTCTCATCCCTCTGTACATTTACCTTGTCTGTAAGCAGAAATGCCAAAGATTATTTATCTTCTCACTGAAATTCAACCTGAATTTCCATTCTCATAGCATATAAATCATTGAATATGCATATTCTCAGAGAGAAATATGCGGTTACTAGGGTAGCTTCATCCTCCTTGTCTCATTCTATATGTAGTGGATTTAATATTAGTTGGTTTACAAGTTCAACTACCAATTGTCCACATTCTGATAATTCCTCTAAACATGTAGTACTAAATTCCTTTCTCCTATTAGAGTACCATTGACCATGGGTGCTAGGGGAATTTCTGGGAGGCATCCTTTTTGCCCCTGGGATCACCCAACTAGGCCTACTTAATCCTAGCCATTCTACTATAGACATCATCAAATCTTGTATTGATTCTTTTGCAATGGTTGATGATGGGGAAAGAGAGTGAAGGTTGGGCATGGCCCTTCATTGTGTTGGGGTTGGTGTGGTCCTTCATTGCATGATTCAAATTGGTGGCAGATTTCACTGCTAGCCACAACCTTCATCAACCCTGCCTTCAATTTGTCTGTAGACAAGTTTTATTTCTCTCGTGGTTATTGCGTTCAATTGTCCTCTTGTTAGTTTGGCTCTTTTGTCACTATAATTTTGGTTAGTTTCAGCATGATGATTATTTCTGGAGCTTATGTTCAGTCCCACAAGTTATTTCAATTGATTGTATTTTTGAGCCTCATTGAGCTATTTTGGTCATCTGTGGACATTAATATAAGCTCTTTGTGTATTTCTTCAGCAGTCAAGGGCATGCAAACAAAACTTACATTCTTTTCGGTTCAATTGGGTATGACTATGCTTGCACTTGATTCCACCCCTTAGAAATGTAACAGTCCAAGAAATATTTAGTCTTTACAAACCTAGGTATCTACACATTTTACCACCCTATTATTTGTCACTACTTACCAAACTGCAAATATTCAATGAAAGTATGCTACTTTAAAACAAAATATTATTGAGTGAGGGTTTAAGTGTGTCATTGAATCAACACAATAATGTTTAAGGGGTTTTCAAGGTCTCTGTAGCTCAATATAAACAAAAAAATGTCTTAACTCATAAGCAACCTTAGACATTAGCATTTTTTTATGTTTGCCATACAATCCAAGCACATATTTTTGTGACTGAGAACAACATTCATTATCTCCTCCAAGCAAACAAAGCTAAGACAATGTCAAGCACATCTTAAATCTTTCTGATAATATTTGACTCAATATTCAAAATCATCCTCCATAAAGAGGCTTGACATCATGATAGGAAGCCCTTTAGAAAATATGGATAATTTGATTACATGGTTAAACGGGTTACTTAGATAAGTATATCTCAGATACACTGTAGCCAATTGAGGATTTTAAAGTAGTTTCAGGATACTTCCATCCAAAAACATATGTTAGCTCAAAATGAAGGTAATCGAAGTCTGAATTAGCATGCAGAGGATGTACAACAGTCATATATGCAGTAAATAGTAAATAGACATATATGTGATAAACATTAAAAATAATCATTTATGCAGTAAATAGTCATAACTCCTCTTTCAAATGGCATCCTTTGCATAAAAATTAGCTAGGAGTGAATATTGAAGCAGAGTCTTGAGGCATTTTGTTAAACAGTTCATGTGCTTCATGCAAGATTCTACCTTTTGAATACATGTGTGCCGGTTGCACTAGCTTAAAAGTTTTTAAGGCTTTCAACAACTCCATTTTAAATATATCCTGCAATCGTGGCATTCTATGAGACCATATTTCTTAATGACCCCACGTTTTGTACACCTGTCCACCAGGGCACTTACAACTGCCACATCTAGCAAAAATTCCCCTCGTGCTATGCTTCGGTGAATGTATCACTATCTTCATTATTATTGGAGATCTGATATGGTGCACATTATTATAATGCAAGCTAATTTTTTAGATTGTTTTGTTTAGCGTCACCGATAATCTCCACAAGATCATTGTCTCGTGACAATCTTGAATATAAATTTTGTTGCACTGGGGCAATCAGCACATACTCAAGGTTCTTAACAACTCTAGTAGTTGTTCCATGGGGCATGTTTGACAAACCAAATGCGATTGCCACCATGGTGGCAACGAAATAATTCTTTTTACTATTTCTCCACAGTATTAAGTAAATATCTTGAATCTAGAAAATACCTTGCTGCCTTCATCTTACAAGCCAATTTGTCCAACTTTGCATAGATCTCTGTCATCTATGGATGTGATCTGTCTACTACACAAAAGTATGTACCATTTTATGCCCTTAAATCCAAGTGCAGCCAGTGATATTTTTAAGCCCTTTATCTTTCTTTTATCTCTTTACCAAATTTGAACCTCACCACACCTGTCGACTTATGCATAGATGTATGAACATAAGTTGATATATTCATATGTTATCTACAGGCACCAAGAAAACACATCCATACAACCACCACAGATTTAATTTGCTTTTTCCATCTATTGTCAATTGAGACCAGTAACGTTTAGTAGAGACCATATTCATATTACCACCTGGTAGGCATATAGAGCTTCCTATATCTGTCATCCTAAACATATTCCTGATCTTTCGTAGCCCTCTTCCTTCCATTGTAGTTCCCAGACAATCCTATATTTATGCCTGCAAACGAAAGGGCAATATCATGCACCATTAGAAATATAACCATTCAATTCTCAAAATAGTACCCAAGAAATCCAATATAATTCAGGTAGAGCTCTTCTCTCTTAAGAGGTGTCTTATTGAATAGCAGTTTTCACCTGGTGATTTTATGTCAAAATGGCTGGTCCAGCTATCACGTCCCATTTGCTATCATAGATTTTATGCCTTCTTAGTCAAGATACAATCATAGTAGAATTCCTCCTTGCAACCATTGTATTTCATGAGAAGACATCTCTTTGCTATGTTTTGTCAAACAGTACACGTGCCTTGCCAATACTTCTACATTTTGCGTACATGTTATTCTGAGCATTCATAGCTATAATATCTGGAAAAGTTTCCTTTCCCTCCATGCATTGATGGATGCCCTTTGCTATTCTAAAACAACCTTTGGCGCTGGCAGAAGTTGTAGAACTTGGCATTCAATCTGTTAGATGTACCTGCTTAAAACAAATCCATTTTGTGGATATTTTACAACCACTGCATTCATGTCTATCATGGAACATTCTCGAGTGATAGTGGAATTCTTTTGGAACAGTCATACTTTTAAGTGATAGGAAATTTCTTTCAATTCATTTGATTGTTGTATGATTGACCAACTACGATGTCAACTTGGTAGGATCTTGTACTTATTTATGGTGTGTTTAACGAGACAAAGGTATAAAAGAAATTAGTTCAACTGAGTGAAGTGTTAACATTGGTTGATATGAAACTATGTTGTGTCTATGAGTTACATTGATAGGAATTATGTATCTCAGAACTGTATTGTCTTCCTACATGTTTTAGAAACCAATTTAATTGTTTGTTTAACTTCATTATACAATCTTAGAACTCTTGTAGGTATGGTTATAGATTGTTGTTGATTTTAATATGAATTCTTGTCGAGATATAGCTTAAATCTAGTTGCTAATATGATTAAATGTAATTGGATATGACAAAATTATTAGGGTAATGAATTGTGTGTGTGTGTGTATATATATATATATATATATATATATATCTTGTATTAGATTGTCGTTTAAAGACAAATGTAAATCAAATATTATAGTTAAGTGATTTTATTAAATTAAATTATTGAAATTTAGTTGATTGGACCAGTTGATTTATCTATAGTTTGAAAGGAATACAATAAAGAAAATTAGTAGATATAGATTGCATTGCATCTGATGCATCTGTTTAATTAGATTAATTAAAGGTTGATATGATTATATAGTTATAGATTTATTAATGTCATGTGTAATCTGCTATAGTGGATTAGTGGTTGAGAAGGCATCATCTAATTATAAGAGTTTTAATATATAATTATTTTGGAAATAGGTTCAATAATTACCTATGTGTTAGAATTAGATATGTATCAAATGAAGTTATGTTATTGGTATCATGTTATTCTCTTTCAACATTGTTGTAATACATTTAATTAGTATTACTATTCTAGAATCACTAATATTGGAGATGTAACAGTGTGTATTGCCTTGTAAGTCAAGTCAATGGTATTGCAGAAAAAGTATGATAGCTTGGGAGAAGTAGGGTTTCTTTATTGTTTTGGGCCATGCCATGTGAGTGAAGTACCTTGAGGAAAAATCTTGTTAGTTTAAAGTTGTTAATGAAGAAGTCAAGTTATCCTTTTTAGTTATTAATTTTGAGTATATGTGTGAAGTTTGGTTTGAAGTGTTTTAGATCTTGAGGTATCATTTTGAAAACTGGTATAAGTAATTATATTGTGGCTAACCTCTAATTAACTTTTAGGCTATGTATATATACTTTCATAAATACAAAGTCTCTTAACTAGAGAATGTGGTAATGAATTAGGGGCCGCTAATGAATCATGTACTTTCTCTAAGACCTATGGTTGGTGTGTCATTTTTATATGATGTAATTATTGAATTTTATTGAAATTCGATGAGGGATCTTAGTCTATGCTCTCTATAAATAAGGACCCTTTACCTTTGTTTGGGCATTCGGGGTTTGGATAGCTAATTAGGAGTTCGATTCAAGAGTTGATAATCAGTCTAGAAAAGTTGTAATTGTACGCCCTTATATTTTAATACAAAGTTTTGATGTTGAGAAAATTCCGCTGTGTATAAATTGGTATCAGAGCCATGTTCATGTGTTTATTGATTTATGTTATTGTTGAGTGTGAGTAATATTACTGAAAGTTCTACTAGTAGCATGCTGTAGTACCTATGGAGGGGTGCAGTAAGACCCATGTTGAAGGCCAAAGGATAGTGCCGTGTGAAGGGCAGTGAGTCACCAAAAGTAGCAAGGAATATCGCGAAAGATTATCAGTAAGTTTTATTCCTCACCAATGGCTTTGCGTAGATCTATGGATGCAAGTTCTGCTTTGTCTGATGTACTGCATAACTATTTTCAAGATGGCAATACTCATGTAGTAGATGATAAGGGTAATTTTAAGTTTCCAGATGTTCGAATCAATACATTTTATCCTGAGAAAGGCATTAAGGCTAAAATTTGTGACTCTGTGCGTCAAAGTGAAATAAATCTCTTAGTATCTGGTACTGGTATTTGTCCAATATATTTACCATTTCTACTTCCTGAAGATGTCTCCTGATGGCAAGATAAAGGTTTCTTCCATGTCCATTTCCCACATGTCGACTTTATCGTCCATCCTCATTTCAATTATAACATAGGTGCTGAATTTTTTGCCAATTAATTGATACCTGATGTCAGATCTGGGAACAAGCTGTTATTGCCCAATTCCGTGGTCTCCTCAGCACTGAGAAAGGAGATGGGATTCTCTCAGTCCAACCTAACTTCACCCTCTCACTTTCTGATAAATTCATTTCTTCCGCTTTCTGCTTACTTCTGCAAGTAAAAGGTGTCTCTTTAATGCCTGGTTCTATCTATGCCACAATTGGAGGTCGATGTATTTACAGAATCATGAATACTATGTATCCACCAGTTTCCTTACCCACGGGGGTATCTTTCCCAAGAGGATCTTCTAATCTTCTTAATTATGGTCATTTTATTGATGCAACTGGTTTCGACATAGGATTCCCTATAATAGAACAACTATTTGACAGGCAAAAGCCACAGTTTATTGACCTTCCGATTCATAGAAATAGGTTCTCTAAAAGACCACTATTCCAATCTCGCAGAGTAGGCACCATAACATTATAGTCTGTCCCTGGTGAAACAATCCTTGAGCAACCATTGATAGATGAAACTCAAGCCAGAGCTCAACCACTAGCTCGTAGCAGATCTATGGCTTATAGTTATGCTAGCTCTAATAGGAAACCTTATGTAGATTACAATCCTGAAGAATGCTCTACGTCTAGTAATAACTCCCAAAGGTTTAAACAAATGCCTTCTAGATCATCCTTTTCTTCCCAATCACATAGGTCTATTCCAGTAGAAAATCTAGATCAAATAGATGAACTGGCTAGACAAGTAAGTGCTAGATTACATCTTGCTCCAAAACAAGATGAGGAATCAGAGAGAAAGAGAAAAGGAAAAGGGATCAAAATAGCTAAACTAGGAGAGCATGCTAGCATGATGCAAGAACATCTACCTAGATATGGATCTGAAAGGAGATCAAAGCATACTGTACAAGTAGATCCTTCTACTGCTGTTGAGTTGGTCAGCTATACTCCTGGCAGATGGCCGACACAAGATAGTTATCAGGTTGTTAACCTTGATGAGAAAACATGGGGCAGATATGAAGCTAAAGTTCACACAAAGGTGGGAACAAAACAAAAGAACTCTGAGGCACAAAGAAATTGGCAGTCTTCCTAGATGCAAACTACTTCAGAAAACATAGATGACATAGCAGTAGATGTCAAGCAAAATATAAATAGGACTATTTCTGTTTATGATGGTATGTTGCAAATACGGAGTAGTCAATATAAGACAGAAACTGCTGTAGGTAGAATTGATAAGCAATGCACTTCTACCTTAAATAATTTTGGCACATTAAATTATCAAGTAAGTCAGACACATACAATGGCTACAAATATTCAGTCTAGTAGTGAAAGGATAGAAAATGAAGCTTCTCAGATCTATAGTCAAGTTACAATGTTTGACAACAGACGAGATACCCAGACTAAGGAAAATAAAGTATTACTTGAGCATGTTGCTAGAAACCTAGAAAAGGTCAGAAAATATGCTAAGAAAATTAGAGTATCTCAAAAAGAAAAGATAGTTCTGAGGAAGAAACTGAGGATGCCAAAACCCAGAAATCTTAGAAAATAGATCCTAAGCCTAGACCGAAGATACAGAGAAGGAAAAGTCTTCTTTTCTCTGAAGAAATTACAGAAGAACCAGTATCTTCTACACAAAGAAGCCATACACCATAGATGCCCTCCAAGATAGTTCTTCCAAAACAAAAGGAACATATGCTTCAGGCTATGGAGCAGTTAAAAGATTGGCTTCAAGAATGCCAACTTGAGGATAATGAGCCTGTGTATATGGAAGAACCAGCGGCAGCCATGAATTCCTCCGATGAAGAAATATTTGAAACAATTTCTATTCCAGAGTCAGTATCTGAAGAAGAATATTTGTCTTCTTATGATAACCCTGTTATTGAAAATTATGAGGATTGGGAACCCTTGTATATGGCTAGTCAGACTACGATAGAAAATGAGATAGATGTGGAAATGAAAGATGCTATGTCAGAAAATGCCAGACCTGAAAACTTAAGAGCACATGGGTTTGTCAGTGCCGTGCTATCAGCCACATTAAGATTCTGACAATAGGATGCAACCCTATCTAAAAAGCAAGATCCCCATTATCACTTTTGGGTGTAAAGTGAGCCGTGATCACATGCAGTGTGTCTCATGTGAAGAATCTTTGTACGCTCTATCTTTGCTTTATTCTCCACTACCTATAGTGTTGGACGTGTGTCTAGTTTGCATGGTCGGTTTCCAAAGTTAGTTTTAGGTTTTGAAGTCTGAATCATCCTATAAATAAGGACCCTTTACCTTTGTTTGGGTATTCGGGGTTTGGATAGCTAATTAGGAGTTTGATTCAGGAGTTGATAGTCAGTCTAGAAAAGTTGTTATTGTAAGCCCTTATATTTTAATACAAAGTTTTAATGTTGAGAAAATTCTGCTGTGTATAAATTGGTATCAGAGCCATGTTCATGTGTTTATTGATCTATGTTATTGCTGAGTGTGAGTAATATTACTGAAAGTTCTGCTAGTACCATGCTGTAGTACCTATGGAGGGGTGCAGTAAGACCCGTGTTGAAGGCCAAAGGATAGTGCCATGTGAAGGGCAGTGAGTCGCCAAAAGTAGCAGGGAATATCGCGAAAGATTATCAGTAATTTTTATTCCTCACCAATGGCTTTGCGTAGATCTATGGATGCAAGTTTTGCTTTGTCTGATGTACTGCATAACTATTTTCAAGATGGCAATACACATGTAGTAGATGATAAGGGTAATTTTAAGTTTCCAGATGTTCGAATCAATACATTTTATCCTGAGAAAGGCATTAAGGCTAAAATTTGTGACTTTGTGCGTCAAAGTGAAATAAATCTCTTAGTATCTGGTACTGGTATTTGTCCAATATATTTACCCTTTCTACTTCCTGAAGATGTCTCCTGATGGCAAGATAAAGTTTTCTTCCATGTCCATTTCCCACATGTCGACCTTATCATCCATCCTCATTTCAATTATAACATAGGTGCTGAATTTTTTGCCACATTAATTGATACCTAATGCCAGATCTGGGAACAAGTTGTTATTGCCCAATTTCGTGGTCTTCTCAGCGCCGAGAAAGGAGATGGGATTCTCTCAGTCCAACCTAACTTCACCCTCTCACTTTCTGATAAATTCATTTCTTTCGCTTTCTGCTTACTTCTGCAAGTAAAAGGTGTCTCTTTAATGCCCGGTTCTGTCTATGCCACAATTGGAGGTCGATGTATTTACAGAATCATGAATACTATGTCTCCACCAGTTTCCTTACCCACGGGGTATCTTTCCCAAGATGATCTTCTAATCTTCTTGATTATGGTCATTTTATTGATGCAACTGGTTTCGACATAGGATTCCCTACAATAGAACAACTGCTTGACAGGCAAAAGCCACAGTTTATTGACCTTCCTATTCATAGAAATAGGTTCTCTGATAGACCACTGTTCCAATCTCGCAGAGTAGGCAACATAGCATTACAGTCTGTCCCTGGTGAAACAATCCTTGAGCAACCATTGATAGATAAAACTCAAGCCAGAACTCAACCACTATCTCGCAGCAGATCTATGGCTCATAGTTATGCTAGCTCTAATAGGAAACCTTATGTAGATTACAATCCTAAGAATGCTCTACATCTAGTAATAACTCCCAAAGGTTTAAACAAATGCCTTCTAGATCATCCTTTTCTTCCTGATCACATAGGTCTATTCCAGTAGAAAATCCATATCAAATAGATGAACTGGCTAGACAAGTAAGTGCTAGATTACATCTTGCTCCAAAACAAGATGAGGAATCAGAGAGAAAGAGAAAAGGAAAAGGGATCAAAATAGCTAAACTAGGAGAGCATGCTAGCATGATGCAAGAACATCTACCTAGATATGGATCTGAAAGGAGATCAAAGCATACTGTACAAGTAGATCCTTCTACTGCTGTTGAGTTGGTCAACTATACTCCTGGCAGATGGCCGACACAAGATAGTTATCAGGTTGTTAACCTTGATGAGAAAACATGGGGCAGATATGAAGCTAAAGTTCACACAAAGGTGGGAACAAAACAAAAGAACTCTGAGGCACAAAGAAATTGGCAGTCTTCCTAGAGGCAAACTACTTCAGAAAACATAGATGACATAGCAGTAGATGTCAAGCAAAATATAAATAGGACTATTTCTGTTTATGATGGTATGTTGCAAATACGGAGTAGTCAATATAAGACAGAAACTGCTGTAGGTAGAATTGATAAGCAATGCACTTCTACCTTAAATAATTTTGGCACATTAAATTATCAAGTAAGTCAGACACATACAATGGCTACAAATATTCAGTCTAGTAGTGAAAGGATAGAAAATGAAGCTTCTCAGATCTATAGTCAAGTTACAATGTCTGACAACAGACGAGATACCTAGACTAAGGAAAATAAAGTATTACTTGAGCATGTTGCTAGAAACCTAGAAAAGGTCAGAAAATATGCTAAGAAAATTAGAGTATCTCAAAAAGAAAAGATAGTTCTGAGGAAGAAACTGAGGATGCCAAAACCCAGAAATCTCAGAAAATAGATCCTAAGCCTAGACCAAAGATACAGAGAAGGAAAAGTCTTCTTTTCTCTGAAGAAATTACAGAAGAACCAGTATCTTCTACACAAAGAAGTGTTGGTCATGATGTTAATCATTCGCAAACATAGAATAAAAGTTACACAACAACCTTTACTCATCTTGAAAGATACGATGAATTCAAAGAATTCATGATCCCAAGTCTCCGTTGATTAGGTCTTAATCTACTGACGTTACTCAGTGGTTGATGTGTGTTGCTGTTTTCCATTCAGGGGCCTTACGTGTTTCTACACTGTTCATCATCATCTTCTTCAAATATCCTGCTCTGGATGTTCGCTCTGCATAAGTCTCCAACAATTCTACCTCTGCACTGTAAATTTAGTCAAATAATGTGCATACAGGCTGATATTTGCATGATTTCTACCATTATCTATGATTCTTTGCATGATATTTTCAATATTACATGCATTTAACTCAAATATGCTAAGGATCTTCAGTTACCTACGGGATTTCAGCATACTTCACTGTTTCTGCTTGTTATTTATCATGATTTGCAGTTATGGTGATGAATTAATGAAATTGAAAAAAGGAAAGGGTTAGAGAGTGAGATTCCTAAAATTACTGGACTTAGATCACTGATTCACATACAAGCTCCCATACTTGCAATGAAAAGAAGGAAAACTAGAAATCATACTTCACCAGGACATTCCACAAATCCGCATGATCTAGTGCAAAGCTTCAAAGGAAAGTTGACAACAACATGTAATGAAATGAAAGCGCTTCCAGTTGAACACAGCATTCACCAGTACATATCCAGAAATCAACAGAAGATTACGTAAAATTTACAATCAGGATGTAATCTGGAACTTCATATTCATTCAGTATGCTCAAGAACAGGTACATTTACAGTGATCTGAAGAAAGAACCTTGACATTTCAACAATTCTATCTTCATTAGTCTCAGTAATCCGATCTCCTAACTTATTCTACAGTAATTGACTCTTTGCGCCAGATGCGTCTGTGTATTCTAATGTATTCCTCCCTTTCTAAAATGACAAGCTCTGGATGTTATATAGAACAACTGCCAGAAAACGGTTACAATGATCCAAGGATCAGGATCCTCTCATAACAAACAACGGCCCAGATGAAAAGCACATGCTTCGTCAGTTAGCAAATGTACAGCTGGCACAGAATATTCCAGCATCTTCAACTTGATTCGGCCTCCAGCTGGCGAACAGCATATTTGACAATATCCTCTTCATGCCTGGCTCATGTTGACTCCATGCGCAACTTTGTAACGCTCAGCCTCAGCAGCATCATCATGATCTCAACGCTCAGCTTCAGCAGCATCATGACTTCAATGTTCAGCTTCAGCAGCATCATGATGATTCCCTGCAAGAAAACAGAGAAACATAAGGTTCATCATCATCATGATAAACAACAGGAAGTAAACACTTTATTAAACATACCTCCCCATGTGCAGCTACAGGCAATCAAGCCTTACCTGTGAAAATATGCACTAAATGCATAAACAGCATGAAAACAACCAAGTCAACCCTCGTTGACCAAAAATCAGGCAGTCAGGCTTTCAAATTTCCATCGCTTCATGTTTTTTGCCCATTCTCCTGTATATCGGGTTCAAAATATGATGATGATGATCTCAGATTATACAAAGAAATAATCGCCTTTCAACCATCCCAAGAAACCGGCCTTGCATCATCATCATATTTTGCATCGGCGTGACTACATATGATCAGGGTGACAATTTTACCTTATGCCGACGGCAACAGTTATACCGACGCCAAAAAATCATGATGATGACCAACTAGATATCTTCAAAGTGGCTGCAGGATATCACAAAATATGATGATCCTCCTTTCCTAATATTCTGATGAAAAGCACATCAGGATGTTTTGCTCTTGCACATTCGGGAAAGAAAGACATCGTCATCATCATCATGATGAAGACAAACAGGAGGACCTGGAAAATGATCCTGCCGCTGAGGAAAATCATGATGACGTCATCGTCATCATCAGGCTTGGATAAAACGCAAAGGGATGACGTCATCGTCATGTTCGTTAAAATCAGGAGGTAAATGGAATATCGGGTTCCCCTAAGGAAGATGATCAGGTCAAGAAAGCAGCATGACCCCGTTTTCAGCTAAGGCGATCCTCGGAAGATCAAGATGATGATGATCATCATCATCATATTCGCACTGGGCGATCTAAAACGTGATCCTGCTGAAAGTCCTGATGACGTCATCAGGATATCCGGGGCTTGTGTTAATCTTCGAAGATGACGTCATCGTCATCATCATATTGGCGAACAGGATCATACCCTGGAAAATATCCTGCCGAAGGACAAAGGTGATGGTGACGTCATCGTCATCATCATATTTGCAAAAGGTTATACTCGTCGGCAGGAGGATATTACGAACTGTTGGGAGAGACGAACAAGATCATGATCATGATGATGATGTTCAACACGACTTAAGAAATGAAAATCACCCTCCGCTTCGAAAGATAAGGTGATCATCATGATCACGCAAAAGGAGGTCAGGAGGATATTAGGAAATGTCGGGTCTCGAAATATCATGATGATGTCTATCACCAAGACCGTCGTGCGCGCAAACTATGCAGATGGCATATTTCCCTAAGTAAGATGATATTATAATATCAGCATGATATTATAATATCGGGTGATGCTAAATATCATGATGCTCGCAATGTTGGAATATCATGATGCTCGCTTGCAATGTTTCTAAGGTTACTCGACGGGTAAAATATACCTGCACTTAAGATTGACGTCCGGATGTTTCGGGACTGCATGATTTTCATCAGGTGATAAAGTAAGATCATGATGATGACCTTTGGCGATATAAAAGACCGCCTGACGGGAAAAGATTACTACGACTTAAACTTGACGTCCGGATGTTTCGACCTCAGGATATTATCGGGGGGCTTTCCAAATATCATGATGATGATGTTCATATAGCAATTATCAGGTTTGACCAAAACTTTGACTGCTCACAACTCCCTCATATGGACGAATTTTCAAGTGATGTAAAAGGCAAACCTGCATGGAATTTCAAACTCTTTCTAACCATGAAGTCATAGAAACAAAATATGAACTTTGAAAAACTAACCTCATTATGATGACCTACCTCATCCTGACCCTCATGATGATGATGCACCTGACTTAAATTTTTTTTTTTACCAAACCGCCAGAAACAGACAACACAAGCCAAAACAAAAGCTGGGTCCCTGTTTTGCCAAGTCAAAATGGGGCGTGTTGTGTAACCACACAACAACTTGCCACCAAAGAAAACAACAAAATTCAAATGATTCAAGTGATGTGATCACATTCATCTATAGTGTTCTAATTCTGTCTAAGTAAATCATCATGATCTTTGAATGATAAAATTTCATTATGGTGATAAAGCTAACAAAGGATCAGGTGTGTGCATATGATTAATTATCCTCCTCTTGAAAGCAAGTTGAAAACATAAGTAACTGGTGTTAAACTACATAGTTGGAGATCATCCCTCATAGCCAACCTGGATAGAGCCTTGCTGCCAGCAGGTGTCTATAACCCCGGCAAGGTTATCTATACAATCTCCCTAAGTAGAGCCCCACTGCCAGCAGGCGTCCATAGCCCCGGTAGAGTTACTTAGATGGCCTAATTTTATTTTGTTTCTGATTTTCCTTTAAAAATTTAAATTTGATATCATCATGTCTGCTCATTTGTACAAGGTGTAGTCACTTGCAGCTTTAGGTTGGAGATTGTATTGGTAGCAAGGGAGTCCCTTTAGATTTTTCACTTAACACCTATACTCATATCTTCAACAAGCCCAAGGCTGTTAGGTGTTTCATTGTGTTTGATTCACTTTGGACAAGAAAAAGTACCCTGATGAAAAGACATCATAAACCTGATCATGAGTATTTATCAGAATGAATTACAATCTATATCTAAATCTGATCTCATCACTTGAATCCTAACAATTTAGTTATTTTCTTAGGTGATGAAGTGCATCATCCTGACTTACCAGAACAAGGTCCCAACCAACAAAACAACAACAACAACAAGCAAACACTGTACAAACAACTATACAAATATACAATATGATACACAAGACTGCCATGAAGTCACTCAGGCCTGGAAATAATGTTTGAGGAATTGTCCATTGACTGGCAACGGGACATCCTCACCTGTCAGGTTCTTAAGCCTATAAGTGCTGTCTCCTAAAATTTCAGAAATCTGAAAGGGACCTATCCATAGTCTATCGAACTTACCATGATCACCTTTCCTTTCATGGGCTTTATCCCACATCAGGACTAAATCTGATATCCTGAAAGCTTTAATTCTGGCTCTCTTGTCAAACCAGCGTTTGACAACAGCCTGATGTTTTGCAAATTGGTCAATTGCTTGGCTTCATTTTTCTTCCAGATGCATCAACTGAAGCAACCTGACTTCCTGTTTATTATCTATGCCTAGATAGTCTTGGGCAAACTGCAGAGTAGGAATTTTCAAGTTTACAGGGAGGATAGGATCTACCCCATATACTAGCTGGAAGGGTGAGTTTCCTAATGCAATTTTCATTCTAGTTCTGTCTACCCATAAGGCATATTTCAGAAATGAGTTCCATTCCCTGGGATTTTTCTCTATCAATTTTCTTATGATACTCAGTAAATTCTTATTGGTGGATTCTGCTAATCCATTTCCCTGGGGATAGTAATTGGATGAGAACTTAAGTATAATCCCATGATCAAAAGCCCAACTTGACAATTTAGTGGAAATGAAGGCAGAACCATTATCACTTACCAATGCATAAGGAGTTCCATACCTGGTGACAATGTTGCTTTCCAGAAATTTAATGACATCATCAGCAGTACAAGTTTTGCTGCTGATAGCCTCAGTCCATCTGGTACAATAATCAGTAATTGTTAGGACATACCTCTGGCCTGAAGAAGACGGAGGATTGATTGGTCCTATGAAATCCATGCCCCATTGTGCAAATGGGCGCTCCTCCATCACTGGTTGCAATGGTTGTGCAGCATATTTTTCTCTGTTGGCAGCAACCTGGCAAACATGACAACATTTAACATGATCAGCTGTGTCCTTAAAAATGGTAGGCCAGTAATATCCTGCTCTGAGGATTGCATGTGTTGTGGCCAACGCTGATCCGTGGGCAGTTCCAAACTTGTCATGTAGCTCTGTCAGAACTTTATTGGCTTCTGATTTCTCTAAGCATCTCAGGTATATCCCTTCATAATTCTTTTTAAACAGGGCTCCTCCCTTCATCATATATTTCTGGGATCTCATCTTCAAGGCTCTTCTCTGTGAAGCCTGCATCCTCAAAGGACATCTTCCAGTGATCAGGATGTGCCTGATGTCTGAATACCATTCTTTATTGTCTTTTTCATCTATCACATACTGTTGACTGATGATGTTTGGATCAGTTTCAGATATCATCTGGCTCAGAGCCTGTCCTCTTACTAGCTTCATGGGTGTGATCTCCATGTCATATTCTTGTAGTACCGTAATCCATTTGGCCCTTTTTTCACCAGGTTCACTCTGCATCAGCAGCATCTTTACTGCTGCATCAGGTACCACAGCAATCACTTTGCTCCTCAGTATATAATGTTTGAACTTTTTTACTGCTCTGACTAATGCAAGTGCCTGTCTTTCAACATCTACATATCTCAACTCAGCATCCCTGAAAGGACAGCTCATGAAGGCAATTGGTTTCTCTTTTTTATCTTCATTTCTTTGAGTTAACACTGCTGCAGAAGTATGTTCTGAAGCAAATGAGTAGATGTAGAAATCTTTTGTATAATCTGGACTAATGAGGACAGGAGCATCTGAAATGGCCTTCTTTATATCTTCAAAAGCAGCTCTGGCTTCTGGTGTCCAGTCAATTTGTGCATCTTTTTTCAACATGGCATTCAGTGGTCTGACAATCTCAGCAAAGCCAGTGATGAACTTCCTCACAAAATTTATCTTACCAAAATAAGATTTAAGCTCCTTTTTGCTTCCTGGAAGTGGTAATTTCATAATAGATTCCACCCTGTCAGGATCAATGATAATCCCATCTTCTGTGATCAGGTGGCCTAGTAACTTTCCTGTTGTGACCCCGAATATGCACTTCTTGGGATTCAAAGATATTCCATATTCTTCACACTTCTTCAGTACATTTCTGAGATCAGCAACATGATTTCCCCTTTCTTTGGAGAACACTGTCAGGTCATCCATGTAGATGACTATACATTTTCCTATTAAGCCTCTGAAGGCTATGTCCATTGCTCGCTGGAATGTAGCTCCAGCATTTATCAATCCAAATGGCATACGTCTATATGCAAATATCCCCCATTTTGTGGTGAAGGCAGTCTTTAATCTGTCAATTTTATCAACCATCACTTGGTTGTATCCTGAAAAACCGTCCAAGAAGGACATCATCTTGGCTCCATTTACCATCTGCAGAACCTCATCCAAAGAGGGCAAAGGATAGTTATCTTTTTCTGATGCTCTGTTCAGGTTCCTGAAATCCACACACAATCTGATGTCCCCATTCTTCTTCCTGACTGGTACCAGATTTGCCACCCAAGTGGAGTGCCTTACCGGAAATATTATCCGTGCATTTAACAATTTCTTGACCTCTTCAAGGATGATGGGCTCAAGCAGAGCATTGACTGGCCTCTGCTTCTGTCTGAAAGGTTTTGCATCTGGCTTGAGGGGTATAGTATGAGTTATGACAGAAGTGTCATACGTCTTCAGCTCGTCATAAGTCCATGCAATTACATGTATATAATCCTTAAGGGCCTGAGTTATTCCATCTAACTCTTCAGGTGTACAAACCTTACCCAACAAGACATTCTTCTTGTCATCAGCTTGTCCAATATTCACCTGTGAATATTGACCTCCATCTGCCTTAGGCAGATCCTTATGTTTGAGCATATTATCCAGATCAAAGGCTCTTTCTAACTCAATCATACCTTTGGGAATTGTGTTGCCAGGCAACTCTAAAATCTCATCTTCTTCCCAGACATGATCTTCCATACCATTTTCATCTATGATCTGAGCTTCAAATACATCTCTGTTTGATATGAAATCCAGGATATGCTGATCATCATCAAACACTTGGAGATTAGTCACATTGTCAGGTACCGAAGGTACTGACACCAATTCTATTGAAAATCTCTTCAGACCAGATATAGACAGTGGTTCCAGCGTACTGGCGGCCTGAGCAAGTGCATCTGCCCTTTGGTTCTGTTCTCTTGGCACGTGAACGATGTTGAAGGCATCAAAGTCTTCAATCAGGTCCCACACACGATGTCTGTAATTTGATAGCTTTCTGTAGTTACAAGAGTAGATTCCTCGTACTTGCCTCACAACTAGTTCTGAATCTCCAAAGACATGCAGGATCTTCACCTTCTTCTTATGGGCAAACAACAGTCCATGAATCAGAGCTTCATACTCTGTGACATTATTAGTGCAGGGGAACTGTAGTCTGTAAGCTGCTAAATGGGATTTCCGTGATGGATCAGTAAGGTCAATCCCTACTCCAGAACCTTGCTTGGATTTGGATCCATCAAACCTCAGGATCCAAGGCTTATCTTCAGCAGGACATTTATTTGAACTTTCCTTTTTCTTTGCAGCTCTGGCTGCTGCTCCGCCTGATATCCACCTTAACTTAGGTGTGTCATCTTCAAGCTTCTTCTTTCCTTTATCTGATGAGCCTGATGGCTTTTCTGTTTTCTCTTCCATCCTAGCAGGAGGATGATGCTCAGCACATACAACTGCATGCTTCTTCAAAATGTGCAAGCACAGTGAGCAAGTGGTTTCTGAGTGAGGTGCCTCATGCAGCCTACACCAACTTTTGATTAAAACCTCCTGGGGAGATCTACACTGTTGTGTTATTTTCTTTATTTCTTTGACCAGAAATTCTTCGAACTTCGTCAGGTCACTGCCTTTATCCTCATCAGACAACTCGTAATCCGGTTCCATGAAGCAATCACTACCAGGAGTGATCTTTTCCTTTCTCGCATCATTTGTCTGATTGGACACCAGGATCTCTTCTGTTTTTCGGATATGATCCTCATCAGGATCCGTCGACTCTTCTGTTCCTGCAGAAGACAAATAAAAATTAGTATCATCATCATCATCAGATGTAGCACTCACCTCGGAATATGATGATGATGCTTCACTATACGTCTGCTCCAGCATGATCATGTCCAAGCATGGTTCGCAAGTCTTTTCCGAGTGTACCTCGCCATGTAATCTGCACCATCCGTCAATCAAAATATCATTAGCAGGTATATTTAATAATTGACAACGTTTTATCTGAGTAGATAAATGCATCTGAAAATCCCTGAAGTGATCTATTTCATTCTCATTATCAGGATCATTATTAAGTTCTACAACTGGCATATCCTCATGATAATCATCATCATGATGATGATGAACATCAAGCATCAGGACTTCTTCTATTTGGACAGTTTGCGGCCTGATGTGATAAACTCCAGGTTCTACGTTTACATACATGATCTCATTTGTTCTGTTATATTCCGTGATCATATGTTTCATCCTAGGCTCAGCATCAATCCTGATCTGATTAGGTATACCTTTCCATGGCAACCACATGTGACTGAAGTCTGTGGACATGTATCCGTTAAGCGTTTTAGACCAGTCCCGGCTAAGCAACATCCCATATGTATCAGGTATGTCAACTACCTGAATGTCAATGTAATACTGGATCCTAGGATCAGACGCTAGCTGCATGTGAATATGAGTGAGTTCTCCTACGACACTTACTTCTGTCTTGTCCAGTTGAGTGACCTTCTTTAAGGATTTAGCAGGATGCAGTCCTAATGCGTTGCATATTGACAAAGGCATAACATTAGTTGAGGCTCCTGAATCAACTAAGCAGTTGTGCAAATTCTTACTGAACATTCTTATGGTGAGGAGAAACGGTGGTGATTCAGTTTTATCTCTGTACAAGGTCATGTGAGAGGTTTCAGCAGCTTGGACTGTGGCTGACACTTTGGGCTTGACAGTGCTATCTTTAGCAGTATGGTCTCTGCTATTGGATTGACTCGAAAGGTGATTATCCTCTTTAGAAGCAGGATCATCCAGCGACTTCATGAATGCCTTTTTGATGGCAGGAGTTTTCAGTAACTCAGATAGGGACAAGCTGATCTTGATTTTCTTCATTTCATCAGCCAAATAGCTAACTAACCTGTCAGACTCATGAGGTGCATTTGCAATTTTTGTTACTGTGTTTTGAGGAGACAAGTACTGAGCATTCACCTTAGGAAACCCAGGGTTATTGCTAGCCTTAGGATCAGGAGGTGTGTTGAAGTTATTTGGAGGTAGAGATGATGTCAATGGACCGGCAGGTCTGTTGGCATTACTCCTCAGGTTATAATTATGCTTACCAGGGTATTGCTGCTGGTATGCATGTACTTCCTCATGCCCTCTTGTAGGTTCATTTTCATCCTCAAAAGGGAAGACATAATTTGCTTCAAAGGTTAAGGCAGATTCTTCACAGGTCTGATTATAATCCTGATGAGGCTGATTAGTGTATGTTTCCAGCACAAAAGCTGAGTCATATCCACAAGGAACTATTTCATTTCCTTCTGCCTGAGGTGGATTTCCAGAAGTGTTAGACACTTCAGTCTGAAAGATGCTGGCAGCAATCCTAAATTGTGGACAATCTAATTCTGCATGTGCATTGGTGTTGTGAATCCTGCACCAATTGGTAAGGGCTGCCTCAACAAGATTGACTCTAGTAGTCTGTTTGGCTTCACCAGGAGGCTGATTGTCTAGGGGTGATGGTAATGAACCATTATTTGGCCTGGAGTTCCACACTCTGGGCTACCTAGGAGGATTATTGTTATTTGCAGCATTACTGTTGAAGTTATTGTTGTATCCTCTGTCAGGGTAATTTGGTCTGTCATTGGAATAACTCCTATTCTAACTTGACTGTGAATAAAACCCTTGATTTCTCAAGTGTGTTACTTCTGTGGTGAGCTTTCTCAACTGAGCAGCAATTTCTTTGATTTCCTCTTTCTCCTCTTGAGCTTTGGCCACTACATTTTCAGGCTGAGGCTGGAAAAAGGAAGATCCATGGTTATTGTGAGATAGATCTGTACCCTGAGGTGTCTGAGTATGTGCAGGATATTGTGGCAATTGGCCATTTCCATTAGGAGGAGGCATGATACTCAATGGAGGTATTTGCAAAGGTGCAGGCATGATTGCTGGGGGCATCACTGCTCTATTTGGATATTGTGCAGGATATTGCGAAGGATAAGCTGCAGGATACTGTGCTGGATATTGTGACTGCATGCCAGGCAAAGCAGGGAATGCTATATTTGGAGTAGGAGCAGGTATCAGCTGTTGATTTACCTTGATAGCTTCTTGAAAAGCTCCTGTCAATGTGGTGATCGCAGGATGTGTTCTCCTGATGAACATGGCGGTTAAGGGATCCAGGGCTGAATAATAAATACTTCTGGCAGCATCATCAGCCACCACATATGGGGTAACTAGCTTAGACAACATTTTCTGGAACCTAGCATTGAAATTTGCAATAGGTTCATGCTCCAACCTCTTAATTGTGGCAAACAGGTGGTAATTCATGGATGGATCAATAGGGACCTTGAATCTGTCAAGAAAGGCCTTCTCTAAGACAGCCCACGAACCTACAGAAGATTGACCAAGACTGATGAACCAATTATAGGCCTCTTCCCCTAAGGAAAAAGGGAATAATCTGCACACCACATCCTGATGCTCTATTCTGGCTCTGCAGCAAGCTTCTTTAAACGTCCTGATATGATCATCCGCATCCTGATAAGGATGGTATTTTGGACAAAGCTTGTCCGGATACTTTGGTAACTCATGGTACGCAGTAAAGGTCAATGGTGATTCTGCTGCAAAGAACGACATTGCAACCTGAAGGGGCTGAACTGGTGGTGCAGTTGGCTGAGGTTGGACTAAAGGTATACCCTGAGGTTGAACAGGAGGTGTCACTGGTATACCTGAAGGTATTTGCAAACCAACAGGAGTTATAGGGGGAGGTCCTGGTGAAGCTCTGGACGTACTAGACTCTGGAGTATGGTGGACGTCTACAGTCTTAGGTCTAAAACCTCTGACAGGCAATTCTTCGAAAATTTCACTATGTCTAGACCTGGTATTTATCCTGTGAGCCAGGATTTCTCGATTTGGAGGCCAATTAGCTGAAACTTTGCAAATATTGGCTGGATTCCACCGGACGAGGTGATATTTGCGGTCAACTTGCAAATCAGACTGAATATTTACGCGATATTTGCGAAGATACTGCAAATATGACAGGATATTGGGATATTTCGACCAGTAGCACCAGATCTCACGTGTCTAAGGCTCAAATTCTCAAAGCTTGAACAAATTTATGCATCTTTGGCCAATATTTTGTGAATCTAAAGAAATCTACTGTAAAGCTTGCAATATTTATGTGAAATTTGGAAATCTTTACACAGAATGTGCAAATACAAACTTGTCGCAGCAAATATTTACGCAATATGATGAAATTCACAAATGATCTGAAGTTACCTTACTCTGAGCGTCATCAAACCTGGAAATACTAATGATGAACGTGATCTTCCGGAGCTGGCCCTCCTTCTAGCGCCAATTTATGTTGGTCATGATGTTAATCATTCGCAAACATAGAATAAAAGTTACACAACAACCTTTACTCATCTTGAAAGATACGATGAATTCAAAGAATTCATGATCCCAAGTCTCCGTTGATTAGGTCTTAATCTACTGACGTTACTCAGTGGTTGATGTGTGTTGCTGTTTTCCATTCAGGGGCCTTACGTGTTTCTGCACTGTTCATCATCATCTTCTTCAAATATCCTGCTCTGGATGTTCGCTCTGCATAAGTCTCCAACAATTCTACCTCTGCACTGTAAATTTAGTCAAATAATGTGCATACAGGCTGATATTTGCATGATTTCTACCATTATCTATGATTCTTTACATGATATTTTCAATATTACATGCATTTAACTCAAATATGCTAAGGATCTTCAGTTACCTACGGGATTTCAGCATACTTCACTGTTTCTGCTTGTTATTTATCATGATTTGCAGTTATGGTGATGAATTAATGAAATTGAAAAAAGGAAAGGGTTAGAGAGTGAGATTCCTAAAATTACTGGACTTAGATCACTGATTCACATACAAGCTCCCATACTTGCAATGAAAAGAAGGAAAACTAGAAATCATACTTCACCAGGACATTCCACAAATCCGCATGATCTAGTGCAAAGCTTCAAAGGAAAGTTGACAACAACATGTAATGAAATGAAAGCGCTTCCAGTTGAACACAGCATTCACCAGTACATATCCAGAAATCAACAGAAGATTACGTAAAATTTACAATCAGGATGTAATCTGGAACTTCATATTCATTCAGTATGCTCAAGAACAGGTACATTTACAGTGATCTGAAGAAAGAACCTTGACATTTCAACAATTCTATCTTCATTAGTCTCAGTAATCCGATCTCCTAACTTATTCTACAGTAATTGACTCTTTGCGCCAGATGCGTCTGTGTATTCTAATGTATTCCTCCCTTTCTAAAATGACAAGCTCTGGATGTTATATAGAACAACTGCCAGAAAACGGTTACAATGATCCAAGGATCAGGATCCTCTCATAACAAACAACGGCCCAGATGAAAAGCACATGCTTCGTCAGTTAGCAAATGTACAGCTGGCACAGAATATTCCAGCATCTTCAACTTGATTCGGCCTCCAGCTGGCGAACAGCATATTTGACAATATCCTCTTCATGCCTGGCTCATGTTGACTCCATGCGCAACTTTGTAACGCTCAGCCTCAGCAGCATCATCATGATCTCAACGCTCAGCTTCAGCAGCATCATGACTTCAATGTTCAGCTTCAGCAGCATCATGATGATTCCCTGCAAGAAAACAGACAAACATAAGGTTCATCATCATCATGATAAAC
This sequence comes from Cunninghamia lanceolata, assembly GCA_027924645.1. Taxonomy (NCBI): domain Eukaryota; kingdom Viridiplantae; phylum Streptophyta; class Pinopsida; order Cupressales; family Cupressaceae; genus Cunninghamia; species Cunninghamia lanceolata. The sequence continues at coordinate 5,019,259 of BSBN01000726.1, forward strand.
AACAGGAAGTAAACACTTTATTAAACATACCTCCCCATGTGCAGCTACAGGCAATCAAGCCTTACCTGTGAAAATATGCACTAAATGCATAAACAGCATGAAAATAACCAGGTCAACCCTCGTTGACCAAAAATCAGGCAGTCAGGCTTTCAAATTTCCATCGCTTCATGTTTTTTGCCCATTCTCCTGTATATCGGGTTCAAAATATGATGATGATGATCTCAGATTATACAAAGAAATAATCACCTTTCAACCATCCCAAGAAACCGGCCTTGCATCATCATCATATTTTGCATCGGCGTGACTACATATGATCAGGGTGACAATTTTACCTTATGCCGACGGCAACAGTTATACCGACGCCAAAAAATCATGATGATGACCAACTAGATATCTTCAAAGTGGCCGCAGGATATCACAAAATATGATGATCCTCCTTTCCTAATATTCTGATGAAAAGCACATCAGGATGTTTTGCTCTTGCACATTCGGGAAAGAAAGACATCGTCATCATCATCATGATGAAGACAAACAGGAGGACCTGGAAAATGATCCTGCCGCTGAGGAAAATCATGATGACGTCATCGTCATCATCAGGCTTGGATAAAACGCAAAGGGATGACGTCATCGTCATGTTCGTTAAAATCAGGAGGTAAATGGAATATCGGGTTCCCCTAAGGAAGATGATCAGGTCAAGAAAGCAGCATGACCCCGTTTTCGGCTAAGGCGATCCTCGGAAGATCAAGATGATGATGATCATCATCATCATATTCGCACTGGGCGATCTAAAACGTGATCCTGCTGAAAGTCCTGATGACGTCATCAGGATATCCGGGGCTTGTGTTAATCTTCGAAGATGACGTCATCGTCATCATCATATTGGCGAACAGGATCATACCCTGGAAAATATCCTGCCGAAGGACAAAGGTGATGGTGACGTCATCGTCATCATCATATTTGCAAAAGGTTATACTCGTCGGCAGGAGGATATTACGAACTGTTGGGAGAGACGAACAAGATCATGATCATGATGATGATGTTCAACACGACTTAAGAAATGAAAATCACCCTCCGCTTCGAAAGATAAGGTGATCATCATGATCACGCAAAAGGAGGTCAGGAGGATATTAGGAAATGTCGGGTCTCGAAATATCATGATGATGTCTATCACCAAGACCGTCGTGCGCGCAAACTATGCAGATGGCATATTTCCCTAAGTAAGATGATATTATAATATCAGCATGATATTATAATATCGGGTGATGCTAAATATCATGATGCTCGCAATGTTGGAATATCATGATGCTCGCTTGCAATGTTTCTAAGGTTACTCGACGGGTAAAATATACCTGCACTTAAGATTGACGTCCGGATGTTTCGGGACTGCATGATTTTCATCAGGTGATAAAGTAAGATCATGATGATGACCTTTGGCGATATAAAAGACCGCCTGACGGGAAAAGATTACTACGACTTAAACTTGACGTCCGGATGTTTCGACCTCAGGATATTATCGGGGGGCTTTCCAAATATCATGATGATGATGTTCATATAGCAATTATCAGGTTTGACCAAAACTTTGACTGCTCACAACTCCCTCATATGGACGAATTTTCAAGTGATGTAAAAGGCAAACCTGCATGGAATTTCAAACTCTTTCTAACCATGAAGTCATAGAAACAAAATATGAACTTTGAAAAACTAACCTCATGATGATGACCTACCTCATCCTGACCCTCATGATGATGATGCACCTGACTTAAATTTTTTTTTTTACCAAACCGCCAGAAACAGACAACACAAGCCAAAACAAAAGTTGGGTCCCTGTTTTGCCAAGTCAAAATGGGGCGTGTTGTGTAACCACACAACAAGAAGCCATACACCATAGATGCCCTCCAAGATAGTTCTTCCAAAACAAAAGGAACATATGCTTCAGGCTATGGAGCAGTTAAAAGATTGGCTTCAAGAATGCCAACTTGAGGATAATGAGCCTGTGTATATGGAAGAACCAGTGGCAGCCATGAATTCCTCCGATGAAGAAATATTTGAAACAGTTTCTATTCCAGAGTCAGTATCTGAAGAAGAATATTTGTCTTCTTATGATAATCCTGTTATTGAAATTTATGAGGATTGGGAACCCTTGAATATGGCTAGTCAGACTAGGGTAGAAAATGAGATAGATGTGGAAATGAAAGATGTTGTGTCAGAAAATGCCAGACCTAAAAACTTAAGAGCTTATGCTACTTCTGGCTATATTTTGAACATTGATAAAATAATTGACCCTTATGACACTATCTGTACATGGTGTGACACACTAGAGAACTTTTATGACACCAAAGGGTCTGTTTGGTCTGAGGCTAATAAAGTACTGTATGTAGTAAGACTCATGTCTGGAAAGCTCCGCAGCTGGTGGAATTCTCTCCCTGACAATGGAATAATTTCAATTGACTTAGACGGAGATGATTATGTCAAAGAAAAAGACATGGGTAGAAATGACATTTCTACTGAGGGATTTGCTACATTAAAGTTATATCTGATTGGTTTATTTTGTGGCAATAGAAAGAATGACATCCATGAAGCAGAAAAGATTCTGTATTTTTTGCAGTTAAAAGACCTTGGTAAATTACATAAGTATAATCTAGTCTTTGAGAAATATATGGTAGTTGCAGGAAAATTACATGATCCCACTACAAAAAAGTTTTATTTAAATTCACTTGTGGATTAGGGGATTATGCAGAAGAATATGTAGCCAATAAATATAAAACCAAGATTGATACCTTTGGTTTCAGTGAGTTAAGGCAATTGGTTACATATAAGTTAGATAAAGGATGTCTTCTGAAAGCTTTAAGTGATAACAGAGATCAGTACAATTCATCCTGCAATATGAAGGATTATTGTAGCTTGCCATCCATTAATCAGATCAAGGATTTCAAGCATGTCCGAAAGTTTAGCAGAAATAAATGTGGTAAGAATTGTCATTGTAAGAAGTGTAAATATTCTAGGTATGTTGATGACAATCTGGAAAGATCATTCCACAAAAAGAAAGCCTACAAAAAGAAATATAGGCTTGCTCTTGTAAATAAAAATTCTTTCAAGAATAGGATGCCTCCAAAATATTTGTTTAAAAAGAATAAAGATTTCAAGAAAAGAAATAAATCTGTACAGTGTTTCATTTGTAAAGGGCCACATTATGCTACAAATTGTCCAAAAAAGTATAATCCAGAAAATAAGGTATATGCAATGTTTGAAGAACAAAATAGACTAGCAGATTGGGAGATTGTTGCTACATTTGAACTTCTTAGTTCTACTAATGATTCTTTGTTTGAACTTGTTGAGATTTTGCCTGATCAGTTTTACATGGCTAAAGAGAAGCATAGAAAAGTCTACCCTTCTAGTTCTTTAGAGGTAGAATCAGCAAGTTCCAGTTCTTCAGACCACAAAGTTGTGCCTAAAGCAATTAAAAAGGCAATTAAAGATCTTGAGTTCAAGATTAGCATGGTGAAATCCAAAGATCCTTATCACATGTTAGGATCTCTTGAAGAAAGGAAAGTTGCTGCTAAACAGCAGGTCAAAGATATTAAAGCCTGGGAAAAGGAGAAAATTGCTCTTTACAGAAAGATCAAAAAACATTCCAAACATTCTGCTTCTAGTTCTCTTTCACCTCCACCAAGAAAATGCACCCATGGCTATATTCATCCCAGATGGTCTCCCTCTAAACCATCCTCTTCTTCCAAACACTGTGCATTTCGTTGATCACCCTCTGTTTCTCGCCATTCACCCTCAGCTTCACTTGGCCGCAGTATTGATGCTCTCTGTGCTAAAGTTGACCATTGCAATGAATCTGTTGATATCCTTGCTCGCTAGTGTGCCCTCCAACAGAAAGCCCTGGATAAACTTTCTTCTGTAGTGGGGGAAATTCGTGATATATTAACTAAAGCTGATAATTCCTCATCCAGTTCTGAATTTGAGACCGATCTCCTTGCTGAATCTGCAAATGCTCTCTATATGGTTGAAAATTGCACTTATATTAGAGTTAATCTTTGTTTCTCTGGATATAAGCCTATCCCTATGGATGCATTTGTTGATTCTGGATCTTCTCGTAGTTTTGCAAAGACTAATGCTATTCCTTCTGAGTTTTGGAAAATAAAGAATGATTTGCCAGCAAGATATGCCATCAATGGAGAAGAAATAAAGATGGGAAGATTTGCTCAGGATGTCAGAATAGAAATACAAGGTAAGCAATTTATTGTTGACCTAATTGAGCTTGACAGTTTAAGAGAGGATGTTTTACTTGGATATACTTTCCTTACCAAGTATCAGCCATTTGTGTTACGAACCCACGAAATATCTCTCAAGCATATAGATGGTGTGGTAAAAATTCCATCTCTTAAGTTAGTCAACCATAAGCTGTCTGAAAAGGCCAAGAAGCAAAAGAAGGAGTCTCTAAAATCCCAAGGACCACAGTTACCTCTCCTGTTAGAACCAGTAAAAGCTAAATTCGAACAGGATTGTTGTAGTTTGAATCCTTTACAGTTCTGGTCTAAGGAGCATGAAGAATGCGAGATAAGGCTCAAACCTGAATGTAAGTCTGTCATACCCTTTGAACCAACCTATCTTATGAATCCTACAGAGGTTAAAGAAATGGATGAACACCTCAATGAGCTTCTTGAAGGAAAATTTATTAGAGACAGTAAAAGCCCATATCGTTGTCCAGCATTTTTGGTCAACAAGAGAGCAGAGCAACAAAGAGGCAAGAAAAGATTTTGCATAAATTATAAGCCTCTAAATGATATTATTCTACCATTCAACTATCCTATTCCATTCAGTACAGATTTAATAATGAGAGCTGCATCAAAGAAGGTTTTCTCTAAGTTTGATTGTAAATCTAGATTTTGGCAGATCAAGGTAAAAGAAGAAGATAGGTACAAAATAGCTTTCTCTGTACCACAAGGTTTGTATGAATGGAATGTGATGCCTTTTGGTCTAAAGACTGCACCTGCATACTTCCAGTGCTGAATGGATAGAGCTTTAAGAAGTTTGAAAGATTTCTGTTCTGTATATATTGATGATATCATAATCTATTCTGATGATGATTCACAACATTTAAGGCACTTAGAATCTTTGTATAATGCCATCAGAGAAAATGGTATTTGCTTATCTGCTAAGAAAATGGTTATTGGCAAATAGGAAATTGATTTCTTGGGTCTGGTTCTGTCCCATGGCAAGGTAAAACTCCAGCCTCATATACTCAAGCATATTTCAGAATTTCCTGATATTTTATTTGGTACTAAACAGATACAAAGATTTCTTGGATGCTTGAATTATGTGAGTCCCTTCTATAATGGACTGGCAAAGGACATAAAGAAGCTCCAAGCATAGCTGAAAGAAGGTGTAGGTCCATGGACTGATGAACTGACAGAAATTGTTTAGAGGATTAAGCCGAAATGCCAGTATCTCCTGACACTTCATCTACCAGAAGAAGGTTATCCATTGATTTTGTATACAGATGCTTCTAATGATGTTTGGGGTGCTGTTTTGATACAAGATATTCCTCTGAAAGGAGCCTAGGTGTGTGGATATCGATCAGGAACATTCACAGATACAGAGTGCAGATACACCATATATGAAAAAGAAATATTGGCTGTTAAAAAAGGGATAGAGAAGTTCAAGATATTTCTTAAACCAGTGCATTTCATTATTAAGACTGACAGTCAGCCAATGAGGTCTCTGCTGAGTAAGAAGCCTAATAAGGATATTGCCCATGGCTGGATTGCACGCTGGTATCTTGATTTTACCAGTTATGATTTTGAGATTGAATGGATTAAAGGTGACAATAATCCACTGGCAGATTCTCTTACTAGAGAAATGGCTAAGCTCGCAGAGCCCATGAATATGATGATTGAGATTGGTGACACTCTGGTGAGAAAAGATGGTGTCGAAGTGTTCCTGAGCAAAGATGATCAGGGTGAAGATTTGTGGATTCCTCAGCTCCCACCAGAAATCACTACTCCAATTCTTCACACACATTTCTTGAATAAGTGGCTCCAAGAACTAAGAAATGTCATCTGAGATAATTATGACAAGGGAATACTCACAGGCAGATAGCAAACAAAGTTTCTTCAACATTTTGGTCTTCAAAATGCTAGTGTTTATTTTGCACTAAGAAATGGCATTACAATGGATATTTGCATAACATCTTTATTACCAATGAATTGGCCTATAAAGATCAAAAGGAATTTTCTTAAATGTGCAAAATTTGGTTTCTTCAATAGTATTACACTTTTGCAGACAGAATTTGAAGATTATGCTAATCTGTTCTTGGGGTATAATGACAAGGTTATCCAGGATGACATGAAGGAATTATTTAACCATCTGCAGAGTAATTTTTGTTGGGCCATTGAAGAAGGCATGACTGGACCATCAGGTTATCTGAATAATTGATTTCACTATGCTTTGCCAAGGATAGAATATTATCCTTTAATGCATCATTGGTTCCCACAGGCCTAGGTCGAAGATATGGAAGTAGCCTTACTCCTTGCTCTTGTAGCAGTTAGAATAGAGATTGATTTTGCATCTCCTAATTTTGTCAATAAAATAATCTATACGTTCCACTAGCAAGATGATGATCTGGAGATCACCTTTAGGCCACTTCCACAAACATTATTACCACTGACAAACCTAGATCATAATTATGATTCTGAAATCTCTAGAATATGGGCCCTAGCTGCTGACGACCCATCAGATGAAGCTACTGACGAAGAAGAAATTGATTACAATACTAATGATGACTAGCACATGGGTTTGTCAGTGCCGTGCTGTTGGCCATGTTAAGATTCTGACAATAGGATGCAACCCTATCTAAAAAGCAAGATCCCCATAGTCACTTTTGGGTGTAAAGTGAGCCGTGATCATATGCGGTGTGTCTCATGTGAAGAATCTTTGTACGCTCTATCTTTGCTTTATTCTCCACTACCTATAGTGTTGGACGTGTGTCTAGTTTGTATGGTCAGTTTCCAAAGTTAGTTTTAGGTTTAGATCTTGAGGTATCATTTTGAAAACTGGTATAAGTAATTATATTGTGGCTAACCTCTAATTAACTTTTAGGCTATGTATTTATACTTTCATAAATACAAAGTCTCTTAAGTAGAGAATGTGGTAATGAATTAGGGGCCGCTTATGAATCATGTACTTTCTCTAAGACCCATGGTCGGTGTGTCATTTTTATATGATGTAATTGTTGAATTTTATTGAAATTCGATGAGGGATCATAGTCTATGCTCTCTATTTGAGAGAGAGTGTCGATGTGAGATTTTTGTGTCACAATGGTGTTTAGGGGAAGTTGATTCTAGAGGCTAGGAGGGGTTGTGGTGAGTTGACCCTTGTGATATTTCAATCTTGCTAAAGGATGAACTTGTTTTGGTTTTATGTGATGCTGACTTCTCTCTGCTTATGGTTTATATGAGTTCAACGACTATGTAGGAGGAACAATACCTTGCTCAGTATATCTAGTCCTATTGTTATGTCTTGAATCCATGTTGTTGAGCTCTTCTTGAAGTTTGTGGTTCCCTATTGTGTTGAGCTTGTTTTAAAATTCTATGTTGGTCTGTGTTAAGGATTGATTTTGGGAGCAAGAGGACCCATGCCTTGCTCTGGATTACACATTGTTATGGTTGAAATGTTGGAGCAAGAGGACCCATGCCTTGCTCTGGTGATTTATTACGTTGTGATTGGTTGCAAGATGGTGGATGCCTTGCATTGTTATGTATATTTGATGTTATGTTTGATGGATAGGGTTTCCTAGGTGCAGATAGGGGACTGGCTTCCAATGTGGGGCCGGTGCCCAAAGTGGCTGCCAGGGTAACCCATTGGGAGTTGGTAATCAAGTGATAACCTAATAATTAATCTAGGGGTTGGGTAGTTCTCACACTAACAAGATAATTGGATGCCTCACTCATGCCTATAGTGCTCGTTCAGGCTAAGGATGAGATGAGAAGGCCGTGGTTGGCAAAATCAACTTCCTTGTCCTCATGAAAGGAATGTTGATTCCGCATGTGTCACCCTATGGGGCCAGTGCCTAGAGAGAGGCTGCCAGGGTAACCATAGATGGGGGCCAGCTTCTGGTGATAGATAGCCTGGGTAACCTATGTTAGGACCATGCGATGACACTCTTCCTACTATAGCCTAGCATTCCCTAGTTGTACTCTCCCCATTTGTTAAGTGTTTGCCTCTAGAAGTACTATGGTGTTGTTTGTGATATTGACATGTGATGTTGGAGTCATGTGTTGTCTTATAGTTTACTGTCTACCTAACTGTCTGTTGTAGTGGGACCTTATGTTATCTCCTAGCTTAGGGGGTGGACCTCAGGGTTCCAAATGGTCGGGTGGAAGAGCTTTTATCCATTGGTATTTTCCCTTGCTGTTGTTCTTGAGCGAGGGGGTTATATCTTGTGTATCAGGCATCAGATCTTGTACTAGTTAAGAAGGCAGTGATCTATATTCATGTACTAGTCTTGTGTACCAGTTGATTCATAATGTATGTATTCAAAAGGTGATAATGTAACATTGTAATGTTGTACTCATATGTGAGGAGAAATTGTAACTGTGAACTAGATCCTGATGATTACTTATCTGATGTTGTGATATGGAGATGTATATGTATATTCATTAGTGTCATAGATTTAGAATGTTCTGTCAATGTTAGTTAGTAATGCATGTAACTTATGTTGATTAATTTGTTAAGTAATGCAGCCATGGGACCTTAGAAGACAAGTTGTAGTTAATGATGAGTATTGACTTGCTAAACATTACTTTGTTATCTTATACAAAAAAAAATATTTTGCATTGCATAGAATAGATGTGTTGTTTTCTAAGGTGTTCATGGTTGGGCGTTACATCTGGTATCAGAGCCAGGTTTGCAACACTGGGATCTCTGGTTCTTGTTGTTGTTTTAGGTGAAACAGTTTTCTCCTTATGACGAGTTGGTAATAGTACGTCTCACCTATGAACCTTGGTATGGTGTTAGAAGGATGACAAATTCACTGACCTGTTCTTGACTCTAGAAGAAATAAATCCTTTATGCTTTGTTTTACTTGTGTGTTTGTTATGCGAAAATGTGATGTTATATCTGCCAATATGTGTCCCTTGAACACTAGTGCTTGCTGAGTGTCGAGGCCTCTAGTTCCTCTTGTGGTCTCTAGTGCTTTAGAAGATAGAAGCCTGGTTACTTTTAGTGCATAGAATTAGGAAAGTGGAATTTGTCCCCTCTAGTGAAGTGAATATCCTGAACCATTTCAGGTGAGGTATTGTGAAAGGGCAGTGGTGTTTTGTCTTCCTTGGGCTGGTGAAGTGACCATACCTTGTGAGGTATCTTTGTGTGCTTTCTTGATAATCTTATATCTTCTCTTGTTGGCCATGACTTCATGTGGAAGTTCTAAGGTGGGTTATGTAAGTTACCATTGTGTAAGCATGTGTAAGAACTGTGTGCAGGAAGACAAATTGAAATTTGTGTTAGACCCATGTGTTATAAATGTGATACTATAAGTCCAATGTAGTCTTGATTAAGTATGTTCTTGTGTGCAATATTATCTATTCTTCTTCACATAAAGAAATTGTATTGCATTAAAGGTAGGAATTACTGTAAATAAGTAATGATTTTGTTGCCTTTAAACTTGGTATAAAACTTGTTTAGGTATGAGGATGTAGATAACCTAATTATCTATGTGTTGGCATACGTTCTCTAACGCATTCTAGACCTTGTGTCCTGGGTGTTGTGTAGCGGATACTCCATTTTTGTGGCTAAAATTAGCCACATTGTGATGTGGATTTGTTTGCAATTTGGTTATTTTGAAGATTTTGATGGTTGTTTCATGCGTTGTTAGGGGTTAACAGTGAAATTGTTTTCATTAAACTTTCTTATGATATTAGTGGCCATCAAAATTATTTTCTCTATACTTGAGTTATTGTTGGGAATTGCCAGCATTTTGTGACTTAAGATTGGATTTGGTTATTTTCCCACTTGGATTTTCACCTTCTATAAAATTTCAAATGGTGGCCACTCTGAATGTTTGTTTCTATTAGCCCCGTACCATGTTAGGTGTGGTTTCTATCATGTTCATTTCGAACCTTTGATAGTATGTACAAGGGAGGACTCCATGGAGAATTGTACTTTACATGTTGGTAATTAGTTGGAACCATAGTGAAAATAGGAAATGAGATGTAATTTTCTTGATAATATGTAAATACAGATCCCTGAATCGAATGAAATTCTTGAAATACGTGTTATTGGTTATAAGTAGATCAAATGATACACCTTAAAGGTAAGGAATTGACGTCTTTTATGCCTTATTGCACGATGGTGCTTGACTTAGGAACAACTACTTAATGTGAATGCATATGTTGGCAATAGGAAATTGTAATATTAATATGTTATGTTCCACCCTAGTCTGTGACTTCTAGGAGTAAGTCAAGTTTTAGGGGGGGAGGATGTAGTGCCCCTCCATTCTCACCTTGGATTTATAGGTGAACGGGTCAAGGCGCATGAAGGTGAAGGTAAATAACAGGAATATTCAAGGTAAGGTAAACAATTGATGTTGTACTATATAGATAGATGCTTCATCCATGTCTGGGTTCATATGATAGTTAATGTGTTTTATTGATAAACTCTATTGTAGCACTGATAATGCAGGTTTTGATATTGTTTTGCATTCCAATGATTAAGATGTCGATCTTACTACAAATGTTATGTATTAGAATGGATCCCATGTGACTGATTCTGTTAGATTCATTTGTTATGATGGTACTTCTGACACTTATGATTTCATGCACCTGTATGATTAAGTGTAGATAGATTTGATTTGGTTAAGATTATGTGTTGAGCTAATCTAGATTGATATGACGTGGAAGGGATGATGTCGCATCACTCACTTGTTAGTGCCCTGCAATGTTGCGATTCCTTTTTCCACCTAGTGCTAGCTTATATGCATCTATACATGCTTGACTGTGACATTTGTTGTAGGATACAGGTACCAGGCATTGACTCCACCTAAATTAACAGGTCTGAGCATGCCTCGAACCCAATGGATATGTTGTTTCAAAGATAACTTAAGGTCCCACATCCCAAGTCATTATCCTTGATTAGGATGCATGACATGTCTAGTTCAACCTGTCAAGTTCTGTTAGTATGTCGGTCTTGCAATTGATTTATATTTGATGGGGTTTGTTGGCTAAGTGTATTTTGGCCTGACTTGAGAACATGTTTGATTTGGTTTTTGAGAACATGTTTGATTTGGTTTTTGACGGTTGTCCTACTTAGTGGGCTAGGTTGTATGCCCAGATTTCGTTAGATAGTCATAGTATTATTTGATCCACTAAGATACTTAACAAGGTCACATCATATTATCATTATTATTATTAATATTTAATAAGATTAAAATGGTAATTGACAATTGCCTATTTTAAGATAATTATTTAAAGTTGTTTGAATATGAATTATTTTATTACAATTATTAAATTGATTTAATTGAGGGTATTTATAAATTTAAATAGGGAGTCAGGACTGTAAAGGTCAGGATTATTGTCATCATAAATGTATATTATTCCTTTTCTAATTACTTTATCTATTATTTAGATATTGGCCTTATCTATTATTAATTACTTTATCTAAGAAATGTTGAGATATTCAACATATCCTATGCTCAATTGGTTTGTATTTTGATAAAATTAATATATGTAAATGAAATATATAAACTAATACATGTTATGGTTCTAAGACTATAAAAATATAAGGCATTCGATGAGTGACACCTCTGGCAGGCTCTCTGTTGAACAGGCCACATGCCTCATCCCTGCTACCTCAAATGCATGCATAGCCAGCCTTGGAAAAAGAAGAAAACAGTGATTTACTTTCTGTCTTGTTTTGGGAGCAGAGGATCATGTCCGGTCTTTGGTGTGATTTGCCCCACAAAGTAGAGAAGAAAATCATCGATAATTGGCTCAATGCCCTCTGCTTGCTTGGCCCTATTATCGGCACTATCTAGTACGCTTTTCTTTATCTCCTTTTATTTTCTTTTTCGTTTCTATTTACAAATCTGATTAATTAACTCCTAGGAAAATAAAGTCAGATACTTGCAGCTATTTAGGGTTTCAAGGTTAGGGCTCCGAAATTATTTATGTGGGTTATGCTTGAAGCTGGGAATTATTTGATAACTAAAATTCTTTTGATACATTTTCCCGTGCGGATCCATTGGCTATTTTTTTTTGTGACGTCTAAGTGGAAACCTCATGGATGAAATTTGATTCAATTCACCTAGAAATTTGAACCTGGGTCACTGATATGATTTGTAAGTTTTGCTAAATTCACTGCCTGAGCTTGTCTTACTTTCGACAGGGTTAGGTAAGTTCACTCACTCACTCTGTGTCATCCCTCTGTACATTTACCTTATCTGTAAGTAGAAATGCCGAAGATTATTTATCTTCTCACTGAAATTCAACCTAAATTTCCATTCTCATAGCATATAAATCATTGAATATGCATATTCTCAGAGAGAAATGTGTAGTTACTAGGGCAGCTTCATCCTCCTTGTCTCATTCTATATGTAGTGGATTTAATATTAGTTGGTTTACAAGTTCAACTACCAATTGTCCACATTCTGATAATTCCTCCAAACATGTAGTACTAAATTCCTTTCTCCTATTGGAGTACCATTGACCATGGGTGCTAGAGGAATTTCTGGGAGGCATCCTTTTTGCCCCTGGGATCACCCAACTAGGCCTACTTAATCATGGTCATTCTGCTATAAACATCATCAAATCTTGTATTGATTCTTTTGCAATGGTTGATGATGGGGAAAGACAGTGAAGGTTGGGCATGGCCCTTCATTGTGTTGGGGTTGGTGTGGTCCTTCATTGCATGATTCAAATTGGCGGCAGATTTCACTGCTAGCCACAACCTTCATCAACCCTGCCTTCAATTTGTCTATAGACAAGTTTTATTTCTCTCGTGGTTATTGCGTTCAACTGTCTTCTTGTTAGTTTGTCTCTTTTGTCACTGTAATTTTGGTTAGTTTCAGCATGATGATTGTTTTTGGAGCTTATGTCCAGTCCCACAAGTTATTTCAATTGATTGTATTTTTTAGCCTCATTGAGCTATTTTGGTCATCTATGGACATTAATATAAGCTCTTTGTGTATTTCTTCAACAGTCAAGGGCATGCAAACAAAACTCACATTTTTCTGGTTCAATTGGGTATGACTATGCTTGCACTTGATTCCACCCCTTAGAAATGTAACAATCCAAGAAATATTTAGTCTTTACAAACCTAGGTATCTACACATTTTACCACCCTATTATTTGTCACTACTTACCAAACTGCAAATATTCAATGAAAGTATGCTACTTTAAAACAAAATATTATTGAGTGAGGGTTTAAGTGTGTCATTGAATCAACACAATAATGTTTAAGGGGTTTTCAAGGTCTCTGTAGCTCAATATAAACAAAAAAATGTCTTAACTCATAAGCAACCTTAGACATTAGCTTTTTTTTAATTTTCGCCATACAATCCAAGCACAGATTTCTATGACTGAGAACAACATTTATTATCTCCTCCGAGAAAACAAAGCTAAGACAACATCAAGCACATCTTAAATCTTTCTGATAATATTTGACTCAATATTTAAAATCATCCTCCATAAAGAGGATTGACATCATGATAGGAAGCCCTTTAGAAAATATGGATAATCTGATTACATGGTTAAATGGGTTACTTAGATAAGTATATCTCAAATAGACTATAGCCAATTAAGGATTTTAAAGTACTTTCAGGATACTTCCATCCAAAAACATATGTTAGCTCAAAGTGAAGGTAATCGAAGTCTGAATTAGCATGCAGAGGATGTACAACAGTCATATATGCAGTAAATAGTAAATAGACATATATGCGGTAAACAGTAAATAATCATCTATGTAGTAAATAGTCATAACTCCTCTTTCAAACGGCATCCTTTGCATAAAAATTAGCTGGGAGTGAATATTGAGGCAGAATCTTGAGGCATTTTGTCAAACAGTTCATGTAGTTCATGCAAGCTTCTACCTTTTGAATACATGTGTGTCGGTTGCACTTGCTTAAAGGTTTTTAAGGCTTTCAAAAACTCCATTTTAAATATATCCTACAATCGTGGCATTCTATGAGACCATATTTCTTAATGACCCCACGTTTTGCACGCCTGTCCACCAAGGCACTTGCAACTGCCACATCTGGCAAAATTTCCCCTTGTGCTATGCTTCGGTGAATGTATCACTCTCTTCATTTTTATTGGAGATTTGATACATTGCACATTATTATAATGCAAGCTGATTTTTCATATTGTTTCGTTTAGCATCACCGATAATCTCCACAAGGTAATTGTCTCATGACAATCTTGAATATAAATTTTGTTGCACTGGGGCAATCAGCACATACTCAAGGTTCTTAACAACTCTAGTAGTTGTTCCATGGGGCATGTTTAACAAACCAAATGCGATTGCCACCATGGTGGTAGCGAAATAATTCTTTTTCCTATTTCTCCACAGTATTAAGTAAATATCTTGCATCTGGAAAATACCTTGCTGCCTTCATCTTACAAGCCAATTTCTCCAACTTTGCATAGATCCCTGTCATCTATGGATGTGATCTATCTACTACACAAAAGCATGTACCATTTTATGCCCTTAAATCCAAGTGCAGCTAGTGATATTTTTAAGCCCTTTATCTTTCTTTTATCTCTTCACCAAATTTGAACCTCACCACACCTGTCGACTTATGCATAGATGTATGAACATAAGTTGATATATTCATATGTTATCTACAGGCACCAAGAAAACACATCCATACAACCACCACAGATTTAATTTTCTTTTCCCATCTATTGTCAATTGAGTCCAGTAAAGTATAGTAGAGACCATATTCATATTGCCACCCGGTAGGCATATATAGATTCCTATATCTGTCATCCTAAACATATTCCTGATCTTTCGTAGCCCTCTTCCTTCCATTGTAGTTCCTAGACAATCCTATATTTATGCTTGCAAACGAAAGGGCAATATCATGCACCATCAGAAATAGAACCATTCAATTCTTGTGAAAGAAGTTCCATACCCCAAACAATTCTAGCCAACCCACATAAACAATTTCAGAGCCCTAACCTTGAAACCCTAAATAGCTGGAAGTATCTGACTTTATTTTCCTAGGAGTTAATTAATCAGATCTGTAAACGGAAACGAAAAAGAAAATAAAAGGAGATAAAAAAAGCGTATTGGACAGTGCCAACAATAGGGCCAAGCAAGCAGAAGGCGTTGAGCTAGTTATCGGTGATTTTCTTCTCTACTTTGTCGGGCAAATCGCACCAAAGACCGGACATGATCCTCTGCTCCCAAAACGAGACAGAGAGTAAATCATCATTTTCTTCTTTTTCCAAGGCTGGCTATGCATGCATTTGAGGTAGCAGGGATAAGGCACGTGGCATGTTCAGTAGAGAGCCTACCAGAGGTGTCACTCATCGAATGCCTTATATTTTTATAGTCTTAGAACCATAACATGTATTAGTTTATATATTTCATTTACATATATTAATTTTATCAAAATACAAACCAATTGAGCATAGGATATGTTGAATATCTCAACATTTCTTAGATAAAGTAATTAATAATAGATAAGGTCAATATCTAAATAATAGATAAAGTAATTAGAAAAGGAATAATATACATTTATGATGACAATAATCCTGACCTTTACAGTCCTGACTCCCTATTTAAATTTATAAATACCCTCAATTAAATATTTTTAATAATAGTAATAAAATAATTCATATTCAAACAACTTTAAATAATTATCTTGAACTAGGCAATTGTCAATTACCATTTTAATCTTATTAAATATTATTAATAATAATGATAATATGATGTGACCTTGTTAAGTATCTTAGTGGATCAAATAATACTACGATTATCTAACGAAATCCGGGCATACAACCTAGCCCACTGAGCAGGACAACCGTCAAAAACGAAATCAAACATGTTCTCAAGTTAGGCCAAAATACACTTAGCCAACAAGCCCCATCAAATATAAATCAATTGCAAGACCGACATACTAACAGAACTTGACAGGTTGAACTAGACATGTCATGCATCCTAATCGAGGATAATGAGTTGGGATGTGGGACCTTAAGTTATCTCTGAAACAACATATCCATTGGGTTCAAGGCATGCTTAGACCTATTAATTCAGGTGGAGTCGATGCCTGGTGCCTTCATCCTGCAACAAATGTCACGGTCAAGCATGTATAGATGCATATAAGCTAGCACTAGGTGGAAAAAGGAATCACAACATCGCAGGGCACTCACAAGTGAGTGATGCGACATCAGCCCTTCCACATCATATCAATCTAGATTAGCTCAACACATAATCTTAACCAAATCAAATCTATCTACACTTAATCATACAAGTGCATGAAATCATAAGTGTCAAAAGTACCATCATAACAAATGAATCTAACAGAATCAGTCACATGGGATCCATTCTAATATATAACATTTGTAGTAAGATCGACATCTTAATCATTGGAATGCAAAACAATATCAAAACCTGCATTATCAATGCCACAATAGAGTTTATCAATAAAACACATTAACTATCATATGAACCCACACATGGATGAAGCATCTATCTTTATAGTACAACATCAATTGTTTACCTTACCTTGAATATTCCTGTTATTTACCATCACCTTCATGTGCCTTGACCTGTTCACCTATACATCCAAGGTGAGAATGGAGGGCCACTACACTTCACATTAATTAAATAATTCTTAATTATTTGATTAAGTTCATCTATCGATCATCATCAATTTTATCCTCCATGTTAATTAAGTAATTCCAATTATTTAATTAAAGCATTTTATCCTCCATGTTAATTAAATAATCTTGATTATTTAATTACATCAATTTATCTGCCACATTAATTAAATAATACCAATTATTTAATTAAGTCATTTTATCCTCCATGTTAATTAAATAATTCCAATTATTTAATTAAACCAATTTATCCTCCATGTTATTAAATAATCCCAATTGTTTAATTAAGTCAATTTATCCTCCATAGTTGATTAAATAATCCTGATTATTTAATTAAATCATTCTCCCTCCAATTTAAATAAATAAATTCAAATTATTTATTTAATTAGTCTTTTTCCTCCAAAATAAATAAAATTTAATATTTTATTTATTTATCACATGTGCATGAAATTCAATAATTAATTTATTTAATTTCCTATTATTCCCTCTGATCCATATTTCACTCTCAATCAATTTAGATAACTAATCAATCAAATTAGTTACCTAAATCAATCAAATCTGTTAACGGGTTAGTCAATCTAGTTAACTAATCAATCAATTTAGTTGACTAGTCAATCAATTGAGTTCACTAAGCAATCAATTCAATCATCTGTTCAATCAATTTAGTCATCTAATAAATCAATTTAGTCAACTCCTTAATTAGATCTATTAAGTCCCTTAATGCATGAGAGGACAAGGACACCTGTCCTTCTCTCATTCACACACATTCTCTCAACCATCCTCAACCATAGATTTGTTATCTCACATGTTTATAAAAAGGACTTCTTTCTCCATTTCTAATCATCTCTCTTTTTTAGTAAACTTATGCTATTATTTTCATTCCTTGTGAGATCAATATTTACGTTATTGGCAAATAGACCAATCCACATAGAAAAAGCAAGGAGCAATCAATTGAGTTTTGGTGCAACTTTAATATGCTCAAACAGTGAAGGTAATTTGTTTGTGCAAAAGGAAGGTAAGTTGTGTTTGATTTTGGTGCAGTCACAGCATGAGGGTTGATAGAATGAACTATCCAGACCGTTCAACAAAAGTAAACACAATGCAAACAACTCAAAGATATGAAACATATATAGATTCAGTCATTTAGTATATCAAAAAGTCCAAATACAATCTGGTTGGCAACATGTGGGCTTACAATTAGGGCTCAAAGGCCTGATTTTAGAATATCAAAATATGTGTAAGATGTAGCTTTGAAGCTCCTTCGCAAAGAATCCAAACTATCAACTATCACTATTATCATGAACTACTTTCCTAAGGATCTATTACATCAATATATATCATCTTCAATGCAAAAGATTTCTCTGCGTCAGCCAAGAAAGATCACAAACTCCAATGAAGAGCTGTAACATGTGTACATGGATAGGTTGGACCTAAATGCATAGAACACCTTTGCAAATGAATGGAATGATGTGTGGATCTCGGGGAAGGTTGGCCACAAACCATAGATCATTGAATGATGTGTCATTAGGCTCCACAAGTCGAGGAATGCTTTGCAAGTCTTCTCCTTTGGCTGATTATCAGAGATTGTCAGGATGCTCTATTCTAAGAAAACAATCAATCTTCTGATAGTGATAACATTCTAGAAACTAATCCAAATGCTCTAAATTATAGATATGATGTGGATGAATGAATCTAGATCCTAAGTCCAACTTTGCAAGATCATAAATGCAACTGTGATAGAATGCGGACCAAAATATAGAAACTACTATTGACTGAATTATCTGAACTAAACTGGAAAGTGAAAAGAAACAAACTAAACTACAAACAAACTGAAATGCAAATGTTTTTGGTTGATGCAAGATTGTTCTTGAACTAGGGATGCTCTTGCATCAGACATCCGAGGTTATTGAAAAACTAAGTACCTCACTTTAATAGGGCTAGGGGAGAACCAAGACGGTCCACCTCAGCCTAAGAAATCTAAGATGAATCTTCTTCTGGTCTGCCTTTCCACTTTACAAGGTATTCCTTGTATTATCTTCCTCTGGTGCTGTGTCCAATTCTGTTGTCTAATATGTCTTCAATCTTCTCTGGTGCTTGTTGTGGTAACTATTTCTTCAAGTCTTCTCCCATGCTGTCACTGAACTTTGCTTCATGATACTAATATAGGTCTGCAATGCTAAAAATAGGTGATATGCCCAATGTCTCTGGTAACTCCACTTCATATGCATTTCCTTAATCAAATTTTCTAAGTATCCTACAAGGTCCAAACTTCTTCATCTTCAACTTGTTATATGTACCAACTGGAAATCTTTCTTTTCTCAAGTATACCATCACTTCATCTCCTACTACAAATTCTATGTCTTCTCTTCTCATTTTCTTGCTCCTTATATTTTCTATTAATATCTTCCAAATGCTTCTTCACCTGATTATGTACTATCTTCATGTGATCTGCAAATTCTTCTACTTCTACACTTCTCTTTTCTTCTGTGCCCATGTCTCACAGCTCTGTCACTCCACTAGGATTCACTTTGGTAACAATCTCAAAAGGTGTTCTTTTAGTACTCCTATTTACTGAATTATTGTATGCAAATTCTGCTTGTGATAGAATCAAGTCCCAACATCCTGTCCTTTCACCAACCAAACATCTCAACAAGTTTCCCAAACTCCTATTCACTACCTTTGTCTGTCCATCAGTCTGTGGATGAAATGTTGAACTAAACTTCAAATCTGTCTTCATCTTCTTCCAAATTGTCTTCCAAAAATATCCAAGAATCTAGTGTCTCTGTTTGAAATTCTGCTCTTAGGTAATCCATGCAATCTCACAATCTCCTTGAAACATAGGTCTGCTATATGCACTGCATCTGTTGTCTTCCTATAAGGTATGAAATAAGCCATCTTTAAAAATTTGTCGACCACTACAAATATTGAATCATGTCCTCTTTGTGTCTTTGGCAATCCCATTACAAAATCCATGCGTATGTCTTCCCAAGGTCTCTCTGGTACTGTCAAAGGTTTATACAATCCAGTATTCTAACTACTCCCTTTTGCAACATGACAAACTCTACAACTTTGCACAAATTTCCTAACATCCTTATGTATCTAAGGCCAAAAATAGTTTTCACTCACCAAAGCCACTGTCTTGTCAATCCCAAAATGTCTTGCCAATCCACCACTATGTTTCTCCTTGATTGAAAATTGTCTCTAATTGAACTTCTAGGTATGCATAACTGATTTCCTCTGAACAACATATCTTCCTGAATGAAATAATCCAACCACTTACTTCTATCTATCACAACGGGTTCCTTACATGCTTTCCAAGGTTTTGCAAAATCAGTGTCTCCCTCATACATGTTCTTCAATTCATCAAATCCCAACACTTTAACTCTCATCTCTATCAACAAGTATCTTCTCCTACTCAATGCATCAACAACTTTGTTTGATTTTCCACTCCTATGCTTCAATACAAAAGTATAACTTTGCATGAACTCTACCCATTTCATATGTCTTTGATTCAACTTACCTTAACTATTCAATTACTGTAAAGCTTGATGATCTGTATAAAACACAAATTCCTTAAGAAACAAATAATGTCTCTACTTCTTCAAGGCTTGAATTATGGCATAGAACTCTTGATCATAAACTAAATATCTTCTTGCATCATTCAACTTCTCACTAAAATATTCTGCAAGTCTACCTTCTTGACTTAATACTGCTCCAATTGCACTCCCACTTGCATCACAATCTACTTGAAATACCTTATTGAAATATGGTAATGATAAAATAGGTTGCTCTATCACCTTCTGCTTCAAAAGTTCAAAACTTTTATCTTCTCTTGATGTCCACTTAAAGTCTTTCCTGTCACCTCTCATTGTCTCTATCATAGGGTTACATACTGAAGTGAAATTTCTGATAAACTTCTAGTAGAAACTAGCCAATCCATAAAATGATCTAACCTCTCCAATGCTCTCCGGTGTAGGCCATTAAACAATTGATCTTACTTTTTCAGGGCCTGTCTTCAATCCTTCCACAGAAATCACAAATCCCAAGTATACTAGTTCTTCCATCATGAAACTACACTTCTTGATGTTTATTAGCAATTTCTCTTCTCTCAGCCTCTGTAATACTTGTCTAACATGTTGTAAATGTTCTTCTTTTGTCCTACTAAAAATTAGAATATCATCCAAGTATACAATCACAAACTTGTTGGAATTAGGTCTTAACAACTGAGAGGGGGGGTGAATCAGTTGTCCACAACTTTAACCTTTTCTGCTTTTAATCTTCTTCTTTCACAACTTACTAATAGATTAATGATGTGAACATTAAAGCATGAATTAACAACACATGAGTAGAAATAAAATGAACTCACATAACACCAAAATTATTATGTGGAAACTCGGTTAAGGGAAAACCACAGTGGGGGCTAACCCACAAGATTTGTACCCTGTTAAAAGTACTTACAAGAAATGGAAAGGCACTTGCCTTCAAGCGCACTGCCTAGAGCTCACTGCCTACAAGTGGCTCACTACCTACAAGATTTTATGTTTAATACAAAAAGATTGAACTGAGAAATAACATATTTTTCATGCCTGGTTCAGTCCCATTGAAAACTCACAAAACTTCTGCTTTGCCCCAAACACTTCTTCACTAACTCTTCATCCTTTACTACTCTTGTTCTTCTTCTTCTCCTCTTCTCTGCTCTACCTCTGTACCTTTCTTAGGATTTTTTTAATTTTTGCAGAAGGACAACTTTCCACAACTCATCTACAAGTATTTATACACTTCATCAACCTTGGAATGAACATCAAGGTCAGCTTGACTCAATGTAAATCACTGTACTGTTGGCCAAACATAGCTGAGACTTGAATCTTCTTCAATCAACATGCTATGCTCTAGAGAATTGCTCTTAGATCATCCACAACACGCTTGAAACATTCAGTTAGCCAAGACTGGGAAGAACAACAACACCAAGGAGGAAATCTTCAACAATGAGCTCAATCTTCAATGCAGACATCCAACACAATAGGCACATGATCCAAAGACCTCCACAAGTGCATTGAATTCAACAATAACATTGACACTATTCCAAATCATTAAAATCACTTGCATCTTCATCTAGTACCTCAAGAACACTGTCTGCCATGACTGTCACACTAGAAAGATTGCTTACAGACCTCCAAACCATGAACCACTTGAGTTGAAGATACACACTGACTTCCCAAACATGCCTTTAGATCTATAGATCATAAGTTTTCATTGAGGAGCAATCCAGACCAATTTCTTGTCACTCTGTCTCTTCTGAACACAGTAAAACCCGGTTCTACTCAGATGGCTACGGCTTCTTCAAATCTTCATTTGGACCTCTCAAATTTTAACTGGAGCTATTTTAGACAAACCTCTACACAACCATATGGTCTACATACTTTGATCTTCATTCCTCTAGAAATGCAGATCAATCTACTTCACTAATTTGCATTGTTTTCCCTGTTTTTGACAAAGGGATATGTTGACATCAATGACAACACATCATAGGCACATATTTGCAGCAATCTCCCCCTTTATCATTGATGGCAACATATGATGTGAAAAATTGATTTAACCATCAAGACAAGGATTTCTCCCCCTTTCTCTTATTACTTATGCAAACACTTTCTTCACTGCTCCCCCTTTCATCAACAACTAGTTTTTCACATGACTTCTCTCCCCCTTTGACATCAATGGCAAAGGGCACATATTTGCAATCTTTTCTCCCCATTTTTGTTTTAGACTGATCTCCAAAATTTGCATACTGACTACTCTCCCTAAGTAGTATCTCCTTAACATCAATCCAAATCACAAGATATGACTGTGAATTCCTCCAGACTAATGTACACTAGTGCATCTTAGTTCTGAATAGGAAGGTTAATAACCCCTAGCTTCCCTTTGAGATACTCAAAAGTATCCTTAGGTAGAGGCTTGGTGAATATATCCACAATCTGATCCTTTAAAGAAACAAACTCCATTCTGACTTCATTCTCACTTACCTTCTCTCTCAAGAAGTGAAACTTGATGGATATGTGCTTTGTCTTTGAATGCGACACCGAATTCTTTGAGATGTTTATTGCACTTGAATTATTACAAAAGATTGTAACAAGCCCTTCAAACACAATTATGATATCCCTCAACATTTGCTTCATCCACAAGACTTAAGTACAATTGCTTGTTGTTTCTATATACTCTACCTTTGCAGTAGACAGAGATATTGCCTCCTTTTTTTACTCAACCAAGAAACCAATCTCTTTCCCAAGAAGAATGCACCACCACTAGTACTTTTCCTATCATCCACATCTCCTGCCCAATCAGCATGTGCATATACATGAAGAGTGAAGTCATTAGCCTTTGGATACCTTAAGCCATAATCAGATGTTCCCTTTAGATATCTAAAAATTCTTTTGATAGCTACAACATGGGATTCCCTAGGATCATCTTGAAATCTAGCAACAAGTCCAACCACATTCATAATGCTAGGTCTAGTCTGAGTCAAATAAAGCAGTCCTCCAATCATTGATCTATACCTTTTCTGATCTTCCTTAGGTGAATCATCATCTTTACTCAACTTGCATCTAGTTACCATAGGAGTACTTACTGGTTTTGAGTCCTCCATTTCAATCTTTTTCAACAATTCTCCCACATACTTATACTGAGATATGAAGATACCTTTGTCTGACTGAGTGATTTGTAGACGTAAGAAGAAATTCATTTCACCAAACATGGACATCTCAAATTCACTTTACATCTAATCAATAAATTTCTTACACATGCTTCCATTTCCACCAAAAATGATATCATCAATAAATACCTCAATAATTAAGATGTGCTCATGATCAATCTTCAAATAAAGATTACTATCAGTTGTGCCTTTGCTAAATCCTATCTTTAGTAGATACTTATCTATTGTGCATACTAGGCTCTTGGGGCTTGTTTAAGTCCATACAAAGCTTTCATCAATCTGTAGACCATATATTCTTGATCAGACAATTGGAATCCTTCTAGTTGCTCAATATAGACTTCTTCCTCTAACTCTCCATTTAGGAATGCAGACTTGACATCCATCTTGTAAACATTGAAATCTTTGAAAGTAGCAAATGCAAGAAATAATATGACTGCTACAATTCTTGCCACCGGAGCAAATGTTTCTTCAAAATCAATTCCCTCTACTTGAGAATATCCTTTGCATACCAATCTTGCTTTGTTTCTCACAACTTCACCATCTTCATTTAGTTTATTCTGGAAGACCCATTTTGTTCCAATTACATTTTTGTTTTTAGGTCTAGGAACAAGATCCCAAGTATGATTCTTTTTAATTTGCATTAATTCTTCTTCCATTATTTTTACCCAATTTTCATCATTACAAGCTTCATTCACTGTTTTTGGTTCAATCTTTTAAATCAAACAATACTCTACTTGATCTTCAACAATTCTTCTTCTAGTTTGAACACATTTATTCTTGTCTCCTATGATTTGATCTTCAGAATGATTCAACCTTACAAACCTAGGAGTTTTGGGAGTTTCTTGAACTTTTGATTCTTGAGCTTGTTCCTCAACATTTGCACTAACTTCTGGAGTTACTGGATTTTCTGGATCAATCTGGATCTGATTCAGAGTTTGAACTTGTTTTCCTTGACTTTGACTTTCATCTTGATCATCTAAATCATATCCACAAGGCCTGGAAGCTCTTTCTTTTCTCTCATCAACCTTGACATTAGCACTTTCAATAATCTTTTTCAATCTCTTGTTGAAGCACCAGTATGCCTTACTTTGAGTAGAGTAACCCAGAAATATTCCTTCGTCACTTCTTGCATCAAACTTGCCTAGATCCTCATCTCTTTTCATATAACATTTACTACCAAAAACTCTAAAATATTTCATAGTAGGAGGATGACCAAACCATAGTTCATAAGGTGTCTTACTAGAATTGTCTTTGATCTGCACCCGGTTAAGAGTGTAGACAACAGTACTCATAGCTTCTCTCCAATAGACTTGTGGAAGTTTTGCTTCCATCATCATGGTCCTAGAAACTTCTTGAATGGTCTAGTTCTTTCTTTCCACAACTCCATTCTACTGAGGAGTCCTAAGAGTAGATAACTGTCTTTTTATTCCATACTTTTCATAGAATGTATCAAACTCATTGGAGGTAAACTCTCCACCTCTGCTAGATCTTAGACACTTTATCTTCACACCAATATAATTCTCCACCATAACCTTGAACACCTTGATTTTGTCAAGAGCTTCTGATTTTTCTTTCAAGAAAGTTCCCCACATCATTCGGGAGTAATCATTAATCAGCAAAATGAAATATCTATCTCCTTGTACACTTCTAATTCTAGAAGGACCACATAGATCAGTATGCACAAGTTCCAATAGTCCACTTGAAAATTGTTCTTTACTCTTGAATGAAGTTCTATTATGTTTACCCAATTGACATTCTCTACACATGCTATCAACAGGTTTCACAAGTTTTGGAAGATCTCTCACAGCCTGAGTAGAACTTATCTTGACTATATTATCAAAATTCACATGACACATTCTCCTATACCCTAACCAACTCTGATCAATCTAAGCAATCAAACAACTTTTTCCAGTACCACTTAAATGAAAGATGTTACCTTTAGTTTGTGTACCTCATGCAATCACAATTCCAGAGCTTGCTAAGATTTTGCATTTTCTATCCTTGAATCGGAGATCATACCCTTTGTCAACCAACTATCCAACACTGAGAAGATTATGCTTCAATTCTTCTACATATAGAACATCATTAGTATTATTCTTGCCATGAAAAGAGATGGATCCTCTACCACGAATTCTACCAGATGAATTGTCTCCAAATTTCACAATTCCACCTTTATATCTTTCCAAACTTATGTACTTTTATCACTAGTCATATTATGAGAACATCCAATGTCAATCATCCATTCATCCTTTTCTTCAATCTAAGTAGCCAAGGCACTTTCCACATTCACACAACTAGTAGATTTAGTAGACACTGGATCTTCTTCTTTGATGGCAATGAACACCCATTCATTTCCTGAGTTACTTCCCATATCAGATTCATCATCAGTGACATCTTCTTCAGCTTCTTGGACATAGTAACATTTTTTCTGAGCCCTTGATCTATTAGGGTTTGGTTTTGAAACACTCTCTAGACACCTTGAGGCAAAATGACCAATCTTATTACAAGAAAAACATTTGAAAGGCAACTTTCCTTCATACTTACCGAATCCTCTTGGAAATCTTTTGGCAATAAGGGCTTCAAGTTCTACAGCCTCAATTTCATCATCTTCAAGATCCTTCCTTGTCTTCTCAAATTTGTTTGATCTTCCTAAAGAGCTTTCACCCAGATCATATCTTTGTTTTCCATAAACACTAGCCTTAAATGTAGATTCAAACTTAGGAAGAGAATAACCAAACTCACTCATTTCAAATGTTGAAAAATTACCAACTAACTGATCCCTTGTAACAGTTGTCACAGTCCTGATATCTTCAATGGCAGCAACTTTATGATTGTATCCCACATGTAAGGATCTGAGCACTTTGGCAACAATCTATGATTCTTCCAATATTCCACTAGTACTGCAGATACCGGTCACAAGTTCATTCACCTTTTGCATGTAGGAAGTAATGTTTTCATCTTCACTCATCATCAACCTTTCGTATTTAACCTTCAGGTTCTGTAGCTTGGCACATTTGACATATTTATCACCTTCATACATAGTTTCAAACTTTTTCTAGATTTCATGAGCAGTTTTCAATTCTAGGACATTTGTCATTTCTATATCAGTCAGGGCACTCAACAATGCTTCTTTAGCTTGAATATTGTATTTAGCTTCCTTGAGTTCATCTAGAGTTGAAGGGCCTTTCTCCAGAATCTTATACTCATCCTTAGTTATCAACCAAAAGGCATCACCCATACATTACAAATGACACTGCATGCGCACCTTCCAAAGGGAGTAATTTGTTCCATCAAATCTTAGACTTTCCTTCTTGTAAGTTGACATCTTGGATCTCCTCAAGCAGTCAAGCTTCTTTTAGAGGAACCAGTTCTAATACCAATTGTTGGAATTAGGTCTGACAACTAAGAGGGGGGGTGAATAAGTTGTCCACAACTTTAACCTTTTCTACTTTTAATCTTCTTCCTTCACAACTTGCTAACAGATTAATGATGTGAACATTAAAGCATGAATTAATCACACATGAGCAGAAAAAAATGAACACACATAACACTAGAATATTTATGTAGAAACCCAGTTAAGGGAAAACCACAGTGGGGGTTAACCCATAAGATTTGTACACTATTAAAAGTACTTAAAAGAAATGGGAAGGCACTTGCTTTTGGGTGCACTGCCCAGAGCTCACTACTCAAAGAGGCTCACTGCCTACAGGAGGTGTTGCAAGTATGAGTCTAACCAGTGTTGTCATTGATGTCAACATACTCATGTTGCATTAATGAGAAGGATTGGATGAGCTGTGTGCTAAGGATATTGAGAAAAATAGTCTCAATCAGGAACAGTAAAGAACAATGATGACAAGTCTAAGATAGGTTGAGGATCAGAGGATGCAGTTTAAAGGGTTTGTAGCTATAAGTCTTGAGATGTTCCAGTCAAGTTTTCAAAGGTCTGCATGAAGATCAGAAGAAGTTATGGTTGCTCAAGTAGAACCAGTTCTGGCAGGTGTTTAGAGGTGACAGAGTGACAGATAGATCCGGTGAGATTTAGAAATACATTATCCCATTTTGTGGATTTGAGGAAGTGTTGAGAACATCCTTGTGAAGTGTCACATCGATCGGTTCATGGTTTGAAGGTCCAAAAGAACCTATTCCTTTGTGACAGTGATGACAGACTGTGTTCTTGAGGTTTTGGATGAAGGAGAGAAGGTTTCTAGTAAACAGATGAAGTGCGGATGTTCTTGCTGATTTAGGAAAGCTTATGGTGATCTGTGGATCATTTCCAGTTCATGTTGGTGGTCTGCATTGAAGTTAGAGTACGCATTTGAAGAAAAATCACTAGATGATTGTGTTCTTCCTAAGACTGGCTAACCGGATGTATTACACGTCTTGCGAATGTTCTTGTAGGTGTTTGCCAACTTAGATGATTGTTCCTAAGTCAATGCCTTGTATAAGTAAGGGATTGTGAAGTCGTTTCAAAGTGTGTATTGTGGTGATGAGTGTGTGGTAGAGAGGAGGTGTGCGAAAGACAGAGTAGAAGTATTGGGCTTAAATGGAACTAATTCAAGCATGGTGAAGATGCTATTCTCTAGTTCATGAAGGTGATACTTATCTCTTTGTAGATAGTGTGTCTCTTTTAGGCAGTGAGCCCTAATTGGCAAGTGCCATTTTGTTCTTTCTATTCTTCTAATAGAGAATACATTCTTGGGTTAATCACCCTATGGTTTTTCCCTTAACCAGGTTTTCCACATCAAAATCTTGGTGTCTTATGTGTTGATGAGTTTCTGATTTTGATTTGAATGCATTATGTTTTATGTTTATTATACTGCAAATCACTAAGAGGATTCAAGTGTGTAAATTAGAGAGAAAGCTTTGCACAACTGATTCACCCCTCCCCTCTTAGTTGTTTGCCCTAAGTCTAACAATTGGTATCAGAGCCAAGTTCCTCTAAAAGCAGCTTAACGTCTTGAGAAGATCCAGGATGTCATCATACAAAAAGGATAGTCTGAAGTTTGATGGAACCAACTTTGCTCTTTGGAAAGGTCGCATGAAATGTCACTTGCAATGTATGGGAATGGTGTACTGGTCCATGGTTACAAAAGTGTATGTACCTCCATGGGGTGGTCTGATAACCCTAAATGAAATCACAGATGCTGAAATAATTTGCGGACCAAAGAGGCTCTTCTAAGCACATTATCTGACTTAGAGCTCTCAAATGTTATTGACCTACCAACTGCCTTTGAGATTTGGAACCAACTGGAACTTTTGCATGAAGGAGACCAGTATGTTAAATGTGCAAGGTTACATAGTCTAAAAGGCAAATTTGAAAAACTGAAGATGAGAGATGATGAAAATATTACCACTTTTATGCCAAGAGTGAATGAGCTGGTTTGTGGAATTAGAAATGCTGGTGGAGTCTTGAATGAAAATGAGATTGTTGGCAAAATTCTCAGATCCCTTCCTGCTTCTTACAAAATCAAGGTTGTTGCCATTTAAGAATTCAGAGCCCATACAACTATCACTAGAGATCAATTAGCTAGGAAATTGGCTACATTTGAAATGACAGAGTTTGGAGATGACCCCCCAAGACTAAATCTGCATTCATAGCCAATGTCTATGTTAAAGGTAAACAAAGGTTTGATCTGGGAGAGAATTCTTCAAGGAAATTGTCATGGTATGAAAAAGCAAGAAAATATTTGGAAGAAGAAGAAGTAGAAACTGCTCAACTTGAAGCCCTTATTGCAAAGAGGCTGCCAAGAGGATTCGGTAAGTATGAAAGAAAATTACCTTTTAAGTGTTTTAACTGCAATAAGATTGGTCATTTTGCCTCAAGGTGTCCGAAAAGATTTTCAAGGCAAAATCCTAACAAGCCAAGGTTCCAAAAGAACTATTACTATGTACATGAAGTTGATGATAATGAAGGAGTAACAGATGATAAATCAGAGATAGGAAACAAATCCAGAAATGAATGGGTATTCATTGCCATTAAGGAAGAAGATTCAATGTCCTTTGTATCTGTCAATCTTAAGACTGTGGAAAGAGCTCTGGCTGCCCAAATTGAAGAGAAGGATGATTGAGTCATTGACAGTGGATGCTCTCACCATATGACAGTGACAACATAAGTTTGTAGATTTGGAAAGGTATGAAGGAGGAGTGGTAAAGTTTGGTGACAATTCAGCTGGTAGAATCAGAGGAAGAGGAACTATTTCTTTTGATGGAAGAAACAAAACTGATAATGTACTGTATGTTGAAGGTTTGAAGCACAATCTTCTTAGTGTTGGACAGTTGGTGGACAAAGACTATGATCTCTGATTCAAGGATGGAAAATGCAAAATCTTTGAAAGTTCTGAAACAGAGATTGCATCCGGTACTCAAACTAAAGGTAATATCTTCCATTTGGTTGGTACTGGTAAAAGTTGCTTATTTGTTCAAGTTGATCAGAGTTGGTTATGGCATAGAAGGATGTGTCATGTAAATTTTGATAATATCATCAAGATAAGCAATACTCAGGCTATAAGAGATCTTCCAAAATTGGTGAAACCTACTAACAGCTTGCACAAGGAATGTCAGTTGGGTAAGCTAAGCAGAGTCACATTCAAAAGCAAGGAACTATCTTCTACCAGATTATTGGACTTAGTTCACACTGATCTTTGTGGTTCGGCAAGAACCAGGAGTATTCAAGGTGATAGATACTTCATGCTGCTAATTGATGACTATTCCCAGATGATGTGGGTAACCTTTCTAAAGGAGAAATTAGAAGCTCTTGAAAAATTCAAAATATTCAAGGCTATGATAGAGAATGAAACAGGATAAAAGTTGAAATGTCTGAGGTCTGATAGAGGTGGAGAATTCACATCCGGTGAGTTCATAGAGTTCTGTGATAAACATGGAATTAAGAGACAGTTATCTGCTCCTAGGACTCCACAGCAGAATGGAGTAGTGGAGAAAAAGAACCAGACCATCCAGGGAGAATCTAGGACCATGATGATAGAAGCAAATGTTCCTCAGATCTATTGGAGAGAAGCTATCAGCACTGCAGTCTATACTCTCAATCGAGTTAAAATCAGAAGCCATACCGATAAGACTCCTTATGAACTCTGGTTTGGCATTACTCCTACTGTAAGATATTTTAGAGTCTTTGGTAGAAAATGTTACATCAAAAGAGATGAAGATCTAGGCAAGTTTGATGCTAGAAGTGATGAAGGAATATTTTTGGGTTACTCTACTCAAAGCAAAACATACCAGTGTTATAACAAGAGACTGAGAAAGATGATAGAAAGTACAAATGTGAAGGTTGATGAAGGAATAGAGAAACCCTCAAGGTTTTATGAATATGATGAAGATGATTGGAATGGTGTTCTGGTTCAAGGAGTTTAGTCCTTTTCTGAAAGACAGATTCAAACTGATCCGGTAAATCAGGAAGAAGAGATAGGTCTGAATGAGTCTGATCAAGAAGCAGAAGTGCAAGAAACTCCCAAAGTTACAAGGTATGTAAGAATGAACCACTCTGAAGATCAGATCGTAGGTGACAAAAGAAAAGGTGTGCAAACTAGAAGGAAAATTGCTCAAAATTTAGATGAATATTGTCTGATTTCAAAGATTGAACCTAAGACAATAAATGAAGCCTGCAATGATGAAAACTAGACAAAAGCAATGGAGGAAGAGTTGATGCAAATTGAGAAAAATCACACTTGGGATCTTGTTCCTAGACCTAGAAACAAGAATGTGATTGGAACCAAATGGGTCTTCCAGAACAAACTAAATGAAGTTCGTGAAGTAATCAGAAATAAAGCCAGATTGGTCTGCAAGGGCTACACTCAAATAGAAGGAATTGATTTTGAAGAAACTTTTTCTTTGGTGGCAAGAATTGAAGTAGTTAGATTATTTCTTACATTTGTTGCCTTCAAGGATTTCAAGGTGTATCAGATGGATGTCAAGTTTGCTTTCTTGAATGGTGACTTAGAAGAAGAAGTGTAAATTGAACAACCGGATGGATTTCAATTATCTGAGCATGGTGATATGGTCTGCAAGTTGAAGAAGGCACTGTATGGACTAAAGCAAGCCCCAAGAGCCTGGTATGAAAGATTGGACAAACATCTTTTGAAGATTAATTTCAACAAAGGTACTGCTGACAGTAACTTATATTTCAAAATTGATTATGAAAACATCTTGATTGTTGAAGTATTTGTTGATGATATCATCTTTGGAGGAAGAGACAGTATGTGTAAATCTTTTGCAAATCAAATGAAAAGTGCATTTGAGATGTCAATGCTTAGTGAGTTGAATTTCTTCTTGGGTCTGCAAATTACTCAAACAAAGAAAGGAATCTTTATTTCTCAGACCAAATATGTGAAAGAATTGTTGAGGAAATTTGGAATGGAAGATTCAAAGCCAATGAATACTCCCATGGCAACCAGATGTAAGTTGAGCAAAGATGATGACTCTCCTAAGGCAGACCAGACAAAGTATAGATCAATGATTGGAGGATTGTTGTATCTCACTCAAACTAGACCAGATATAATGCAGGTTGTTGGTCTTGTTGCAAGATTCTAGGCTGATCTTAGAGAACCTCATGTCATGGCAATCAAAAGGATTTTTAGATATCTAAAAGGAATAGTTGAGTATGGTTTGTGGTATCCTCGAGATCATGATTTCTCTCTTCATGCATATATAGATGCTGATTGGGTAGGAGATGTGGATGACCGGAAGAGTACCAGTGGTGGAGCTTTCTTTTTGGGAAAGAGAGTGGTTTCTTGGCTAAGAAAGAAACAATAGGCAATATCTCTGTCTACAACTGAAGCAGAATACATATCAGTAGCAGGTTGTTGCACTCAAGTTTTGTGGATGAAGCAGATGCTAAGAGATATTAAAGTAGAGTATGAGGAGCCTATCACAATCCTCTGTGATAATTCAAGTGCTATAAGTATATCCAAGAATCCGGTGTTACATTCAAAGATAAATCATATATCTATCAATTTTCACTTTTTGAGAGAGCAAGTGAATAAGAATGAAGTCAAATTGGAGTTTGTGTCATCCAAGGATCAGATTGCAGATATCTTTACTAAACCTCGACCTAAGGACTCTTTTGAGTACCTCAGGGAGAAGTTAGGGGTTATTACCCCTTTGGTGATGAACTAAGGTGCACTAATGTGCATCAGTCCAGTGGGTATCATAGTCACATCTTGTGATCTAGATTGATGTTGGGGAGCTGCTACTCAGGGGGAGCAGCAGGTATGAGTCTGAAGTGGTGAAATTGCAAGTATGTGCCCTTTGCCATTGATGTCAAAGGGGGAGAGAAGACATGTGAAAAACAAGTGCTTGCTGATCAAAGGGGGAGCAGTAAAGGGAGAGAAGACATGTGAATGGTTGCTGTTGATAGGGGGAGTTGTGACAGTAAGGAGAAGTTCTTATCTTGATGGTTTTTCACATCATATGTTGCCATCAATGACAAAGGGGGAGATTGTTGCAAGTATGGGTCTAATCATTGTTGTCATTGATGTCAACATACTCATGTTGCATTAATGAGAAGGATTGGATGAGCTGTGTGCTGAGGATATTAAGAAAAATAGTCTCAATCAGGAATAGTGAAGAACAGTGATGACAAGGTAAAAGTCCAAGATAGGTTGAGGATTAGAGGATGCGATTTAAAGGGTTTGTAGATATAAATCTTGAGATGCTCCAATCAAGTTTTCAGAGGTCCGCATGAAGATTGGAAGAAGTTATGGTCGCTTAAGTAGGACCAGTTTCAGAAGGTGTTTAGAGGTGACACAGATAGATCTGGTGAGATCCAGAAATGCATTATCCCATTTTGCAGATTTGAGGAAGTGTTGAGAACATCCTTGTGAAGTGTCACATCAATTGGTTCATGGTTTGAAGGTCTGAAAAAACCTATTCCTTTGTGACAGTGATGACAGACTATGTTCTTGAGGTTCCAGATGAAGGAGAGAAGGTTTCCAGTAAGTAGATGAAGTGTAGATGTTCTTGGTGATTCAAGAACACTTATGGTGATCTGTGGATCATTTCCAGTTCATGTTGGTGGTCTGCATTGAAGTTAGAGTACGCATTTGAAGAATAATCACTGGATGATGGTGTTCTTCCTAAGGCTGCCCAACCGGATGTATTACACATCTTGCGGATGTTCTTGTAGGTGTTTGCTTAGATGATTGTTCCTAAGTCGATGCCTTGTATAAGTAAGGGATTGTGAAGTCATTTCAAAGTGTGTCTTGCGGTGATGAGTGTGTGGTAGCGAGGAGGTGTGCGAAAGGCAGAGCAGAAGTATTGGGCTTAAATGGAACTGATTCAAGCATGGTGAAGATGCTATTCTCCAATTCAGGAAGATGATACTTATCTCTTTGTAGACAGTGTGTCTCTTGTAGGCAGTGAGCCTCTTGTGAGTAGTGTGCTTAGACAGTGAGCCCTAATTGGCAAGTGCCATTTTGTTCTTTCTATTCTTCTAACAGAGAATACATTCTTGGGTTAATCACCTTATGGTTTTTCCCTTAATTGGGTTTTCCACGTTAAAATCTTGGTGTCTTATGTGTTGATGAGTTTTTGCTTTTGATTTGAATGCATTATGTTTTATGTTTAATATACTGCTAATCACTAAGAGGATTCAAGTGTGTAAATTGGAGAGAGTTTTGCACAACTGATTCACACCCCCATCTCAGTTGTGTGCCCTAAGTCTAACAGGAGGCTCACTATCTACAAGATTTTATGTTTAATACAGAAAGATTAAACTGAGAAATAGCATCTTCTTCATGCCTTGTTTAGTCCCATTGAAAGATCACAAAACTTCTTCTCTAACTCTTCATCCTTTACTTCTCTTGTTCTTCTACTTCTCTTCTCTGCTTTGCCTCTGTACCTTTCTTATAATTTTTTCATTTTTGCACAAGGACCACTTTCCACAACTCATCTACAAATATTTATATGCTTCATCAACCTTGGAATGAACATCAAGGTCATCTTGACTCAATATGAATCACTGTATTATTAGCCAAACATAGCTAGGACTTGAATCTTCTTCGATCAACATGCTACGCTCTAGAGAATTGCTCTTAGATCATTCGCAACATGCTTGAAACATCTGGTCGGCCAAGACTGGGAAGAACAACAACACCAAGGAGGAAATCTTCAACAACAAGCTCAATCTTCAATGCATACCTCTAACATAGCAAGCACACAATCTAGAGACCTCCACAAGCATATTGAACTCAACAATAACATCTGTACTATTCCAAATCATCCGAATCAGCTGCATCTTCATTTGAAACCTCAAGAACATTGTTTGCCATGATTGTCACACTAGAAAGATTGCTTATGGACCTCAAAACCAAAAACCACTTGAGTTGAGGATACACACCGACTTCCTAAACATGCCTTTAGATCCATAGATCATAAGTTTTCATTATGGAGCAATCCAAACCAATTTCCTATCACTCTGTTTCTTCTAAACACTACAAAACCCGGTTTTACTCAGATGGCCATAGCTTCTTCAAATCTTCATGCGGACCTCTCAAATCTTAACTGGAGCTACATCAGACAATCCTCTACACAACTATATGGTCTACATACTTTGATCTTCATTCTTCTGGAAATGCAGAGTAATCTACTTCACTGATCTCCACTGTTTCCCTTGTTTCTGACAACGAGATATGTTGACATCAATGAAAACACATCATAGGCACATATTTACAACAAAACTTACCCAAGAATTTCTTCAAGACGTCATTCATCAACCTCATGAAAGTACTTGGTGCATTTGTCAATCCAAAAGGCATCATTAACCACTTATACAATCCTTCATTTTTCTTAAAAGTAGTCTTCCATTCATCTCCTTCTCTAATTCTGATCTGATGATATCCACTCTTCAAATCTATCTTTGTGAAATATTTTTCTCCACTCAAACAATCCATAATATCATCCATCCTAGGTAAAGGAAATCTATACTTAACTATGATCTTGTTTATTGCTCTAGAGTCTATACACATTCTCCATTCTCCATCTTTCTTAGGTGCCAACACTGTAGGTACTATACAAGGACTCAAACTTTCTCTGATCAAACCTTTCCTCAATAACTCTTTTATCTGTCTATTCAGTTCTTTATTCTCTGCTAGTGTCATTCTATGTGTTGCTTTGTTAGGCAAACTAGCTCCAAGTATAAGATCCATGTGATGACTGATACTCCTTATAGGTGGAAATCCTTTGGGTACATTGTCTGATATGATGTCTTCATACTCTGTTAGCAAATCTATTATCTCCTCTGGTTGTGATTCTTCAATCTCCTTCTTCAATGCTTTAGGCTTCTTAGGAATCAAATCATAACACATATTCTCATGTTTCAAACCATCCAGAAATTTTCTTCCATTTACCAAACAAATTCTAGAATTTCAACATACTTAACTCTTAGGATCATCTTCCAAAGGAATCAAAGTAATTCTCTTCACATTTGATGTTATAGTGTATGTATTCTTTCTCCCATTATGTATATCTTTTCTATCATACTGCCAAGGTCTACCCAACAAGATATGACATACATCCATAGGCATAATATCACACAAGACTTTATCATGATAAGATCCAATATGAAATTTCACCAAACATTGTTCACTCACTAGTACCTTATGATCATCCTGAATCCATGTTATCTGATAGGGTTTAGAGTGTTTCAATCTTTCCAACTTCAGCTTAATCACCATCTCCTCTGAAACTAGATTATCTAAACTACCACTATCAATTACAACTTTACAACATTTACCTCTTGATTTGCATCTGGTTCTAAACAAACTCTTCCTCTGCGGTGGTTCTTCATTTGTCTCTACTTGAAATATTTCTCTCCTCATCACAAGTGATTCTCCTTTCTCAAGTTTACCAACTGAACTCGGTGATCCAACAAGTTCTTTTTCAACATAAGCTACTCTTCCACTATTCTTTGTTCTCTTGCTTGTACTCCCTTGATTACATTCAAATGCTCAATGTCCTTCTCCTCCACACTTGAAACAAGTGCCTTTGAATGTTCTCTTATCAAATCCCCTTCCTTCTCTTCTATATTCTTCATTCTGGTATGCACTAGGGTTTCCTCTCTGGTAAAAGTGTATGTCATCTCTTCAGTATGCATTATTATCTCTGTCATCCTTCTTGAATGGCCTGTCAGGCTTGTTCTACTCTACAAATGTTCTATCTCCTCTAGAAAATGTTCTACCTCTCTGAAATTTACCTCCTCTACCTCTCTATCTCTGATCATGTCTCTTATCATCTTTTCTTCAACTTTTAGGGAAAACTAATATGATTCCTCGAAAGAGTCATCCTCACTAAATTTAGTTCTTCTTGAATGTTGAATCTTAGTCCATTAATATATCTAGCCACTCTCTCCTTGCTTTCTTCACTATGTCATGTCCTTTTATTCATCTTATGAAATTCTTCAGTGTACTTGTTACCAACTTTTCACCTATAGCTCAAATTGGCAGAGATGAAATAGTTACTTCATTTTAAGATGAAATATTCTTAACATTTTCTCCTATGTTGTTTTTTGCATAGTTTAAGATGCTTGAAAAGAGAAGGTTTAGTTTTATCATGTTTTTGTTATGACAAAATAAAGAAATTCAGTGCATCATTCATTGCTTTGCAAAGTTTTTATAAGAGGTAGAAGTTATTTCATTTCATATTACAATGTTCATTCATTTTGACAAAGGAGATGTATACAAACTGAGTAAGCATTGCATTGAATGAAAGCAAGAAAGATCAAATGTCCCACACAAGCTGTGTGAATAGCTGAACCAATATATCAGAAAGAATATACTATGCATCTGAGGAAAAACTAAAGTAATGAAGTAGATAAGATAAGGCATATCTATCATTGCTTGTTAAAGTCTTGGGTTGACCCTCGTTGCAGCTAATTCCTCTTTGCTCCTGACCTTTGAATGAACCTGTAGTGATCGAGAGAGATATGTTAGATCTCAACATATTATTTATCCTATGCACTTCATCAAAACAAGGACATTATACATTCATTATGATGCACTAAATTAGATAGTCAAATCATCCATATGCAAGAGAGCCTGAAGATGAACCATCATTGAGCTTCACTATTTTTTTTAAACTATCATGTTTGTTTCCTGTGCAGGTATAGAAGAAGTTATGTTGTTGATCTAAAGATATCATAGCATGTGGTGCAAAGTGGGCTCCCACAAGGGTTGAGCCTAGCATGATACCCCTGAATCTTAAGAGGGGATGGGATAGAGATTCATATTCATTGTGCTCAATAGAATAGATTCAGCTAAAGGAGTGTCAAATCAAGTGAGTGCATGAACTTTAAGTTCACTGCCCATACATGATCATCAATTTAAGTGATGAAATGATAACCATATATGAGCAGTGAACTCATTCAAGACAAATCAATAGTGTGTGGAACTGAGTAAGGCATTATCAACATTATGCTATTGTGTTATTTCACCCAGTATCTATTTTAGTATCATTTGTATGCATTCAAGATACTCAAGAATATTCTAGTCTCATTATGCAGCCTTATACATGAGGAATTAATACAAGTGAATGCAGTGATAATATGTCCACATAGAAGGAACAACAAGGAGTACTATGCTCATCTAGAGCAATATCTCATTCATAATAACAAATATAGCCTCAAAGGTTCTAGTTGACTGTTATAGTCATAAGAGGATAGCAATACAGAGAGTACAAGTGCAGCTACAATGATTAATGCCAAGCCACTATCATGAGAAAGCAGGTTTTTATGAAGTCTTCGATATATTCTTATGCCAAGTCACAATTGTAATATTAACATCACCCCATGCTACTGTAATTTCAAAAAATGTCCCCTTGGGGGCTTTTCCCTCATAAACTTTAGCTCCTAGGTCTTTTGCATGCATTTAGGACATCTTACTTCATAATTTGGCATCCCGATGGGATAAGCCCTAGGTAACATGAGAAATGGGACCTAGGAGGACCCCTTGAGCTAGACCCTACCCAAAATAGGGGAAAGTACTTGGGCGCCTGCACCTGAGTCCTACCCTATTTTAGGGTAGTCCCAAATTTTGGGTGTCAGCTTGTGACCATTATTTGAGTCCTATGCCAACACGGTAAGTTTGAATTTATGAAATCTTGGAAGTAATGTTTGTAGTTGCATATAAAAGTATGTTTAGGCATTCATTTAGAGACCAGATGGCAATTGTGATGTTCATGTGTTCTCAAGGTGATTCAAGACTTTCATTGTGTTGCAAGAGTAGAATTGTATTGTCTATGTGTTTGTGTTTGTAGATTTGAGCATCCATTTTATCATGGAATGAAGAGCATCTTCCTCCCATGACATCTTCACTACAAGGTGACATTATATTGTGTTTTCATCATCATTTCCTTTGATTTTTGCCTTTATCTCACAAGGGCACGCACTCTCTATCTGACAATAGTGTTTGGGGACTTAAGTGTCCTCTAGGGCTTGACTGAGGCAAGCCTCTAAACATCACAACCCCCTCCCAAAGTTTTCATGGTTGTAGGTTACAGGTTGAGGAGTTGGACAAAGTGAAGTTGTAGGAAGACATCTTGAAGTGTTAGAATTGTAGATCAGTGAAAGAAATAGCCCCTGGACTTGGGTGCCTGCTCATTAGTCCTCCAAGTTTCGTAATTGAAAAATCTCTAGAATAGCAAGAAAGAGTTACAAACTAGGTTCTCAGATCTGGACAAAAATATAGGCCTTGGACTTGGGCACCTACTCCTATGTCCCTGACTTTTCTGCCTTGAAACCCTGAAAACAGGTACTTTGTGATTTGACATTTTACATCCGTCTGCAAGAGTTTTTTCTGTAATTCATCCATTTACTGTCACATTTGCAAAATTAGGGTTTTAATGGTTAATTAAGTATAAGAGAAGGAAAATTGATAATTAAACACCCTAATCCAAGTTTCCCTACATTTGTAAGTGACCAAGGACCTGATAGTGCTTTGCCACTCGATCCGAAGGTCCTTGAATGTAAAAGGTGAAAGGAGGATTTAAACACTAAACTAAACAATCCAATTTTCACCTAAACATTTTGGTGCACCCATGTTTTTAGACTTAATTGCAACTTTCTAAGTGTTTGTGTTCACGTTTGGGTTGATTTCATTAATTCATATAGTCATTCATCTTATTGCATTGAGAAAAATTCAAAAAAATGAAAAATTTGAAAAAAATTACATTTTAGGGTTACTAATTTGCATCAATTCAATCTAATTTTTCCTAATTCATGATTTTTTCATCAGATCTGATATAAAATATAGAAATTTACAAAAATTCAATAATTTTTATTGCATTTTCATCATATAATTGGTAGGGTTTTGTAGAAATTTTGACAATTTTCATATAATTTAATAATTCCAAAATCTAAGGTTAGTAGGCAAAATCTTCTTTCAGATTTTTCTACTAATTTTAGAGACTCATTAAAACTTGATTTTGGCTTTAGTCTTGCATTTTAGTGTAAAATTGCATTTAGATTTCAAATATTTGCATTTTTGCATAGAAAATTTCAACAAAAAACTAGCAATTTTCATGCATTTTCATTAAATTTACACTTCCATTTTGCATCTTAGAGCTTGGAATTCATTTTCAGATCTGAGTACACTTAATTTTTATCATAAATTAGACTTCAAAACATTG
This sequence comes from Cunninghamia lanceolata, assembly GCA_027924645.1. Lineage (NCBI taxonomy): Eukaryota > Viridiplantae > Streptophyta > Pinopsida > Cupressales > Cupressaceae > Cunninghamia > Cunninghamia lanceolata. Next base: position 5,059,420 of record BSBN01000726.1, read on the forward strand.
ATATAGCATTTTGTGCCAAGATCTCAAACCTAGGGCTTGAAAAACATCGATTTCCACTAGATTTGGCCTTATCGACTCTTTAAATTTGCACCATAGGCATGTTGTGAAGGGTATTTTGAATTAATTAGTTTTTATCAGGGTAATTATTTTTTTTCCCTCCTAAAAATCTTCACAACATCTTTTTATTGGCCTCTTGTATTGAAAATTTGGTGAAGAAGTGCACATTTTTGCTATTTTTGCCCTAGGGTTTGGCCTAGTTTGCACTCCAAGTGTTTTGTGACAAATTTTATAGACTGAGGTGACTGATAAAATTTATTTTATTTGTTGTACCTCCTAAAATTCATTACAACACCCCTTTTTCTAGGTCTTGGAGTTGAAAACCGTGAAAATAGCATATTTTTGCTATATTTTCACTAGGGTTTGACCTTAAGTGGAACTAAAAGGTGTTCTAACAGATATTTTGACATCAAGTGGCTGTTATCACTGATATATTTTTATTTCCATCATTATTTTCCTCACAACACCCTTTTCCATTCTCTTTTACATTGAGATTTGGTGGAAAAAATTGCATACTTTGACATATTTTCACTAAATTTTGACTTATCGTCATCTTAGATTTGCATCAAGAATATGTTGTGAAGGATATTATTATTTTTTTGGACTTATATCAAATATATAAGTTGCTATCCCTGATAAAAAATCCTTATAACACCTTTTATTTCATTCATTTGCATTGAAAAAGTACAATAAATCAAGCATTTACAACATATCTTGCACCTAAAATTTGTGCATATTACTACATGAGGCTAATAACTCACTGCCCTAAGAGAAATATTCCTTTAAGAAGAAGGATAAGACACATGGGATCTAGTGCTCTTGAAGAAGTCAGTACATTGAACACCTTTACAAAAAGAGAGACTCAAATGTTACAAGATATTACACCCATTACAAGTACAATAGAAGAGCAAACTTTTCATGATGTTGATGACACTATTGAGGCAACAGGATATGTATCTAATGAGCAAATAGAAAAATTGGATAAAGAGCTAGCCCAATTTCAATCATTTATGGAAAATGAGAGAATAGCTGAAGAAGTTGTTCCTACAATTCATAACATAAGAGAATTGATAAGAGAGGGACAAGATGGTGTTAATGCAATTTGTGGTCTAGCACATATTGTACAAACCAACATTATGCCAATGACCAAATGTGCACAAGTGATAAATAACACTTTATCACCATCTCATACTCAAGTATCGGTCCCTATACCGACTATAGGAATATCCACCTGTACATCAATGATCTTAACAATTGATGTGAATGCTCGTAGTAATGCTACCACTAGTATTGGAGTATCTAATGGCACTAATTACAAAGTTGTGGGATTTGATTATCAGAATTTGGTTCCTAAGGGGACCTCCTCTATGCATAATTGTTCTCAACCACCTATCTATTCCACTCATTTCCAACCACCTATAATTACCTACTCACAACCATCTTCCACCTATCATTATGTCCAACCACCATTGACATATTCTTAGCCTCTGCCTATCATATCTCAAACTCATTCACCTCCTCACTTTGGTTCCAATTCCTCACAACAAACCGCATCTCCCAATGATGCCATTCTAAACCAACTTTTACAGGGCATGACTACTTTACAACAGAAGGTAACAAACTTGACAAATGCTTTGTAGCCTAGTCTACCAACATATCATGCCCATAATCTCCTTTCCTATGCAATTTTGAGAACTCCTATGCCTGAGAGGTCTGAGACTCCTCGCTTTGAAAAATATGGTGGAAAAGGTGATCCTAATATCCATGTGGCAGCATTTACAGCCATTTGTAGTGATTTCTACTTTGAAGAGCATTTGTTGGTAAAACTTTTCCCAAGATCTCTCAAAGATACTGCTTTACAATGGTTTTGCTCTTTGCCTTCAAATTCAATACACTCATTTTCACAGTTGATTGATCAATTTTTACAACATTTTCAAGAAAATATCGGACCCCAAGTCACTCTTATTGACTTGGTTCAATGTAAACAAGGTTTGAAAGAGAAGTTGACTAAATTTATTAGTCGGTATCAAGGGCTTTATGCATAGATTTAGTATCAGATTAAAGATGAAGATGTTCAGAAGATATTCATTACAAATCTACAACCTAATATTCGTGATAAGATCCTCTTGATAAAATATATCTCCTTTCAACATTTATGCACCACCCTTCATGATTATCAACTTTCATCTAGTCAGTATGAAAACCAAAACTCATCAGCTTAGGTTGGTCAATCTACGGGTGGATCATCACAAAACAACTTTTAGAGGAATAATAATAATATGAACTTCATCAAGATTAATGGACCAAATATGAACAACTTTTTGAATGTTTCAGCTATCACCAGTCCAAAGAAAGCATCATATCAACCAAGAAAGTTTACTCTGATATCTAAGTCCTATCATTCTATCATGAACCAAGCTATGAGTAATAACTTTCTAAAGCTTCCCCTGATCAAGCCTGTTGATCCTAGTAAACAGGGACCTTTGATGCTAATGCCTTTTGTCATTATCATTGAATGCAAGGACATGACACTGAATGATGTATGCATCTTAAACATGAGATATAGGACATTATTGATTCAAATGTCATCCAGGTATCAGGTGTGAATGATAATGGAAACAAGTCAATTGCTCTGCCAAATCAGAACTTACAAATCTTCACTAATGCTTTCCCTAAGCATACTGAAAACAATATGGTGTAACAGGATTTAATCGAAGTAGACGAGGATGATTACTTAGACTATGATAGTATCATGGGAATGATTGAAGTAGATAAGAAACAAGTGGACAATCCACCTCATCCATGAAGAAATGGAATTTATGCTAAGGTTCCTCCTCTGTTATCCTTATATGGATCAGGAGATAATCAAAATGCATCAGAAAAGCAAGAACAACAACCGATACATATGAGTAAGATGGTAAAGGATGATTCCTTTTACCGTGGTAGAAAGATTCAACAATGGAAACTTGATAAAAATTGGAAAAGAGTTAGACAATTGTCAGCAATAAGAGAATGAAGTGGTTCTCCTCCTCATAAGCAACAAAAAGTTATATTTACACAAGGAGTTACAAAGCAAGTATCACGTGATAAAAACAAAACTCTTATAAGAACCACTCAAAGTTTGCACTTAACATGATCAAATACCTTTCCAAGAGGTTCACAAGTTCCAAAATCTGATACAAAGATCCTACAGGTAAGTATCTCTAACCCTTTATCTCTCTTGTGATGCATTTCCCCCATGATGTGTTGTGTTGTTCAGGCCTCTTGGGATGACCCCTTATTCTCTTGTAAGGTCCGGGATACCAGAAGACCGCCTCTATTGTGACCTTCTATTTGTATCATTTCATTATTGTGTGTTGTGTCTTACAAAAATAGTGTTGCAGTTGGTGACTTGGGGCACCCTCCTACATGACTGTCCCTAAAAAACTTGTTTCTCCTCTCTAATTTATTGTTTCCCTTCCTCTAGTGTTTCTATCTAGTGGGCGGATGTTGAAAAACATTTATACTATTGCGGACCTAGTGTCCCTTTCAAGACAAATCAAAAAATGGACTTAGTTCTTAATATGATGATGGGGTTGTATATTTTATCCGACACTTGGCTAGTGGAAGCACTTGTGCTTTCCGCGTAGTGACTATGATGATAGTTCTATCTCATTTACAAACCTTAACAATACTGGTGCTCTGTGCATCTTTGTCTGTCTTTGAATCTAGCCTTGGTGGTATTCAATTCAGAGAGCTTCGTGATATAGCCCCATGGTTATCCTTGAACTCTAAATTTGTTGTATAACCTTAGCTCTTTGTGTGGTTAATCATATGCATTAATGTTGTTGTTTATCATGATTTTGTAGACACTAACATGTTTCTTGTAGGGATGTGTTTGTGGGAACATTTGGTGATTGTAAAGTTGTTAGTAAACAGATTTGTTGCTTTAAAATAATCTTCTTGAGTGACTCCGTTCGCCCTTGGACTAGCACAACCTGCTCACAACAGTTGAAGAATCACATGTCTATGTTGATTCCTCTCTGCGTTTAAGAGGGGCAGCTCCCTCGTATGATAGGGGTATTTGGATTTTCTAGAATTACAAGAACAAAAACAAAGAAATAACAAACACTAATGATTAAATAAGAATTAAACTTATGACTTTAAGTTCCATGCATCAAAGTAGAGATACCAAAACTTGATGCGAAATATCTTTCTCACAATGCAACTTTGAAAGGAAAGCACATGATCATTATTGATGAAACATACGAATACCAATAACAACACATGAAATCGAGTTGAACACACAATCAAAACATTTCTTTATTGCTTTCAAACTTGAATAACACTATTCGAGTCTTTCATACATTGTCATGTGAAAAAGTGGAACCCCCTTTGATCGAATCACAATGATATATTTATAGGTGAGGTTAGTAACCACCTAGGGTAACTACCTCAACCACGTTTTGTAACTACTTGGTAAAACTACCTAAGTGTACTAACTTTGCACAACTAACTTTCTTTTGTAAAGATAGTCGCTTAGAGTAACTACCTAACTTAGGCACTTAAAATAATTATGTAAGAAAGAGTTAGGAGGAACCAAGGGCCCTTGGACTTGAAAGAAGTGAACTGATGACTTTCAAGGATAGTGGTAAACCCGAGTATGCAACCAAAAACCTTTGAACCAGAGATTCGAAGCCTAGTTCGGTATAAGGCAGGAGAAATGCATCCTAGCAGAAGAGCTCTTTGGCATGAGTCTCTGCCATTCCTTTTACCTCATGAAGTAAGGAAATTCCACAGCTTGTGAGCAAACTTTTGTTCCTAGCTGTCACTAGCACTAAACTGCCTTCTGCAAGAACTTCTTTCACTAGCAATGCATCTATGTGTTCTTCATCATCCACATCATCTAAAACTATTAGAGCCTCAAGATTTTGCAGATGGCTTCTCAGAAATTCCTTTCCTTGGCTGTTGTTTTCGATTTGCCAGTCATAATGCACAAGTTTCTAAAGAAGCTTGCTCTGTAAAGATGCCAAGCCATTTTTGGTGCCATGCAGTCTTACATCAGACAAGAAGCAATAGCGTCCCTTGTATGCAGAACTCCTCTCGTTGTATATCTTCTTAGCCAGAGTGGTTTTGGCACAAGCTCCCATTCCAACAATACCTAGAACTTTTACACACCTCCCTTGCTCTTCATCCAACTCCAAATTTGTCTTTTGGAAAGCTTGAAGCACTTCGTCCAGTCTCACAGGGTGTTTGGCCACCTCTAACACTTCTTCCGCTTCCTCTACCACTCTACCCACTATACTCTTCAACAAAATGTCCTCGTGACCTTTGCTTGAGTCGAATACCAAGCCCAAAATAAAGGAAACCTTGTGGAAATCCTTTTTCCATCTGTCAACAATGTGGCAATCAATTCAATTCTTGTTGTAGTATTTCTCAAAGGATTCTGAGTAAAGGCCAGATTGGATATGGTGGACTTCAAAGGGCTGCACATCATAGAAGACGGGAATGATCTTAGTCACAGTTTTAAGCATGACGGAGAGCTCTGCTAGACACCACGATGACTGCACATATCCAGGGGAGAAGATTGCAATGTTAATATTACAAGTTGCAAGGGCTGGAGCATGCTGGTAAATGTTACAGATTGTATCTTTATATCCGCCGATTGCAGTTGCTCGAAAGTTTCTAAAGACTTTCTCACAAATTCATCTTGTAAATACCCAATGATAATTTCTGATGTAAAACCCTTCGTCACAGTTGACCATGGGATGGGAGGATACCAACAATATTTGTAGAGTTGAGCTTCACGCCTGGGCAATTGCAGCTACATTAGAATTTTGAGCAGTTTTTGAAACTTATTGGAATAACCGATGCATTTTGATTTTCAATGAATTCATTGCATGAGGATAAGCTTCTTAGGTAGTTATAATAACTACTATAGCAACTACTCTCTATTTTTATTTTTGTCATCGGCTTTGTGAAGTAGTTTCAAAACTCAATAAGATTGTCGATTGCCGATTACATTACTTGTTTCGGAGATTTACGAGACTTTAATAAGTTTTGGTAAAAGTTGTTGATAATAGACCTCACTTCATCGGAGGTGAAGACGAGTTTGAAAACAAGGCCAACAAAGGTACATGTCACCTCTGGGGGGCTTGGGCTTTGCAAAGTCTTTGTTCCCTTGTGTGTTTTCTTACTACCTTAACATGCTTGATATTGATGCATGAAATCAACCACCTTAAGGTGGGGGCATATATAAGGTAAGTTGTATATTGTAGATGTTAGTAATGTGCTTGTCCTCAGATGTAGTTTAAAGACTAGCTCGATGAGTGCTTCCTACATCCTGAATTTGTTTGCAATCAATCAATAAATCATTTAAGACCACTGTAGAGGTGGGATATCACATATATCCTTTTTATCTTAAGCCCTTTGCAGAGGCGGGGATGGTGTATTTCTTAGAGCAGATTACATCATCCTGTCATTTCCAAAAGTCCTCTGCGGAGGTGGGGAGCAGTTCTGTGACTAACTTGACCCTTAAGCATGTCTTCAGTGATTGTTGTGGTGAAGCGCAATCATCAGTGTGTGCCTTTAATGTGCCTAAGATGGAGTTAGACCTAGAAATAGGTACACTCCATCGCTTGTCTGTCGTGTTTTCTCCATGTCTTCAAGTGTGTGTGTTTGGCATGCTTGCTTTGTTTGGCATGTTTGTTGCCACATATACAGTCTAAAGACCTGTGTGATGAGTTCATCCTACATTTTGGGAGGTTTTACGAGTCTTGCGTGTGTGTTGCCCCATATATATAGTATAAAGACTTGCACGATGAGTGCATCCTATATTATGGGAGGTTTATTTACTTTCCAATACTTGCATCTGCATATCATATATATGAGAAAAAGAAAAGAAAAGAAATCATGTATGTCTTCCATGTATTAATGTGTCTTCTATGCATTTACTATCTTCTCTGTGTTCTACATGACTGTAACTATCTTCTTCATGTTTTGTGTGCCTATTATTGTCTTCCATGTGATTGGTGTGTTTTCTCCGTGCTTCGTGTGTTTGTTGTGTTTCTGACCATACTTTAATGCATGTATTGGCCTTGTGTTTATACATATATTAAAGTGGGGGCTAAATGTAACATTGAAAAATGTCCCCTTGGAGGATTTTCCCTCATAAGGTTTAGCTCCCGGGTCTTTTGCATGCATTTAGGACATCTTACTTCATAATTTGGCATCCTGATGGGATGAGCCCTAGGTAACATGACAAATGGGACCTAGGAGGACCCCTTGAGCTAGAACCTACCCAAAAGAGGGGGGGAGGACTTAGGTGCCTGCACCCTAGACCTGCCCTATTTTGAGGCAGTCCTAATTTTTGGGTGTTGGCTTGTGACCATTATTTGGGTCCTATATCGACACGGTAAGTTTGAATTTACGATATCTTAGCGGGAATTTTTGTAGTTGCATATAAAAGAATGTTTAGGCATTCATTTAGAGACTAGATGGCAATTGTGATGTTCATGCATTCTCAAGGTGATTCAAGGCTTTCATTGTGTTGCAAGAGCAGAATTGTGTTGTCTATGTGTTTGTGTTTGCAGATTTGAGCATCCATTTCATCATGGAATGAAGAGAATCTTCAACCCATGAGATCTTCACTAAAAGGTGATATTGTATTGTGTTTTAATCATCATTTCCTTTGGTTTTTACCTCTACCTCACAAGGGCATGCACTCTCTATCTGACAATGGTGTTTAGAGACTTAAGTGTCCTCTGGGGCTTGACTGAGGCAAGCCTCTAAACACCACGACCCCGTCCCAAAGTTTTCATGGTTGTAGGTTACAGGTTGAGGAGCTGGAAAAAGTGAAGTTGTAGGAAGACATCTTGAAGTGTTAGAATTGTAGATCAGTGAAAGAAATAGCCCCCTGGACTTGGGCGCCCACTCATTAGTCCTCCATGTTTTGTGAAGGGAAAATCTCCAGAATAGCAGGAAAGAGTTGCAGACTAAGTTCTCAGATCCAGACAAAAATATAGGCGTTGGACATGAGTGTCCACTCCGTTGTCCCTGACTTTTCTGCCTTGGAACCTTGAAATAGATACTCTGTGATTTTACATTTTACATCCCTCTATAAGAGCTTTTTCTGTAATTCATCCGTTTACTATCGCATTTGCAAAATTAGGGTTTTAATGGTCAATTAAGCATAAGAGAAGGGAAATTCATAATTAAACACCTTAATCCAAGTTTCCCTACATGTGTAAGTGACCAAGGACCTGATAGTGCTCTGCCACTCAATCCGAAGGTCCTTGAATGTAAAAGGTGAAAGGAGGATTTAAACACTAAACTAAATAATCTAATTTTTACCTAAACAGATACATATTGCTTCAATCATGTGAGTAGCAGCAATTGTAAAAAATGAGCATCCTTATCATATATAAATGATCAAACTGATGAGTAATACATATGGATAGCCATACAATGGCCATGATCAACAATAGGATAGTCAAACTAATACCATAAAGATACAATACAATATCAATACACAAGGATAGTAGGAAGAAATCTTACAAGTGCAACCATCAAGAACCTACAAGAGGTAGCACATGAAGAAATGCTATACACAGAATGTCTAAGCCTCAGCTAGTGAAATGAAAGAGTTATTATCATTAAATATTATATGTATATGGATACATTTGATATGGTACAGTAAACTGGACAGCAAGAGTGTATGCCATATCTCATATTGAGTGATCATACCAAGTGTATGCAGAGAAGATAAACAAAAGTGCCACAATGATCAAATAATGTATGCAGTTGTCATTAATGGTGATCAGAGAGTGAAGACTTAACTTCAAAATATCAATAGATCTCCACTTTAGAAATATAAAAATGGCAGTATCTATAAAGTCTGGTGGTGCAGTAAGAAATGACATGAATGCTATCATTACAGAGTTCATATGGAGTAGCAAAAATGAGATTGTAATTTTTCTCTCATAATACCATACCTCATCTAATAGTATTTTTTGCAAAAATAGAAAGATAAGTAAACTGTTGAAGAATAGTAATGTCTTGTGGCTACAAGTGAAAAAGAAAATAAAGGTCATTGTTCATTATGTGTTCTTATTCCTGTGATAATCCTTATGCTACTACCAATAAGGCAGAGATTTAAGCAGCAAGAGGTACGACCCTGAATATTGATAGGTTAAATTTTTATCTTCTGCATTTTCAATAAATGGATCAAGTTCTCTTTGCACAGGAAAGACAGAATGCAAGTTAAAAGTGTGTTATGAGTTCTCATAGTCATGGCCAGAGACTGTATTTTTTGTCAAAATCCACATGCCTATTTGTATAGAGTGATCACATCTATAGGAGAAGATAACTAGTTTAAGCCATGAGGGTTTAATAAACACTCAGAAATGATAACAAACTAGTAATGAAGCCACAACCCAGTATGCTGAAAGAGAAAGCTTTGTTATTTTGCATTTTCAAAAAAAGAAGAGCAATGTAATTTTATATAGAAAGATGATTGAAAAAATCCAGTATAATGCCATCATAGCCGAGACCAGAGTGAGTCTTTTTCTCACAATAGGTTAAAAACCACATGGGGTTTTGTACAAGAACTCAAAATGTAGAATAGTGGAAAAATTTGAACTCACAGAGACAAAAGAATGCTCAAAAATAAAGAACTGGTAAGTATATGGCCATGGCCTCCAATAAGGAAACAATATATGGAAAGTTTCCCATAGTTCTTTTTGCAAAATAAAAGAGAACAGTGCATTTATTTCTAGATTTTGGGCTTGTGATGAACTGAAACAAACAGTCATAAAGAGTTCGAAGAGAGAGCTTACCTTTTTTTTTTGGAGAAGAGACATGTCCATAGGGCCATGGGTTTTTACCTATTTTTGCTTTTATTTTTCCTTTGAATGAGCTCAAACAAATCATCCATGGTGGCCTAAAACACAGGAAAAAATAGCAAAGAAACAGAGATAAAAAAATGCATAGGAAGTAGCACAGTTGCGGCTTAAAGGCCAAGTTTGTGCATCCAGAATGAAAGAAAATGGATCAAATTTGTGATAGAACTGATTACCTTGTTATTTCCTGCCAGAATCTTTGAAAAAGTCTATGGAAATCCTTCAGAAATTGCAGACAATCGAAGGTTTTGCTTCGAACCCTAACCTTCATAGGGCAACAGAGCCTCATATTCAAAAGTTGCAAAGTGTGAAATGAGCCCAAAAAGATAGGACATTGATGGTTTTGTGTTAGGGTTTTCATCTTAGCCCTAATTCAATTATGACTTTTCGACCACATTGAATTAAAAAAATATTGCCTCAGTTAATACCATCGAGAGCATCAATGTCCCTTTAGACATGTTTGAAGCCTAGGATGTATGCCTTAAGACCTCGATGGCCCCTTTGCCATTTGGAGGTAAGATCATAACATGGTAAATATGCCTTAGGTCCCTTTGTCACATAGGTCCATATGCCTTAGGATATTTCTGCAAGCCACACGAAGGGAAACCTTAGAGATTTTTCAATTTTCTGCTTCTTGGTGTGTGCACTAGCAATCTCAGCCTTTGGAGAAAAATTCTTCAAACACATTTGGCAACTCTGAATCAAGATCTACTGGTTTTAATAAATCAAGTGTTGTGTTTCAAAAATCAAGCATTTATTCTTATTTTTGGCTCTTCATATGTGTAAAAATGTCTATTTTTCATAGTCAATATGTATACCCACCCCCATACTGTGAAAATATTGTCAACCAACCTTCTTATCAATCATACCCAAGCAGCCACAATGCTGGTTTTAGTCCAAATAATCATATTTCAGCAAGCTACCAACTTACTCAAAATGCTTACCACCCACCCATCCCTGCCCAATCTTCCAACTAGCATCAAAATTCTGAAATTGTGGAGCTTAGAGACATTCTGTTAGACAACAACAAGCAGATGGATGAGATTAAGAGGCACCATGAGTATAATCAGCAACAGGAAGAGCTGGCTTATCAAGCCTATCTTCATGAGCAGGAGTTGGAGACAAGCATTTAGCAAAAGTCGTGGCCAGAGACTGCATTTTTTGTCAAAATCCACATGTCTATTTGTATAGAGTGATCACATCTACAGGAGAAGATAACTAGTTTGAGCCATGAGGGTTTAATAAACACTCAGAAATGATAATGAACCAGTAATGAAGCCACAACCCAGTATGCTGAAAGAGAAAGCTTTGTTATTTTGCATTTTCAAAAAAAGAAGAGCAATGTAATTTTATATAGAAAGATGATTGAAAAAACCCAATATAATGCCATCATAGCCACGACTAGAGTGAGTCTTTTTCTCACAATAGGTTAAAACCCACATGGGGTTTTGTACAAGATCTAAAAATGCAGAATAATGGAGAAGTTTAAACTCACAGAGACAAAAGAATGCTCAAAAATAAAGAACTGGTAAGTATATGGCCATGGCCTCCAATAAGGAAACAATATATAGAAAGTTTCCCATAGTTCTTTTTGCAAAATAAAAGAGAACAGTGTATTTATTTCTAGATTTTGGGCTTGTGGTGAACTGAAACAAACAATCATAAAGAGTTCAAAGAGAGCTTACCTTCTTTTTTTTTGGAGAAGAGACATGTCCACAGGGCCATGGGTTTTTACCTATTTTTGCTTTTATTTTTCCTTCAAATCAGCTCAGACAAATCATCCATGGTGGCCTAAAACATAGGAAAAAATAACAAAGAAATAGAGATAAAAAAATGCATAGGAAGTAGCCACAGTTGCGGCTGAAAAGCCAAGTTTGTGCATCCAGAATGAAATAAAATGGATCAAATTTGTGATAGAACTGATTACCTTGTTATTTCCTACCAGAATCTTTGAAAAAAGTCTATGGAAATCCTTCAGAAATTGTAAACAATCGAAGGTTTTGCTTCAAACCCTAACCTTCATAGGGCAATAGAGCCTCATCTTCAAAAGTTGCAAAGTGTGAAATGAGCCCAAAAAGATAGGACGTTGATGGTTTTGTGTTAGGGTTTTCATCTTAGCCCTAATTCAATTATGACTTTTCAACCACATTGAATTAAAAAAATATTGCCTCAGTTAATACCATCGAGAGCATCAATGTCCCTTTAGACATGTTTGAAGCCTAGGATGTATGCCTTAAGACCTCGATGGCCCCTTTGCCATTTGGAGGTAAGATCATAACATGGTAAATATGCCTTAGGTCCCTTTGTCACATAGGTCCATATGCCTTAGGATATTTCTGCAAGCCACATGGAGGGAAACCTTAGAGGTTTTTCATTTTTTGCAAACCTCTAAGGTAAATATGCCTTAGGTCCCTTGAGATTTTTAGGACTTTTATAGAAAAACAAATGTCCATAAAATGTAATGTACTTGGCAAAATAAAACTAAAAGCCTTGTATTATTTTTTGTAAAGAATCAAATCAAATCGAGAAAATAAAACTGCAAATCCTTGCAAAATAATATTTAAAGTAATATCTCTATAAATTGCTTTTAAATATTTGTTATTATATGTAGTTAAAGAAGAGAAAATCTAGACTAGATCTTTCTCTTTGGATTTGATTTCCTTTGGGATAAATTGAGCAAATATGGACAAATCGGAGCTTTCATTGGTCAAGAAAAGCCTAATTTTGAGGAGATTTTGGTGGGACCACTTGGGATGACACTTTGGTAGCTTTTATTTTCAATTTGGAGGCATTTCAGTGTGCTTTTTGGTAGCTTTTTAGTGGATTTTGAAAATTACTTGGAGGTTAGCTTTAAGAGGGTTTTTTTGCAGTTTTTTCTTTTTTTTTTCATCTTTGAAAAATTAGAGGCATATATTGGAGAAAAATTTAGTTTTTCTCAGTCAGTTGAGATCATTGTTTCTTCTCTCTTGTTCATCTGCAGAGAGCTTGTAAACACCTTTTGACTCAGATTTTCATTTTCATGTATTCCTTTCATTTGATGTTTCATTGTGATAATAAATATTTTATCCTTTGTTATGTCTCTTTATTGTGAAATTGTATGCAAATATTTCATATGATTCTAGTTGTGTGTTGTGTTTAGATCGAGCCTTCATGCAAATTACTTCTGAGTTGTATGCTCCAGGTGAAGTTGTGAAAGTTTATGTTTAAGGAGCTATTTGTGAAAGAGATCATTAGAACAAGTTATAGTTTTGGAGATTAGATTTTAGAATTTAAATTTTAGTTATATTCTCACCCTTTCCTTAGCAAATCATTTAGATTAGGAGAGTTTATCAAGAGAACCAGATCACCTTGGAGGTTCACTCCATGTTTTAGGCAACCCACAGGCCTAGGAGTGTTCGCATGTGTCAACAAGTAGCTAAGTTGATAGCTTAGCATTTGGGTGCATACTTTGATTGATAACAGTTTTTGGCACACTTGGTGGGATAATTTGAACTCTTATAGTTCAAAGCTCATCATTTCATTTCTACTTCTTGGTGTGTGCACTAGCAATCTCAGCCTTTGGAGAAAAATTCTTCAAACACATCTGGCAACTCTGAATCAAGATCTATTGGTTTTAATAAATCAAGTGTTGTTGTGTTTCAAAAATCAAGCATTTATTCTTATTTCTAGCTCTTCATATGTGTAAAAATGTCCATTTTTCATAGTCAATATGTATACCCACCCCCATACTGTGAAAATATTGTCAACCAACCTTCTTATCAATCATATCCAAGTAGCCACAATGCTGGTTTTAGTCCAAATAATCATATTTCAGCAAGCTACCAACTTACTCAAAATGCTTACCACCCACCCACCCCTGCCCAATCTTCCAACTAGCATCAAAATTATGAAATTGTGGAGCTTAGAGACATTTTGTTAGACAACAACAAGCAGATGGATGAGATTAAGAGGCAACATGGGTATAATCAGCAACAGGAAGAGCTGGCTTATCAAGCCTAGCTTCATGAGCAGGAGTTGGAGGCACAAAGGACATGGTTTGAGAGGGAGATGCTTGCAAAAGAGGAGAAGATGAGACTTTTGCTTGCTCAAACACATAGGCATCAAGTTCAAGTAGCTTCTATCATTCCAAATCAGTCTTTTCAAGAAGAGGTTCATAATCATAAGATTCCAAATTTCAAGGAAAGTGAACCTCTTATCCCTTCCAAAGTCAAGATTCCTAGTTTTAGAGATCCTTTACCATTGTAAGAGCCTAAATTGGCACAATCTGAATTTGTTATGCTTCAAAACTAGCCACTTGAAGAGCCCTTTTCCTCTAAGAAACTCAAGAAGCTCCTTAGAGAATCAAAATTCCATGTTTAGAATTTCTGATTTTGCTTAGGAGCCTATTTGCATTCAAAACTAGTCCATTAATCCTCAATTTTAGTCATATCAAGAACCTAAACTAAGTCATCAAACTTTTGAACAACCATGGCAGCCTTCTTGGACTAAGTATCCTTGTTATAAAATATCAAACCTTGTTAAAGCTACGTCTCCCATACCAGTCCAAAATCAAGAAGAGGAAGAGGTAGTAAAGTCTCAACCAATCAAGATTCCAAGTTGCTATGGTGAACATGAGAGAAAGGTTGTAGAGCCCAAACCAAACAGAATTCCAAGTTTTAGTCCAACAACTAAAGGTTCTTGCAATCCTTTTTATGCCACCGAATCAGACAAACTAGATCTGAAGCAAGAGGATGATGTTGTTTATGCTGCATTCCCAACTAATTACGAGCATGATACATATGAAAAGGATGTTGGTTCAAACTTCACACCGAATCATTTGCATTTCAATTCATTTGAAAAGTTTTCTAATGTTATTTATAAGATAAATGAAAGTAGAGTACAGAGGTCACAAGGTGAAATTCTTTGGTTGCAAAGACAGAATGCTCAAGTTTCATTGGAGGAAGCACCGCATGAGGAGGAAGAATCAGTTTCTTTGTTCAATCAATTACTTGCTTTTGTGGAACTAGATAAGGAAAGCATGCTCATACCAAGGACAACAATTTTAGAAAAGCAAGAGGATCCTCAACAATATGAGGAGTTGCTAATTGCAGCTGAGCAATCCAACAATGGGGTCTTGAATCAAGTAAAAGAGTGTGAAGGTAAGCCTATCATGAAACTTACATAGCTGGCTGAGAATTGTTATGAGGTAAAAAACAACCCTCTTTTATTAGAAATTCAAGAGGAATGTGATGAGTTTTCATTTTGGGATGACCTTGATGATTTTGTTGCAAATTTAGATAATGTGGAAAGGTCTTTAGTTAGTCTGTTTAATGAGCTTCCTAGCTTTGAGGTTGGAGATGAAAATAGCCTATCTATGCGAAGTCTTGACCATTAGAGTGTTGTAGAATATTTGAACAAGGTGCTAATTAGTGAACATGTATATGAAAGCAACCCTGATTTGACTGATGAGGATCTATTTCAACACAAAATTGATCTTTTCTGCTCATGCTTGGATGTTATGCCAACACCTTTGGAGGAGGAAAGTGTTGATCAATAGGAATAGCCTATAGAGGAAGGTTGCCTTGGGCAGACAAATCAGCAAGGTGAAGGGACAATAGATCCTAAGCAGCAAACTAGTAGTGAAAGTCCAAGTTTCATCCTTGCAAGAGGATGCCCAATCAAGGATTTAGCTGGCAGGGAGCTAAACAAGGAGTCACATGTTATTGTTGTACCCAAGGAAGAGATTACAGCCTCAGGATAGTAGACCCAACTCACCTCTTCATCCCAAATAAGTCATATGCTTGATCAAACTCAAGAGGTGAGTGAGTTTGGTTATGTTCTTCATGAAGTATCACAATAGTTTGTGGGGTATCTTCTTGTTTCCCATTTCTTATCAGTGGTCTATAATGTTGCAAAACATCCCTTGTTGGTTAGAAGGGGGAGTTATTTTACAAAGCTAGTGAATGGGTTTCTTTGACCAGCTCCTTTGGCTGGTTAGAATAGGTTAGAGTTAGTGTTTTTAGTTAATAAGTGCTTTATGTACATTTATTTCAATTAGTTTCTTTCCCTAAGTGTTGTTGCATATGTTTTCTGGCCACTAGGGCCCTTTAGTTTTCTTGCAGTTTGAATTTGTTTGGTTTTCTGTTGCTATTTGGAGTAGTTTGCAGTACAGACTCATAGTTTTCTGATTTGAGAAGAGAAGGGTATGACTCTATGCCCAATGGACAGTTAAGGTAGTTGGTCTTGATGCTTAATAGACAAGCATTTAGCAGAAGTTGCCAAAAATGTTACCAATTTTTCACCTACAACTCAAATTGGCAGAGCTGAAATAGTTACTTCATTTTAAGATGAAAGATTCTTAACATTTTCTGCTATGTTATTTTTTACATAATTTAAGATGCTTGAAAAGAGAAGGTTTAGTTTTATCATGCTTTTGTTATGACAAAAGAGAGAAATTCAATTCATCATTCATTGCTTTGCAGAGTTTTTATGAGAGCTAGAAGTTATTTCATTTCACATTACAATGTTCATTCATTTTGACAAAGGAGATATATACAAACTGAGTAAGCATTGCATTGAATGAAAGCAAGAAAGATCAAATGTCCCACACAAGTCATGGGAATAGCTGAACCAATATATCAGAAAGAATATACTATGCATATGAGGAAAAATGAAAGTAATGAAGTAGATAAGATAAGGCATATCTATCATTGCCTATTGAAGTCTTGGGTTGACCCTCATTGTAGCTAATTTCTCTTTGGTCTTGACCTTTGAATGAACCTGCAGTGATGGAGAGAGATATGTTAGAGCTCAATATATGATTTATCCTATCTACTTCATCAAATAGAGACATAATACATTCTTTATGATGCACTAAATCAGATAGTCAGATCATCCATATGTAGGAGAGCCTGAAGATGAAACATCATTGAGCTTCACTATTTTTTTTAAACTAACATGTTTGTTTCCTATGCAGGTATAGAAGAAGTTATGTTGCTGATCTGAAGATATCATAGCATGTGGTAAAAAGTGGCCTCCAACAAGGGTTGATCCCAGCATGCTGCCCCTAAATCTTAAGTGGGGATGGGATAGAGATTCATATTCATTGTGGTCAAATAGAATAGATTCATCTGAAGGAGTGTCACATCAAGTGAGTGCATGAACTTCAAGTTCACTACCCATCCTTGATCATCAGTTCAAGTGATGAAATGACAACCATATATGAGTAGTGAACTCATTCAAGATAGATCAATAGTGTGTGGAACTGAGTAAGGCATTATCAACATTATGCTATTGTGTTATTTCACCAATTGTCTATTTCATTATCAATTGTATGCATTCAAGATATTCAAGAATATTCTAGTCTCATTATGCAGCCTTATATATGAGGAATTAATACAAGTGAATGTAATGAAAAAATGTCTACATAAAAGGAACAGCAAGGAGTACTTTGTTCATCTAGAGCAATATCTCATTCATAATAACAAATATAGCCTCAAAGGTGCCAGCTGACTGTGATAGTCATAAGAGGATAGCAATACAAAGAGTACATGTGTAGCTACAATGATTAACGCCAAGCCACTGTCGTGAGAAAGGAAGTTTTTATGAAGTCTTCAATATATTCTTATGCCAAGTCACAGTTGTAAAATGAACAGCATCACGCCATGATACATATTGCTTCAATCATGTGAGTAGCAGCAATTGTAAAAAATGAGCATCCTTATCATGTATGAATGATCAAACTAATGAGTATTACATATTGATAGCCATACAATGGCCATGATCAACTACAGGATAGTCAACCTGATACCATAAAGATTCAATGTAAGTTCAGTACACAAGGATAGTAGGAAGAAATCTTAAAAGTGCAGCTATCAAGGAGCTACAGGAGGTAGCACATGAAGAAATGCTATACACAAAATGTCCATGCCTTATCCAGTGAAATGAAAGAGTTATTATCATTAAATATGGTATGTATATGGATACATTTGATATGGTACAGTAAACTGGACAGCAAGAGTATATCCCGTATCTCATATTGAGTGTGATCATACCAAAAGTATATAGAGAAGATAAAAAAAAGTTCCACAATGATCAAATAATGTATGCAGTTGTCATTAATGGTGATCAGAGAGTGAAGACTTTACTTTAGAATATCAAGAGATCTCCATTTTAGAAATATAAAAAATGGTAGTATCCATAAAGTCTAGTGGTGTAGTAAGAAACAACATGAATGCTAACATTATAGAGTTCATATGGAGCAGCAGAAATGAGACTATAATCTTTCTATCATAATTTCATACCTCATCTAATAGTATTTTTCATAAAAATAGAAAGATAAGTAAACTGCTGAAGAACAGTAATGTATTGTGGCTACAAGTTAAAAAGAAAATGAAGGTCATTGTTCATTATGTGTTCTTATTCCTGTGATAATCCTTAGGCTACTACCAATAAGGCAGAGATATAAGCACCAAGAGCCACGTCCCTAAATAGTGACAGGTTAAAGTTTTATCTTTTGCATTCTCAATAAATGGATCAAGTTCTCTTTGTACAGGAAAGATAGAATGCAAGTTAAAAGCGTGTTATGAGTTCTCATAGTCGTGGCCAGAGACTGCATTTTTTGTCAAAACCCACATGCCTATTTGTATAGAGTGATCACATCTATGGGAGAAGATAGCTGGTTCAAGCCATGAGGGCTTAATAAAAACTTAGAAATGATAAGGAACCAGTAATGAAGCCACAACCCACTATGCTAAAAGAGAAAGCTTTGTTATTTTGCATTTTTAGAAAAAGAAGAGCAATGTAATTTTATATAGAAAGATGATTGAAAAAATCTAGTATAATGCCATCATAGTTGCGACTAGAGTGAGTCTTTTTCTCACAAGTTAAAACCCACATGGGATTTTGTACAAGATCTCAAAATACAGAATAATGGAGAAGTTCGAACTCACAGAGACAAAAGAATGTTCAAAAAT
The DNA here is from genome assembly GCA_027924645.1 of Cunninghamia lanceolata. NCBI lineage: Eukaryota > Viridiplantae > Streptophyta > Pinopsida > Cupressales > Cupressaceae > Cunninghamia > Cunninghamia lanceolata. Next base: position 5,078,309 of record BSBN01000726.1, read on the forward strand.
AAGGAACTGGTAAGTATATGGCCACGGATTCCAATAAGGAAATAATATACATAAAGTTTTCCATAGTTCTTTTTGCAAAATAAAAGAGAACAGTACATTTATTTCTAGGTTTTGGGCTTGTGATGAACTAAAACAAATAGTCATAAAGAGTTCAAAGAGAGCTTACCTTTTTTTTAGAAGAGACATGTGCACAGGGCCATGGGTTTTTACTCATTTTTGCTTTTATTTTTCCTTTGAATCAGCTTAGATAAATCATCGATGGTGGCCTAAAACATAGGAAATAAATAACAAAGAAACAGAGATAAAAAAATGCATAGGAAGCAACCACAGTCGCAACTGAAAAGCCAAGTTTTTGCATCTAGAATGAAAGAAAATGGATCGAATCTGTGATAGAACTAATTACCTTTCTATTTCCTGGCTGAATCTTTAGAAAAAGTCCATGGAAATCCTTTAGAAATTGTAGACAACTGAACTTTTTTCTTCAAACCCTAACCCTCATAGGGTGGCAGAGCCTCGTCTTCAAAAGTTCCAAGTGTGAAATGAGCCTGAAAAGATAGGGCATTGATAGTTTTGTGTTAAGGTTTTCATCTTAGCCCTAATTCCATTATGACTTTTGTCACATTGAATTAAAAAATATTGCCTTAGTTAATACCATCGAGGGCATCAATGTCCCTTTAGACATGCTCGAAGCCTAGGTTGTGTGCCTTAAGACCTCAATGGCCCCTTTCCCATCTGGAGGTAAGATCACAACATGGTAAATATGCCTTGGGTCCCTTTGTCGCATAGGCCCATATGCCTTAGGATATTTCTGCATGCCAAATGGAGGGCAGCCCTAAAGGTTTTTACTTTTTTGCAAACTATTCAATATGCCTTGAGATTTTTAGTATTTTTATAGAAAAAAAAAAGTCCATAGAATGTAATGTACTTGACAAAATAAAACTAAAAGCCTTGTACTATTTTTTGTAAAGACTCAAATCAAATCAGGAAAATAAAACCACAAATCCTTGTAAAATAATATTTAAAGCAATATCTCTATAAATTGCTTTTAAATAGTTGTTATTATATGCAACTAAAGCAGAGAAACTCTAGACTAGATCTTTCTTTTTGGATTTGATTTCCTATGGGAGAAATTGAGCAAATATGGATAAATTAGAGCTTTCGCTGGTCAAGAAAAGCTTGATTTTGAGGAGATTTTAGTGGGACCACTTGGGATGACACTTTGGTAGCTTTTATTTTCATCTTGGAGGCATTTTAGTGTGCATTTTGGCATCTTTTCAGTAGATTTTGAAAATGACTTGGAGGCTAGCTTTCTGAGAGTTTTTTTTAGTTTTTTCTATTTTTTTCCATCTTTGAAAAATTAGAGGCATTTATTAGAGAAAAATTTAGTTTTTCTCAGTCAGTTGAGATAATTGTTTCTTCTCTCTTGTTCATCTGCAAAGAGCTTGTAAACATCTTTTGACTCAGATTTTCATTTTCTTATACTCCTTTCAGTTTAATATAGTAGAGCATTCCTACCTCATTTGTTTTGACTCATAGTCGCAATATTGATTTGATATTTCATTTTGATTATAAATATTTTGTCCTTTGTTATGTCTCTTTATTGTGAAACTATATGCAAATATTTCATATGATTTTGGTTGTGTGTCATGTTTAGATCGAACCTTCATGCAAATTACTTCTAAGTTGTATGTTCTAGGTGAATTTGTCAAAGTTTATGTTTAAGGAGCTATTTGTGAGAGAGATCATTAGAACAAGTTATAGTTTTGGAGATTAGACTTTAGAATTTAAATTTCATTTATCTTCTCACCCTTTCCTCAGCAAATCATTTAGATTAGAAGAGTTTATCAAGAGAACCAACTCACTCTAGAGGTTCACTCCATGTTTTAGGTAACCCATAGGCCTAGGAGTCTTCCCATGTGTCAATAGGTACCTAAGTTGATAGCTTAGCATTGGGTGCATACTTTGATTGACAATAGTTTTTGGCACACCCAGTGGGACAGTTTGAACTCTTACAGTTCAAAGTTCACCATTTCATTGTTGGTTCTTAGTGTGTGCACCAGCAATCTCAGCCTTTGGATGCAAATTCTTCAAACACATCTAGCGACTTCGGATCAAGATCTACTAGTTTTAATAGATCAAGTGTTGGTATGTTTGAAAAATCAAGCATTTATTCTTATTCCATGCTCTTCATATGAGTAGAAATGTCCATTTTTCATAGTCAATATGTATACCCACCCCCATACTATGAAAATACTATCAACCAACCTTCTTATAAACCATATCCAAGTAGCCACAATACTGGTTTTTAGTCCAAATAATCCTATTTTAGCAAGCTACTAGCTTACTCAAGATACTTACAACCCACCCACCCCTACCCAATCTTCCAATTAGCCTCAAAATTCTAAAATTATGGAGCTTAGAGACATTCTGTTAAGACTACAACAAGCAGATGGATGAGATTAAGAGGCAACAAGAGTATAATTAGTAATAGGAAGAGCTAGCTTATCAAGCCTATCTTCATGAGCAGGAGTTGGAGGCACAAAGGACACAGTTTGAAAGGGAGATGCTTGCAAAAGAGGAGTAGATGAGACTTTTGCTTGCTCAAACACATAGGCATCAAGTTCAAGTAGCTCCTATCATTCCAAATCAATCTTTTCAAGAAGAGATTCGAGTAATCATAAGATTCCAAGTTTCAAGCAAAGTGAACCTCTTATCCCTTCCAAAGTCAAGATTCCTAGTTTCAGAGATCCTTTACCATTGCAAGAGCCTAAGTTGGCACAATCTCAATTTGTTATGCTTCAAAACCAACCACTTGAAGATCCCTTTTTTCCTCCAAGAAACTCAAGAAGCTCCTCAGAGAATGAAAATTCCAAGTTTCAAAAGTTCTATTTTTTCCCAGGAGCCTATTTGCATTCAAAACGAGTCCATTAATTCTCAATTTCAGTCATATCAAGAACCTAAACCAAGTCATCAAACTTTTGAACAACCATAGCAACCTTCTTGGACTAAGTATCCTGGTTATAAAATGCTAAACCTTGTTAAAGCTACCCCTACCATACCAGTCCAAAATCAAGAAGAGGAAGAGGTAGTAAAGTCTAAACCAATCAAGATTCCAAGTAGGTATGGTGAACAGGAGCAAAAGATTGTAGAGCTCAAACCAAATAGAATTCCAAGTTTTAGTCCAACAACTAAAGGTTCTTGCAATCCTTTTTATACCATCGAATCAGACAAACTGGATGTGAAGCAAGAGGATGTTGTTGTTTGTGCTACGTTCCCAGCTGATTATGAGCATAATGCATATGAAAAGGATGCTAGTTCAAACTTGACATAGAATCCTTTGCATGTTGATTCAATTGAAAAGTTTTCTAATGTTATTTATAAGATGAATGAAAGCAAAGTATAGAGGTCACAAGGCGAAAGTCTTCGATTGCAAAGAGAGAATGCCCAAGTTTCATTGGAGGAAGTACTACATGAGGAGGAAGAATCATTTTTTTTGTTTGATTAGTTACCTGGTTTTGTGGAACCAGATAAGGAAAGCATGCTCATACCAAGGATAATAATTTTAGAACAGGAAGAGGATCCTCAACAATATGAGGAGTTGCTGATTGGAGCTGAGCAATCTAACAATGGGGTCTTAGATCAAGTAAAAGAGTGTGAAGGTAAGCCTATCATGGAACTTACATAGCTGGATGAGAATTGTTATGAGGTAAAAAATAGCCCTCTTTTATCAAAAATTCAAGAGGAATGTGACGAGTGTTCATTTTGGGATGACCTTGATGATTTTGTTGCAAATTTAGATAATTTGGAAAGGTCTTCAGTTAGTCTGTTTAATGAGCTTCCTAGCTTTGAGGATGGAGATGAAAATAGCATGTCTATGCCAAGTCTTGACCATCAAAGTGTTGTAGACTATTCAAACAAGGTGTCGATTCATGAATAGGTATATGAAAGCAACACTGATTTGACTAATGAGGATCTATTTCAACATGAAATTGAGCTTTTCTGCTCATGCTTGAATGTTATGCCAACACCTTTGGAGGAGTAAAGTGTTGATCAACAGGAACAGCCTGTAGAGGAAGGTTACCTTGGGTAGCCAAATCAGCAGGGTGAAGGGACAACATATCCTAAGTAGCAAACCAGTAGTGAAAGTCCAAGTTTCATCCTTGCAAGAGGATGTCCAATCAGGGATTTAGCTAGAAGGGAGCTAAATAAGGAGCCAAATGTTATTGGTGTACCCAAGGAGGAGATTACAGCCTCAGGACAACAGACCCAACTCACCTATTCATCCCAACTAAGTCATATGCTTGATCAAACTCAAGAGGTGAGTGAGTTTGGTTATGTTCTTCCTAAAGCATCACAATAGTTTGTGGGGTATCTTCTTGTTTTCTATTTCTTATCAGTGGTCTATAGTCTTACAAAACATCCCTTGTTGGTTAGAAGGGGGAGTTATTTTACAAAGCTAGTGAATGGGTTTGTTTGACCAGCTGCTTTGGCTAGTTAGAATAGGTTAGAGTTAGTGTCTTCAATTAATAAGAGCTTTATGCACATGTATTTCAGTTAGTTTCATTCCCTAAGTGTTGCTGCACATGTTTTCTAGCCACCAAGGCCCTTTAGTTTGCTTACAGTTTGGTTCTGTTTGGTTTTCTCCTGCTGTTTGGAGTAGTTTGCAGTGCAGTTTCATAGTTTTGTGAGTTGAGAAGAGCATAGTATGACTCTATGCCCAATGGATGGTTAAGGCAGTTGGTCTTGATGCTTAGAAGGCAAGCATTCAGCAGAAGTCACTAGAAATGTTACCAATTTTTCACCTACAACTCAAATTGATAGAGCTGAAATAGTTACTTCATTTTAAGATGAAAGATTCTTAACATTTTCTGCTATGTTGTTTTTTGCATAGTTTAAGATTCTTGAAAAGAGAAGGTTCAATTTTATCATGCTTTTGTTATGACAAAAGACATAAACTTAGTTCATCATTCATTGCTTTGCAGAGTTTTTATGAGAGCTAGAAGTTATTTCATTTCACATTATAATGTTCATTCATTTTGACAAAGAAGATATATACAAACTGAGTAAGCATTACATTGAATGAAAGAACGAAAGATCAAATGTCCCACAAGCCTTGGGAATAGTTGAACCAATATATCAGAAATAATATACTATACATATGAGGAAAAACTAAATTAATGAAGCAAATAAGATAATGCATATCTATCATTACCTATTGAAGTCTTGGGTTGACCCTCTTTTCTCTTGACCTTTGAATGAACCTACATTGATGGAGAGAGATATGTTAGAGTTGAAGATATGACTTATCCTATGTACTTCATCAAATAGAGACATAATACATTCTTTATGATGCATTGAATCAGATAGTTAGATCATCCATATGCAAGAGAGCCTGAAGATGAAACAACATTGAGCTTCACTATTTTTTTTACACTAACATGTTTGTTTCTTGTGTAGGTATAGCAAAAGTTATGTTGTTGATCTGAAGATATCATAGCATATGGTGCAAAGTGGGCTCCCACAAGGGTTGAGCCTAAGATGGTGCCCCTAAATATTCAAGTGAGTGCCTAAACTTCAAGTTCACTACCCATTCATGATCATTAGTTCAAGTGATGAAATGACAACCATTTATGAGAAGTGAACTCATTCAAGACAGATCAATAGTGTATAGAACTGAGTAAGGCATTATCAACATTATGCTATTGTGTTATTTCACCAATTGTCTATTTCGTTATCATTTGTATGCATTCAAGATATTCAAGAATATTCTAGTCTCATTATGCAGCCTTATATATGAGGAATTAATACAAGTGAATGCAATGACAAAATGTCTATATAGAAGGAACAATAAGGAGTACTATGTTCATCTAGAGCAATATCTCATTCATAATAACAAATAGACTCAAAGGTGCCAGTTGACTATGATAGTCATAAGAGGACAACAATATAGAGAGTACAGGTGCAACTACAGTAATTAATGCCAAGCCACTATCATGAGAAAGGTGGTTTTTATGAAGTCTACAATATAGTCTTATGCCAAGTCATAGTTGTAAAATGAACAACATCACCCCATGATACATATTGCTTCAATCATGTGAGTAGCATAAATTGTAAAAAGTGAGAATCCTTATCATATATGAATGATCAAACTGATGAGTAATACAGATGGACAGCCATACAATGGCCATGATCAACTACAGGACAATCAAACTGATACCATAGAGATACAATGCAAGTTCAGTACACAAGGATAGTAGGAAGAAATATTAAAAGTGTAGCCATCAAGAAGCTATAGGAGGTAGCACATGAAGAAATGCTATACACAGAATTTCCATGCCTCAGCCAGTGAAATAATGAGTTATTATCATTAAATATGGTATGTATATGGATACATTTGATATGGTACAGTAAAATGGACAGCAAGAGTGTATACCATATCTCATATTGAGTGTGATCATACCAAGTGTATGCAGAGAAGATAAACAAAAGTTCCACAATGATCAAATAATGTATGCAGTTGTCATTAATGGTGATCAGGGAGTGAAGACTTTACTTCAAAATATCAAGAGCTCTCCATTTTAGAAATATAAAAATGGCAGTATCTATAAAGTCTAGTGGTGCAGTAAGAAATGACATGAATGCTATCATTATAGAGTTGATATGGTGTAGTAGAAATGAGACTGTAGTCTTTCTCTCATAATGCCATACCTCATCTAATAGTTCTTTTTGCAGAAACAGAAAGATAAGTAAACTGCTGAAGAACAATAATGTCTTGTGGCTACAAGTGAAAAAGAAAACGAAGTCATTGTTCATTATGTGTTCTTATTCCTGTGATAATCCTTATGTTGCTACCAATAACGTAGAGATTTAAGCACCAAGAGCCACGTCCCTGAATAGTGATAGGTTAAAGTTTTATCTTTTGCATTTTTAATAAATGGATCAAGTTCTCTTTGCATAGAAAAGACAGAATGTGAGTTAAAAGTGTGTTACGAGTTTTCATAGTCATGGCTAGAGACTGCATTTTTTGTCAAAACCCACATGCCTATTTGTATAGAGTGATCACATCTACGGGAGACGATAGCCGGTTCGAGCCATGAGGGCTTAACAAACATTCAAAAATGATAAGGAAGCAATAATAAAGCCACGAACCAGTATGCTGAAAGAGAAAGCTTTGTTATTTTGCATTTACAGAAAAAGAAGAGCAATGTAATTTTATAAAGAAGATGATTAAAAAAACCCAATATAATGCCATCATAGCTGTGACCAGAGTGAGTCTTTTTCTCACAACAGGTTAAAACCCTCATGGGGTTTTGTACAAGATCTCAAAATGTAGAATAATGAAGAAGTTCAAACTCACAGAGACAAAAGAATGCTCAAAAATAAAGAACTGGTAAGTATATGGCCGCGGCCTCCAATAAGGAAACAATATACAGAAAGTTTCTCATAGTTCTTTTTGCAAAATAAAAGAGAACAGTGCATTTATTTTTAGATTTTGGGCTTGGGATGAACTGAAACAAATAGTCATAAAGACTTCAAAGAGAGCTTACCTTTTTTTTTTGAGAAGAGACATGTGCACAAGACCATGGGTTTTTACCAATTTTTCTTTTATTTTTTCTTCGAATGAGATCAGATAAATCATACATGGCGGCCCAAAACACAGAAAGAAATAACAAAGAAACAGAGATCAAAAATACATAGGAAGTAGCCACAGTCATAGCTGAAAAGCCAAGTTTTTGCATCCAGAATGAAAGAAAATGGATCGAATCTATGATAGAACTGATTACCTTGTTATTTCCTGCCAGAATCTTTAGAAAAAGTCTATGGAAATCCTTCAGAAATTGTAGACAATTGACGGTTTTGCTTCAAACCCTAACCTTCATAGTGTAGCAGAGCCTCATCTTCAAAAGTTGCAAAGTGTGAAATGAGCCCGAAAAGATAGGCATCGATGGTTTTGTGTTAGGGTTTTCATCTTAGCCCTAATTCATTTATGACTTTTGTCACATTGAATTAAAAAATATTGCCTCAATTAATACCATTGAGGGCATCAATGTCCCTTTAGACATCTTCAAAGCCTAGGTTGTATGCCTTAAGACCTTGATGGCCCCTTTGCCATTTGGAGGAAGATCATAACATGGTAAATATGCCTTAGGTCCCTTTGTCACATAGGCCCATATGCCTTAGGATATTTCTACAAGCTAAATGGAGGACAACCCTAGAGGTTTTTAATATTTTTGAAAACTATTTAATATGCCTTGAGATTTTTAGGATTTTTATAGAAAAACAAATGTGCATAAAATGTAATGTACTTGGCAAAATAAAACTAAAAGCCTTGTATTATTTTTTGTAAAGAATCCAATCAAATTGAGAAAATAAAACTGCAAATCCTTGTAAAACAATATTTAAAGCAATATCTCTATAAATTGCTTTTAAATATTTGGTATTATATGCAGTTAAAGCAGAGAAAATCTAGACTAGATCTTTCTTTTTGGATTTGATTTCCTTTGGGCAAAATTGAGCAAATATGGATAAATTGGAGCTTTTATTGGTCAGGAAAAGCCTAATTTTGAGGAGATTTTGGTGGGACCACTTGGGATGACACTTTGGCAGCTTTTATTTTTAGTTTGGAGGCATTTTAGTGTGCTTTTTGGTAGCTTTTCAGTGGATTTCAAAAATGACTTGGAGGCTGGCTTTTAGGGAGTTTTTTGCAATTTTTTCTATTTTTTTTCCATCTTGAAAAAATTAGAGGCATATATTGGAGAAAAATTTAGTTTTTCTCAGTCAGTTGAGATCATTGTTTCTTCTCTCTTGTTCATCTACAGAGAGCTTGTAGACACCTTTTGACTCAGATTTTCATTTTCATGTACTCCTTTTAGTTCAATATAGCAAAGCATTCCTACCTCATTTCTTTTGCCTCATAGTCACAATATTGATTTGATGTTTCATTGTGATAATAAATATTTTGTCCTTTGTTATGTCTCTTTTTTGTGAAATTGTATGCAAATATTTCATATGATTCTATTTGTGTGTTGTGTTCAGATCAAGCCTTCATGCAAATTACTTCTAAGTTGTATGTTCTAGGTGAAGTTGTGAAAGTTTATGTTTAAGGAGCTATTTGTGAGAGAGATCATTAGAACAAGTTATAGTTTTGGAGATTAGATTTTAGAATTGAAATTTTAGTTATCTTCTCACCCTTTCCTTAGCTAATCATTTAGATTAGGAAAGTTCAGCAAGAGAACCAGCTCACTCTGGAGGTTCACTCCAAGTTTTAGGCAACCCACAGGCCTAGGAGTGTTCCCATGTGTCAATAGGTAGCTAAGTTGATAGCTTAGCATTGGGTACATACTTTGATTGACAATAGTACTCCTTCACATATTTCTCCTTTTGCCTCAGGTTCTGTAATCTTTTCAATAGTTCTAACTCATAGTCAGCAGGTATAAACTGATTCTTTAATTTTGTCACCATCCTATCCCACTTTGTAATCTTTTCTTTTCCTCTTCTATTTCTATCCAACTGAACTTCTTTCCACCGTATAGAAGTATGTCCTTTCAACTTTGTCTTTGCAAATTTCACCTTCTTCGATTCTTCAACTTCTTCATACTCAAAGTATTCTTCCATGTCATTTGTCCAGTCGATCAATTCTTCAGGATTCAAATTGCCAGTGTAGTTTGGTACATCAACTCTAGGTCTCTTTCCAATCTTTGAAATAGATCACAACATCTTCACTTGGTCTGATTCTTCTTCTTCATCACCTCTAGGGTTTCACCAATTTGTTCAACAGATTGAAATTCCTCTTCATCATCACTTTCAACATTAGGTCTCGGTGTCAATCCTCTTTGCCTATCTTCTTTAACAACATCCAATCGTATTCGCATTATTCTCATCATTTCCATCATCTCATCCATTCTACCAACCATTGTTCCAATAGCAACAAGTCTCCTCAGCGACATTCTTCCTAGGATCAAGTGTAAACTACCTCAAGTTCGGCAATCGGGCTACAAGGTGACAACTGCCTCACAATCGGCAATTGGTTGCAACACAAGTAACCTTCCTCAATTCAATGATCTATCCACAACAAGATCTTATGGAATTCCTTCACCAACTTCACTCAATTCACTCCCAAAGATTCAAACTTTTACTCTAATACAACTTGGTGCAGTCACGACAAGAGGGTTCACAGAATGAACTGTCCAGACCATGTAGCAAGAGTAAACACAACAGAAACAACTCAAAGATATGAAACAAATGTAGATTTAGTCATTTAGTATATCATAGAATTCAAATACAATCTGGTTGGCAACATGTGGGCTTACAATTAGGGCTCAAATGCCTGATTTCATAATATCAAAATATGCGTAAGATGTAGCTTTGAAGCTCCTTCACAAAGAATCGAAACTATCAACTATCACTATTATCATGAACTACTTTCCTAAGGATCTACTACATCAATATATATCACCACCAGTACAAAAGATTTCTCCACGTCAGCCAAGAAAGATCACAAACTCTAATGAAGAGCTATAATGTGTGTACACGGATAGGTCAGACCTAAATGCATAGAACACCTCCACAAATGAATGGAATGATGTGTGGATCTTGGGGAAGGTCGGCCACGAACCACAAATCATTGAATGATGTGTCATTAGGCTCCACAAGTCAAGGAATGTTGCACAAGTCTTCTCTTTTAGTTGATTATCAGAGATTGTCAAGATGCTCTATTTTGAGAAAATAGTTGATCTTCTGATAGCGATAACTTTTCAGAAACTGATCCAAATTCTCTAAATTTTGGATATGATGTAGATGAATGAATCTAGATGCTAAGTCTAGCTCCGCAAGATCTGAAATGCAACTGAAGTAGAGTGCAGACCAAAATACAGAAACTAATACTAACTGAACTACCTAAACTGAACTAAAAAGTGAAAAGAAACAAACTAAACTGCAAACAAATTGAAATGCAAATATTTTTGGTCAATGCAAGATTGCTCTTGAACCAGGGATGCTCCTACATCAGATTTGGTTTATCTTTCATTTATGTTGGCATTGCAAGTTTTCCCTATCACATTTTTGCACACCCGGTAATCTGACCCCTCTTATTTGTGAGTGTTTGTGAAGATTTTTTGTTGCAGTTTTTGGTGTTTTTGGACAAAAATTTGGGAATCAACTTTCACAAATGGCTTCTTGTACACTCAAACGGACCTCACCATTAAGTTTAGGAGGCCTTGAAAGTGAAAATCAACATATAACTCCCCTATTTTTCATTACTATTTTTTTTTACATAGTTTTAACAAATTAGACTTCAAAAAATTCAAAACAAGAAAAAAAAAAAAAAGCACATAGGTTTTTTTTTGTTGTTAGCAAAAATATAAGCAAAAAACAAAAAAATATACTTTACATTTTTTTTATTTTTTAAAAGCAAAGAAAAAAATAGAAAATTAAAAAAAAAATTAAAAACAAAAACACACACAACAACAAAAATAATAAAAAAAAGAACCAAAAAAAAAAACACACTGCAAAAAAAATATAACAAAAGAATTTTTTTATAGGCCCTCGACCTCCGCCCTCACCCTACCTCTACCCCCACCGCTCACTCCCCACTCCTCCTTGTGTCCCTAGACCCTACCCTCCTCGTTCCCTACTCCCCAACCCTCTGCCCTCCCCAATGCCTACTCCCCAAACCCCTCCCTTCCTCCCCCGTAGTGCTGCTACAATGCCGCCTCCCCGCTACCCCCTACCTACTCGTACACTCAACTCACCTGCTCACCTCTCGTCCCCTCTTCCCTCGCTCCCTTTTTATCCCCTTGTCCCCTCTATGCCTGATCCCCCTCTCTTCTCAACCACCTCCTGTACACCGCCCTCTCTTCTCCCACGCACCGACCTCCTATCCCCTCTATCACCACTCACCACCTAGCTCCTCTTTGTGCCACCACCAATACATCCCATTGCCAACCCTCTGCCCCTGCACATAATCCTCTCCTGTCCCTGCCAACACAACCCATATACACAACAATAGCAAAAAAAAGAAAAAATATTAAAAACAAAAAACAAAAACAATAAAAATAAAACAAAACAAACAAAACAAAACCCTAACACTTAATTTTTTTAATCTTTAATTTTAAATTGTTTAATTTTTTAAAATATTTTTTTAAAGGCACTCAGCCCCTGGTCACATAGAGGACCAAGGGCCTATTTAAACCTTAACAACAATCTTAACCACCAATAGAAAAACTATCCATGTGACCAGTCCATCTACTAACGACTAGCAATTATCTGACCGCCAAGCTTGCCTCACTTGCTCCTACATGGTAAAATAGGTTTTTTTTTTCTTTTTAGCATAACATTTTGTAGGTCTATTAGATTTTTGCAAAACTAGTTGCATTGGAAAGCTGGTTCACTCAACTTCGTAGTGGTATAGGTATCTTCAGCCCATCTAGTCAACTTTATTAGGTATTATCAGTCAAACATCCCCTTTGTTTGAATTCTTTTAAAATCGCTATAACTTTTGCGTTTCTTAACCAATTTCCACAATTTTTTTTTGAAATGGTATAAAATTTTGCATAGAACTTGATCATCGCATTCAAATTTCTGTATCTATTCATCTTTATCATAATTTTTTTAGATTACCCATTTTTCACTGAATAAGTTGGCTTGCAAGTTTCTTGATTCTTTTTTTTTTGTTTTGGTGGAATCCAGGTGGACGTTAGGAGCTACCTCTTATCGCTTGATGAAGAACAATCTTTTTCTTACAAAAAACTTGAGACTACTAATGTGATTTGATGTAAGACACATGCCAAAGACAAATCTTGATTATCACTAAGTCTTAGGATTCACACTTCATTTTTGATTAAGGCAATTGACATATATGTGTAATCTTGATTATCACTAAGTCTTAGAATTAACACTTCATTTTGCTTAAGGGAATTGACATATATGTGTAATCTAGATTATCACTAATTCTTAGGATTCACACTTCATTTTTTCTTAAGGGAATTGACATCTGTTGGACACACTTAAAATTGCTTAAATGTGTAATTTTGTTTATCACTAGATCTTAGCACACATTTCAATTTTGCTTAAGGGAATTTACATGTGTCTTCTATCTTTAGAAATTCTTAAATGTGTATGCTCTTCCTTTGCATAGTAATGTAATCTTATGAATCAAAAACATTTAAGTTATTCATTTTATTGCTTTCCATGTATGCTATCATCCTTTAGAAGGGCCTACTTTTGGATTGCACTTCATCCAAATGGGACAACCCTAAGTGGATCTTTCCTTTAGACCACTATATAAATTGGTTGAGGCGAAATGCAAGACTTAACCAGCATTGGCCTTGCCTTATAGTGCCAAATTGAAAAGAGGCATACCAACACTTTAAGAAAATGATTTTTGCATTGTGTGAGGTATATGAGACTCTTAGTAGAATTAGTAAAAGATTTTAGTAGCTTATATGATACTCACAAGGCATTGGTCCCCTAAAGTAACTAGTAACCCTGTAGTTAGTGTCCGCCTGACTCACCTCTAAATGTTGTGGTAACTTTCAATGCAAGGGTACGACGCCCCCAAGATTACTCACCATAAGGCTCCCTTGTGATGAGACAGAACTCCCCAGCATAGCATAAGATACTTGTAGCTTTCCTAGGAAAGGGTGATTGGGTCATCCTTCCAGTCTTGGAGGTCCCTATCTATCCTCTCTCGCAAAGACGAAAAAATGTACACACCCATATTAGGTGTGATGACATTTGAGTTGATGGAGATTCCAAGTTGTGAGTTGATATTATCATAGTGAAGCCTTGTCATTAGGGATAAAAAGTGCTTGGTGTGTATTTAGTTGTGTTTATACTTGTGAAAACTTGGGCTTTTAGGAGCCTCAAACATACACATTTTTGTTTAAATTGTTAGTGTATATATTGCCTATTGTGTTTTTCTTGTCCAAGAGCAAACAAAAAATTCCAAAAAAACATAGTGATTAGACTTTTCCTTATCATATTTTCCTTGTCAAAAACAAAAAAAATCCCAAAATCATAGTGCTTAAACTTTCCCTTCTTCACATTTTCCTTGTCAAAATAAAAAAATCCCAAATACAATATAAAACTTTTCCCTTTTTGCATCTTCATGTTTTGCCAAAAAAATAAAAAAAATCTAAAAGAAAACCAACAACATCATTCATCTTCATCCATCATCATTTTCCCAAAGTCATCCCAAAACATCAAATCATTCCTTTGACTTGGTTATCACATCCCAAAATCTATATCATACAATCCCCTAATTTTTCTTCTAGACCAATTAGTATCAAACCAACTAGTGAACAAACCTACCTTCAAAAGGGGATCTCCTTTTAAGAATAGACAAAATCAAGTTATACCCTTATCTTGTCTCACTTTGAAATCATTAGTCTATTTTAGAGTAGATAATCAAAAATCCAAAAATCTATTGGTCTAGATTTTATAAATTTTAACCAAGCCAATAATTCACCCAAATCATATGCCTACCACTTGTTCAAAACAAAACCATATCATGGAAAACACTCCACATCTACTGCAAGACAATCTTGTGGTACCTACCTTCGAAACAACTATTAATGCATCAAAGTTTACCATATGCATGGATTCCTCCATTTTTGTCCTAAAAGGGTATACAACAAGAACCTCCTCATCCCAAAATCTCACTCAACAAACACATGGAGAATCTAAAGAACAAGATGATGACCTACAAGACCTCGTGATCTTGAAGAAAATTAGTAAACTTTTGGATGCAAATCGCAATCATTATTTCCATCTACTTTCTTGAAAAGGAGCTAAGTTGCCTTTTGATTTTGACACTTTGCAAATCCAAGAACAAGATGTTTTTGGTGAAGATCATCCATATTCATTACCCACAACATCTACCTTACCACCTTCTTTTCCAACTGACAATCTGCCATGTTGGTTTTTTCCCAGACTGGATGCTTATTCCCAGATTTCCCTACAAGGTAGCCATCAATGATCAATAGGATCTCTGGGCCAGGGGCCAATAGTGTAGGAGATAGACTCTATATTTTATCTCCTCTTCTTCTTCAGGCTCTGCAAAACCTAGGGGTATTCCCTACTCAACATCCATGAGGATATACATACAAGGTTGGGATGCTGACAGAAAGCAAATAGGTCCTCCTGTAAGTAGACCAAAACTGTAAGATAAGAGCAAAGGGGCTAGCTTTGGGCCTATTTGCAGTTGTAGACAGAGGACTTGGATCCTAAAACTAATTCTACTGTCCTAATGGTTGTTTTAGAGTTTGATTTTAATTTTATATTTGGATGCAAAGCTGGACATGGTATATAACATAAAGACAAAGCTAGATCGGTGCCTATCCAGGGCCTGGAGTCAGTAGACATACACCTGTGAATGATATGCATGAACAACTAAAACTGGATTTCAGGGGGATACATATGATACCTACCTTACAGATATCTCCCAATACAGAGTGTTAAGCTATCTATACTTATGGCATCCTTATTGCAGTATACCCTTCCCAATGTTCAATCTAAGAACAATTTAATCTACCCCTTGAGCAGAAGTTAAGAGATCAGACATTCAACACAGGAATTCTATGTTCTAGAGTCTCAAACATTGCTTAAATATCCAGACTCAGAAGAAAGATACATGCAATACTGGAGACAGAATTAACAAAACACATGCTAACATAGCATTTCTCATATAAAATTAACCATGAAATCAGTGGATTCATGCAAAAATGTACAACAAGAGATACATAAACTCACAGGTTTTGCTGTATAGAGCAACCAAATCAGCTGTATTGTATTACAGAGCCAAATGTTCAACTTTCAACAACCTAAAATGAGTAACACTTCCTACTTATAACAGCCAAAGAAG
Organism: Cunninghamia lanceolata; assembly: GCA_027924645.1. Lineage (NCBI taxonomy): Eukaryota > Viridiplantae > Streptophyta > Pinopsida > Cupressales > Cupressaceae > Cunninghamia > Cunninghamia lanceolata. Next base: position 5,094,171 of record BSBN01000726.1, read on the forward strand.
CGTACTCAGCATTAATTACATGGCTTTGACAAAAAATTTGCCAGATACAGATCCTTCAAAGGAATGGCGCTCAAAATTTATTGCTGCAGAGACAGAAAGTAGACAATGTTGGCCTCGAGCCCTGTGCCACCATCTAGAAGTCCTCATGCCAAAAATAGGGTACATGACTATTCAACAACTCACCCATGCCCCTGCTATAGTCGCCATTGATGGCTCAACCACCCGCGGCCACTTGAAAACTGTCGCAGCACTTCAAAAAAGAAATTCCTGCCAAAACGCATTCTATCGCAGTTTTAAATTATACAGGGAGATTAGTCCCACATGCATGGTGAGGAGACTACCTTAGTAGTTTAAAAGCATAGTCACTTGCATAATAGATGTCGAGCACTTTTGCCGTGCTCGACACATAAGCCTTTGTCCAAAGCCTATCGCCAAGACCTGAGCCATCGGCACACTCCCAAATCCTCCTGCTGACATCAATAGTCTCTCCGATGCCTATCGCAATTCCCTGTCGGCCAGACTACTACCATCAGACTAGCCAAAAGCTTCCCTGGCTGATAGACCAACTCTCCCTGATGACCAAGAAAAACACACTTGTTGCCAAGATATAGACCATCGGCCAAGCATTCCACAGCTCACCTGATCTACCAAGTCTCTCCGATGGCCATCAAAACACACCCTCGTCGGCTAGAGATAGACCATCGGCACAACAAAAATCACGCTTGCCGACAACACAACTCACACCGATAGTCACCTTCAAAACCTTCGTCAGTGAGAATACCTCCGTCAGGCTGACCAAAACTTCCTTAACCGATTGCACACGTTACATCGATGAACACAATGCCCAAATCCTCATCGGCCAGAGAAATGATATCGATAGAAGTCAAAAGCCCTCTGTCGATAGCAATAGTCTCGCCGACGGTCCACTCCATATTCCTTTGTCGGTGTGACCCACACCGATGACTCCTCATCGGCCCAACACTCTCCATTGGCGGATACTCCAACTGCTAGCCCGATAGCCCATGTCACACCGAAAACACTCCCTTCGGCCAGACCATCAGGGTGACCTCCCTCTATTGGTGAACCAAAAAATACACTAGCCGATAATACAAGTCTTGGCGATGAACACACAAATTATCCTCGTCGGCGAGACCCACGCCGATGACATCGCATTGGCCAAACATCCACTGTCGGCCAAACAAGAAACTGCTTCACCGATAGCATAAAACACACCGATGGCACCATCGGTAAGAACAAACCTATCGGGGAACCAGAAAAAACCCTCGCCGATGACAATCATTACGCCGATAGACCTTGGCCTCCCCCTTCTGTTGGTAGGAGTAACTCTGTCAGGCTAGCCAAAAACTCTTCGGCCGATAACACCACTCACGCCGACGAACACCTGAGATACCCTCATCGGCATGACCACTACCATCGGTGGAACCACAATCTTCTACGCTGATAGTACAAAGTCACAACGATGAACAAAAAGCCTCACTCTGCCCCCTTGTCGGCTAAACACATGCCCATCGGGAAACCAGAAAGAAGATACGCCGATGACAGAAGTCATCCCGATGGCACGTCACCACCACATCGGTGGAACCGAAAATACTCCAGTCGATAGGCCAAAATCTTGCCGATGGACAAGAAGACCTAGGGTTTAAATGAAGAAAACCTCCAACATGCAGAAACAACCTCCAGGTCAAAAATAAGTACCAACACTGGCTCCGAATGGGGATGTGCAGGTGAAAAACCTGTAGCAAGAACCAGATCTCTGGGTAGACCAGGCAAAAACCAAAAAGGCACGAACATGTACAAGACATTTACACTATATACATATTTTTACAAATGTGCATAGCGACAAGTGATCTATGCAAAATAGAACTTAAGGAATTGGCCATGCACAGGCAATTCTAGAACTTCACCATCCAGGGCCTGGAGGAAATAAGAGTCCTCCCCATGAGTGCTGCAAATCTGATATGGGCCCATCCATAAGGGTTTGAATTTACCATGTTTACCCTTTTCTTGACCTTTTGCATTCCATATGAGCACCAGATCATTGACTTGAAACTTCCTTTTTGTAGCTCTCCTGTCAAACTGATATTTCATATCTTGTTGTCTCTTGAGGTTAATCTGGTGTGCTTTCCTTCTATTCTCATCCAATGCAACCAGCTGATTCACTCTTTCTGTCATGGAGTCTTCAATCTCCTCATCATTCTCTTGGATGAATCTGTAAACTGGTAGGAGATTGTTTATGGGCAATTTGGCTGATGCACCATATACTAGCTCAAAGGGTGACATTCCAATAGCCTTTTTTACTGTCACTCTGTCAGCCCATATTGCTAACTTTAATTTTGAGTCCCAAGGTCTCTTGTTCTTGTCCAGTATCCTCTTGATAATTTTCATGATGCTTTTATTGCTTGATTCTGCTTGACCATTTCCTTGTGGGTGGTATGGTGATGCATATGATAGATTTATCCCATACCTATTGCAAAAATCAACAAATTCACCTGATCTGAAGCACATAGCATTATCAGTGACTATCTTGAATGGTACTCCAAACCTAATGATAACATTTTCCAGTATGAAATCCATCACCACCTTACTTGTAGCTCTCTTAGCTGGAATGGCCTCAATCCATTTGGTAAAGTAATCAGTTGCCACCAAAATCCAACTATGTCCCCCACTTGACTTGTCTGCAATTTCCCCTATGAAGTCAATTCCCCATTGCTGAAATGGAGCATCCACAGTTACAGTTCTGAGGGGTAAAGCACCATCATATCTCAATTTTCCTGAGAATCTTTGGCAAGGGTCACACTTCCTCAGTAACCTTTGTGCATTTGAAAAGAGAGTGGGCCACCAATATCTTGCTCTGAGAGTCTTATGAGCTGTTGTTTGAGTAGTATAATGTCCACCACACAATCCCTTATGCATGTCAATCAAAACATTGTTAGCCACATCTTCATCCACACATCTCAGCAGCACACCATCAGGGTTTTTTCAGTATAGCTCACCTTGAACAATAACATACCTGATTGCATGTAACTTTAAAGTCCTCTTTTGACTGTCACTGAAATGGGAAGGACAATTTAGATTTTACAAGTATTAGATAATATCCTTGTACCATTTAGATCTTGATACATTTACACTCTCATTTTGGACTGCATTAACTTGGCATGCTTCCAAGTTTGACTGTGCCATCATCTTGACTAATCCTTGTCCTCTTACCAACTTGGTAATTTGTATGTCTATGTTGAACGCTTGTAGTTTGTTTATCCATCTACACCTTCTTCCGGTCACCTCCTATTGAGTGAATATGTCTTTGACTACTGCATGGGGTACATATGCAATTATATGTGATCCTACCAGGTATGGTCTGAAACTTTTGATGGCTCTGACTTGTGCATATGCCTGTTTTTCCATAATATCATACTTCAACTCAGAACCCTACAAGGACATACTGAAGAAAGCTATGGGCTGTTCAAAACCATCTTCATTTTTCTATAGCAAACACGCAGCAACAGTGTGAAAGGAAGCAAATGAAAATACTTGGAATGGCCTAGAAAAATTAGGAGATTTAAGAACAGGGGCCATCTTGATTGCCTCTTTGATACTCTGAAATGATTCTATTACTTCACTTTCCTAGTTGATAGTTGCATCCTTATTCATCATCTTGGAAATGTTCCTTGTGGTTTCTGCAAAGTTGGGAACAAATCTCCTAACAAAATTTATCTGTCCAAAGAAGGACTGAACTCCTTTTACAGTTTTTGGCATTTGAATTCTGTCAATAGCAGCCACTCTCTCTGGATCTATCCTAACTCCATTCTTGGAAACAATGTGTCCCAGGAGCTTTCCTTCAACTACCCCAAAGGCACACTTCTTTGGATTTAAAGAAATACCATACTCTAGTGCTCTTATGAAAATCTGCTCTAGATGCAAACAATGCTGCTCTTCCTTCTTTGAATATGTAGTCAAGTCATCCTGATATACAGCCAGGATTGAATCAATCAACCCTGCAAAAGCAACATCCATTGCTCTTTGAAATGTAGCACCTGCATTTGTTAGTCTGAAGGGCATTCTAACATACACATAAGTTCCCCATGGAGTGGTGAAGGTAGTCTTATACTATTCTGATTCCTTTACCTTCACCTGATTATAACCTGAAAATCCATCCATCATGGATAAGAGTTCACAACCAGTCACTCTCTGCAACATAGCTTCCATATTAGGCAGTGGATAGTTATCCTTTAAAGAGGATACATTCAAGTTCCTGAAATCAACACAAAGCCTAATATCACCATTCTTTTTTGTGACTGGGACAAGGTTAGACACCCAAGTTGAATGCCTGATTGACATAATTATTCCAGCTTCCCTAAGCTTTTTAAGCTCTTCTTGCATCTTTGGAGCTAAGGTAGGATTAATAGGTCTTTGCCTCTGTCTAAATGGCTTAGCTCTAGGCTTCAATGGGATCTCATGCTGGAATAAATCTTCCCTATAGGCTTTTAGGTCCTCATATGACCAAGCAAAAACATGTTTATACCTTTTTAGTAATGCAATCAGCATACTCCTGATGTGTGGTTTGAGCTGTTTACCAATGTATACCTTCTTGGGGGCCTGAGATGTCCCCAAATTTATCTCTTCTAAATGTTCCTTATTTGTGGGAGATGTCCTTGTGACCAATTTGTCTCTACTCTCAAAAGCTCTTTCCAAAGCTACTAACCCTCTAGGGATTTTATTAGTCTTCAATTGAATTATCTCTTTTCCCACAAGAGTTTCTTTTCCATCTATAGTTTGTACAAAAGCTTGGAAATCAATTTCTTGATTCTCATATTCATCTATGTAGTGCAAAAATTTTAACAAGTCCCTATCATCATCAAACACTTGCCAACTGCATATATTTTCTGGTACTGCAGGCCTGATTTTAACTTCTACATTTGTAACATCTGACAGAGTGATGTCATCTGGCCTTATTGCAACATTAGCTAAGAAATCAGCCATAACATTCTTTGATCTCTCTACCTAGCCTATTGAAAATGCATCGAATAGTTCAATGGTATCCCAAATAGCATGCTTGTATTGTTTCAATCTTTTGTAATTTGGGATACAATTAGCTCAGAATCCCCAAATACTCTTAGCATTTTGATTCCATGTTTGAGAGCTATATTTAGGCCTAAGATTAAAGCCTCATATTCTGCAATGTTGTTTGTGCAAACAAACCTCAGCAAGAAAGAAAATTTGAGGAGCTTACCAGTTGGAGATAGGAAAACAACTCCAACTCCAGAGCCTTCTTTTGCACAAGCTCCATCAAAATACATGGTCCACAGACCCTGCTGGTCCAGCTCTTTAATGCAGACATTTTTCTTTTTATCTTCTCTGTCATCTGAGACAACCTTGAAGTTATCACAGTCAGTGTTTACAAAGCATATCTGTTCCTCCGCTTCTTGGTCTTCCACTGTCTCTGATGATCTTTGTTCTCTGATTAGCTTAACATCCCTGCCATTCATTGGAATCATGGCATATGACAGGTCTAGCTGCATACTTCCACCAATTAGTGCAGCCCATCTTCTTGACAGCAACATACCATACTGTGGCTTGATGTCAACCACTATTATATTCATTTTATATCTCTTTTCAGGAAATGCTGCCAGTTTGAAATCTACATCCTTCATGATTCCAATAACTGGTACCTCTCTGGCATCCATAGCATAACATTTTCCACATGCCTTGTCGATTTTCAATCCAGCTTGTTGCATGACGGCTAAAGGCATGACATTTGTAGATGCTCCAAAGTCAAGCATACGATTTCTGATTATTTTTCCATTTATAACCAGGGATACATAAAATGGTTCCACTTGTGAAGGACACTTTGTCATAGTCACTCCTAAATAGACTTCAGGAGCCTCATCTTCTTCATTACACATGACATGCTTCTCACCCTGGATCTAAACATTTTGTTTAGCTTGAAGAGGCACCCCTGAAATTAGGGATACTGTCCTATTCTTGATCTCTTCAACCTTCATCAGTTCCATAAGTGGAACAGAGACTTTTACCTGGGAGAGGGCTTGAGCTATATCAAATGGAGCATAATTTTGTATAACAGTTGTAGCTTGCTCCACAATCTTGTTTTTATCCTGAACTGATTTAGCTTTTACTTTCATAGTTCCCTGATCATCATGCTTGTATTGGGAACCTTTACTTTGATCTTCAGCCTGAGGAATTCTATTTTTTGGTCCTTGGGATTCATGACCTGTTCTATGTCTAAAATTCTATTTATTATTACCCCACTGCCTTTTTTGTGGTTCAATTCCTTTATGACCATGCACTGGCTGACCTGCAGAAACATCTTCTGGTTGACGCAAGCTGCTTATCTAAGCTTTACCTTTGAGATTGTAGTTACTCTTGACTTGGGCAACTGCTGCAGCTATGAAGGCCCTAATTTCCTCATCAGAAGGTCGTTGTAAGTTACTCAGAAAATTATGCGAGCTCTGAGCATACACATAGCTCTCTTCATTACCTTCATCATAAAAATCCTGTTGACAGGCCCGAATTCCATCATCTGTACTCTCATCAGCATCATAAATGGGGTATCCATTGTTTGTGGACATCATATTAACATCATCATCTTGCACATAATGTGGCTCATTGCATTCATTACAAGATGTAGTATTATCACACAAGGACTTTGCAATCATACACTGTGACTGTGAATGTGGCATCTGACAAATTATACACCATGGAGTATCATCAACAATATTTATAGCTTTCTTTAGAGGATCAGGAGTTTCTTTGACATGTTGAGTCCTCTAATTTGTGTTGTTATGTGGGAATATAGGCTTACCATTATGCCAATTGGTATTATAAGGCATATCATGCAATGATGGCCTCTTTTCCTGCCTTTGATAGACTTGCCTATCAGGACCTATCCCTTTTTCACTTCTAGCTAGTCTGTAGCTTAGGTCCTTAACAACATTTGCCAATTTGTCTATCTTATCTTCAGGGGCAGATGTATTACCTTAAGTGTTCTGAGGCTTGTTTGGATTCTACAGAATTTTCACATCATCGCTTCTATTAGTCTTGCCTGATGCTTTCCTGTTGTTCTCAATATTTACTGCAATTCTGAAAGCATCCCTAATAGTAGCAGGGCTTTTATCTCTTAATCCATATGCAGTTTTTGCATCAAAGGCGTTGATATACAATATTATGCACATAGGTTCATTTGGCCTCATGTGATGTGGCAATTTGTTTAACACTTTAGTAAATCTTGCATTAAAATCTGTAACTTGCTCATTTGACCCTTTAGTGATACTGGTAAACTTATTTACAAAAAAGCTAGGGTCAGTTTTGTCACCATATTGCTCCTTGAACATCCTTTTAAAATCATCCCATGATGAAATACTCCAGTTAGGCAGATTCTTATACCATTCCCTTGCCTCATCTACTAAAGATTGCATGAATGACTTCATGAAAACATCCTCATGTTCAACCTCAAAGTTATCCATGACATTTTGAAAGGCCTTTAGATGATCTTCTCCTAACACTGTGTTGTTTCCTAAAAATTTAGGCACTTGCAGCCTCAGATGCTTGTCAATGGGGTTAGGATACCTAGGAATACCATCAAATACCAGCTGTCTGAATCTATCTAACTACATGGGCTGTCTGTCAAACTGATTAATATTAATATTTTTGTTTGCATTCTAGTTTCTTACATTGTTCAGTGGTATCCTAGCATCATTCACATTTTGTCTCTCATCATTATGCTAATGTTGCACTTCATTTCTCTGTTGATGTCTCTGCACATTTGCATTCTCAAGGGTAGGAATTGAATTATTTTGGGCAGCCCTTAAAGCTTGCACTTTCTTCCTCAGGTCATCTCTGATTGTTATTGCCTACTAATATTTGAACTCGGCCCTTAAGCTCCTAATTTCATCAGCTAGTTCTTCCTCGCTAGGCCTAGAGGAGGATGGTTTTACCATATTCTGATCTTCATCTTCATCATCCCTCAGAGACTCTGCCTCTTCAAACCTTTCACTACGGTCTAGAAATGGGCATTCTTGGAACACCTCTGACCTCATTCTCACGCTACCACCCTGTTGCCTCTCATATGCACCCTGAATATCAGCTTCTGCATTTGAAAAGTAAGGCACATGCTATCCTGATGGCCTAGGGTTATCTTGCATATCATCATTTTTTTTGGGGGAACCCTCATGACTGACTGAGATAGCTCCCTTTCTTCTGTATATCATTCTTCTTGTTACTGGTAACTCTTCAAATAAAGCATTTTGTTGGGATCTTCTCCCCTGCATATAAGTTTTACTTTGACCGGTTGGGAGATTACTTCAGAGTCGCCACCTATTACTAGGAACTGTTTTCTTTTGAAAATCAGGGTTCTTTCACAAATCCCCAGTAGAGTCACCAATTTCTGTTGGTTTTTTCCCAGACTGGATGCTTATTCCCAGATTTCCCTACAAGGTAGCCATCAATGATCAACAGGATCTCTGGGCCAGGGGCCAACAGTGTAGGAGATAGACTCTATATTTTATCTCCTCTTCTTCTTCAGGCTCTGCAAAACCTAGGGGGTATTCCCTACTCAACATCCATGAGGATATACATACAAGGCTGGGATGCTAACAGAAAGCAGATAAGTCCTCCTGTAAGTATACCAAAACTGTAAGATAAGAGCAAAGGGGCTAGCTTTGGGCCTATTTGTAGTTGTAGACAGAGGACTTAGATCCTAAAACTAATTCTACTATCCTAATGGTTGTTTTAGAGTTTGATTTTGATTTTATATTTGGATGTAAAGATGGACATGGTATATAACACAAAGACAAAGCTAGATCGGTGCCTATCCAGGGCCTGGAGTCAATAGACATACACCTGTGAATGATATGCATGAACAACCAAAACTAGATTTCAGGGGGATACATATGATACCTGCCTTACAGATATCTCTCAATACAAAGTGTTAAGCTATCTATACTTATGGCATCTCTATTGCAGTATACCCTTCCCAATGTTCAATCTGAGAACAATTTAATCTACCCCTTGAGCAGAAGTTAAGAGATCAGACATTCAACACAGGAATTCTATGTTCTAGAGTCTCAAACATTGCTTAAATATCTAGACTTAGAAGAAAGATACATGCAATACTGGAGATAGAATTAACAAAACACATGCTAACATAGCATTTCTCATATAAAATTAACCATGAAATTAGTGGATTCATGCAAAAATGTACAACAAGAGATACATAAACCCACAGGTTTTGCTGTACAGAGCAACCAAATCAGCTGTATTGTATTACAGAGCTAAATGTTCAACTTTCAACAACCTAAAATGAGTAACACTTCCTGCTTATAATAGCCAAAGAAGCATACTCAGCATTAATTACATGGCTTTGACAAAAAATTTGCCAGATACAGATCCTTCAAAGGAATGGTGCTCAAAATTTATTGCTGCAGAGACAGAAAGTAGACAATGGTGGCCTCGAGCCCTGTGCCACCATCTAGAAGTCCTCATGCCAAAAATCAGGTACATGACTGTTCAACAACTTGCCCATGCCCCTGCTACAGTCGCCATTGATGGCTCAACCACCCGCGGCCGCTTGAAAACCGTCGCAGCACTTCAAAAAAGAAATTCCTGCCAAAATGCATTCTATCACAGTTTCAAATTATACAGGGAGATTAGTCCCACATGCACGGTGAGGAGACTACCTTAGTAGTTTAAAAGCATAGTCACTTGCATAATAGATGTCGAGCACTTTTGCCGCGCTCGACGCATAAACCTTTGTCCAAAGCCTATCGCCAAGACCCGAGCCATCGGCACACTCCCAAATCCTCTTGCCGACATCAATAGTCTCTTTGATGCCTATTGCAATTCCCTGTCGGCCAGACTACTACCATCGGACTAGCCAAAAGCTTCCCTGGTCGATAGACCAACTCTCCCCGATGACCAAGCAAAACACACTTGTCGCCAAGATATAGACCATCGGCCAAGCATTCCACAGCTCACCCGATCTACCAAGTCTCTCCGATGGCTATCAAAACACACCCTCGTCGGCCAGAGACAGACCATCGGCACAACAAAAATCACACTTGCCGACAACACAACTCATGCCAATAGTCACCTTCAAAACCTTCGTCGGTGAGAATACCTCCGTCAGGCTGACCAAAACTTCCTTCACCGATCGCACACGTTATACCAATGAACACAACGCCCAAATCCTCATCGGCCAGAGAAACGATATCAATAGAAGTCAAAACCCCTCTGTCGATAGCAATAGTCTCGCCGATGGTCCACTCCATATTCCCCTGTCGGTGTGACCCGCACCGATGACTCCTCATCGGCCCAACACTCTCCATCGGCGGATACTCCAACTGCTAGCCCGATAGCCCATGTCACATTGAAAACACTCCCTTCAGCCAGACCATCAGGGTGACCTCCCTCTATCGGCGAACCACAAAATACACTAGCCGATAATACAAGTCTTGGCGATGAACACACAAATTATCCTCGTCGGCGAGACCCACGCCGATGACATCGCATCGGCCAAACATCCACTGTCGGCTGAACAAGAAACTACTTCGCCGATAGCATAAAACACACCGATGGCACCATCGGTAAGAACAAACTCGTTGGGGAACCAGAAAAAACCCCTGCCGATGACAATCATTACGCCGATAGACCTTGGCCTCCCCCTTCTGTTGGTAGGAGTAACTCCGTCGGGCTAGCCAAAAACTCTTCGGCCGATAACACCACTCACACCGACGAACACCTGAGATACCCTCATCGGCATGACCACTACCATCGGTGGAACCACAATCTCCTACGCTGATAGTACAAAGTCACAGCGATGAACAAAAAGCCTCACACTGCCCCCTTGTCGGCTAAACACATGCCCATCAGGAAACTAGAAAGAAGATACGCCGATGACAGAAGTCATCCCGATGGCACATCACCACCACATCGGTGGAACCGAAAATACTCCAGCCGATAGGCCAAACTCTTGCCGATGGACAAGAAGACCTAGGGTTTAAATGAAGAAAACCTCCAACATGCAGAAACAACCTCTAGGTCAAAAATAAGTACCAACATGCCATTCACAAACATGTTCCACAAAAGACCAATTGAACCACTCCTCAAACCATCATACATAGGTGTCCAACACCAATCTAACCCATCTTCTTCTATCCCATGCAATTCCTCTACTAATCCACAACAACCATCTTCTTCTATCCCACATAATACCTCTTCGAATCCACAACGATCATCTTCTTCTATTCCCAACAACACTTGTGTGATTCCTCCACAAGTATCTCACACTCACTCTTCCACAACCAACATGCCCATTAATCCATCCCAAAATAACACAAACCTCCCTAGCACATCACAACAACCACAAAACCAAAAATATAATTCCTTTCACCAATACCAACAACATATAAACCAACACTATCAACAACCTTCACACCATTACCAACAACCTCCAAAACCAAAATTACCAACAACCACAATCTAATTACCAACAACCTCCCAACCAAAATTATCAACAACCTCCCAACCAAAACTATCAACAACCCCCATCCAACTATCCACAACCACCAACCAACTATCAACAACCACCTTCTTCCAACATTCATCAATATTATACACCACCACCATCTAGAATTGAGCTTATGCTCCAAAACATGCAAAAACAGGTTACCGACCTTACACTCCGAAACACCACAAGGACTTTCTCATTTGAGGAAGTTTGTTTGTATCCTTTTGCACTCTAATACCATGCTCCCTTTTCCTAAAAACTTTGAAGTACCTAAATTCATCAAATACAAAGGAAAAGGCGATCCTCATGAGCATTTATGGGAATTTTACATGGCTTGTTTAGAGGTCGCTCACGATGATACCTATCTCTTGCGTCTCTTTCCTTGAAGTCTCAGAGGACAAGCCATGGAATGGTTTTCACATTTACCTCCAGGCATAAAATCCTTCAGTGAACTAGTTGAGAAATTTGTCACTCATTTCTCTTTTAACATTGAACATGAAGTCACCATGACAGACTTGTGTAATACAAAACAAAGGAATGGTGAAACCTTCATCTCCTTCCAGCAAAGGTGGAGAAGTATGGATAGCAAATTCCCTTGGCCTCTACGTAAGAAGCAATTAGTACATATATTTGTCCAAAACATGAACCAAAAACTTAGCTTTTAGTTACAAATGCACTATGCTAGCTCCTTAGAGGAAGTCATTTCAAAAGGGACCAACATAGAAAAGGCCCTTATCGCTAAGGGACTTGTGAAAATCTTCAAAGAGACAAAAGACAATACTCCTACATCAAATGACAAAGCCCTGCTTTTGGGCTAAAAACAAAAATATTGTCAGAGATGGTGTTGTGGATGCCAAACACATCCAAACAGTCTAAACACCTCTTAACCTCCAAACACCACAAAAGAATAATCCTCCCCCTCAAAGGGACCAACCCAAAAAAGACTTCACACCCAAATGTAGATTCACTCCCTTGGGAGAACCCATTGAATCTATACTTAAGAAGATTGACCAAAACGGTTTAATCACATTGCCTAAGACAATACAATATGATGAACCTTCTTTTAAACCCATATGGTACACAGACAATGAATATTGTGAATTCCACCGGGTCAAAGGACATAAAATGTCAGTGTGCATGAAGTTGAAAAAATGCATACAAAATCTCATTGACCGTGGAGAAGTTGTCATCGATAACGCTCATTCATCCATAACAAATAATGACCTTGGTATTTATGATGATCCATTCCCTCATCACCAAAAAGGAAACAATGCCAACAATAAAGGTAAAGGTGTAAATAATTTGTCGGGAGTCTATGATTATGTTGTTGGCCACTTTAGCAAGAGTTTTGTATCTACTCTCACCATCAAATGGAAAGCTCCTGACTATGCTGTAACCACCCATTGAGGTCATGTTACTCTTCATGGGGTAACCTCAAATAGTCAACCCACTTTAGTGTATAACCTACTCAATCACTTGGGTAAAACTCCATCTCTCATATCCATTCTGGATCTACTTTACACTTCACCTAAGCATAGGGATATCCTCAAAAAGGTCCTCAAGGAGTCAACCATACCCAACAACATTGACATTGTTCAATTCAAAGCCATGATAGGACATATCACCTCTCCATATCACTTGGTCTTCACAAAGCAAGATATACCTTTCCAAAATTCATGTCATAATGAAGCCTTACACATTGAAGTGTACATCCACTAGCACAAAGTCAAGAGAGTCCTTATAGATGGTGGTGCTAGTCTCAATATATGATCTTTAAAGATATTAAAACAATTGGGATATTCTGCTAATGCTATTGATTCATCAAAAACAATGACAATCAAGGCTTATGATGACGCCGAAAGGGAATCTAAAGGGGTCATTCATTTACCTATCAAAGTGGGGCTAGCCTTGGTGGAAACTTGATGTCAAGTATTGGATCTTGACCTCCCCTACAACATCATCCTTGGTTGTCCATGGATTCATACCATGCAGGTCATACCCTCAACCTATCACCAATGTTTGAAATTCCCCTACCATGGTATGGAAATTACTATTCTCAGAGATCTAAATCCTTTAGAATTTTGCTACACTATGCAAGGTAGATACCTAAATTCAAAACAAGTACCCAAAAATGAAGCCTCTCATCCTTCATCCTCCTATGTCAATCCAAATTCCATTATCTACCAAATCTCCTAAGAAATACATACTCGAGGTCAAGGTTTAGTACAAGAATGTAGGGTATGGAGAGTATGACTTGCAGAACTCTTGTTGTGTAGGGAACTTGCCCTTATCACCAAAATCTTAAATAGTAAACCTCCTATGGAAAAAGTAAGAAAGAAGAAGGCCATCAAACCTATACACCCAACAGTCTTCATACATGAGCACAATCTAGAAGATGAACACATTGAAGACATATCCTCTTGGCCTTTTCAAGATGAGAAGGAACCAGTTATCCTACTTGTGGACAAGTATAACAATGGTCATCGCATTGTAAAGAATATGGGATATAAATGACAAGGAGGACTTGGTCTTCATGAGCAAGAAACTATCGAACCCATATCTGTCATGAGAAAACTTAATAAATATGGTTTGGGATTCAAAAAGGAGGTATCTAGCTCCTCTGATATCCAGTTTATACTCAATGAAGTGGCAAAAACTTGACCCACAAAAGAGACTTCTATGGAGGATACCATTGACAATTCCCACCTTCAGCTCACTGATTTATTTTAGGAATCATCTATCTTCATGATCTCATCCATTTCCCTTACCTCTACGACCACAACACAAACTGTTTCCCTTGTATTTCTAGACCTAATCGATTGGGACCAATACGGGCCTACTGTCCTAAACACTTTTCAAAATGATGGAGCACTACCAAATTCTGGGACTTTGAGATGGTATACCCAAAGGTGACCATAAAGAAGGTTTTGTCATGGATCTCTCTCCTATCACATATTTCAAGGAGAATGTCAAATCTTTCAGTCACAAAAATATGAATAAAATAAATCAATCCTTAGGTGAAAACCTCTTTGAGGCACCTTCTGATCCCAAAATAGTAAAAAGAAAGGGCACATCTGATGGTGAAAACCTCTCTGAGGTGCCCAAGGATAAAATATTTGACCTCCCCCCACCATCAAAATATCAGGAGAAGTCTTCTTTATTGGTGGAGAAATCTCATGAAATGAATCTTGGCATGGTCTAAAATCCAAAGATTACCTTCTTAGCAACTTCTTTATCTCTGCAAGAAAATAAGGACTTCACAAAGTTCTTTTAGAAAAGCATAATTAACTTTGCATGGACGTATGCCAACATGCCAAGACTGGATCCTGCATTAGTAGTCCACCATCTATCAGTTGCACCAAGAGCTAAACCGATCAAGCAAAAATTGTGCAAGATGCACCCACAGATTACTTTATTGGTAAAAGTTGATCTTGAGAAGCTACTCAATGCCAAATTCATACATCCTATGGACTATACAGAGTGGGTATCAAATCTAGTACATGTTTCCAAGTTGAATGGGAGCATTCGTATTTGTGAAGATTTTAGAGAGTTAAATAAATCCTATCCCAAGGATGATTTTCCACTGCCTAGAATCAACATCATCATGGACTTAACAATAGGCCATGAAATGCTTTCCCTCATGGATGGTTTTTCTAGCTACAACCAAATCATAATTGCACCTGAGGACCAAGATAAAATGACTTTCACATGTCCTTGGGGAAACTACTATTGGCAGGTCATGTCTTTTAGCCTCAAAAATGCTAGCACTACTTACCAAAGAGCGATGACGGTAATCTTTCACGATATGTTCCATACCACTATGGAAGATTATGTCATTGACCTCCTAGGTAAGTCTACAAGGGAAAATCACTTGAAAGTGTTGGAGTAGATTTTTGATTGGCTAGAGCAATATCAACTAAGGCTAAATCCAAAGAAGTGTGTCTTCAGTGTAACATCTGGAAAGTTATTGGGCTACATTTTATCTCGGCAAGGCATTGAGGTCAACCCTATAAAGGTCAAAGCTATTGTTGAAATGTCTCCTCCGAGTAACCTTAAATAGCTAAGAAGTTTTTAGGGAAAGCTAGAGTCCATTAGGTAGTTCATCTCATAATTGGCAGACAAATGTCAATCCTTCTTGTACTTACTCCACAAGGATGTCACTTTCAAATGGGACAATAAGTGCCAATATGCATTTGAATAGCTAAAAGCTTATCTTACTTCACCACTAGTGTTGATGCCTCTAGTAGTAGGGAAACCTCTCTTGCTTTACATCTCCACTACATCAGCAGCCTTGGGGGCACTTCTTGCACAAAATGATGACTCAGGTAAAGAACAGGGAATTTACTACATCATTCGCACTCTAGTAGGATATGAGCTCAACTATACCACTATGGAAAGAGCCTATTTGGCAGTAGTATTCGCTTCCCAAAAGTTGTGGCACTATATGTTGAACCACCATACAAAGCTTATATCCAAGGTCAATTCTTTGAAATACTTGCTTTCCAAAGCAACTCTTGTAGGATGCCTTGGAAAATGGGTAATGATCCTAATTGAGTTCAACATCGAATATGTGGATCGAAAGGCTATCAAAGGGCAAGTAATTATAGACCAACTAGCTGAGGCACCATTGACAGATACACACCCCATGCTATCAGAGTTTCCAGATGAAGGGATCTTTAACCTTTCTACATCAGTCGAATGGAAACTATACTATGATGGATCATATACTCAGCATGGTTCTAGAGAAGGGATTCTCTTCATCACCCTACAAGGTGATTGTGTCCCTAAATGATATCAGCTTCCTTTCCCATGTACCAACAACATAGCTAAGTATGAAGCATTGTTAACAGGTCTCCAAATGGTTATCTAGTGGAACATCAAACAGCTTCAGGTCTATGGAGATTCTCAACTTGTCATTCATCAAGTCATAGATGAATATCAAACTAAGGATGACAAGTTGATGCCCTACAAGAAGATGGTCAATAACTATAAAAAATACTTTTGCAGACTTTCCTTTGATCATATTCCAAGAATTGACAACAAGGCTATTGATGCAATGGCAACTATTGGGTCTCTTCTAGACATGCCCACCAACGTATAGAACTATGAGTTCTTGGTAGAACAACTTCTAATACCATCTGTTGATATTCTACAAATCAAAATTATTTGTGAGCTTGTTGGTCCCAACTCAATGTGGTATCAGGATATATACAACTACCTTCATAACAACACCCTCCCATCCCATTTCACCATCCTAGGAGATACATTATACTGACAGAGTCTTGATGGTATCCTCCTTAGATGTTTAAACTGAGAAGAAGTTGAAATGGCTCTAAGAGATGTACACAAGGGTATCTATGGAGCACATTCCACTGGTCCCAACCTAGCAAAGAAGTTGCTCAGAATTAGATATTTTTGGCCCACAATGGAACAACATGCTAACCAATTCACCAAAAAATGTCTTCAGTGTCAACAGCATGGAGATTTGATTCATGCACCTACTCATCAACTGCAACTAGTGACTGCTCCATGACCAATTCCTAGTGGGGTCTCGACCTTGTAGGCAAGATACATCCCTCCTCTTCAAATGGCCACAAGTTTATAATTACTGCCATTGAGTATTTTACAAAGTGGGTGGAAGCTATTCCCATGACCTATATAACTAGTAAGAAAATTACTAAATTTATCCTAAACTATATCATTTGTCGGTATGTTATCCACTAGCTATAGTAACCGAAAATGGTAAACCATTCAAAAACCAAGATGTCTATGCCTTATGCATCCAATATCATATCCAACATTAGTTTTCTATGTTCTACTATCCCCAAAGCAACAGCCAAGCAGAGGCTTCAAACAAAACAATCCTTAAAATACTCAAAAAGATAGTCAATGAGGTCGGTTGTGATTGGCATCTCCAGCTTAATCTTGCCCTCTAGGCCCATCGAACAAGCATTCAAACCCTGACTTGAGCCACACCCTATGCTTTAGTATATGGAACTGAAGCTATTTTTCCTATAGAGGTCGAGATCACTTCTCTCCGTATCTCCTTGTAGCGTCTGATGAATAGAGAGACCATAGAATATCCAGGCTACATGAATTGGAGCTCCTAGATGAAGATGCCTTGTAGCATTAAACCATCTTCAAGTTTATCAGAATCGCCTACACCATAGTTACAACAAAAGAATCAAAGAATGGCATTTCCAAGTAGGTGATCTAGTCCTAAAGGAAAATCAGAGAAATTTGCAAGACAAAGAAAAGAAAGGTAAATTTGAACCTAATTGGTTGGGGCCTTTCATCATCATAGCAACATATGGGTTAGGGGCATACTCCCTAGAAACCCCTGAAGGATTTCCTCTTGATGATCCCATCAACATTATTCATCTCACGAAATTATATGCCTAATCCTTAGGGAATATCTTAGCAAAAAACTGACAAAAAATTCAAAAAAAGAAAAATAACAAAAGAATGTTCATCCTCTAGTGAAAACCTGGTAAACAAGTGCCTTGGATAAGTACCATAGTGAAAACATGACAAATAGGTGCTATGTGTAGGAGTCATGCACTACCATCTATTTAGTCTTCCCATCCATATATCTCATTTTCATAATATAACCCATCCATCCATAATGTTGGTGCTCAACTAGGATTAGGATTTTAAGCTTGAACATTTGCAAGTTTTTTCATTCAAACCCTAAAAATTCTAAATCGTAAGGTCTTGCGCTTTATCTTTTAATTTTGAGTTGACCTCCTATAATGGGTTCCCGGTTGTTCAAGTTACAACCTTTGTCTTTTAATTCATTAGTTGACCATCCCTTATGCATTTATTTACTGCCTTTTCCTGTCGTGCTTGAGAGAAAGATGACAAGTCCAAGATTACTCTATGTCGCGGCAAAATTTGTCGCATGTTTGTGTTCTTGTATGTACAAGTGTGAATGTACATTTGCGGGTCCCAAAAATGTTCAAATCGGCCTTCAAAAAGGTGAGAAAATGGTTGTATGCATCTTTGTATGCATACCAGGTTTGCATATACAATTGGGGAATCTTTCGTAAGATTCTAGGAATATTCTATATTTGTATGTCAGGTTCACTTGTATATCGGGTTTGTATGTTTAGACATACAATGGAAATATACATTGTAAAGGTGCAAGAAAAATATACAAAAGGGGGCAACATGCATTAGCTACAGTGAAAAGGTTCATTGCCATGACAATGCATGTCGACAGCCAAGTCTAAAGCCTCCCCGATGGCCGATGCATATGCAAAGAGGAATGTATGTTCAAAACATGCAAAGGGCAGTCGTAGGGTTCAATGTATATTGAGTTGTATGTTCAAATATACACTCGGCAATATACAAAGCAGGAGATACATTAGGTGGGGCCCACCGATTGCATATTTTAGCAATTGTATGTTCGCACATACAATCAAAAATGCATTCACAAATATACAAGCCAGACCTGAAAAGTTATACATTCTGGTTGATAAAGGTTTTAGTTCCGGATTGTATGTTTTGTTTTTTATATCCACATTGTATGTTTGCGATATATAAGGCATTGATACAAGGAAAAGGAGGTGCAACCTGGACGCGAAGGAGAAATAAACTGTAGCGGATAAAATTTGAGGTCCGTGGGCTATATAAAGTGCTTGTATATGCAAATATATAAGCCAATGTGCAATGAAAAAGATACAAGCCAGATTTCAAGGCAATTGCAACTTGTTTCATAAAAATTAAAAATCTGCGGCATGTATATTGTATTTGTATATGCAATATACCAAGCGATAGATGCAAAAAGGAGATACAAGGTAGAACCCAAATGTGTTTTCAATTTGTTTTATAACAATTTGGGGTCCGTGCCATGTATGCATACAGTTGTATGTATATGCAGTTGCTTTTGCATATACAAGGGATTTAAAGGTGCAAAGGGCAAAATAAAAAAGGAAAAGGTCAACGATGGAAGCGCAGGGTGCCTATGTGGCACAATTTCATTGGTTACTGACTTTTTAAAGTGATTTAAGGCTGCAGATCTCAGTGATGGGAAGGAAATCGGCGGCCAGTTTTAAACTTTCAAGCAGCGAGGATTTTTCTTTGTATATGCAGCTGTCTTTTGAGTGGGAAAAGCTTTAGAGGCACGTGATTGCTGCATTTCAGAAGGCTGCGGGTAGGTTGGCATTGATGGTAGAATTGTAGAAGGATGATCGACGGAATGATAGGTTACCTACCAAATTTGTGGTGAAAATCCCCAAACGGTGGCACAGGGCTCGAGTCCAACTACTCCTCGTCGCTCCTTCTGCGTGCTACATTGATGTTTTAGGCGCCATTTTTGTGGTACACTGTGTCTGGTAGATTTTTGAATTTTGCCCTATAATTAATTGCTGAGAGCACAACCTTGCTATAAAAGGCAGACTGTGTTACTCATTTGGTTGTTGAAAAATTGACAAATTTTGGCTGTGATAGGATACAACTTTGTTGGTGTCTCTGTTTTTGGGTGTCTTGTAGTTTATGAGTCATATGTTATATGTTTTATGCATAAATTTACTAGTTTCATGTTGTTTTATATGAGTAATGCTTCATTGCATGTATTTTGTTATTTGTCTCCAAATTGAATGTTTTCTTCTTCTGAATCTAAACAACTAAGGGGTGTTTAAGATTCTAGGACATGGGTTCGCTATGTTGAATGCTTAGTCATTTACTTCTGCTCAAGGAGTAGATTAAATGTTTTGGGTTAAGTGTTGGGAAGAATATATTGCAGTAAGGATGTTTGTATGCAGAGATAACTGAATACTCAGTTTTGGGAAGTATCTGTAAGGCAGACACTATAAATCCCCTTGAAATCCAGTCATTGATATATGTTTATGGTAACCATTCATATATATATGTCTATTGACTCCAAGCCCTGAGATAGGCACTGATCCAGTCTTGTATTGAGGTTATAACCAAAGTCCTAGTTTTGCATCCAAATACCAAAAATCAAATTCATACTTCAAATACAAACCTTTAAGACATTTAGAAGTAGTTTTAGGATCAAAATCCTCTGATTCACAACTAAGCATAGGCCCAAAGCTAGCCTCTTTGCACTTATTTCACAGTTTTGGTCTGCATGAGAGATGATTTATCTGCTTTGTGTCAACATCCCACAAAGTTCATAAGCGCATTTCATAGATGTTTAATAGGGAATACTCCCCTTGGTTCTGCAGAGCCTAAAGAAGAAGAGGAGATATTTATAGAGTCTATCTCCTGTACTATTGGCCTCTGGCCCAGAAATCCTATTGATCAGTGATAGCTACCTTGTAGGGATAACTGGGAAACATCCAGTCAGATTGAGAACTAACAGATTTGGTGACTCTATTGGGGAGCTTTGTGTAAGAACCCTGGTGAAAAATAATTCCTAATAGTAGGTGGTGACTCTGAATAATCTCCCAAATGGTAAAGTAAGAATTTGTATGCAAGGGAGAAGATCCCTGCATAATCATCTGTCTGAAGAATTACCCAAAAAAATGATGTACAGGAAAAAAGGGACTATTCAAGCTAGTCAAGAAGGTTCTCCTAGAAGTAATGATAATATTCAAGACAATCCAGGATCCTCAGAACGGACAATACCTTATTTTTCAAACACTGAGGCTAAAATCCAGAATGTATAAGAAAGACAACAAGGTGTTAATTTGAGAGTGAGATCAGAGGTGTTTCAGGAACGCCCTTTCTTAGATCCCTCTAACAGATTTGAAGAGATTGAGTCCCCAAGGGATGATGATGATGACCAATATGGAAAGGGACCATCCTCTTCTATGCCCAAAGATGAACAATTAGAAGAAGAAATCAAAAGCTTAAGAGCTGAATTAGAATATTTACAAACTATGAAGATTAGAGATGATATGAGACAAAAAGTGCAAGCTCTGAGAACTGCTCAACATGATGCAATCCCCACCCTTGATAATGTAAATGTCTTGAGAAACCAACATAGAAATGAAATCCAATATCAACAGAATGATCAGAGACAAAATGTAAATGATGTTAGGGTACCATTAAATAATATGAGAAATTAGAATGCAAATAGGAATGCCTATGTTAATCAGTTTGGTAGATAGCCTATGCAACCGAATAGATTCAGGCAGCTTGTTTTTGATGGTATTCCTAGCTACCCTAATCCCATTAACAAACATGTGAGGCCATAGGTGCCAAAGCTTTCAGGAAACAATACTATGTCAGGTGAGGATCATTTAAAAGCCTTTCAGAATGTTATGGACAACTTTGAGGTTGAACATGAGGATATTTATATGAAGTTGTATATGCAATCCTTGGTTGATGAAGCTAGAGAATGGTATAAAGGTCTACTTGACTGAAGTATCTCATCATGGGATGATTTCAGGAGGATCTTTGAAGAATAGTATGGTAACAAGACTGATCCAAGCTTTTTTGTAAATGAATTCACTAGTATCACTAAGGGGTCAAATGAGCAGGTTGCAGACTTTAATGCTAGATTCACTAAAGTGTTGAACAAATTGCCTCCTCACATGAGACCTAATGAACCAATGTGCATGGTGCTGTACATAAATACTTTTGATGCCAAAACAGCCTATGGATTAAGAGATAAGGGTCCTACTAGCCTCAGGGATGCTTTCAGGATTACAACAAATATTGAAAATAATAGGAAAGCATCTGGTAAGACAAACAAAAGGGATGATGTAAAGATTCTGTAAAATCCAAATAAGCCTCAAAATACTCAAGGTAATGCATCTACTTCTAAGGATAAATTAGATAAATTGACAATTGTTGTTAAGGACTTAAGTTATAGACTTGCTAAAAATAAAAATGGAATAGGTCCTGATAGGAAGGTTTACTAGAGACAAGAAAAGAGACCATCATTGCATGATATGCCATATAACGCTAATTGGCATAATGGTAAACCCATTCTCCCACATAACAACAACAACAATCAAAGAGCCCAGAATGCAAACGAAACTCCTGATCCTTTAAAGAAGGCTATAAATATTGTTGAGGACACCCCATGGTGCATAATATGTCAAATGCCTCATTCGCAATCGCAATGTATGATTGCTCAATCTTTGTACAATAATGATGTTGCCTGTGATGAATGCAATGAGCCATATTGTATGGAGGATGATAATGTAAATATGTTGTCCACAAATAGGGAGTGTTTTTCCTATGATGCAGATGAAAATACGATCAGTAGTCTCCCTGTGATGAAGATGATGAAGATAACTATGCATATGCTCAGGACTCACATTTTTCTAAATAATTTGAGAAGGCCTTCTAATGAAGAAATTAGAGCTCTCATAGCTGCGGCAGTAGCTCGGGTCAAAAGCAATTACAACCTTAGAGGTAAAGCTTAGGTAAGTGACCCACATCAATCAGAAAGCACCTTTGTAAATCAACCAGCACATAATCATAAGAAGGCTGAACCACAAAGGACACAATGGAATAGTAATAAGAAGAACTCTAAGTAAAAACTAGGTCATGATTCTCAAGGACCAGAAAATAAAATTCCCCAAAGTGAGGATCAAAATAAGGATTCTCAGGTCCTGGATAACAGTCAGAGGGCTGCTAAGATTAAAGCTAGATCAGTTTAGGATAAAAGTAAAACCACAGCTCAGGCTACAACTGTTATACAAAATTATGCTCCCTTTGACATAACTCAAGTTTTATCCCAGGTGAAGATCTTTGTTCCATTGATGGAAATGATGAAAGTTGAAGAAATCAGGAATAAGGCATTGTCCTTAATTTCAAGAGTAGTTGGTCAGGCTGAGAAAAATGTTGAGGGTTAAGGTAAGAAACAGACCTTGTGTATTGAAGAGGATGAGGTTCCTGAAGTTTATCTATGGGTGACCATGACAAAATGCCCTTCACAGGTTGAGTCATTTTATGTCTCCCTTGTTATTAGTGGAAAAATAATTAGGAATTGTATGCTTGATTCTGGAGCATCAACAAATATTATGCCTCTGGCTGTCATGCAACAAGATGGATTGAAGATAGATAAAGCATGTGGAAAATGCTACGCAATGGATGCTAGGGAGGTACCAGTTATTGGAATCATGAAGGATGTGGACTTTAGGCTAGCAGCATATCCAGAAAAAACATACAGAATGAACATAACGGTGGTTGACATAAAGCCACAGTATGGTATGCTATTGTCAAGAAGATGGCCAACATTGATTGGAGGAAGTATGCAATTAGATCTATCATATGCCATGATTCCAATGAATGGTAAAGACGTCAAACTGGTTAGAGAAGAAAGGTCATCAGAAACAATTGAGGATCAAGATTCAGAGGAACATGTCTGTTTTGTAAATACTGACTGTGAGAACTTCAAAGTTGTCTCAGGTGATTAGGGAGGTAAAAGGAAAGATATTTGCATTCAAGATCTTGACCAACAGGGTCTCTCAACCATGTTTTTCGATAGAGCTTGTTCAAAAGAAGGCTCTAGTGCTGGAGTTGTGTTTTTGTCTCCAGCTGGTAAGCTTCTAAAGTTCTCTTTCCTATTAAAATTTGCCTGCACAAATAATATTACAGAATATGAAGCTCTATTACTAGGATTGAATGTGGCTCTAAAGCATGGAATTAAGATGATAAAAGTATTTGGAGATTCAGAGTTAATTGTTTCCCAGATTAGGGATAAGTATACTTCAAAAAATAAAAGGTTAAAATAGTATAAGCATGTTGTGTGGGATACAATTGAATTGTTTGATGCATTTTCAATAAACTGGATAGAAAGATCAAAAAATGTCATGGCAGATTTTTTAGCTAACATGGCCATAAGGCGAGATGATATTACTTTGTCTGATGTTACAAATGTTGAGGTTAAAATTAGACCTGCAGTACTAGAAAATATATGCAATTGGCAAGTATTTGATGATGATAAAGATTTGTTGAGGTTCCTACACTGCATAGATGAATTTGAGAACCAAGAGATTGATTTTCAAAATTTTGTAGAAGTTGTGGATGGAAAAGACTCTTTTGGGGAAAGAAGTGATTCAACTTAAGACAAATAAAATCCCCAGAGGATTGGTTTCTTTAGAAAGAGCATTCAACAATAAAGACCAGTTTATTTCAAAGGCATCTCCTACAAATAAGAATGATTTGGAGGAGATAAACTTGGGGACACATTAGACCCCTAAAAAGGTATACATTGGCAAATAGCTCAAACCACACATCAGAAACATGTTGATAGCATTATTGAAGAAATATAAGCATGTCTTTGCCTGGTCATATGAGGACCTAAAAGTTTATAGAGAGGATTTATTCCAGCATGAGATTCCATTGAAACCTGGAGCTAAGCCATTCAGACAGAAACAAAGACCTATTATTCCAACTCTGGCTCCAAAAATGCAAGAAGAGCTTATGAAGCTTAGGAAGGCTGGAATAATTGTGCCTATTAGACATTCAACCTAGGCATCCAATCTTGTCCTAGTTAGAAAGAAAAATGGTGACATAAGACTTTGTGTTGACTTCAGAAATTTGAATATGTCTTCTTTAAAGGATAATTATCCACTGCTCAACATGGAGGCTATTTTGCAAAAAGTAACTGGTTGTGAAATTTTATTGATGATGGATGGATTCTCAAGATACAATCAGGTAGAGGTAAAAGAATCTGAATAATACAAGACTGCCTTTACCACTCCATGGGGAATCTATGTATATGTAAGAATGTCATTTGGACTAACAAATGTAGGTGTTACATTTTAAAGAGCTATGGATGTTGCTTTTGCAGGATTAATTAATTCAATTCTGGCTATGTATCAATATGATTTAACTACCTATTCAAAAAAGGAGGAGCAACATTGCATGCATCTTAAACAAATTTTTATTAGAGCATTGGAATATGGCATTTCATTTAACCCAAAGAAATGTGCTTTTGGGGTAGTGGAAGGAAAATTATTGGGGCACATTGTTTCCAAAGATGGAATTAGGATTGATCCTGAAAGGGTTGCTGCAATTGACTAGATTCAAATCCCTAAAATAGTGAAAGGTATCCAATCTTTCTTTGGGCAAATTAATTTTGTTAGAAGGTTCATTCCCAACTTTGTAGAGACTACAAAGGATATCTCTAAAATGTTGAACAAAAGTGCAACTATTAAATGGGAAAGTGAAGCAACTAAGTCATTTCAGAACATCAAAGAAGCTATAAAGATGGCTCCTGTATTAAGATCTCCTAATTTTTCTAAGCCACTTCAGTTATTCTCATTTGCTTCTTTTCACACTGTTGCTGCATGTTTATTGCAGAAAAATGAGGATGGTTTTGAGCAACCTATTGCTTTCTTTAGCATGTCATTGTAGGTAGTTGAATTGAAGTATGATATCATGGAGAAGCAGGCATATGCACTAGTTAGAGCAGTCAAGAGTTTCAAGCCGTATCTAGTAGGCTCTCAGATAGTTGCATATGTACCCCATGCAACAGTCAAGGACATTTTCACTCAGCAAGAGGTGACAGGAAGAAGATGTAGGTGGATAAACAAGTTGCAAGAGTTCAACATTGAGATATAAATCACAAAACTAGTAAGGGGACAGGGTTTCGCTAAGATGATGGCCTAGTCAAATTTGGAGGCATGCCAAGTGAATATAGTTCAGAATGAAATTGTTAATATGTCAGAGTCTGAATGGTACAAGGACATTATATATTACTTGTAGAAATTGAATTGTCCTTCCTACTTTAGTGATAGCCAGAAAAGGACTTTAAAACTACATGCTATCAAATACATAATTGTTCAAGAAGAATTGTATTGGAAGAATCTTGATGGTGTCCTGCTTAGGTGTGTGGATAAAAATCAAGCTGGAGATATTCTAAATGACATGCACAAAGGAGTGTGTGGTGGACATTGCACTACCAAGACAACAACCCACAGAATTCTTAGAGTAGGCTATTGGTGGCCTACCCTTTTCTCAGATGCACAAAAGATGGTAAGAAAGTGTGATCCCTGTTAAAGGTTCTCAGGAAAACTAAAGTATGAGGGTGCATTAAACCTTAGAACTGTAACTATAGAGGCTCCATTTCAGCAATGGGGAATTGATTTTATAAGGGAAATTTCAGAAAAGTCAAGTGGAGGACATAGTTGGATCTTGGTTGCTACTAATTATTTTACTAAATGGATTGAAGCCATTCCAACTAAAAGAGCTACAAGAAAGGTGGTGATGGATTTTGTTTTGGAACACATTATTATCAGATTTAGAGTGCCAGTCAAAGTGGTCGTAGATAATGCCATGTGTTTCAGATCTTGTGAGTTTGTTAATTTCTGCAACAACTATGGGATTAATTTGTCATATACATCACCATATCATCCACAAGGAAATGGTCAGGCAGAATCAAGTAACAGAAGCCTTATGAAAATCATCAAAAGGATGGTAGACAAGTGTTGTTTTTTTTCCTGACTGGATGTTCATTCTCAGATTTCCCTACAACGTAGCCATTAGTGATCAATAGGATCTTTGGGCCAGGGGCCAACAGTGTAGGAGATAGACTCTATTTTTATCTCCTCTTCTTCTTCAGGCTTTGCAAAACCTAGGGGGTATTCCCTATTCAACACCCATGAGAATATGCTTGTGGGTTAGCTTGGGATGTTGATACAAAGCAGATAAATCCTCCTGTGTGAAGACCAAAACTGTGAGATAAGTGCAAAGGGGCTAGCTTTGGGCTTATGTTTAATTGTGAATCAGAGGATCTTGGTCCTAAACTACTTCTACAGTCCTAATGGTTTGATTTGGAAGTATGAGTTTGATTTT
Source organism: Cunninghamia lanceolata (assembly GCA_027924645.1). NCBI lineage: Eukaryota > Viridiplantae > Streptophyta > Pinopsida > Cupressales > Cupressaceae > Cunninghamia > Cunninghamia lanceolata. The sequence goes on from BSBN01000726.1 coordinate 5,121,436, forward strand.
ATGTTGGGATGTAAACCTGGACCTGGTGTATAACCTCAACACAGAGCTAGATTGGTGCCTATCCAGGGCTTGGAGTCAATAGACATACACCTGTGAATGATCAGCATGAACACACTAAAACTAGATTTCAAGGGGATGTTGTGGTATCTTCCTTTCAGATACCTCCCAAACAGAGTGTTAAGTTATCTCTACTTATGGTATCCCTATTGCAGTATATCTTTCCCAACACTTAATCTGAAAACACTTTAATCTACCCCTTGAGTAGAAGTTGAAAGATCAAGCATTCAATACAACAAATCTATATTCTAGAATCCCAGACATCCCTTAGATATCTAGATTCAGAAGGACACATGCAATACTAGAGACAGAATAATAAAACACATGCAAATACAGCATTACTCATATAAAACCAATCATGAAATCAGTAGATTCATGCATGAGACATACAATAAGAGATACATAAACTCACAAAATCTCCTGCATAGAGCAACCAAAACTAGTTGTATCTATTACAAAGCCAGATATGTCTAGTTTTTAACACCCAACAAATGAGCAACACAGCCTGCTATATACAGCAGGAAGGTGCACTCAGCATTAATCACTGGGTGACCCAAAATTAATCAGATACCATGCATCTCAAGAAATAGCGCTCAAACATTCAATGCAGCAAGCAGAGGAGGAGACAGGAAGTGGCCTCGAACCCTGCGCCACTGCCTGGGGATTCACATCTTTTGTCAAGTACCAGATTCGTCCACATCTTCGCACATATCCTCCAACATCTACCAATAATGGCGTACCAACTCGCAGCCTTGGGAAAAACAACATACTGTGCATCGCTAACCTTTCCCACCCAAATACCTCATCATGATATTTCAAATTATGCAGGATCAAATTATCCCACATGCACCCCGCGATAACCTCCTCATATCTTTATATACTGAGTCGTAAGCATATATGATGTCAGTGCTTTTGCTCCCGACGACATCAGCATAAAACCCCGTCATCATCCTCCTGCATGATATCCAGATGCACAAAATATCATCCTGACATCAGCAAACAACTTGCTGAGCTCATCTCGATAATTCATATCACCCTAATATGAAATATCACCCTACAAAAAATATCACCCTGCGGGAAAGCATATCCGGATCTCATCACCTGATATAAAATATCATCCTAATGACCAACCTTGCCTTCATGTGAAATATCGCCTGCATGATAATCGCCTTCATCGACAAAACTTGATGCATCAGAGGAAGATCCTCCTGCTTAGCCGATACCAAATGTCTCGCCAACGAACATCTTGCATGTCAACAAAAATTCTGATGATGTCATCATCATATCTGCATACTGCGCACCTCCTCATATCCAGATGACGTCACCGTCATATTCGCAACATCGGGGGATCTCCATAAAATGACTGATGTTAAAATATGACCCTCAGGACCTTGATGACATCGCCATCATGTCGGCATCAGGATGATATTCAGAAGATAACTGAATATTTGGAAATATCACCCCCATGCACAAATATCATGCTGCACTATAGCTTCACTACAAGATCAGGGTGATATATGAATACGACAAATATTTGAAATGATCACCCCCCACTGGACAATGCATGAAGCTGACAAGAGGATATCTCCCTGTCGTCAGCATCATCATGATATCTGTAAGTGTCCTGATGATGTCATCAGGATATTGTAATGTCGGGTCAAATTGAAAACTTGAAGTATGACCCTATCGAATCTGGATGACGTTAGCAACATATCACCTGAAGGATATCACCCTAATAATTGAACATCCTGATGACATCATCGTCATATTAGAGCAAGGGTGATATTCAGAAGATGACCCGATATTTGGAGTATCACCCGATATTGAGAATATCATCCTACAGAGAAAAGATGAAGGCAAAGGTCGAGCAAATATCACCCCCGCAGGAACATGACATCAGCAGCATCCTGATGTTGAACAAACATAAGGTGACAAAATAACATCAGGGTGATCTTAACAAAGATCACCCAATATTCAAATATGATGACCCCAATGAAAAGTGGGTCATACTTAGAAATTTCATAGCGCCAACATCAAGATGATCTTGACTAAGATCACCTGATGTTAAAATATCACCCCGCGGCAAAGGTCGGGTTGGCAAATGCATGATGACCCCCACAGGATATCCAGACATGATGAGAAATGACCCATGAGAGAAACATCAGGGGGATGTCTGGGAACATGATGATGATGACCTCCTCCCCGCAGAAAATATGATGCTGATGCTGAAACATGCTGAGGAGGTCCATGGACTTAGAAGTTTCATGAATTCCTGGGAAGGTGCCTGCAAGCTAATAACCTAGAACTTGATAAATGATGCAGGCACCAACAATGGCTCTGATTGGGGACGTGCAGGCACAAGGCTGCAGCAAGAACCAGACCCCTGGGCAGACCAGACAGAACACAAAAAAGCACCAACTGTACAAGATATTTACAATATACACATACTTTTACAAATGTGCACAGAGGTAGATCACTTATGCAAAATAAAACTTGAGAAATTGACCATGCATAGGCAATTCCAGCATCTCACCATCTAGGGCTTGGAGGACATAAGAATCCTCCCCATGAGTATTGTAAACCTGATATGGGCCCATCCATAAGGGTTCAAACTTACCATGTTTGCCCTTATCCTGATTTCTTGCATTCCAGATAAGCACCCAGTCATTTATCTGGAACTTCCTTTCTGCAGCTCTCTTGTCAAATAGATACTTCACATTTTGTTGTTTCTTGAGATTGACTTGGTGGGCCTTCCTTCTGCTTTCATCCAATGCAACTAGCTGGTTTATTCATTTTGTCATGGAGTCTTCAGTCTCCTCATCATTTTCTTGGATAAATTTGTAAACTGGCAGGAGATTATTTATAGGCAGCCTGGCTGATGCACCATACACTAGTTCAAAAGGTGACCTTCCAATAGCTTTTTTCATTGTCACCCTGTTAGCCCATAATGCCAACTTTAACTTTGAATCCCAAGCTCTCTTGTTCTTATCCACTATCCTCTTGATGATTTTCATGAGGCTTTTATTACTTGACTTTGCCTGACCATTTCCTTGCGGGTGGTATGGTGATGCATATGATAAATTTATCCCATACTTGTTGCAAAATTCAACAAATTCACTAGATCTGAAGCACATAGCATTATCTGTGACTATCTTGAATGGTACTCCAAACCTAATGATAATATTTTCCAATATGAAATCCATCACCACCTTACTTGTAGCTCTCTTAGTTGGAATAGCCTCAATCCATTTGGTGAAGTAGTCAGTAGCCACCAAAATCCAACTATGTCCCCCACTTGATTTTTCTACAATCTCCCCTATAAAATCAATCCCCCACTGCTAAAATGGAGCATCCACAGTTACAGTTCTAAGGGGCAGTGCACCTTCATATCTTAACTTTCCTGAGAACCTTTGGCAAGGGTCACATTTCCTTACCAGCCTTTGTGCATCTGAAAAGAGAGTGGGCCACCAATATCCTGCCCTAAGGATCTTATGAGCTGTTGTTTGGGCAGTATAATGTCCACCACGCAATCCTTTATGCATGTCATTCAAAACATTGTTAGCTTCATCATCATCCACACATCTTAGGAGCACACCATTAGGGTTCTTCCAGTACAGCTCACCTTGAACAATAACATACCTGATTGCATGTAGTTTTAAGGTCCTCTTTTAACTGTCACTGAAATGGGAAGGACAATTCAGATTTTGTAAGTAATATATGATGTCCTTATACCATTCAGATTTTGATACATTAACATTCTCATTTTGCTTCTAAGTTTCACTGTGCCATCATCTTGGCTAATCCTTGTCCTCTTACCAACTTGGTAATTTGTATCTCTATGTTGAATTCCTGCAGCTTGTTTATCCATCTACACCTTCTTCCAGTCACCTCCTGCTAAGTGAAGATGTCCTTGACTGCTGCATGAGGCACATATGCAACTATCTGGGATCCTACTAGATATGGCCTGAAACTCTTGATCACTCTGACTAGTGCATATGCCTGTTTCTCCATGATGTCATACTTTAACTTAGAAGCCTGCAAAGACATACTGAAGAAAGCTATGGGTTGCTCAAAACCATCATCATTTTTCTGTAGTAAACATGCATCAATAGTATGGAAAGAAGCAAATGAAAATAACTGAAATGGCTTAGAAAAATCAGGAGACTTTAGCACATGAGCCATCTTTATTGCTTCTTTGATGCTCTGAAATGATTTAATTGCTTCACTTTCCCAATTGACAGTTGCATCCGTCTTCATCATCTTGGAGATGTTCCTTGTAGTTTCTGCAAAGTTAGGAACAAATCTTCTAACAAAATTAATTTGTCCAAAGAAGGACTGAACTCCCTTCACTGCTTTAGGCATCTGGATCCTATCAATTGCAGCTACTCTTTCAGGATCAATCCTAACTCTATCTTTGGAAACAATGTGCCCCAAGAGTTTCCCTTCTACTACCCCGAAAGCACATTTCTTTGGGTTGAGAGAAATGCCATACTCTAGTGCTCTAATGAAAATCTGTTCTAGATGCATACAATGTTGCTCCTCTTTCTTTGAATAAGCAGTTAGGTCATCTTGATAAACAACCAAAATTGAATCAATCAACCCTGCAAAAGCAACATCCATAGCTCTTTGAAAAGTAGCACCTGCATTTGTTAGTCCAAATGGCATTCTTACATATACATAGGTTCTCCATGGAGTGGTGAAGGTAGTCTTGTATTGTTCTAATTCCTTTACCTTCACCTGATTGTAACCTGAAAATCCATCTATCATGGATAGGAGTTCACAACCAGTCACCTTCTGTAACATGACCTCCATATTTGGCGGTGGATAATTGTCTTTCAAGGAAGATACATTGAGATTTCTAAAATCAACACAAAGTCTAATGTCACCATTCTTTTTCCTGACTGGGACAAGGTTAGACACCCAGGTTGAATGCCTGATTGGCACAATTATTCTAGCCTCCCTAAGTTTCTTAAGGTCCTCTTGCATTTTTTGAGCTAAGGTAGGATTAATAGGCCTTTGCTTCTGTCTAAATGGCTTAGCTCCAGGCTTCAAAGGGATCTCATGCTGGAATACGTCCTCTCTATAGGCCTTTAGGTCCTCATATGACCAAGCAAAAACATGTTTATACTTTTTTAGCAATGCTATCAGCATGCTCCTGATGTGTGGTTTGAGCTGTCTGCCAATGTGTACCTTCTTGGGAACCTGAGATGTCCCCAAATTTATCTCCTCTAAGTCATCTTTGTTTGCGGGAGATGTCTTTGTGACCAATTGGTCTCTATTATCAAAAGCTCTTTCCAAAGCTACTAACCCTCTAGGGATTTTGTTAGTCTTCAACTGAATTACTTCTTTCCCCATAAGAGTTTCTTTTCCATCTATAATTTCTACAAAGTTTTGAAAATCAATTTCTTTGTTCTCAAACTCATCTATGCAGTGCAAAAAACTTAACAAATCCTTGTCATCATCAAACACTTGCCAACTGCATATGTTCTCTAGTACTGCAGATCTAATTTTAACTTCAACATTTGTAACATCTGATAGAGTGATGTCATCTGGCCTTATGGCCACATTAGCTAAGAAATCAGCCATGACATTTTTTGATCTTTCTATCCAATTTATTGAAAATGCATCAAATAATTCAATTGTATCCCAGACAACATGCTTGTATTGTTTTAATCTTTTGTTCTTTGAAGCATACCTATCTCTAACTTGGGAAACAATTAACTCAGAATCCCCAAATACCCTTAACATCTTAATTCCATGTTTGAGAGCCATATTTAAGCCTAAGAGTAAGGCTTCATACTTTACAATGTTGTTTGTGCAAGCAAATCTTAGCAAGAAGGAGAATTTTAGGAGCTTACCAGATGGAGATAGGAATACAACTCTAGCTCCAGAGCCTTCCTTTGCACAAGCTCCATCAAAATACATGGTCCACAAACCCTGCTGGTCCAATTCTTGAATGCAAAGGTCTTCCTTTTGGTTTTCTTGATCACTTGAGACAACTCTAAAATTCTCACAATCAGTGTCTACAAAACAGATGCGTTCTTCTGAATCTTGATCTTCAACTGACTCTTGTGATCTTTCTTCTCTGATCAGCTTGACATCTTTGCCATTCATTGGGATCATGGCATATGACAGGTCCAGTTGCATACTTCCACCAATTAGTGTTGCCCATCTCCTTGATAACAACATACCATATTGTGGTTTTATGTCAACCACTATTATATTCATTTTGTAGGTCTTTTCAGGATATGCTGCCAGTCTGAAATCCACATCTTTTATGATTTCAATGACTGGTACCTCTCTAGCATCCATGGCATAGCATTTTTCACATGCCTTGTCTATTTTTAATCCTGCTTGTTACATAATGGCTACAGGCATGATTTTTGTTGATGCTCCTGAGTCAAGCATACAATTCCTGATTATTTTCCCATTGATAACAAGGGAGACATAGAATGGTTCCACTTGTGAGGGACATTTAGTCATGGTCACCCCCAGATATACTTCAGGGACTTCATCCTCTTCATTGCACAAGGCCTGCTTCTTACCTTGGGCTTCATCATTTTTCTTAGCTTGAGAAGGCACTCTAGAAATTAGGGATACTATCCTATTCTTTATTTCTTCAACCTTCATCAGTTCCATCAATGGGATAGAAACCTTTACCTGAGAGAGGACTTGAGTTATATCAAAGGGAGCATAATCTTGTACCACAGTTGTAGCTTGTGTTGTGGCTTTGTTTTTATCCTGAGACAATCCATCTTTTATCTTCATAGTCCCCTAATAATCATTTTTGATTTGGGAACTCTTGTTTTGATCTTCAACATGGGGAATTCTATTTTCTAGTCTTTGAGAATCATGACCTATTTTCTACTTAAAATTTTGCTTGTTGTTGCCCCACTGTTTCTTTTGTGGTTCAACCCCTTTATGACTATGCACTGGCTGGCTTGTGAAAGTACTCTCTGGTTAGTGTGACTTACTTACCTAAGCTTTGCCTCTGAGGTTATAGTTGCTCTTGACTTTGGCCACTGCTTAGCTGTGAGAGCCCTAATCTCTTCATCAGAAGGTCTCTGTAGGTTATTTAGGAAGTTGTGTGAGCCCTGAGCATACACATAATTATCTTCATTATCTTCATCATAGAAAACCTGCTGATAGGCCTGAATCTCATTATCTGTACTCTCACCTGCATCATGAGAAGGATGCTCCCTATTTGTGGACAGCATGTTAACATCATCATCCTATACATAATATGGCTCATTGCATTCATTATAGGATACAACATTATCATACAAAGATTGGGCAATCATGCATTAGGACTGCGAATGTGGCATCTGACAGATTATGCACCATGGAGTATCACCAGCAATATTTACATCTCTCTTCAAAGGATCAGGAGTTTTTTTGGTGTGTGGAGTTCTCTGATTTGTGTTGTTATGTGGAAATATAGGTTTACCATTATGCCAATTGGTATTATATGGCATATCATGCAATGATGGCCTTTTTTCCTGCCTTTGATAAACTTGCTTATCAGGACCTATCCCTTTTTCACTTCTAGCTAGTCTGTAACTTAGGTCCTTAACAACATTTGTTAGTTTATCAATTTTGTCTTCAAGGGCAGATGTACTACCTTGAGTGTTTTGAGGCTTGTTTGGATTTTACAGAATTTTCACCTCATCCCTCCTGTTTGTTTTGCCTGACGCTTTCCTATTATTCTCAATATTCACTGCAATTCTGAAAGCATCTCTGAGAGTAGCAGGACCCTTATCTCTTAAGCCATATGTTGTTTTAGCATCAAAAGCATTTATATATAATATTATGCACATAGGTTCATTGGGCCTCATATGATGTGGCAATTTGTCCAATACTTTAGTAAATCTTGCATTAAAATCTGCAACCTGCTCATTTGACCCTTTAGTGATAGTAGTGAACTCATTTACAAAAAAGCTAGGGTCAGTTTTGTCACCATATTGCTCCTTAAACATCCTTTTGAAATCATCCCATCATGAAATGCTCTAATCAGGTAGATTCTTGTACCATTCTCTAGCTTCATCAACCAAAGATTGCATGAATGACTTCATAAAAACATCCTCATGCTCAACTTCAAAGTTGTCCATTACATTTTGAAAAGCTTTCAAATGATCCTCCCCTGCCACAGTACTATTTTCTGAAAACTTTGGCACTTGAAGCCTTACATGCTTGTCAATGGGGTTAGGATAACCAGGGATACCATCAAACACCAACTATCTGAATCTATCCAGTTGCATGGGTTGTCTATCAAACTGATTAGCATTAAGATTTCTATTTATGTTTTGATTTCTTACATTGTTCAATGGTATTCTGGCATCATTTAGATTCTATCTTTGATCATTATGTTGATGTTGTACCTCATTTCTGCATTGGTTTCTCTGCATATTTACATTTTCAAGGGTAGGGACTAAATCATTCTGAACAATCCTTAAAGCTTGCACTTTCTGTCTCATGTCATCTCTAACTTTCATTGCTTGTAAATATTCTAATTCTGCTCTTAGGCTTTTGATTTCTTTAGCTAACCATTCTTCTTTAGGCATGGAGGTAGATGGTCTCATACCATTCTGGTCATCATCTTCATCATCCCTCAGAGATTCTGCCTCTTCAAATCTTTCACCAGGGTCTAAGAAAGGGCATTCTTGGAACACCTCTGACCTCATCCTTATGCCACCACCCTGTTGCCTCTCATATGCATCTTGGATATTAGCTTTTGCATTCAAAAAATAAGGCACATGTTGTCCTGATGGCCTAGGGTTGTCCTGAGTATCATCATTATTCTTGGGGGAACCCTCATGACTAACTAAGACGGTTCCTTTTCTTCTATACATCATCCTTCTTTCTACTAGTAACTCTTCAACTAAAGGATTTCATTGGGATCTTCTCCCCTGCATATAAATTTCACTTTGACTGGTTGGGAGATTACTTCGAAGTTGCCACCTATTACTAGGAATTGTTTTCTTCTAAATCAAGGTTCTTTCACTTCATCCCCAGTGGAGTCGCCAATTTCTATTGGTTTTTTTCCTGACTGGATGTTCATTCCTAGATTTCCCTACAAGGTAGCCATCAGTGATCAATAGGATCTCTGGGCCAGGGGCCAACAGTGTAGGAGATAGACTCTATTTTTATCTCCTCTTCTTCTTCAGGCTCTGCAAAACCTAGGGGGGTATTCCCTAATCAACACCCATGAGAATATGCTTGTGGGTTGGCTTGGGATGTTGATACAAAGCAAATAAATCCTCCTGTGTGAAGACCAAAACTATGAGATAAGTGCAAAGGGGCTAGCTTTGGGCTTATGTTCAGTTGTGACTCAGAGGATCTTGGTCCTAAACTACTTCTACAGTCCTAATGGTTTGATTTGGAAGTATGAGTTTGATTTTATGTTGGGATGCAAACCTGGACCTGGTGTATAACCTCAACACAGAGCTAGATTGGTGCCTATCCAGGGCTCAGAGTCAATAGACATACACCTGTGAATGATTAGCATGAACACACTAAAACTGGATTTCAAGGGGATGTTGTGGTATCTGCCTTATAGATACCTCCCAAATAGAGTGTTAAGTTATCTCTACTTATGGTATCCTTATTGCAGTATATCTTTCCCAACACTTAATCTGAAAACACTTTAATCTACCCCTTGAGCAGAAGTTGAAAGATCAAGCATTCAATACAACAAATCTATGTTCTAGAATCCCAAACATCCCTTAGATATCTAGATTCAGAAGAAGGACACATGCAATACTAGAGACAAAATAACAAAACACATGCAAATACAGCATTACTCATATAAAACCAATCATGAAATCAGTAGATTTATGCATGAGACATACAACAAGAGATACATAAACTCACAAAATCTCCTGCATAGAGCAATCAAAACCAGTTGTATCTATTACAAAGCCAGATATGTCTAGTTTTCAACACCCAACAAATGAGCAACACAGCCTGCTATATACAGCAGGAAGGTGCACTCAGCATTAATCACTGGGCGACCCAAAATTTGCCAGATAGCACGCATCTTGAGAAATGGCGCTCAAACATTCAATGCAGCAAGGGGAGGAGGAGACAGGAAGTGGCCTCGAGCCCTGCGCTGCCCCCTGGGGATTCACATCTTCTGTCAGGTACCAGATCCGTCCACATCTTCGTCCATACCCTACAACATCCACCAATAATGGCATACCAACTCGCAGCCTTCAGAAAAACAACATACTGTGCATCGCTGACCTTTCTCACCAAAATACCTCATCATGATATTTCAAATTATGCAGGATCAAATTATCCCACATGCACCTCGTGGCGACCTCCTCATATCTTTATATACTGAGTTGTAAGCATATATGATGTCAGTGCTTTTGCTCCCGACGACATCAGCATAAAACCCCATCATCATCCTCCTACATGATATCCGGATGCACAAAATATCATCCTGACATCAGCAAACCACCTACTAAACTCATCCCGATAATTCATATCACCCTGATATGAAATATCACCCCACAGAAAATATCACCCTACGTGAAAGCATATCCGGACCTCATCACCTGATATAAAATATCATCCTGATGACCAACCTTGCCTTCATGTGAAATATCGCTCGCATGATAATTACCTTCATTGGCAAAACTTGATGCATCAGAGGAAGATCCTCCTGCTTAGCCGATACCAAATGTCTCGCCGATGAACATCCTGCATGTCAACAAAAATCCTAATGACGTCATCGTCATATCTGCATACTGTGCACCTCCTCATATCTGGATGACGTCATCGTTATATTTGCAACATCGGGGGATCTCCATAAAATGACTGATATTAAAATATGACCCCCGGGACCTCGATGACATCGCCATCATGTCGGCATCAGGATGATATTTGGAAGATAACTAGATATTTGGAAATATCACCCCCATGCACAAATATCATGTTGCACTATAACTTCACTACAAGATCCGGGTGATATATGAATATGACAGATATTTGAAATGATCACCCCCCACTAGACAATGCATGAAGCTGACAAGCGGATATCTCCCTGTCGTCAGCATCATCATGATATCTGCAAATGTCCTGATGACATCATCAGGATATTGCAATGTCGGGTCAGATTGAAAACTTGAAGTATGACCTCGTCAAATCTAGATGACATCAGTAGCATATCACCTGAAGGATATCACCCTAATAATTGAACATCCTGATGATGTCATAGTCATATTTAGAGCAAGGGTGATATTCAGAAGATGACCCGATATTTGGAGTATCACCCAATATTGAGAATATCATCCTATAGAGAAAAGATGAAGGCAAAGGTCAAGCGGATATCACCCCTGCAGGAACATGACATCAGTAGCATCCTGATGTTGAACAAACATAAGGTGACAAAATAACATCAGGGTGATATTAACAAAGATCACTCGATATTCAAATATGATGACCCCGATGAAAAGTGGGTCATACTTAGAAATTTCATAGCGCCAACATCAGGATGATCTTGACTAAGATCACCCGATGTTAAAATATCACCCTGTGGCAAAGGTCAGGTTGGCAAATGCATGATGATCCCCACAGGATATCTAGACATGATGAGAAATGACCCATGCAAGAAACATTAGGGGGATGTCTGGGAACATGATGATGATGACCTCCTCCCCGCAGAAAATATGATGCTGATGCTGAAACATGCTGAGGATGTCCATAGACTTAGAAGTTTCATGAATTCCTGGGAAGGTGCCTACAAGCTAATAACCTGGAACCTGATAAATGATGCAAGCACCAACAACAAGAACAAAAAGGCATGGGATTCAAAGTTGAAGATGGCACTATGGACTGACCGGATAACAATGAAGAAATCAATTGAAAGGTCACCTTTCAAGTTAGTGTATGGTACACCGGCTAAGTTACTTGTGAATAATCTATTGCCAGTTTATAGATTCATACAAGAAAATGATGAAGAGGTTGAAGACTCAATGACTGAAAGGATAAATCAACTAGTTGCATTAGATGAAAGTAGAAGAGAAGCACATAAAACAAATATCAAGAAACAACAAAAGGTGAAATATTTGCTTGATAAAAGAGCTGTAGAAAGGAGGTTTCAAATAAGTGACTTGGTCCTTGTTTGGAATGCAAAGAGTCAGGATAAGGGCAAGCATGGTAAGTTTGAGCCCTTGTGGATGGGCCCATATCAAATCAGTAATATTCATGAAGAAGATTCCTACTTTCTCCAGGCCTTAAATGGTGAACTACTAGAATTGCCTATGCACGGCAAATTCTTTAAATCTTTTTTCTCATGAATTAAATATCTTATGTGCACGCTGTAAATTAGATGTGAATGGTCTATATATACCTTGTATAGTCGGTGCTTTTGTGCATTTTGTGTTTTTCTTGGTTTGTCTCGAAGTGGTCTGGTTCTCGCTGTAGCCTTACACCTGCACGTCCCTAGTTAGAGCTTGTGTTGGTGCCCAACTAGGATTAGGATTTTAATCTTGAACATTTGCAAATTTTTTCATTCAAACCCTAAAAATTCTGAGTCGTAAGGTCTTGTGCTTTATCTTTTAATTTTGAGTTGACCTCCTATGATGGGTTCCCAGTTGTTCAAGTTACAACCTTTGTCTTTTAACTTGTTAGTTGACCGTCCCTTATGCATTTCTTTACCACCTTTTCCTGTTGTGCTTGAGAGAAATATGACAAGTCCAAGATTACTGTATGCTACGGTGAAATTTGTTGCATGTTTGTGTTCTTGTATGTACAAGTGTGAATGTACATTGGCAGGTCCCAAAAATGTTCAAATTGGCCTTCAAAAAAGTGAGAAAATGGTTGTATGCATCTTTGTATGCATATTAGGTTTGCATATACAATTAGGGAATCTTCCACAGGATTCTGAGAATATTCTATATTTGTATGTCGAGTTTGCTTGTATATCCGGTTTGTATGTTTAGACATACAACAGAAATATATATTGCAAAGGTGCAAGAAAAATATACAAAAGGGGGTGACATGCATTAGCTACAGTGAAAAGGTTCATCGCCATGACAATGCACATCGACAGCCAAGTCTAAAGTCTCCTCGACGGTCGATGCATATGCAAAGAGGAATGTATGTTCAAAACATGCAAAGGGCAGTCGCAGGGTTCAATGTATATTGAGTTGTATGTTTAAATATACATTCAGCATACAAAGCAAGAGATACGTTAGGTGCAGGGGCCCATCGATTGCATATTTTAGCAATTGTATGTTCTCACATACAATCAAATATGCATTCGCAAATATACAAGCCAGACCCGAAAAGTTATACACTCTGGTTGATAAAGGTTTTAGTTCTGGATTGTATGTTTTGTTTTGTATATCCATGTTGTATGTTTGCGATATACAAGGCATTGATATAAGGAAAAGGAGGTGCAACCCAGACGCGAAGGAGAAATAAACTGCAGTGGATAAAATTTGAGGTCTGTGGGCTGTATAAAGTGCTTATATATGCAAATATACAAGCCGATGTGCAATGAAAAAGATACAAGCCGGATTTCAAGGCAATTGCAACTTGTTTCATAAAAATTTGAAATCTGCGGCATGTATATTGCATTTGTATATGCAATATACCAAGCGATAGATGCAAAAGGGAGATACAAGGCGGAACCCAAAGGTATTTTCAATTTGTTTTATAACAATTTGGGGTCCACACCATGTATGCATACAGTTGTATGTATATGTAGTTGCTTTTGCATATACAAGGGATTTAAAGGTGAAAAGGCCAAAATAAGAAAGGAAAAGGTCAACGATGGAAGTGCAGGGTGCCTACGTGGCACAATTTCATTGGTTTCTGACTTTTCAAAGTGATTTAGGGCTACAGATCTTAGTGATGGGGAGGAAATCGGTGGATGGTTTTAAACTTTCAAGCAACGAGGATTTTTCTTTGTATATGCAGCTATCTTTTGAGCGGGAAAAGCTTCAGAGGCACGTGATTGCTACATTTCAGAAGGCTGTGGGTAGGTTGGCATTGATGGCGGAATTGTAGAAGGATGATCGATGGAATGATAGGTTACCTACCAAATTTGTGGTGAAAATCCCTAAACGGCGGCACAGGGCTCGAGTCCAACTACTCCTCACTGCTCCTTTTGCCTGTTGTATTGATGTTTTGGGCAACATTTTTGTGGTGCATTGTGTCTGGCAGATTTTTAAATTTTGCCCTATAATTAATTACTGAGAGCACAACCTTGCTGTAAAAGGTAGACTGTGTTACTCATTTGGTTGTTGAAAACTGGACAAATTTTGGTGCTGTGATAGGATACAACTTCGTTGGTGGCTCTATTTTTGGGTCTGCTGTGAGTTTATGAGTCACATGTTATATGTTTTATACATAAATTTACTGGTTTCATGTTGTTTTATATGAGTAATGCTTCATTGCATGTATTCTATTATTTATCTCCAAATTGAATGTTTTATTCTTCTGAATCTAAATAGCTAAGGGGTGTTTAAGATTCTAGGACATGGGTTCGCTATGTTGAATGCTTAGTCTTTTACTTCTGCTCAAGGAGTAGATTAAATGTTTTGGGTTAAGTGTTGGGAAGAATATATTACAGTAAGGATGTTTGTAAGCAAAGATAACTGAATACTTAGTTTTGGGAAGTATCTATAAGGCAGACACTATAAATCCCCTTGAAATCTAGTCATTGATATATGTTTATGGTAACCTTTCACATGTGTGTGTCTATTGACTCTGAGCCCTGAGATAGGCACCGATCCAGTCTTGTATTGAGGTTACAACCAAAGTCCTAGTTTTGCATCCAAATACCAAAAATCAAATTCATACTTCAAATACAAAGCTTTAGGACATTTAGAAGTAGTTTTAGGATCAAAACCCTCTAATTCACAACTGAGCATAGGCCCAAAGCTATCCCCTTTGCACTTATTTCACAGTTTTGGTCTATGTGAGAGAGGATTTATCTGCTTTGTGTCAACATCCCACCAAGTTAATAAGCACATTTCATAGATGTTGAATAGGGAATACCCCCCTTGGTTCTACAAAGCCTAAAGAAGAAAAGGAGATATTTATAGAGTCTATCTCCTGTACTATTAGCCCTTGGCCTACAAATCCTGTTGATCAATGATGGCTACCTTGTAGGGATAACTAGGAAACATCCAGTTAGATTGAGAACTAACACATAATAAAACTTGTTGACCTTTACATTCCCAATTATCCATCTATCATGGCTTAGGAATTGGTTAGTGTCAAGCATTATATCCATGTCTCATCCATAGTCAGTTTCATCCATTATGAGTTCCACTCATAGTCAGTCCATCCAGTTCCACTAATTCCATGTCAATTTCTCTAAATCATCCATGGTTAGTACACTTCTCCATAATAAAACCTTTTACTAGAATAAAGGCAAGTTTCCTTAACCTACGCTAGGAATGGATCCTCATTCTTCACCAAGGGCAATTATCACACTTTCCCTCATCATTTGAAAACCATCATCAATTTTCAAAAATATCCATTAGCATTCTCATTATCCATTTTCACTTTCATTACACCTCATCAATAGACACATTCATCACACCACCTAGAAATACATATCATCATCATCATCATCATCATCATCATCATCATCATCATGATGTGCCTTGATCATGTGGATACAAGGTATGTAGGCAATCTGGAATATGAAGGAAGTATCGAGCACTCAGGCACATACAATTCACCCATCCTCCATCTCAACCCATAATAAATTCATCTTTGTCACTGCATCCATTTACCACAATCCATGCTATCCATCTACCACCTAGACGTGACTAACTCAAGCAAAAATGAACTATGCATCCTTGTGGAAGTTTAAAAGTGATTATAAAATCAAAAACAAAAAGACTACTCCTAAAATAGTAATTCGCCACCACATACCATTTTCCTATATCTATGTGTATCCATACATCTTGGATCCAAATCCTTTAATGGATACATCTTTAGTACGATAAGGCCTCAAATCTTTCTGGAATACCGTCTTTGGCAAGAAAATATGTTGGTTGTCTATTTGTGTTATCAGTTGGTCATTTTTTCTTTTGATTTAAATCTTTTGTCCCTTTTTAAAATACACATTCAAAACTACCTTGATCTTTTTATATCTTGGTATGTCACGATATTGTATAAATTGGGGCATAGTCATTGCTTTCATATGTTGTGTTTGAGGGATGATTTTATTCTCCTATTAGGTCTAATATCTATCTTGTGTGTGATGGGATTAACATCTTGCACATTAATACCTTTTACATTTTAGGCTCTGCAAAGACCTTGTTTGTATTAAGACTATTCTACACTAAGACTATTTTCCATTCACTTATCCGACAAGGATTTATTATACCTAGTAGTAATAAACTCAAACCGTTTGTTTGCAGAGTCAACTATCTTATGAGTTGGATACATGGTCACCCTAGTTCTTATACCTTGGTGCATAATATCCTTATGCTATATCAAAATAAAGGATTGCTCTATTATACATATTAGTGTAACTTCTCTTGTTTAATTATTAATTCTATCCTCATCATTTGATTATCAATCATGTGTTAATCATTTGTCCATCATAATTCTCAAGTTGTTAATCAATTATTCCATTATTTTCATCATCAATTGATTATCTTTATTTAGTTTAATCAATTGTTTTATCATAACTACTCATAAGTACATCATTCCATCATCTATCCTTTTATCTTCTCCATTTTTCTCTATGTTGTTCTTCGTCTTCTATCTCCTTATTTTCTTCATATCCATTCATTTCGAGAGTACATCCATATTCTTCGAATTTGTCTATCCTCTTGAGGGGGCATAATTCAACCTATTAATTAATCTACTAGGTATGTCTTGTTGCAAGTATGAGTAATAAGTGTTGTCATTGATGTCAACACATAAGGAAGTCATTTGACTAAATCTAAAGAAGTATCTAAGGAATTGGTACAAGTGAATAATTGCTTTATCTCTCAAGAATAGTGCAGTGTTTTGCTCTGCATATTCTGTACATTGAATATCTTTTCCTATGGATTGGAAGTAATGTTAAGGGATGTTTATAGATGCTATGTGTCAAGTGTGAGCCTCCAGTATGAAGATTTGAGCGAGTTGTGTTCACCAGAGTAAAAATTATTATTCTATGTATTTAATGGTGATAGGAAGAATGTATTCTACTCTACATTTCTCCACATTCAAGTTTCATAGTATGTGGTTCTAGATTTAAGTTTGTGATGTTGTTATGTGCCTTCATTTCAAATTATTTGTGATTTGGTACTCCGCAAGCAATCTTTCGTTTATGACAGTTGCCGACAGTAATGTTCAAGTGCTCTAGCTTGAAGAATCTTATGGATAAAGTGTTTAGAGGTTGTGCAGATGTTCTTGGTGATTGTAACATGCTTGTGGGAGTCTCTAGATCGTGGTCCTATCTTTTATTTGATCCGCAAAGTATAATCTGGATCGTGAATGAAGCGTGTTCCTGAAAGTTTCAGTGTTAACTCCAACCTTGGCTGACTTAGTTGTTTTCACTACTTGTGGATATGATTTGAAGATTGTGGAAGCGTGTTTCTATGTGGAAGATTGCAATTAAGTCCTAGCTAAGCCTTGGTGTGATCTTCATTCATTTCTCTTCTTCCCTAACTCATTTAGGTCCAGACCTATCTTAATGCATGTATGTATGTTTGCTAACCTTGGAGATTTATCCAAAGGTTGATGATTGTAATGCCGACCTTGATGTAAATTCTAAGGTTGATGAATTGTATAAAAACATGAAATGAAGTCATGAATTGAGGTAAGGATGTGAAAATGAAAAGATAATTGCAAAGTGTAAAAGCATACCAGAGTGGAGGATACTTATTGTGCTTCAATGGAACTAAACCTTGGCATAGTGTAGATGCTACTATCTCAGTTCATCAAATTTGGTAGTGAGCCACCCCATTGGTAGTGAGCCTCTTCTTGCAGTGAGCATTTTTGGTAGTGAACCTTAAGCCAGTGAAGCTCTGATTTTTGGTATTGTTATAACATATTATTTTATAAGCTAACACTCATCATGGTTTTTCCCCTATGGGGTTTTCCATGTAAAAAATCTAGTGTCTACTATGTTGAATATGTGAATGTGTTTAAGTTTCTATTTCATGCTTTCATGCTTCATATACAAACATAGTTATAACTGATTGGTGTGTTAATCATTTTGAAATATTGGTTACAACTGATTCAACCCCCCCTATTAGTTGTATTGTGATTTTCAACACTTATTCTACCAAACTGGGGCATCATCATTTCTAATCCAATCATATTGTTCTTCTAAACCAATATCTTCTTCTATCTAGCATAGCACTATGTATTAAACTTCTTTGAAATGATGCTACTTCGCAAACACCATCTCAAAGAGGGGAAAAATGTAGACACCTAAAGTTGACTTGTTCTGAGATCAGGCTTTCATCTACCATACTTCACTTCAATTAAATAATTCTTAACTATTTGATTAAGTTCATGTATCGATCATCATCAATTATATCCTCCATGTTAATTAAGTAATTCCAATTATTTAATTAAGTCATTTTATCCTCCATGTTAATTAAATAATCCTGATTATTTAATTACATCAATTTATTTGCCACATTAATTAAATAATCCCAATTATTTAATTAAGTCATTTTATCCTCCATGTTAATTAAATAATTCCAATTATTTAATTAAATCATTTTATCCTCCATGTTAATTAAATAATCCCAATTGTTTAATTAAGTCAATTTACCCTCCATATTTGATTAAATAATGTTGATTATTTAATTAAATCAATCTCCCTTCAATTTAAATAAATAAATTTAAATTATTTATTTAATTAGTCTTTTTCCTCCAAAATAAATAAAATTCAATATTTTATTTATTTATCACATGTGCATGAAATTAAATTATTTATTTATTTAATTTTCTATTATTCCCTCTCATCCATATTTCACTCAATCAATTTAGATAACTAATCAATCAAATTAGTTAACTAAATCAATCAAATCGGTTAATAGGTTAGTCAATCTAGTTAACTAATCAATCAATTTAGTTGACTAATAAATCAATTGAGTTCACTAAGCAATCAATTCAGTCATTTGATCTATCAATTCAGTCAACTTCTTAATTAGATCTGTTAACTCCCTTAATGCATGAGAGGATAAGTACACTTGTCCTTCTCTCATTTGCACACATTCTCTCAACCATCCTCAACCATTGATCTTTCTGGTCATCCTCAACCGTAGATCTATTGTCGCACATGTCTATAAAAAGGACCTCTTTCTCCATTTCTAATCATCTCGCATTTTTAGTATACTTATGCTATTATTTTCATTCCTTGGGAGATCAATATTTATGTTATGAGCAAATAGAGAAATCCACATAGCAAAAGCAAGGAGCAATCAATTGAGTTTAGGTGCAACTTCAATACGCTCGATTAGTGAAGGCAATTTGTTTGTGCAAAAGGAAGGTAACTTGTGTTTGATTTGGCTTATCTTTCATTTATGTTTGCATTGCAAGTTTTACCTCTCACAACTATCTTGATGATTTCCTTCCAATGGTGATATGGCTTGTTGTCAAAGATTTTTATCTCAAATAAATATAAATTTTCACTTTATAATGATAATTTAACTTGTCAAAATGATAATCCTCTCACTTCCCTCATGTCTGTCCTATAACATGAGATTTCATGATTTAACATAATCATAAAGTGAAGTAAATGAACACATAAATAGCATACCTTATATTTCAAGATTCAAGTTGCCCAATCCTCAAAATTTTGGTTTCAAAATCCTCAAAAATTTGACCTTTTTGGCAAGTTCCTCCGTATTCAATGTTGATTCCATATAACTCTAATAGGATTAGTGAAATTTATGAAAAAATAAACATATATCATCAAATTCAATCTACATACATGAAAATTATCAATGAAATAATATGAAACATGAAACTATTAGTTTAAATAATCAATTTTTTTCTAAAAACATCAAATTTATTTCTTCTACATTGAAAAACCAAAAAAAGGTGGTGGATTAAGCGAACAATGATTGTTAAAATGTCAACACCATGAAAAATTGTTTTCTTGTCCAATAGTGCATGAAAAGCAGGGAATAACAGAGCATGTGGGTCTGAATCATGGATCCTACATGCTTTTTATGCATTTTTTTTGGCTCCCCAAAATGCACTTGCATATTAATGGGAGCACATTTTATCAATCATGGAAGGTCTTAAGTGTTGTCATGCATGGAAAATTATAAGTTATGTGCATGGAAAGTGGAGAGGGAGGTACAGAGGTGAGAGAGAGAGAGAGAGGGTAGGAGGTGTAGAAGGGAGGGACATGGTAGGAGTTAAAGAGGAGAGAAAGAGAGAGGGGGGAGGGAGAGAGATAAAGATAGACTGCTTTTGACATACAACCTTGAACACTAAATCTAAGCAACCCTAAACCCCTAAACCCTAAAACCAAGCAACCCTAAAACTCTAAACCCTTAATAATGCCCCAAAACCCTTACCCCTAACTACTAAACCCTAAACCCTAAACCCAAGGAACCCTAAACCTACATCTCTCTATCTATATCATCCCTCTACCTCTCAATCTCTCTCCCTATGTCTCTAGCCATGTCCCCCACTCTCTATCTCCCTATAGCTCCCCTTAGTCTCCTTTATATCTCCCTATCAGTCCTCCCTCTCTCTAAACCCTAGATAATGCCCCTAAAACTTAACCCTTAACCCCTAAAACTAAGCAATCATAAACCCCAAATCCCTAAACCCTAAACGTCTATCTCCATTTCTCTCCTCTATCTCCCTATCTCTATCATATGTCCATCTCTCAATCTCTCTCCCTATGTCTCTGGCCATGTCCCTCACTCTCTATCTTCCTATCTCTCCCCTCAGTCTCCTCGATATCTCCCTATCGATCCTCTATCTCTCTCTCTAAACCCTAAACCATTAACCTCAAAACCTTAACCCCTAATCCCTAAATGATAAACCCTAATTAATGCCCCTAAACCATAATACCTAAACCCCTAAACCCTAAATCCAAGCAATCCTAAACCTCTATCTCCCTATCTCTCCCCTATATTCCTATCTCTATCATCCCTCTACCTCTCAATCTCTCTCCCTATGTCTCTGGACATGTCCCTCACTCTCTATCTCCCTCTCTCTCCCCTCTACCTCCTCTATCACTCCTAATATCTATTGATCCCCTCTCTCTATCTTTGTCTAAAGCCTAAACCCCTAAAACTTAACCCCTAACCCCTAAACCCTAGAACTCTAAACCTTAAGGTCCCTTAACCTTAAACCCTAAAACCCATCAACCCTAAAACCCAACATCCCTAAAACCCTAAACCCTAAATAATTCCCCTAAATCCTAACCCCTAAACCCTAAACTTGAGCAACCCTAAACTCATAAACCCTAAATAGTGCCCCTAAACCTTGACCCCTAACCCCTAAACCCAAGAAACCTCTCTCTCTCTCTCTCTCACACACACACACACACACACACACACAACCCCAAAACCCTAAACTTGAGAAACCCTAAACCTCTATCTCCCTATCACTCCCTTATCTCCCTATCTCTATCATCCCTCTACCTGTCAATCTCTCTCCCTATCTCTCTAGACATCTCGCTCACTCTTTATCTCCCTATCTCTCCCCTCTATCTCCTCTATTTCTCCTGTTATCTCCTCTCTCTCTCTCTCTACCTATCTATCTCTCCCTATCTCCCTATATCTTGCCTCTCTCTTCCCTATCATTCCTCTATCTCCCTATCTCTCCATCTCCCTTATCCATGAAGGAAAAGGAAACAAAAAAACTCTCTCTCTCTACCCTCTCTCCCTCCTCCCTCTCCCTCACCCTTATCGATAAAGAAAATGGAAACAAGAAAACTAGGACATGCAAAGAGGGATGAGGATATAAATTGGGAGGATGAAATGGAGAGAAGATAAAATGAAAGTTCATTGTATGGGAAGAATGATGAGAGGAGAGGTGGAAAATAGTAAATTAGGGAAAATTTGGTGGGATCTAAAGGGAAATTAGAAAGGAAAAGTAAAACTAGGAACAGGAAAACTAGGAGGTATATAGGTGAGAGAGAGAGAGAGAGAGCAATAGCTCAAGAGGGGTATGGAGGGAGGGAGTGAGATGGTTTTATTTCAATATAATGTGAGCGCATTATAACGTGCTCGAGTTATGCTTTGCTTTGGTAATTTCCAAGCCTTTGGCTTAGATTTTCCTTGGGATTCCAACCCAAAGGCTTGGACTATGTTTTGGCATCCAAAGATGTGTTTTTCATATTGTAACAAAAATTACATAATCTGGAGCATGCTCCCCATCATGTTTGCACATGTTTTAATGACTGTAAGTAAAAAAAAAAATACCACCATAATCTTAATCTCTCTCTTAGCTTTCTAACCATATAATATTTTTCACATTTTGAGTATGTTAAACATTTCATCTTTAATTTCTTTTGTTAGTGTATCCATTTTTTGTCAAAAACCAGTGTGTGGTATTTTTGACTTTTTTTAACCATTCATAGAAATTTCAAATAAATTACATTTTTAGAAAATAGACTCCATTCTACACTTATTCAGAAAAAAATTGCATAATTGATTAGTTTTAAAAGTTTTAGGGGGGAGCACGCTTAATTTTTTGTTTTTCATGATGTGTCCACTTTAAAATTTAGTAAAAAATTAATTATTCATGAAAAAATTATCAGAAAAATTAGGGATAAACTACATGGTGTTATCTAATTTCTTAGCAAATAGATTTTTGAAATACTAAAAAAAGTTAACATTTTAGGGGGAGCACACCAAATGCTATGTTAAGTTTTTTGAAAAAAATAGGACCAATTTGTGTGCTCCCCCTTTTTGAACCCCTTAATCTCAACCATTCTTGAAACAAATAGTAGTTTAGAAACTATATTCAAAGCACTATGACTCTTGTTTTTGTTGTATCTGCAAATTTTGAGTGTAATTATCTTCAATTTCTCATCTAACATCAGTCTTTCTAATTTTAGAAAAAAAGTGGCATCTTAAGATTCCCTTTTGCTCCCCCATCTTTGTGCACTTACCCTTAAAGGGATTTTGATAATATTTTTGACTCATGAATCTATCTAAAAGTTTATAAGACTATCTTAATGATACAAGATGACCACTTTCTTACAAGGTATCATCCTTCTTGGCATGGTATGACTAATGGTCCTTTTAGTGATTACAATATTTAGTGACATGTTTCTTGGTTTAGTTGATAGGTCAGTCCCTTTAACTAGTTTTATTTCATGACAAAACAAACATAAACCACTAATGAGGCCTTTGACATCAACTAAGAAGGAATCATCATGGGTGGACCAACTAAGAGTTCCTATATGAAAAATGACAAGTTCATGTAAGATTGTATGCACATAATCATAATAACTTCAATTAGCTTCTAAATCAATATAATAAACTATAAACTCTATCAATTAAACCAAAATTCAATTCAATTACTTTGACTCATTTCTAACATTCAAAGTGTTGTTCAGTGAATGATGGTCTTATTGGATGATCAAGAGTCCTACTAAAAAATGTTGGGATAGTCAAGGCACATCACTCACATTTGGAATAGAAGTACTGTAAAAGTAAAATAACATTGATATAAATTAATATATTATTATTGACAAAAAAGGAAATGCACACAATAAAAAAAGGTTAGATGTGTAGAAAAGTTTATTAACATCTAAATCACTATATTCAACTATAAAATCTAGAAACTATCAATTAAAGAAAAATTCAATTCAATTACTTTGACTTGTTCTAATGTTCAAAGAGTCATTTGGTAAATCATGGTGTTATTGGATGATCAGAAATCCTACTAAAGCATTATGGGAAACGTGGCACATCACTCACATTTGGAATAGGTTGTAAAAGTAAAATAATAGTGATATAAATTAATATATAATTATTGGAAAAAAGGAAATGCATACAATAAGAAAAAGTTAGATGCGTAGAAAAATTTATACCATCAAGTATCAACCAAATTAAATGGTAGAAAGATTACCCTGATGAACTTCTATAAACTCCTTGTCTATCATCAATTGTTATCCCACTTAGATATATTAGTACTATAATCTTTGTTTATCTTAAATTTAAATGGGAATATCACAAAATAATTTTAAATTTTACCTCAAAGAAAGATTGGCCTTGCTCCTCTTGTGCTCTAATTTGTTGTGACTCAGCTTGTGTTCAAGTCCCCAATGCCTTGGCTTGTGTAGCTAAAATATGAGGGACATCATATTCTAATGTGTTTAGGGGTGGCTTAGTTGTCACTCCAAGAGGACCTAAGCACAAATTATTGTACATAATGCAACAATGAGGTACACAAACATGTGTGGATAAGGAGGGTCCACTAATATCAAATGATCCACTATGACCATCTATTTCATGTGGTTGTACTGTGTTGGATAGGTGGGAAGTGGTGACACCAATCCTAGAATACCACTCTTTCGTCTAAGTATGCCTAACCTAGGTGGGCCCCCTCTTATATTATTGTTGGCAGGCCTTCTAAAAAATCTCAAAATAGCATTTGATTAATAGTATCTGGGGTGGGTGGGAAGATGATAGTTGTAGGTCGCTGTCTCCATTCTTCGTTCCACATGGATGATGGCAGGTGTAGCAATCACTTCTCAGTTGCTTTTGTTAGGTTTTGTCAGCCTGACTAGCCCCTACTATTCTATGGGGGGTCAAGAAAACTATAGTTTAGTTAACTATCGAGAAGTGTATGTAATCAAATCCTCTGTCAAAGTTATTATTCAACTACGATACATAGAACTAGGAGCATATATCAAGATTTGTAATTTCCTTTTCTAGACAAAGATGAAATTCTCCACCATCTTGGTGCTCTCCACCCTCTCCTTTTACCTCCTACCCTTCTATTTTGATGCCCCACCCTACAATCCTAGCATTTCCTCTTCGCTAAGCTACTTCCAAAGGCCATTACATCCAAATCAAAACACTCACCAATAATAAAGAGGGCACAAATTCACCATTCTAGATAGAGCATGGCCACAAAAAAATGGTGAGCCATAGTGAGAAGATACTATAGTGTCTTAAAATATGCCACTAAGATATTTATCCAATCTATCGAGAAAGGATCTTAGTCAATGTGCTTTATGTCATTATGCAAAATCAATTATTGTTGTCTCTTGTGATGCAAGATCCAATCTATGGGATCATTTTATATCACATGATTTAAAAAACCATATTGCCCACTTATGTAATATAATCTATGGGATTATTTATAATTATTTTTATTTTTAATGACAATGAAGTTGTTTCCATTCAAATGTTGCTTACTATTATAATGCATACACAAAAATATTCATTTGTAATTTTAGATGTCCCTTGGTACCTCAAGTGTGATGTATTATCAATGATAGTTACAAAGTGATCTAGCTTTTATAAGAATAGAAGGTGCTTCATAACAAATTCCCTTCTTCTATTGTAAACATTAAAAATACACTCATTATAAAGACTTATAATAACTTAGAAATGAACATTTTTTTATAATCATGAAGTTGTCAAATGCATTTGCATGAGATGAAGAATTAAAGTTCATCATTCTAGATTCTTTCCAAAAAAACTAATTTTCTTGCTTTCATTATATACAAACATGTATGCTTGTGATAATGTTCCATTTTTAACTTAACTAAACAAAAAATTGTTATCCATGACTCATAAGTCTTTGGACATTATGAAATGAATCCCTCATTATTAAATTTTGACACGAATCAAGTACGAGAATTCAAGATTGTTAATGTAGTTGTGATTAAGGATTGTAAACAAACATTAGATGTGGCATATGGAGTTTAGTCTTCACTACCATTTGCTAGATATGTGACTAGTACAAAATCATTCAATTTCTATCTTACCAAATGAAATTTGACTTTCCTACCATTTGTTAGGTTTGCAAAAGTCAATAAAGTAGTCAATTTGACCATATTATGAATATAATTATAATATTCCTTTCAAACCTATGATGTCTTCCATTGTATTTCTCTAAAATTCTCCTCATCCCTTTGAGTTCCTCTTGTTTTAAATTCTATTATCACTCCAAACACTTATGAAATGTTCTATTTAGCTCTCTCCTAAACCCTTCAAACCCTCATCTAATTAGTATTAATTTATAAATCTCATCATGCACAATTTTGTAATGCCACGAATGTGCAATTACAATGCGATATAAATCATTATTTTATTTTTACATATACAAATGTTATTCTCTTCTCTCTAACATCAATCTATAAACCTCATTATGAGAGTTTTTCAAGTGCCATGCATAATCACTAATTACAACATAACCACACTTGTAATTTTTTTTTTACTTCTTCATTATAAATTATAGTGGTTTCCTTTTAATAGAAACTAGACAAATTGAAATCAAATTAAATTAAAAAATATCTGTGAATTTACAAATCTATTAGCTATCTCATCAAGCAAAGGGATGTGAAACAACATTAAAAATATCTAACCATAAATGACACAAAATCTATGTACACTTAAATAAAATTGCATAGTGAATCTAGAATGTGTAATTAAATGCTTAACCTAACATAAGCAAAAGACAATATGATTAATCAAAACAAAAGAACTATACAAAATGGCAAGGGTAATTGTGAGCCTTCCTCTCCCCTTTCTTGCTGCTCAAGCATCTTCCCATTTACTTGAAGTTTTCTTCACCTTTTCCTTTTCACTCTTTCTCCACCACCTTCTCCATCTTTTCATTTCATACATAGGTAAGTTTTATGAAAACAATTCAATTAAACATCCATGTTATCATAAAATAAGTTTGACAAATACCCAATAGTGTATATAAGTAGTGATCTCCATTACACTCTATGCATCTAATTTTATGAAGCCAACATCATAGTCTAGATTGCCAAATACTCAAAACAAAAACAAAACCATTTTTTTTCCTAGTAACTAAAAATGCAACCTTGTTCCTTCATTATTAGTGTAGGTCTGACACGATGCACATTATTATAGTTTGAGCATATTTTTCAAATCACTTCATTTAGCTTCACCAATAATCTCCACAAGAACATTATCCTAGCCTTAAACGATGCAAACAATTGGCATCTCTCACAACAATTTCTCTTGAAACAATCTTGGAGATAAACTTCATTACATTGTGACAATCAACACATATTTGAAGGTTCTTAACAACTAGAGAGCTAATAGTTGTTCTAAGAGGAATGTCTAACAAACCAAAAGCAATTGTCAATTTTTCACTATGGTGGTAGAGAAATAATTCTTTTTCCTCCTTTTCCACATCACTAAGTAAATGTCTTGAATATGGAAAATACCTTGTTGTCTTCATCTCCCAAGCCAATTTCTCCAACTTTGCATAGATCTCCTATGTCTCCAGATGTGATCTATCTCCTACACAAAAAAACACGTACCATTTTATGGCCTTCAATCCAAATACATCCAGGGATCTTTATAATTCCTTTATCTCTCATCAATCTCCTTACCATTTGAACCTCACACCACCTGCCCACTTCTTCATGGATGTTTGAGAGAGCATAAGTCACAATATATTTTTAGGGTCCAAATAAAAAAGTAGCATCACTGTAAATACTCCTAAGCCTATATTCATATGTGATTTGTAGCACCATGAAAACACATCCACACAACCACCATAGGTTTAACTGGCATTTTAATGATAAATTTTAGGATGTTCTCAATATGGCCAGCATGGGAAAGAAGGTCAACTATGCACACATAATGATCAATTGTACGTATAATACAATAAGGGTTACTCATATGATTGAAGCATGTGCAGCCCTCATCCACTAAACCTGCATGGCTGCATGCACATAGAACACAAGCAAAGCTTGTAATGTTAGGATATGTTCCAGAGTACTTCATTAATTCAATGATTTTGAGAACATCCTTGCAAAATCCATTTTGTGCATATCCTGGAATCATTGCATTCCATGAGACCACATTTCTTTGAGGCATTTTGACAAACAGTTCACGTGCCTTGTCCATGCTTCCACTTTGGAAGCATGTCTACCAGAGCAGTAGCAACTATAACATCTGACCAAATTCATGTATCCTTTACGCTTTGATGGATGTCCATACCCTGTTTCAAAGCTCCCACTTGGCACAGGCTGGGAGGATGCTGGCAAAGGTTTCTGGCTTTACACCAGCCAATTGCATTTGCTTGAAAGTTTCTAAAGCCTTTTCAACAACCATTTTGTGAATATGCTGCAGTCAGGGGTTTCCATGAAAACACATTTCTTTTGAGGCATTCTGTCAAACGGTTATATGCCTTGTCTACACTACCACATTTTGCATATCCTGCAATCATGGCATTCCATGAGATGACATCTCTTTGAGGTATTCTGTCAAACAGTTCACGTGCCTTGTCTATGCTTCCACATTTTGCATACATGTCTGCCAGGGCAGTTGCAACTACAACATCGATGGATGTCCATACGCTGTTCCAAAGCTCCCATTTTGGCACAGGCAGTGAAGATACTGGAAAAGGTTGTGGAGTTTGGCTTTACACGAGCCAATTGTATTTTGCTTGAAAGTTCCTAAAGCCTTTTCAACAAATCCATTTTGTGCATATCCTGCGGTCATGGTATTTCATGAGACCGCATTTCTTTGAGGCATTCGATTAAACAGTTCCAAAGCTCCCATTTTGGGGTAGACTGGTAGTACGCTGGCAAATCTTAACTGATGGAGTTGGAGACCTGTTTGTTGTATTTGGTGAAACAGTGCGGTTGCCTACACCTTACTCCTGCAGAAAAAAACACCCACATAAACAGAGCCCTGAGATCGAGCGGGAGGGGGAGTTCAAATTAAACTTATCACCAATTTACTAGTAACCGCGGGCAGTCACCGTTTGTTGAAGCGCGCGGTTTATGTATTCTTAAACGGAGGACTAACAGAACTGATGAAAACGGAGAAAAGAGGGCCCACCAGCCACGTCTAACTCAAAGCCTATAGTGTGCTGTTTAATCACAGAGCCAAAAGTGTCCACCATTGAAAGCAACCCAGAGGTTTAGTGGAGGTTTCTGAGGGTTGCACGATTGTACTAATCATATTATTCATTCTTACTGCTAAATAAATAAATAAATCCATTCTTAAACATGTTAAATTCTTTCTTATATTGGTGAAAGTTGTTTCCTGGGTAACATAAAACCTCTGCCACTGCCAGGTACACAATATTTTATTGTAACTTCAAGTAGTAATATGTCTGAAAAAACTGACTTGTAAGATCCTGCCAAGTTTAAGCAGGTGCTGCTTTTAAATATTAAGAGCTTTATTTTTATTTTTCTCAACAGCCGTTTACTATTTTGAAAAAAAAACATATTCCAGCAAACTCGTGAAAAGAAATAAAAATCAGCCCCTTCTTTTCTATTGCAGAAAATCTGTTAGAAGAAAAGTTCTGAAAACATTTACATGGTATTCATTTAAAAGATCAAGAATTGCCCAGAAAACATAGTGTGGAGAGATTGTAAGCAACAAATCCAATGGAGTCTACCCACTCCTTTACGTTTGGTGCTCCTTGTATAAAACTGATTCTACTATTCTCCCCTTTTGCTACTGCTCCATCACTGTAGAGCGACATTATCGCATGCCATCCTTGCTGCGTTGGATGGATTGAATCCCAGTAGAACTTTTCATCTAAGTTAGAACACACTTCAAATAAAGCCCTCCCTATTTCGTCCACCTTTCCACACATTTCAACCCCGCCATTCACAGCACATCAAGGAACGAACAAATCCACAAAACCTATCACACATTTTCAATAACACAAGTATTATTCAAAAGGCACAAATTTTGAAGATTTATTGGACACACAACAAGAGGCATAGATTTTCAAGTACCAAATTGTCCAGGATTGGAGAGAATGTGATTAATTGCAGACATCAAGTCTGAAATTATGATGGACAATTCCTTGAGATCCGATCTGAGGCTTTCTACGCTCTCCCTCAGTAATCCGGTATGAAGAGCTAAACTGTCATCGTAGCTTGAATTACAGGATGTTTTTCCGATCTGAGGCGTGCATCCCAAAGGATAAATATTGCTAACCACAAAACTCCTAAGGCCGCATTCATACAGGTCTTTCACAGCATCGATTGTCCCGCTTACCACAGGTTTCACCAGATCGATCAGTACCTGCAATAAGCTCACAAATTGAGAAAAAATAGATGTTGTGAAATATCTGCATGCGAAGAAAGGCCTTAGATCTTGAGCTACCTCATTGGAGCCGTTTCTGCTAGCAAAGAATGCACCGTAGTCGTTGCCAGCCACAGAGATAAGAACTACAGACCGCGAGAGCTTGTGAGAATCGAACCCGTGACTTCCTGCTATCAGTTCTTTAAATTGCTTCACCTGTTGTGCTACTGTTTTGAAACCGTAGGCCCGAAATATTGCACTGCCGCCCACTGCAAAATTCACTCCTTGTCTAATCTTCTTTGAAGTCGCTTTATAGTCATGACTTTTCAGCAGCTCATAAGATATGGGAATGGGAAGCCCTAAAGTATCCCCTGCATACACCACACCCACAGATAGAGAAGGCAGAGACTGCTAAAAACCTTGTATTACACTGCTTGTGAGTGGAAGGAAGGTTTACCCCAAATGTCTCTCTGGATTTTTCCAGAAGAAAATCGGCCTGCGGGATAGCTAGGGTAGGTCAAACAGTACGGTCGTGTCCATAACTGGTTTTCAATTTGATTGAATGGATTGTGATTTACTGTGTCGGCATAAGAGTCTCCGAACATAAACAGTGCCTGTGCCTTCTCCGTATTGCCTCTGCCTTCAAATCAGTCAATCTAAGTGAAATCCATGAATCCAGAATTAAGAAGGTTTGAAATGATGAAGTTGTATAACTGACCTGCAAATAAACAGCGAATGATTATCAGAAGCAGAAGGTGAGAAAACATGGCATCTATATCTCTAGTCCTTAAAATCCTTTCCAGATTAAAGCCAGAGACAAGCCTTAGGTAAACAGCCGACAATGAATTATGCTTTCGCTTTCGCAAGACTAGAGCAGCTTTTTCAGTCATCGCTTTGTAATGAAATAATGGGCGGCTGGTCAAAAGACTTTTTTTTGGCTTATGTGGCGAAATAATCCAGGGCTTATGTAAAGGCTGCACCGTGCCACCAAATAGCCAGAAGCTCCACCACTAACCTAGTATTTTTGTGATAAGGCTTTCACCACGCAACTTACAAAGACTTTTTTTTCCCATCAAATAAAGGTGCTCTATTCTTAGCCACAGGAAACATCTTATTAACACACGACTTTTTTCTTTCCGAGATAGGATTGAAACAATTCAAATAGCATATTCTAACATAAAAGAAGGGACATAGTAAATGTGTTTTTTCTATATGGTATTTTAATGTTTCCAGTGGATTTTTTTTTTAAATTAGCTTACCTTGAACATTGTGTTAGAGTAAAATTAATCTATTTACCTAAGGTTTATAATTTTTTATTTATTTTTTAATATTACTAATGCGCGTAGGTATTTTTAATTTATATTTAAATTTTATTTTTTTTGGGAAGAAAATCAACTTTAGAATAAGTTAGTGAATTTATTGTAGATTTGAACATGCGACTCTCTATCTATCGACATCGATTAATACGAGTTGTCAATCAACAATGAAACCCAATTTGCAAAGGGGCGATGAAGGGGTGGAGCATTCTAAGATAGGTGTGACGAGCAGGTGGGCAGTCACATGGGAGTGAAAGATGAGCCCCCCACTCTAATGCGGGACTCGGGTTTACCCTTGCATGATGGTCTACATGAAAATTGGTTAAAAAATATGTGACAGAAAATGGATCGATTGAGGAAAAGCCATCAACAATAAAGCACGTGTTGGGGATTAGCTTTGATGGCAACAAATTTGACAAGAAACTTGGCAGTAAGGATTAACGAGAGAGAATTTGTAGCCGATAGGCTTATTAGTGGGAGCTTTTGCTCTTAGAAATGTGTCATAATGCCTGCCTCCTTTCATCGGAAAACCCACTGTTTTCCTTTTTCGGTTGCTGTATCTTCACTCTGTCATTTCATTATTATATTAGTAAGTGGAAAAATTTATAAGAAATACTCTTTGTGCTATCAAAGCTTGCCCAGCCCTTGCCTGTCCTTGTGCCTATGCCGGCATGGTTCCAAAGCTTACGAAAACCATAAACAAGACAAACATCATGGGAAATCTGGTACACCTTTTAGACGACATCAAATCCATTGTCCCTTCTCGGCCTGCTTGTTAACAACATTTTCTACTACCATTCAATTTGTCAGAAGGACTCTATGCAAATGTATTTGCGCATTACCAACCCTGAAATGGGGGTTTAAGTTCACAAATACATACAAAATCCTTCAAAAGCCTGTAAGATTTAGCCTATGAAAAACTACGATCTCTATCATCTACCAACATCCTAATCATTTCATCCATGATGCCCTCCACCTTGGTGAAGTTCTCAAAATCAATATTCACACAAAGCATCCACAAGTTGTAACCTGCCACTACCTCATTCCATTTTCTGTCGCGGTATTCTTCAACTATTTGTTTTGTCTTTTTCAACAAGATTTTTCCTAGCTACTTTGGCCGGTTCTGAATGAAAAAGAAGAAGAGAAAAACAAAACCTACAGAGAAGTTATAAGTGGAGATGATGCCAAAGCTCCAGTAGAAACTATTGGCTTCAAGATCCAGCATCCACTCGGAGCTGACAGTGGAGTCACTGACAAAGGGGAAAACAAAGGTGAGGGAGGAGAAGACCTAAAAGGTGAGAACTACTTGATGCCTAGGAAATTTACCTTGTGCCCTAATGAGGATATGCAGAAAGCTATAAAGAATGAAGAGAATAGATTGAAAAACGTTGCAGTTTTTTTTACTTGCATTAACTTGGAAAAACTTCCATCAAGAAAGTTTTTTGATAATTGGTTAGTTGTTGTTTGGGGTAGAAAACTTGGAATCCACTTTTCATTCTGTAGAATGATTCAAAATGGGCCTTTTGTTATATTTCTAAGAAATTGAATAATATGCAGAAAAGGGTTGTTGAAAGATATTTTTAGAATATAGGGAAAGCCCTATTCAAAGCATTTCCTTGGGTTCCCAAAACTACACACAAAGAAATATAGTTTTGTTCGATACCAAGATGGATTGTTATTGAAAATGTTCCTGTTCAAATTTGGGGCCTCTTGCCTCAGGTAGTCAAAACATTTGGAAAGATTATAAAAATAGATGAGACAAGGGCTACTTTGTCCCACATGGACGTAAGAATGCCGGTTGCTTTAAATATAGGGATTCAAGTCCCTAAAATCTTGGAACTACAATGGGATAACAAAATTTTTGTTTGTGAAGTACCAAGGTTGGGCAGACCCAATTCTTGCTTCTTATGTAAAATAGATGGTCATAAAAAAAAGACTATCTAGAGTTAAACAAAAGGAATAACAAAGATGACCTAAGGTTTGAAACTATGGACACTAATAACAATCATAATCTTGGCCTAGGAACCTCTGATAAAAAGGGGGTTGAAGCTAGACCTAATTCCTTAGAACATGGTGGATTTGATTCGGATTACCCAATGGGTGAGGGATTTAATATAATGAATGATAGGGTTGACAATAATGCTAACAAAGATGGTGATGAAGGTCTTGATGAGCCCTTCAATAAGGAAGAGTCTCCAAATGTAGGTGACTTTAAAATACCCTCAATCATAGAGGACAAGGTAGAAGTAGGTAAAACATCAATTGAAATGGAAATTTATAGTTTAGATGGCACTCAAGAGGAATCCCTGATTACATTTCAGAGGAGAATAGGGTGGTGGATAATTTACTTTTTGAAAACCCCTATTTTGAATCCCAAGTAAAAGACTCTCAGCTAGAACCTCATAATAACAATGTTGGGGCTAGTTTGCCTCCAACTAATAGTGAAGCCTAGGAAAACAATGTTATAGGCCCAAAGCAGAATAGTGACAACATTGATAACTTCACAATTGTTGGAGAAAAAATGCTCAAGAATTGGCTTTAGACAAAATTAGAGAGATAGCAGACCAAAGAAATAAGTTGGATTCATTGAAAGAGGAATTCCTAAGGAAGAAAGCAGTAGACCCCAAAAGAGTGGCTATGGATGTCCTCAATATAAGAGGGATTCATTGAAAGAGAAATTCCTAAGGCAGAAAGCAGTAGACCCCAAAAGAGTGGCTACAGATGTCCTCAATATAAGAGGGATTCAAATACAAATGGTGAAATTGAAAAGGATAATGGTGCAGGAGCACCAAGAAGACTAAAGGACTTATGTTTTGTTTTTATTGTTCATTTTATTTTGTTGATTTAATAAGGTCCTGAAGACCATCTTCTCATGTTGTAATCATGATGCCATGTTGTAATAGACATTCATGCAATCACATTGTAATAGGAGGTAGTCATAAAGTCATAGGGGCAGTCATATGTCTTCTCACATTTGTAAGCCTTCCTAAGGCATGTAGGAGGCAGTCTTCATGGTTGTAAGCCTTGCTAAGGCATGTCAAAATGTTAAAAGGCATGTCAAAGCCTTCTCAAAGGTTTAATGTAATTTCTAAGTGTTTTGAAGGCTCCATTAAGCCTAAACAAGTCGTTGTAGTCCTAAACAGGGCAGTTGCAATAATGGCAAGTAGTTGCTATTTTAAAACTGACAGGGCAGTTCGTTGATGGAAGAACAATTATGCACCCTCCATCGAGCCAAACTGTCTCTCAAACCATTGTATATGTTTGCGAAGACTTTGGACTGTGGAGAGGGAGTCTTGGAGAAGTCATTTGAAGGAGAAACAGTAATAAAAACTTAGAAATTCTACATTTTTTGTATAATTCCGCTGCTATAGGTCATACATTGTTTCTATACGGACATGTTGTGAAGGATTATGGTGGTGGCATGAAACTAGAGTGAGTTAGCATTCATTTGCATTTGATTTGGCATTTTGAAACAATTCTAGAGTAGAGTTACACTCAATTTCTTGAAAACAATTTAAGAAACCCTTATCTAGGGTTTTGGTAGGGGTTATGCATTTTATTGTCGTTCCACTAGTTTGATTCATGTTTGATCAGTGGAATGGGTTGTAATAGATCTATGCTAGTATGCTATGATGATTTTTTTGGCAGTAAATCTGAGGAGGAGAAATTTTCTTTGAGGAAACCTAACATCCTCATGTGTTAGGCAATGTCTAGAGGCATAACAAGGAACCATAGAGGTATTTTTTGGGAACAACAGATTGTAGGAAGACAAAACCCACAAAATCCATAGTTTTGGCATGTGTTCTAAATGTTCAAACCATTGGTTGAGTTTTGTGCATAAATTTTAATGGGGTCTCTTTGTATTTTAGGCCTAATTGGGGCTCTAAGTCATTGAGAGGAGTTATAAGTTGGGATATTCCATCCAAATCAAACTATACCTAGTTTTGGATATGTGATAGGGAGTCTAAATGGGTATCTACTGATTATCTAAGTTCTGTGTTTGAAGATCTATATCAAAAGATATTAAGGATTGTTCTCTTTTTTAGGGCTACAAGTTAAATCTTGGGTTTGTGAAGGAAGTACTAGTTCTAAGTTTGACTAGTCTTTGCCAATGGTTGGAATGGGTCCCAATGCATGCCTAATCAACTTTTCCATGAAGAATTCAAAACCTCTAACTGTTATTCCCACTTTTACAAACTAATCTTTAAATTTGGGCTTTAGAGCATAAGAAAACCCTGTCTAGTTTGCTATCCTCCAACTATCCCATTGCCTCTACATCATAGTGGTATTAGAGCCATAAAAGTTTCTATTGTTGGTTTTGTAATGCCTAGTATATGTCAGCAAAAGAGAGTGAAGGAGAGGCTAGCAATATGCCTCCAAAGGGGATGACCACGGAATTGGTTAAGAAGTTCAAGGAGATGGAAGAAAAATTCAAAAGTGGAGTCAAGGAAGCACTCTAAGAAGAGTTGAAGGCATTGAGGATAGGGAAGAGGATAGATGAAGGTTCTAATGAAGAAGACGAAAAAGAGGAGGAAGAAGAAGAGCAAGAAGAGGTAGAGGTACCTGCAGATCAAAAGCATTTCCTTGAAACCATCAAGGCAATTGGCAAGGATTCTTCAGAGGCTCAGATGGAGATTCCCATGTTCAGTGGAAAGATGAATGCTGATGAAGTCATGGAGTGGATTGAGTCTCTAAAAAACTACTTTGAATATAAAGAAGTTCCTGAAAATAAGAGGGTGAAGTTTGCAAAAACTAAACTCAAGGTGCTGCCCTTACATGGTGGAATTACACCCAAGGTGAGAGGGTAAAGAATGGGAAGATTATGATCTCTTCATGGACTAGAATGTTAGAGAGGATCAAGTCCCAATTCTTTCCATCAGACTATGAGGTACAGATCTATAAGAAGATGCAAAATCTCAAGCAAAGAGATTTGGATGTGGCCACCTACATCAAGGAGTTTCACAAGTTCTCCCTTCGTTGTGGGTACATGGAGGATGAAAAAGGTAAAGTGGCAAGGTATCTAAATGGTCTGAGGTTTAATATCCAAGATGAAATCAGTTTATTAACCCCTGAAACCATGGAAAAATGCTTTCAAGTGGCATTAAGGGTTGAAGAGAAGTTGAAGAGGAAAGGTGAGCAGCAAAGTAGAGGAAGAGGTGGCAGAAATTTTAGAGGTAGGGGTAGTTTTGGAGGCAGAAATCAGTCCTAAAGAAGTAAAGGGGAATCTAGTTCCCAAGAGCAAAGTGGGGAATCAGGTTCTAGAGGAGGCTTTAGAGGAAGGAGGCCCAATGGAAGAGGTAGATTTGGTGGACCAGGAAGAGGTCCTAATATCTTCACAGGAAGGTGCTATAATTGCAACCAAGTGGGACATCCAGCCTTCAAATGTCCTGAAAAGTAAGCCTCAAGCTCTCATGGAGGAGAGAGAAGGAACCAATTGATCCAAGAGGAAGATTGCCAAAGTGTCAACTCTCCAATTGGAAGTGCAGCCCCAATCCATGAAGGAGAAAGTTTGATGATGAGAAGAACCATGTTGAAGGTGCCTCAAACACAAGAACCCCCTCAAAGGAAGACATTGTTCAGGACAACATGCAAGGCCTATGGTAAGATTTGCAAGGTAATTTTTGATTCAGCCTCAACTAAAAACTTGGTTTCCATTGAAATGGTAGACAAGTTGAAATTGAAAAGACTTCCTCATGTTAGTCCTTATAAAGTATCATGGTTGAATAAGGGGAAACAAGTTTTGGTAGATGAAAAATCATGGGTAGAATTTGAGATAGGAGAATATAAGGACAAGATTTTGTGTGATATAATTCCCATGGATGCTTGTCATTTGCTGTTAGGACGCCCATGGCAATATGATGTTCAATCACAACATGATGGTAAAACTAATTCTTTCCTCATAACCAAGAATGGTAGAAAATATAGAATGGATCCATTGCCTGATGAGAATGTAGAGAAGAATGTTGGGTCAAGTGTCATGATTGTGAGTGGTAAAGAGTTTTTAGACACCCTTAAGGAAGAAGGAACCCAAGGGTATGCTCTAATTTTGAAACCTAAAAACAGTCCTGGTTTGCATGATCCTAGTAAGGAAGAAGTCCTTAAGGAGGTGCAGCAATTGCTAGAGAAGTATAAGGGGATTATGGTAGAAGAAATGCCTAATGAGTTGCCACTTATTAGGGACATAAGCCATCAAATTGACTTCATACTGGGATCTACTTTGCCAAACAAAGCAGCCTACAAGATGACGCCTTCTCAAAATGAAGAGATTGCCAAGCAAGTGCAAGAATTGTTGGATAAGGGATTGGTAAGAAAAATCCTTAGCCCATGTGTTGTCCCAACAGTCCTAGCCCCTAAAAAGGATGGTAAATGGAGGTTGTGTATGGATTCTAGAGCCATTAACAAGATTACCATAAGATATAGGTTCCCTATGCCAAGGATTGAGGACCTAATGGATTGTTTGGGAGGGGCTAGATACCTTTCTAAGATTGACCTTAAGAGTGGGTATCATCAAATTAGGATAAAGCAAGGGGATGAATGGAAGACATCATTCAAAACAAATGAGGGTCTTTATGAGTGGTTGGTGATGCCTTTTGGTCTATCTAATGCCCCAAGTACTTTTATGCGTCTCATGAATGAAGTAGAGAAGTTGAAGAGGAAAGGTGAGCAGCAAAGTAGAGGAAGAGGTGGCAGAAATTTCAGAGGTAGGGGTAGTTTTGGAGGTAGAAATTAGTCCTAAAGAAGTCAAGGGGAATCTAGTTCCCAAGAGCAAAGTGGGGAATCAGGTTCTAGAGGAGGCTTTATAGGAAGGAGGCCCAATGGAAGAGGTAGATTTGGTGGACCAGGAAGAGGTCCTAATATGTTCACAGGAAGGTGCTATAATAAAGCAAGGAGATGAATGGAAGACATCATTCAAAACAAATGAGGGTCTTTATGAGTGGTTGGTGGTACCTTTTGGTCTATCTAATGCCCCAAGTACTTTTATGCATCTCATGAATGAAGTGTTGAAGGATTTCATTGGCAAATTTGTTGTGGTATACTTGGATGACATTCTTGTTTTCAGCAGGACTAAGGAAGAGCATTTGCAACATTTGGATCATGTTTTGAAGAAGTTGCATGATGAACAATTGATGATCAACATGGAAAAGAGTGTCTTCATGAAGGAAGAACTCACCTATCTTGGTTTTGTCATTTCTCAAGGTAGTTTGAAGATGGATCTAGCAAAGGTAGAAGCCATTTTGTCATGGCCAACTCCAAAAATAGCAGGTGATGTGAAAAGTTTTCATGGTTTGGCAACATTTTATAGGAAATTCATAAGAGGTTTTAGTCATATTTTTGCACCAATTTTGGATACCATCAAAGGAGGGTAGAAATGTAAGCTTTTTTGGACAAAGGCAGCCAATGATTCTTTCAAAATTTTGAAATAAAAGGTAGCACAATAGCCCATACTTGTTTTGCCCAACTTTAACAAGTTGTTTGTGGTGGAATGTGATGCTAGTAACCTTGCTATAGGGGTTGTCCTAAGTCAAGAAGGTAGGCCTGTTGCTTTCTTTAGTAAAAAAATAGAATGATGCTAAGAGAAAGTACGCTACTTATGACTTGGAATTGTATGCAATGGTACAAGCTTTGAAAAAATGGAGTCACTATCTTTTGCCTAAAGAGTTTATTGTTTATACTAACAACCATGCACTTAGTTTTCTGAATTCATAGGAAAAACTCAATCATAGGCATATGAAATGGGTTAAACAACTCCAAGCATATAATTTTTCAATCAAACACAAGAAGGGGCAGGCCAAGAAAGTCGCAGATGCATTGAGTAGAAGGGTGTGTATGGTTCAAGAAATTCAATTGCAAAGTGTAGGGGTTGATGCTCTCAAACATATGTATCAGGATGATGAAGATTTCAAGGAGCTATATGAAGTTTGTTCACAATTTTTAGACTCTTATCATTCTATTTTTTTTGAGTTTTTGTTGCAGTAGGGGTTGTTGTTCAAAGGTAGCCAACTATGTGTTCCTAGGTGTTCCATGAGGGAGAACATCATAAGGGAAAAACATTGTGGTGGACTAGGAGGTCACTTTGGGCTGGATAAAACATTGGATCAGGTGAAGAGGTTTTATTTTTGGCCTAAAATGCAATCAGATATTAGAAAATTTGTTGAATGTTGTAGTATTTGTCAAAGGGCAAAGGGTACTTCATCTAATGCTGGTCTATATCAGCAACTTCCTATTCCTAATAGGCCATGGGAAAGTATTAGCATGGATTTTGTCTTGGGTCTTCCTAGGACTCAAAGAGGCTTTGATAGCATAGTTGTTGTGGTGGATAGATTTAGTAAGATGGCTCATTTCTTGCCATGTAAATGCATTAATGATGCTTCTCACATTGCTGGTTTGTTCTTCAAAGAAATTGTTAGAATCCATGGTTTGCCTCTTAACATTGTGACTGACAGGGATCCAAAGTTTGTAGGCCACTTTTGGCGCACTTTGTGGAAGAAGTTGGGTACTCAATTGTCATTTACTTCAGCCTAACACCCTCAAACTGATGGCCAAACTAAGGTGGTGAATAGGTCCTTGAGAAATCTTCTCAGGTGTCTTACCAAACAACATGGAGAGACATGGGATATGATCATCCCTCAAATTGAGTTTTCTTACAATGATTCCACCAATAGGAGCACAGGAAGGAGTCCATTTGAGATTGTTTACATGGTGTTCACCCAAGAGGTATTCTTGAATTGAGATATATCCATGGATTGGAGAGGAAAAGTGCTCAAGGTGAAGACTTTGCATTGGCCATGAAGGACATCCATGATAATGTAAGAGAAACTCTTCAGAGGAACAATGACAAGTACAAGGAGAAAGCCAATGAGAGAAGGAGAGATGTACAATACAAGGTTGGGAATTTGGTCATGGCACATTTGAAGAAGGAAAGACTTCCAAAGGGGCAGCCAACCAAACTCCTCATGAAGAAGATAGGACCATGTCGGATTGTGCATAAATTTGGGCCCAATGCTTATGAGATTGAACTTCCTCAAGGCTTGGCCATATCTCCTATCTTTAATGTTTCAGACTTGTTCCCTTTCAAAGGTAATCCTAATGTAGATTAAGGGGCATATATGACAGTAGCAAGAGATGAAGAATGGGTTAAGGGTCTTCCACCCACTCAACCATTGAAGTTGGAATGCATTCTTGACACCAAGGTCTTGAAGAAGACTAGAAAGAAGACATATAAACAATTCCTTGTCAAATGGAGTGGCTTACCCATTGAAGATGCCACTTGGATGAGTGAAGAAGACATCTTGAAGCATGGTGTCACAATTGCTGATCTACTTCCTCAAGAGACTTGAGTTCTCTTTCCACCTGGGGAGTATGGTGCAGGAGTACCAAGAAGACTAAAGGACTTATGTTTTGTTTTTGTTGTTCATTTTGTTTTGTTGATTCAATAAGGTCCTGAAGACCATCTTCTCATGTTGTAATCATGAATCCATGTTAAAATATACATTCATGCAATCACATTGTAATAGGAGGCAGTCATAAAGTCATAGGGGCAGTCACATGTCTTCTCACATTTGTAAGCCTTCCTAAGGCATGTAGGAGGTAGTCTTCATGGTTGTAAGCCTTGCTAAGGCATGTCAAAATGTTAGAAGGCATGTCAAAGACTTATCAAAGGTTTAATGTAATTTCCAAGTGTTTTGAAGGCTTCATTAAGCCTAAACAAGTCGCTACAGTCCTAAATAGGGCAGTTGCAACAATGGCAAGTAGTTGCTATTTTAAAACTGATAGGGCAGTTCGTTGATGGAAGAATAATTATTCACCCTCCATCAAGCCAAAATGCCTCTCAAACCATTGTATTTGTTTTCTAAGACTTTGTACTATGGAGAGGGAGTCTTGGAGAAGTCATTTGAAGGAGAAACAATAATAAAAACTCATAAATTCTGCATTTTCTGTATAATTCTGTTGTTACAGGCCGTACCCTATTTCTGTACGGACATGTTGTAAAGGATTATGGTGGTGGCATGAAACTAGAGTGAGTTAGCACTCATTTTCATTTGATTTGGCATTTTGAAACAATTCTAGAGTAGAGTTACACTCACTTTCTTGAAAATAGTCTAAGAAACCCTTATTTAGGGTTTTGGTAGGGGTTATGCATTTTCTTGCCATTCCATTGGTTTGATTCACCTTTGATCAGTGGAATGGGTTGTAATAGGTCTGTGCTAGTATTCTAAGATGAGTTTTTGGTAGGAAATCTGAGGAGGAGAAGTTTTCTTTGAGGAAACCTAACATCCTCATGTGTTAGGCAATGTGTAGAGGCATAACAAGGAACCATAGAGGTATTTTTTGGGAACAACAGATTGTAGGAAGACAAAACCCACAAAATTTGTAGTTTTGGCATGTGTTCTAAATGTTAAAACCATTGGTTGAGTTTTGTGCATGAATTTTAATGGGGTCTCTTTGTATTTTAGGCCTAATTGGGGCTCTAGGTCATTGAGAGGAGTTATAGGTTGGGGTATTCTATCCAAAACAACCTATACCCAGTTTTGGATATGTGATAGGGAGTCCAAATGGGTATCTACAGATTATCCAAGTTATGTGTTTGAAGATCTATATCAAAAGATATTAAGGACTGTTCTCTTTTTTAGGGCTACATGCAAAATCTTGGGTTTGTGAAGGAAGTACTAGTTCTAAGTTTGACCAGTCTTTTCCAATGGTTGGAATGGGTCCCAATGCATGCCTAATCAACCTTTCCATGAAGAATTCAAAACCTCTAACTATTGTTCCCACTTTTACAAATTGATCTTCAAATTTGGGCTTTAGAGCATAAGAAAACCTTGTCTAGTTTGCCACCCTCCAACTATCCTATTGCCTCTACATCAGATAAGACAGAGACAAAAAATTATACATGTGGTGTCAGAAATAATGATGAGATAGATAAGAAAGAAGAAGAAGTCAAAAAAAAGGAAGAATGTGAGCAGAACTAATAAGTCCATTAAACTTGGAAAAAAAGGTAAAGAGGACCAAATCCCAAAATATTTTGATAGACTATATAATGGGAACAAGTTTAATTCTAGATAAGAATAATTATTTATGAAAGACTTTCATTGTTATAGATGGAATGTAAAGAGTTTAGAGTCTCCTGATAGAAAATATATAGTGAGGGATTTTTGCAACAAGAATAAAAACATGGATATCATGTTTATTCAAGAATTTAAGGCTATAGGTTTCCTATTGGAAAATAGCTTGAGGTTCATTTGGAGGGAAGCTATAGCCTTCACTGGTAAACATGATAAAGGAAAGGGTGGTAATGCCATTCTCCTAAATAGAAGATAGGAGAAAACTATTAAACAAACAGGCCATTCTCCTTGTAACAGATGTGTGTGAATTATTTTAGAAATAGTAGAGACTAATATTGGATTATGTTCTATCTATACTCAAAATGAATATAGCTCAATAGAGATGAATTATGGAATTAGATGGAAAATGAGTTTCCAAAGGTGCCTTGGGTCATAGGTGGTGACTTTAACATGATTGAGCAAAAGGAAGATAAGCAAGGAGGTATTCCCCATGAATGGAAAGGAAATGAGAGATTTGTTTGGGAGAGAATGAAGAAGATTTTGAAACTTTGTGATCCTTTGGAAGGTAAGAAAAAAAGCAATAAATGTATTTGGTATTCTTGGTGTAATAGACAAAAA
The DNA here is from genome assembly GCA_027924645.1 of Cunninghamia lanceolata. Taxonomy (NCBI): domain Eukaryota; kingdom Viridiplantae; phylum Streptophyta; class Pinopsida; order Cupressales; family Cupressaceae; genus Cunninghamia; species Cunninghamia lanceolata. The sequence goes on from BSBN01000726.1 coordinate 5,164,654, forward strand.
GGAAATATAATAATATATTGTAGACTAGATCTAGGTTTTATGCAGATAACAAAGCACTACAATTTTAGATTGGGAACAATAATAACATGGTGCAAGTTATTTCAAATACACTTTCTGACCATCACCCTATTAAAATAGTAATAGCAGTAAATAACCAAGCCAGAGTTCACAGATCCCAAAAAGAGTGTAGTTTTGAGTTGAATTGTGACTTATTATTGGATAAGGATTGTATGAATGACATCAGATCTTTAAGGGGTATATGTCAGTCTTTTTATAGAAATATTAGTGCCACTCAATACTGGAACAAGCTAATCAATTCCTATAAAGTAGTTTTCCAAACAATTGGAAAACATACTCCTTAGATAGGACGAGAGAAGAATATCATTTGCAAGAGGAGTTCCTAAAAGCAGAAGAGATAATGAGGATGAACTAAATAGAAAAAGTTGGAGAAATAAAGCATAGATTAAGGAAAATACAAGTTAAAAAGGCCCAAGGTGCAAAGATAAGGGCCAAATTGAATTGGTTGAAAGAAGGTGAGAAGGGAACAACATATTTTTTTGAACTTCTAAAGTACAAAAATATAAAAGAAAAAATAGGCCCTCTATTAGAGGAGGGAAATTAGTATCATAAGGATGAGGATATAAAAGAGGTATATAGGGGTTTTTATGAAAAACTGTTTAAAGCTAAAGATAACCAAGATGGATCCCATGTAAGAAAGCTCAAGAGCTATGCAAGAAAGTTTGTATAGAAAAAGTGGATGCAGAGATGAAAAAGCTCAATGCTAAGATCTCCAAGAAACAAATAGAGGAAGCAATCAAATCAATGGAGAATGGGAAATCACCTGAGGCTAATGGGTTGCCAGTAGAATTATACAAGAATATTTATCAAAGTATTTTAGGTATATTTTTAAATATAGATATGCTAGTTATTTATTATTATATTAATTAGGTAAGACTACATAAACTACCAACTTTTAGTTTACCAAATCCTTGAATTATATTCATTATGCCGAGAGGGATTCTATAGTGACAACAAGGGGTGGAGTGTAATGATGTGAACATGTTAACAAAAACTCTTACCTTTTACCTTAAAGTTGACAACCATTTATTCGTCAAAGTATTAATATTTAACTAGTATAAATATCTTAAAAACATCTATTAAAAGGCATTTTGTAATTAGTAGATGTATTTAAGATATCTTTTACCTCTAATTTTTATAATTTTTTTACTCCATATCTTAAGTACATAACTATATCAATAGTGCCAAAGTTTAATGAAACAATTTATTTCAATAATTTTGTATTTTATTTTATTTTCTAAATTATAGCTAAATTTAGAACTCTTCAAGGCCCTACTATCTTGCAAGCTGAGTTTTGAAAAATATCAGCTAAAAACTTCTTTCACCAAATATTTTATCTTTAAAAAATTTTCAAATTTTTTTGCAAAATGTGAATAAATTAGGACATATATATTTTACTTTTAAAAAATATTTGACCTCTTATTTATATATGCACTTTGCTTAAATTTTTTAGTTTTACAAAATGTCACTAGGCTTCATAACCTTTGAAATTTAAGTAAAAATAAAGTAATTGGAAAAGTTAGTTATTTTAGCAAATAAAATAACATAAAAAACTCTCCAAATAAATTATTTTCATAAAAATTTACACTATTGATATAGTTATATATTTAAGATATGCACTAAATAACTTCTTAAAACTATAAATAAAAGATATTTTAAATATATCTATGTAATAAACACCAAAAGACATCTCTTGACATCTTTAGCTAAGTAGATATATACTAGCACTTGCACCTATAGGAGGTTCAAGGAATAGCCGATAGGAACAACTGAGGAGTTTAAAAAATTTCTAGGATGTGAGACAATTCTGAGCACTATAATGCTTACATATAAAAGCATATCAGATAATTAAATTTTCTTTAATCTTGCCTTGCCTTTAAAAAAATCATTCTATATAAAAACATAATTATAAAAGAGACTAATGTTCAAAAGGAATCTAATATTTATGATCGTATTTAAATATATATATATATATATATATATATTACTTTCAAAATTAATCTTTATTTACCTGTAAACTCCTATGCATGATTATGTATCACATATAATATAACTAGCAATCACACCTTGGTGTGCAATGGGTACGCCGAAGAGTTGTGGAAGTTTAATTGCCATGTCTTTTAGTGAATGATGATTGTCTTCTATCTCTATAACCCATGTCATTTTTGTTTTCTCGAGTGTCATGAATTAATTTGCATAATGTTAATTTATTTCAAGATCTTTGTGAGATTTCATTTTTGGTGTCTAGTCTCTATAATTTGCTTGCATCCCCTTTCTAGATTCTTCTTCATGCACTACACCTGGGTTCACTTACATTCCATTAGTCAACACCTATGTTTAATAGGCAATGTCTTGCAAATATAAGCATGGTCACCACCTACATCATGTTCATTTTTCATCTAGCCTACCATTGTGCATCTTCTCATGGGGACATCACATGACACAAAGATCAATCAAACTTAGTGACCCTCATTAGTTTTATAATTTCACACCCTTGCATAATTTGGAGGTCAAATGATTTGAAATTACATTTATATATGCAATAATTTTATATTGACAATTCCTAATTGTTTACAAATATTAAATTTTAAGAGAATTTTTTTTGATTTATTTGAATTTACAGATGATGTAGGAATGATCTCGAGATCTCAAAAATGGTGTACATTCTATGTCATGGGATCCCATTGTGATCAATCTCACTCTGGAAAAACTTTTGTAAAAGGAACATGACATAGAATGTGCATGATTCAAAGTATGTTAGTTCAAACTTGACACAAATTTACACAATTGTGTAAAAGTCTTTTTACTCAATATTGTTTCTCCCTTCATGCATATAAACATTTGCAAGATAATCCAATTTATTTTTTCATATTTTAAATCAAGTTAATAGGTGGTGAAAGGAGCAGGCTATCGTGCATTATATGTCACTTATAAATGAGAAATGGCTATATATATAGCCCCTTCTCTAGATTCCTCTCTCTCTATCTCACTAATTCAAGTTCTCTCCCCTTCTCTCTTCCTATATCTCTTGTTCTCTCTATAATCTCTATTTTTCTCTCTCTTTCTCTCTTTCTCTCAAGTTATCTATTTCCCCATCTTTCTTTCACACTTTAGGTTTTTGGTCGATAAACACAAGAAAGGAATGGATCTATCTACACCCATCATTTTTATTGTCTTGCATTCTTTAGATTGTTGGCATGAAATGGTTGATCAAAAGTTAGTCTATATCTCTCTCTCTCTATCTCTCTATCTCTATTCCTCTCTATCAATTTGTCTCTCTCCATATATCTATGTCTATATTATATTTCTCTCATGGATTAGAATGAACATGTATACATGGTGGTAAATAAACTTGGTTGTGAAAAACATTGAAAGCACAAAAGGATGTATGTTGTTCTATCTCTCTTTCTTTATTTATCTCTCTACCATTTCATGAGGCTATTATGGAGCTAGATGATCTGGACAACCCATACCAAGCTCCACCTTGTAGATTGTAAATGTACCATAGCCTAGTCTTTATTATAGGGCTTTCCTTTTTGCCACTATGTTTATGCAATTAAGCTTAGTTTTGTAATACCATGATGGCAAATGCTTCTGTGTTTTAGGAAATGTCTCTTCAATTATCATGGGTGGTAAAGGTTAAATCTAAAAATAATTATTCATATGAAGGTTATGCATGTAGCCATGTTTTCTACTTGAAATTGAAAAGTACTTTGAATTCACAAATTTTAGTTCAACACCATAGATAAACAAGGATATAGTTATACACATATTCAAAGTAAAAGTATGGTGGACCTTGGTCAAACTCTTTAAGCTTGCATTGCTGACATATAAGATGATCTAGAACTCCAAATCCAACCAATCCTTTAACATGGCGTGGTAAACACAAACTTATATCTTTATTTTCTACATAAAAACCTTTGGAAGACATAGCTTCTTTGAGCTTTATATTTTGAAATGGTTTATTTTGATGGGTTTCATAGTAAACCATTTCTAAATATAAGTGCTTTCTTTTATGAAATTTGAATTTATACACATCCTCTAATCTTTCATTCAATCTGTGCCAAAGGAACCAAGGTTAGCTTGACTAATGAAACTAATAACCATAGGATTGTGCAAATAAATATGCTCCATATAATCAAAATAATGTTCATAAATTTCAATACTTATTTTTCCTAAGCTCTCAATTTGAGGGAACATGTCTATGAAAAAATAAGAAACTACTAATCTATTTAAGTGCGAACAAATACAAAATAAAGAATTTGTTACCAGAATACTATATGGTTCTACAATTAACAACATCCATAAGTGCAATTAGTCCCGTGTTGATTGTGCAAACAAATTTGCTACATAGAATCAAAATAATAATAATGTCCATAATTTTCTTGATACTTGTTTTTGGTAGCCTCTTCAATTTGGGCAGGAACTTGGATATGAAAAATAAGGAATTTATAATCCATTCAAGTCTAGACTAGTATGAAATGAAGGTTACATTATTGTTTCAAGTTACAATTGAATGCATTCATTATATGCCTTAAATAATTCACAATTTGTGTAAATTCATAGAAAATAGAGGAATGATTCCCCTCTAGCCCATCCCTTGTGTTCTTATTATTGCCTGTTAGATTATTATAGGGGCTTCTAGCTATTATTAGATCAAAACCTCCAATTGAATTAATCATTTCATCAAGTCTTTTTTTTCTCAAAATTTGGACATCTTCTACCTCAATCAATTTACCTTTTTGATGTGTTTTTTCCACCCAACTTTTAAGGATAAGCTTGTTTTGTTTACATTTTTTTGTAGATACTTGACATAGTTGAGTGGTATACCCAAATAATGAAAAGAAACTTCTACACCTCCAATTCTAGAGAACAAAGAAAGGATATTGATCCCCTTTAGATAAATAGGATTCAAAACAAAAAGATGGTATCCTATAATGAACAAATCAAAGTGATACATTTTCCCTCTTCTTCCATTTTTACATCTATGGAAGCTACTTGATTCACTACTAGATGAAAAGAAATTAAATGTTTGGTTACAAGGTCTCCTTCATGCATCTTTAAAGTATACAAATTTATTTTCAAAATAGCTTATTTACAAGACACTTAGTTTGATATAATGCAATAATTTTATCTCATAAACTCTTAGCAATGTTTCTAACTAAAACATTTATCAAGATTGAATTAGAAAGGCACAACCTAATAGTAGATCTATCCATTTATCTTTATCTCTCTCAGTCTCTATCTTCCTCTATCTCTACTGCCATGTCCCTATATCCCCTTCTTTCTTCCTATATGCTATGCTGTAATGTCATTATAGAAACACAATGCTATCTCAACACACAAAGCGGCTAGTAAGAGGGCACAGTCACACAAGGTACCTAAGCTAGTGGTCCTAACTAAAGGAGAGAGAGGCAAGGGAACTCATCATGTAACACTTGGAGATAGAATTGAATTCCTATACCTTGAGTTTTGGCCTATGGACATTTATGATCATAAATCCCTAGGTTCCTTAAGATTGACCTAATTTGTATTAAAAGGTCATCAAAACTATGGTTTTTTGTTGCAATGTTTGCATTAATCTTGTAGCCAGCAAATTGTTTGTACATAACTATGCATGTATGTAACCTTTATAATTATTTTTTTCTCTTAAAATCTTTATTTATATATATTTTTTAATTGTTTCTATTATCATTTCTCTAAACTTCTTTGCAACCTTTTTGGCTACTCATTTAATTGTTAAAAACTTTGATCTTGGGGATGGAGACTTGCATGCAAACTTCTTCATAATTTCATCTCTCATGTGATATCAAAGGCATCATTTTAAGTATTAAAATCATATGCTTTTTGGCTTCATTTGTTTGAATTAAAAAAACAAATCATATTTTTGAATGCTTTTGAGAGGTAACTCAACTGGATGGTTTAACTCATGATATTGAGGGTTTGATCGGTTAAGGGCACTATCACTTGTAAGTAATTGACAAAAAAAAAAGTTAATTGCAAACCTTCTTTTACCCACTACTATTAAAAAACAACTTAACCTTCATGCATGTCAGCATACTTAATTTACCCCATTTCTTTTCTAATGCAGGACAACATATATCAATACATTCTTTCAATGTTCAAATCATGGATGGACAACAACCATTCACCAACAACAAAACTATATGCTCTCTTCTCAATAAATTTCAATGTTCAATGTGTAATTATAAAGGAACCACCAATTAATTTTATCTACGTGCTATCTTAGCGTACCCATTGCACAATAAGGTAAAAACAAATGTATTCTTAGTATTTTTCATTGCATTCAAACTCATGGTAGCATGGATATTTCCATTAAGGCATGTATCAATGACAATGAAATCATTTAGCAACCCCACCTAGCCAAAATTTGCAAATCTACACTAATCCATTTCCAAGCAAAGCTAATAATGTTGAAACATATGATTAAATCTCCATTTTACTCACCTCTTGTCAAGTATCACTCTCTGCATTGCATAGCCCACATAATTCACAATCTGTGGAAATTCATAGACAATAGAGGAATGCTTCCCCTCTAGCCCATCCCTTTTGTTCTTGTTGTTGCTTGTCAAAGTATTATAGGGGCTTCCACCTATTATCATATCAAAACCTCCACTTGAATTAATCATTTAATCAACTCTTTCTTTTGTCAAATTCTGTACATCTTCCATCTCAATCAATTTATCCTTTTGATGTTTTTTATAAGTAATTGCATGTATTGAAAGGACATGCAACTTAGTGAACTTGCAAGGATGATCTAGAGTATCAGAACTTGTGATTTGTGTTAGTATGAGCCAATGGATGTATCAGAGGAAGAGTAATGAAATTTGATCTCAACAAACTTTGAAGCACATTATCCAATAGATCTTGCAACTTAGTGAACTTTATAGGAGCATTTTGTTTGAAAGATGGGACATTATAAGTATTGGCCACTTGATGTACATTCTCTTTGGTTTCTCTAGTTTCATTACCCTTTGAGAAATTGTTCAACTTTTAAAACTTAAAATGATAATATGATGAAGATAATGATGATGATCCACATGTAAGCATGTATTGGACACTAATAATTTTGCGTCAAGATTTTCCAAATGAGTACACATTTCTAAAAGAGTGAAACAACTCAAATGCACATTACTCTCAATGGTTAGGAGAATTCCTTCCAAGAACATGATTTGAAGTTTGTCATCATAAAGCTAATGCTTTAAATCACCACATGAAGACTTAAATTGTATAACATAATCATTATTTCATGATTTGAAGTTTGTCATCATAAAACTAATGCTTTAAATCACCACATAAAGACTTAAATTGGAAGTGTTTTAGAAAAGTAGTGGAAAGCTTTTCAAAAGAGTGTATAGAGCATGAACAAAAAGAATAAAACCATTGTATAACACATTCCTTTATGGATCTTAGAAATGACTTGGCCAAAAATCTTATCCTGATAAGCAAAATCTAATTATACAACCAAGGACACAGGTTAACAAGAATGTGTAGTAAGTTGGCTCAAAATGACTAGTGAAATGGTCAGTGAGGCATTAATTTGAATTTTAAGTTGTAAAAGTGAAAGGATCAGATCTCCAACTGCAAAAGTGACTTGGGTCAAGTCCACATTTGTGGATTTAATCCAAATAACAAATGAGGAGTATATGGATTAGGGTGAAACTATGAGAATTTATGATAATAAGGATCAAAATATGAACCAACTTTGCACGTGAATATGTCACTTGTAAGCTAATTATTACGTATGTAATACCTTACTCAAAATAGGCCCAAAATAAAAAAGAGTATAGATATACAATTTTTACCATTATAATTATATTACCTTTGATTAACTTATAAGTTCTAAATAAATAAAATAAGGTTATTTTTTAATTCATTATTTTTCTATAAATTAAATAATAAAATTGGTAGATCAATTCAATCTAAAGAATATGGAGAACATTAGATAAGATAGACTCGAGTTCTTCTTAGTTTGGGAGAATGACATTAAAACCATGCATTGAAAAAAAGAACATATTTTCTCTTAAAATATCACGGATCCATTTTCAATTGACCGCCTTTCTAACTTGCAAAATATCACGATTCCACTGTCCACATGTCAAATGAACAGTACATGAATTACGGGATTGCACAGGCATCGGAATTTGGAATTTAATTTGGGAAGAGTTTAAGTTTTGCTGCAGATCATTTCTGGGTTTTTCTTCTCTGGTAGCCACGGGTCTCCTGATTCTTGGACAATCTCTGCCCATAAAAAGCCTTCAACATCGCAAATAAATGCAAAAATGCCACCAAATCCATGTTCACAAAACTCGCATGGCAATTTTTCAATGAGATCCGACGGCTCTGATCGTTTTAATCATCTTGCATCTTTCTAAGTCATTCTCAGCTGTTGATCGCTCAGGGTAAGTTCGTCTATCTCACATAAGGAACACTAATAACTAGCAATCGCACCTTGGCATGCAATGGGTACACCGAAGAGTTTTGGAAGTTGAATTGCCATGTCTTTAAGTGAATGATGATTGTCTTATATCCTTATGGTCCATGTCATTAATTTGCACGATCTTAATGGATTTTAAGATCTCTATGTTTTGTTTTGTAGCTACTTCAAATGTGTGAGTTTTTATGTTTGGTGTCTAGTCTCTATATCTGCATGCATCCCCTTTCTAGATTCTTGTTCATGCAGTACACATGGACCCATTTGCATTCCATTAGTCATCACCTACATTTAATAAGCATTGTCTTGCAAATATAAGCATGGCCACCACCTACATCATGTTCATTTGTCATCTATCCCACCATCATGCATCCTCTCCTGGGGATGTCACATGATACAACAATCGATCTAACTTAGTGACCCTCATTAGTGTTATAATTTCACACCTTTGCATAATTTGGAGGTCCAATGGCTTAAAATTAAATTGAGACATGCTATAATTCTAGATTGAGAATTCCTAATTGTTTTAAAATATTAATTTTCGAGGAAAAAACTTTTTGATTTGTTTGAATTCCTAGATGATATGGGACTGCAAAAATGGGGTGCATTTTATGTCATGGGATCCCGTTGTATTCAAAGTTTCTGAGTTGTTTGAATTTGCAAATAATATGGGAATGCAAAAATGGGGTGCATTTTATGTCATGGAAAGCCTATTGTGTTAACGAAGTAATTAAATGGTGCAATGCAATGAAAAGAACATGGATCATTTGCTCAAAAAATAAAATGATTTTAAATAAATGGTGGTGAGCATTTTTTAAAACTTTTCATTCATAATTTTTTGGCAGGTAAAGTTAATGTTGGTGAAAAATGTCGAGTGAAGGCCATCAATGGTGATCGAGAGGAGAAGATGACAGTGAACGAAAATGAGAAAGAAATGTTCTAGAGGGATGCAAGATGATAGAAATGATTAGCATCATTGGATCTATTCAAAATTTCTCCTACACATAAACTGACATTGTTTATACTTGTGATCCTTGATTTTTGTCATGGATTGGCCTTCACTATATAAGCCGTTTGAGATATATAAAAGGCTACCTTTTTCCATTTAAAGCTCTACCACTATTTGATGATTTGTTGTCATTGATGTCAACAGAAGATTGGAATCATACAAGACTCATGCAAAGAATGGTGTAGCAGGATGATGTACTTTAAGAGATCAGGAGCTTTCATATGGTTTGGTGTAGCAAGATGATGTGCTTCAATGGCAGCGGAGTTTATGTCAGGATGTTATCATGTTATCATAAGCAATAGATATGATGGTGAACTCACAAGCAATAGATGTCAAAGCCCAAGATGTGGAGAAGTTAAGTTGCCATGGTGTTCATGTCAAAAGGGGCAAAATGTTTGTGATGCAGAGGAGTTCATGTTTGAAATCAAGAGTATAGGATCAGTGTGATTGTCTTGCTTCATGTTTTTCATTGGTACATGTCATCTTTTAATCAGGAAGTTCACATGGAATCTTGCTTCAGGAAGTTTCATACTAATCAGGTGTTCAATGAGGTTTCATGAGCAAGGATTTGTTATATCATGATGTTGTTGTTGTCCTTTCATGGTCATGTTGAATTAGGTTGTCTTCATGGTTGTTATATCAGCTGATGAAGAATGGAGATGACAAGGGCATGATGGTTTGGGCAGTGCATTGCTATTCTTATTTTTTTATATTGTTCATGGCTCAAAGGATCACATGGAATCAGGACATATGATCATTGGTGTATCATTGTATGATCTCTTAAATCAGGAGTTATTGAAGTTGCTTGGTCAGGAGCACAATTCATTCAATCAAGAATTCAGCGTGTTTAGGATGATGTTTAGTGTGTTTAGGATGATGTGATGGCAAAACATGTGGCAGAGACATCAACAAAGATGTTGAGAGTTCATGTGAAAACTTGATCATGTTGGATCATCTTATATTGTTGTTCATGGCTCATGGCTCAGAGGATTTATATTGATCTTTGATAATCTCATCAGGATGCTTAGTTTTATAATAACATATGCTCATGTTTGTAACTAGGAGGTCAAGGTTTTCTTGTGTTTATGTCTTCAAGTTCACATGCTCATGTTCATCTTAGGAATGCTTCATCTTGTTGTGGTCATTTTAGTTTCTCAATGATTTACAAATATGCAAATGGATCATACAAAAGATTATGTGCCTAAGTTAGGGTTTAAGGCACTAAAACCCTAAGCAACTAAAGTAAGTCCTTTATCTCATGGAGCCCATCATTCAAGTCAAGTCACTTTTGTTTCAATTTAATGATGACTTCCTATTGGAGGTAAAGTCACTTAAAGTGACTTACCAAAGGGTCTTTAGAACATCACTCTAACTGGCCCTTTCTTTGTGTACCGGTCTCTCTGATTTCTTAAAGCCTACAATGAGTGCCAAAAGAAAATCTTTGAACAAGATTTAAAGTTATAAATAGCGTGAATCTCATATCAAAGGATGTGATTCAAATTGACAATGAATCTTTCTCTTTGTTAAGTTTGACGGGTAGCTTTTAAAGGAAGATGCATAACTACTTTGTTACTGTTCGTATTCAATTTCTTTATGACTAAGAGGGCCAGGGAATTTTGTAAAGGGCTTTGTATAATAGATATATTCATGAGACTTAGTATATGTGATACTAGAGACATATACCTACACTCTGATATGAAAAATTGTGAATAATAGAGGAGAAATGCAGATTATTGAAGTCTAGTAAAGAAAGGCAGAGAGATACCTACATGCAGATATGTAATTGATGAAACATTGAGTAGCTATGAATAATGGAGTATGCAATGAAAAATGTTTTATTGATGATTTCAAATGATACATTGCAGTGTGATTTATACAAGGAGGGAGATGCAGTTCACATAACTGTATAATAGTTTTAAACATAACTGTATAATAGTTTTAACTGCAATGACAATGTAATGCCATTATTAATATAACTATACGCCAACAATCCCCCCTTATTACATTGTTCCTGTAATAGTACCAAGGTACCCCCCCTGAATGCTAACATACTCAACACAGTTGATTACATAATATGAATACATATTTTACAGAATATCCTCTCCCAAAGAACAAATCCTAAACCAAGTGGGGCTCCATCATGCTGTCTCGTCTACCCTTGGAAAGACATAGCTTTAAGCTATGTTCTTGAGCTCTTTAGTCCTAAACTCTCAAATCATAGAGTCTTGAATTATTTGACAACAATCCCTAAGAGATACGATAGATCTCTATCATTGTCTAGTGACCGCGGAAGGGTATAATTCTCAATCATATACTTTGAAGCTCACTGGACAACAATCCATATTGAGCTCAACACCAAATCCCAAACCTGTCTCCAAAATAAGATCTTCACAAAACATACATTCTTCAAATCTATCAGCATCAACAAAGAAAAGCAAAATAACCAAAACAAAAAATGCTTCTCATGCAAAGCATCATCTCAAAGCGAGAAGCGAACTTGAGATGATGGAAAATCCTCCATCCTCCGATGCCACCTTCCTCCAATAAAGTGAAGACTTATAGTACTAATGCATTATTTACACCACCAGAAGAGTCATTAATAAAAGCTTCATCATCTAATGAATCCTCATCTTCTTGGCCTCTTGATAACTTTCCTTGTTCCATACCCTCTTCAACAGACCAGTTCACAAAAGCATGCTTGACATACATGAGATTAAAATTGTGATCAATGTGAAAGAAGACCTCAATAACACTTGTGGAGCTAGATATTATACTAACTACCCAATGAACCTTGGCAAGATCCCCTCTAGGAACCACAGTTGGGGTTTGATAATTGATACCATACTTAAACCAAGCACCCACAAAATAAATGACCCTCTTAATCTTAATAGAGGCAACAAAATGATCCTTGGGTACAACATCTCCTCTATACATCACACAATAGACCATGAACTTTTTATGACAAAGACCACACACCTTTGACAATGCATTCATATCTACTTTTCTGTTAATGAGCATACCGTCCATGACTATTTTACAATGTTTGAGCCCCTTTTATACTCCATAGCCACTCATTGTTTCTTCTGATGGAGATGGATGTTCTTTTCTCTTCTGCTAGAATCCCCAAAAAGTGATATGAATTTCAAACATTTAATTCACTAATTTCTTACCTCTTACACAAACTTTTGTCCTTCTTACATAGTATAGAAAGTAAATACTCAATTCCAAAAACTTGGCGGCTCTACCTCTTTCATTGGATCTTTGGCTATTGATGTGATAAATAGTGCCCTCTCAATGTTTTAACATAATTATTTCTCTTTACAATCTGGTGATTCATCACATATTTTCCAACTATATTATATGGGCAATTTTATAAACTGTGCGGATTGTAAACTGTGATTTGCTTCTCTTCCCTTGTGGCCTCTTTTTAGCGTATTCTCCTTTCCTGTGAGATTTTATGAACAAACGTTCTCCTTACTATTGACTGCTCCTTATACCTTAATCCTACAATGGCATATGAAATTAATCTTTCACAAACTTCTATCCCTATGAATATCAGCGACCTCCTGTGATTTTGACAGCTTCGCAATACATTCAAATCAAAATTAACTTTCCTCAAATAGTTTACCTGCCATTACAGGCTTTTCTCCCATGATCTTCCTGCTATGAATGCCTACTAGTCTCCTCCATGATGGACAGATTCTGGAGTCTCAAAAACACTCGTAATAGACAGACCAGAACTTCGTTCCTCCATGTTTAGCACTCCTCACCTAGTCATCTTCAAACTTTCTCTTCACAACCCATTTTTGAAATTACTCTAATACCATTTAATGGAGTATGCAATGAAAAATGTTTTATTGATGATTTCAAATGATACAATGCAGTGTGATTTATACAAGGAGGGAGATATAGTTCACATAACTGTATAACAGTTTTAAACATAACTGTATAACAGTTTTAATTGCAATGACAATGTAATACCATTATTACTATAACTATATGCCAACAATGAAGGCATATTGAGCAGTTTGAATTTGAATGAAAACCAGTGTCCTTTGTGAGACAATGAACTTAAAAGGTGGTAGAGAAAAGAATTGGTGATCAATCACAAGTTCATACTGTTTTCTGTGTGATATGAAATGTAGGGTTTGTTTGTGTATTACAGAGGCGGGATGTAAGCAGTATGTTTTTGAAAGATTGAGGAATAGGTCTACATACTTTGCATCATTGATTATTGATCTCATATTAGAAGTCTTGATTTGGAGATTGTACTATGTTTGAATGATGTATCCAAGACATAAGGTTTTGAAGTTGCTTTCAGAAAAGACTAACATGTTCTGCAGGGGATAGAAGCTATGATTTTTTATTTATTAGTGTTTGAAGAATGTGTTGAATTGGAGACAAAAGGAGACATAAGTGATTTGTAGAGAGATTGAAGTATTTTCATGTTATCATTGTCAAGTGAACTTGTATGTGTGTTGATGAAGGATAAGTCATTTAGTGTATTGAAGTGAATCAGGGTATCCCCCTGAATTAAATTTTCTTTCTTATGTTCATGATTTGTTAGTGAGGTACTTTTATATGTCAGTGAGACATCACCTAATAGCCAGTGAAGCACACTTTACCAGTGAGGTATTTGTATTTGCCAGTGAGGCATTTTATGTAGCCAATGAGGCATGATTTTTGGTTAAGCCAGTGAGGCATTTTAGAGTGGTTTTTCATCCATATGAGGGTTTTTGACTCATCAAATTAGGTGTTATGGTTCTTGTTTGTCTCCATGTGTTCATGTGTCCTAATGCTCTTATGATTGATTAAAGGTCTTGTTCATTCTTCTATTCATTATGCTTGTTTGAATCCTTGATGTATTTCTCATGTTTAAAAGGTGCAAAAAGTTGTTAAGTTTTCTAGACCATTGATTCACCCCCTCCCTCTCAGTGGTCTTGTACTCCAACACTATTGATTATTTTTTAACCAACATCTAATGATATTTTCCAAGGGATGTAAAAGGTGGAAATTATTTGGCGGTAGCCTTGATAAAATATCACACTTGTCTTCCCTATCAATGTTGATTCATGGCTTCGAATGTTGAAACCAATTACCTTACCAATTCATTAATAGAAAAGTGGGAAATAGAGGCAGTCGGACTAGGAATTTGATGGTGACTAATTTTTTTTGTGTGTGTGATGGTTAAGCCTTTATATTTTTGTTTTAGTCAAATTTATAAATTATTGGATCTTTTTAATGTTTTATGTGATTTTAATCGCTATTCAAGAGGATCATCTCTAAAGCTACATTAAATGCTTTACAAATGCCTCAATTTTTTTTTATAAGAATATATTTGTAATCACTATATCCTTGCAAACTTTATTAAATAAAGTAACCTACCACATATGGGTGGTGTGTTACCATATGTCCCTTGGATTTAATAAACATGACAACAACATTTTATGATTATGTGGCATGCGGACTATCATTAATCCTCTAAAGTAATTAGTAAGGAAATAGGGGATAGTCAGACATAACAATTGTCACCTGCTTGGTGGAGCTTGTGTGTTAGTGTCGCAGTGCTACTCTTGGGTCCTATAGACTACTTGGTCTTGTGGATGTTATTTAAAACTTTCATTCATTCATTCTCTTCCCTATCATAACATTTGGTTTCATGCGGTTCTAGAGATTCTTAGAAAAGTTGATTTCTATTTTCCTACTTTCATGCATATAGAGGCCAAAATGGTTTGACTTTTATTATGTAACACCTCAAGGGCTCGCTAATGTAAGAAGAAAATAATAGTTAATTACTTTTTTTTTCAAATAAAAATGATTCGGTACTATCACAAGTATACGACCTTGCTTAACTATAGGCTCCTCTCCCTAATGCAATGGTTAATTTTTCCAGTTTCAAGTGATGATTGATGTATGTAATAGTTGATTTTGTTAGTATCAAGTTGTGTTTGATGTCATTGAATCGTTGATGATCCTTTTTCAATATTATTTTATGTGTGTCCAACAATGAGACCTAGCTGGTATGAATCTAGTGTTAGTCCAAGTAAATAGATCACATCTTGGCCCTCAAAATGTTCATGACAAAGAATATGTGAGGTCACGGGAGACCTTGCTTCAATAGAATATAAAACACACTACTACCAAAATCAATGCTTGTGATGTCACCAGAGGAGGATTCACACATCAATTCTAGGGATTGCATGACTACCATTTTAATGGTAGTCAACATCATAGACATGGTGTCCTCTACTTTCAAGCAATCATTATCACCCTAAAGATATGAAAATTTGGAAGGACCAAAGTTGTGGGGAGCCACATTCCCTACTCTTGTTCTCAAGGCGTTTCCAAAAAACAATTTTGTGTAAGATGATTGAACACATCTCGTCTGTCCATCTACATGAACACTCACCGCCTATTCATTGGTCCATGTGTAGAAGGTCTTAGGACCTGCGATAGCATCATCATCATCGTTGCTTTGATGATTCTTCTCAATTCATGGCAAGTGTTTTGTCATGTAAATGCAAATAAATTTAATGATATGCAGTTATAAATTGTGTAGAGTGTTGCAAGGCCATAGAATGAATCTAACTGGCCACATATAATGCCTCATGAGTCATTTTTTAAAAATCACTTTTATAAATTGAGCTTGTAAAGGTTGTTTGACAAAGTCAAAAGGAAATTGAAAAATGATTTGGAAGTTGCTTTCAATGAGACAACAACAATATTTATGTAAGTACATTAGTTTAAATTCCCCATCATACAAATTGACATAGTATAAAATCTATCTAAGATTAATTTATCTTTGAACACTTTGTTCCTTTGGGCTTGTATTTGACAGTTGACTTGCCTCTCAAGCATTTTTTTTATGATTATCTATTCAAAGTGTAGTGTTGAAATGTGATTTCTATTTTATGAATGCATTTAAATAGTATATTTTAGAATTTTTTTTGGATTATCTATTCAAAGTGTAGAGTTGGAATGCAATTTCTATTTTATGAATGAATTTAAATAGTATGTTTTAGAATTTATTCTAACTATAATTAGATTTTATTGCTTGCTTTACAATATTATACTTAAAATTTTGAAAATTTGTAAACAAGAAAATATGTAAATTTTGATAGAGGAATGCTCTATGTGTATTTGTAAAATGAAATGAGGTTTCTTGATTTGTAAATCATGCAATCTAAACTTTTTTATGTTGTGTTTTAAAATTATATAAGGTGTGAAGTTCTTAGAATCATAAATTTGGGAATATTCAAAAGGGAATTATGGTGATGTGGAAATAAAAGAAATGAAAATGAAAGAAGGGGATGTTTGAATAGTGTTGGTGGAGAGAGATATTCATAGCCAATTGTGAATTATAATCCATTCTAGAAGACTAAATAAAGCCTTTCTTAAAAAGGAGAAATTTTAAAACTTTTGTGCCTAAAAAAATAAGCATATAAGTTTTGTATAAGTTTCAACGGGAACATTAATACCCACAACCATAAAACACAAAACATAATAAAAAGCACCGATTTCTGTGCGTTATGGGAATGTGAATTTTATTTTTCCTTTTTACTGGATTAAAAAAAATGTTCTACAAATAAATTTGTTAGGCAGCAATCAAAATTACGAAGCATTCAAATGGTTGAACAATCAATACTCGAAGCAAGCTCTGAACAAAAGAAGCAGAGCAACACAAAGGAGTTACAAACAAAACAAAACAACAGAAGGAACCACCATAAACAGAGGAATGTGAATATTGAAAGTGAGGATGCAAGAATAAGACAAGACTAGAAATGTAACAAATCTGGAAATTAAGAACCAGAAGGAATTCTTGACGTAGATGCACAAATAACCCAACTACCAAATCATCAAAGCTATCCACTTAGGGACATGCCAATGCTTGAATTTGTTGACGTTGACAACTCAGTGGAAGTGATTGAATGAAACCCCAGATGGTGGTGCTTGGCTGCAATGGGATTGGGCAAGCCACGCCGCTACTGTTCATCAACACTTGATACAAAATTACCTGTGCATGCAAACTTCTATAGTTGTTTCAGCTTAATGCTTTAGCACACATCATTTTGCCTGTCTAATTGGATTTGGTGCAAGAGCTATGTGTTTTAAACTAATGTGAAAAGGTGAGGAAGAAGAAGAATTAAAGCAGTGTTGTATCGCTTCAGACCTTTGTGCATGCCTTTCACTTTATACTTTCCTTGAGTTTCTTTGATTGAAACTTTTGTCTTTTTGTTCGAGTGCCCTATGTCTTTGGGCGAGCCCTTCCTACTACACTAAAGGCTTGAGTTGTTTTATGACCATTGGCCTTGAGCCAACCGCATCAGGGATCTTTTCTAAATCTTTATCTCCTGCTAGTCATTGATGAGGCATTCCATTCGTTAGTTTCTGGTTGCAGAGACTAGGCACTAAGTTTTTATTTGACTTTTTTGTTCTTTAGTTGCGCGGGATCTATGAGAGCTTATGCAACCTTTTAAACTTCGCGCACCATATCTTGTTGTCATCTATTTTCTCAGTGTCCTTCTGGCGGCTTGAAATGGCCTGCACCATTGTACCTTTTCAATGTGCACCTTACCTTTACCTTTTCAAGCCGCTGCTGCAGCCGAGAAGGCCCGACCAAGCAAAACGTGGTGGGTTCCGTTAAACTGAAAACTCGCAACGGTATAATCTCGCATTAATATCCAACAATATCTGGTGGGGTCATTTAAATGACATCCAACTTTTTCTGACGTGGTTTTTTCCTGAGAACAACTAACGAGTTTTGAAAGAAACAAGGACGAAATACGGAGAACAACTGACGAGTTTTGAAAAAAATAGTGACAAATACCGCTGGCGAAATCAGACGACGACAAACCTTTCAATCGTCGTCCATGAGTGTAACAAAATTTCAACCGTTTGATTTCTAAAAGCAGGTCTCACTCTAACATATGGAACGCTTTTGGCGTCAATATATTTACGCCGAAGGCATTCCCTTTGTGAACAAGAGGGCTGACTTAGAGAATCCATGGTTGAAAATTGTCCACATTAGTGCCAAGACGATTGAAACAATCTCCAGCGTCTCTTTTTTCAGTCATGGGCAATAAATGCCAAGATAGTTGAGTGGCTCATTTTGATTCGGCGCTTGCAAGACAAGGAAAAAAAAACATTCTAAACTCATTGATTACGCCGGAAAAAAACATGTCAGAAAAAATCTCGTGTCATTTAAATGTTTTCTCTGCTCTGTATTGTATATTGCTTGTTTTCCTATTAAACGAAGTTTTTTTTTAATATATAAAACTATTCTTATATATATATTTATTTTAAACAATTATATGATAAATAATATTTAATAAAAATATTATAATCTTCATTATTTAGTGTGATTAATTATTTAATAGTAATATTAAAAAATTATTGATTTTTTGATTTTTTATTAGTAACTATAACTAATAAAAATTTACAACTGTAACTATGAAAAAGAAAACCCTAATCTTTATAGACTAGACACAACCTCTTAATAACAAGATAATTTAATTGTAAAATAGGGGAGTAAAAATGGAATTAACTCAGAACACCCAAACTTGCTCCTTGCCAAGGAAGATTGTGCAACTAATTGGAGCAAATAAGGAAAGTAGGTTTTTGTCAAACAAAACACTCAGTGCACTCACTCCCTAGATAATTTGAACTTTGTTTGGTTCTCTTAAAAGAAATCTTCTTCTTTGATGAAGAATGATTCCAACAACTTTGGTTCCATAGCTTCAAAATTTGCGAAGAACTACGACACATGAGAGCAGTAAATAAAACTTAAATAAGTGTAGATTATTTTTATAGGAAATTAGTGGTGTTTTGACATGTATGCATGAAGGTCATGCCAACAATAAAATATGTTGAATTTCACTAAAAAAATTATATTACTATAATGGATAATAACATATATAATTAAAGTATAAATTCCATAAGAATATATTTATAATTTGATAATATCTACCAACAAAGAAAATATCTTTATAATTTGATAATATCTACCAGCAAAGAAAATATCTGTGATAAAGATATAGTTTTAACTTTTGATCTTTGTATCATGTCTTAAGGGCACTGTATGTTTGGTTTAGCTTTTACAAATTAGATCTTGTCCTCATCTTGAGGTTGGCTTTAGTTGTTTATAACATAACATTATTGTTGTATACAGCTTGCAATTGTTCATCCTTTCGTATTTTTAAAGCACTCACAATATGTGAACTATTCTAAGCTTTTCTGTAAATTTTGATGGATTCTATTTGACTCACATTCCAGTCCTGAACAGACAATGGAATGGAGTGAGACCTAAAATTTTAAATTTATTGTGCTTATAAACTAAAAATTTATTGGCCCTTCTTACTTATGATTAATTATAATAATAAGTTTTTCCTATACAAATTTTTATAATATAATTTATATGATTTAAGCCTTAACAAACATGGTCTCAACCCTCTATGCAATGGCTGTTTGAATTGTATATAGGTCATCCTAATGCAAAATGGCTATGACCTGTCATGTTCCCTACAACTGTGCCCCAATGTAAGTTTGTGTCTGTTGAAATTAGTTGAATATATTATTAGTAGAAAATATTATAATATTTTATTAGAAATGATATAGAGTTGATATTTTAATAAATATCTATTTATTGGTTTCGAATATATATATATATATATATATATATATATATATAACATGTGCTATTGCACCCAAATGTTGTGGGGAGCAAAACTGGTCTGAACCCCATATGCAATGGCCATTTGAATCACTTATGGGTTTCAGGCTATTTTAACCTAAAATGGCTATGACCCACTACAATTATGCCCCATTGTAGATTTGTGCTTTCTAAAATTGAATATATTATATTTTATATGTTGAGGCAATAATTAGTTTTCTATATATTTAGAATTTCACACTGAACAAAGTCCTATTATTATCCCAATAACTACATGCCAAACTATAGATGTTCAAAATTTGTGTGTGAAGAATATATCAAAGGTTAATTATATTAGAGTAAGCCCATATGTATGTTGGGATAAATACAATAGAAAAAATATGTAAAGCGAGCTACAACTTTTGCATTGTTTTCCACATGATAAAGTTACCCTTTGCTTTCTTAATTTGAATGTATCTTACACGTCAGATCTAACATCCATATCTAATGCAGCCATAGAAGAAACCAAAGCCCATAATAACTTATTTTGACATATGTGCCACAGAGCAAAATTGGAAACCTAGAATGAAATGATTGTAGCTAAAGAAATTCATGAAACTCAGTTAAGCACTCTTCCATTTGCATAGCCAAATTGTTGTTTTCTGCAACATGCAAGAGAAAAGGTAAACTGCTAAACCACCTATGGTGCATCTTCAAATGTACTCTTAACAGAATGACAAGCAAAGATGGTATAAGAAAGAAAGTGTAGATGCTTACTAAAAATGTTAAATAAACTAAGCATTTGTGGTCTGCCTACTATGGATTCAACTATTGAGGAATTTGTGGTCTGCGTACTGTGGTCTTTCTTTTCTGCTATAATTCTCTTTTCTACTCAAAGTCCTCTTAAAGGCTTTAGTGTCAAATTCGAGTATACTAATAAGTGCGCCAACTCTAGCATTTTTCCTTCCATGTAATTTTTTTGGAAACTTTTAGGTTTTGATTCTAGGATATAAATTACAACATAGGTAATAACCATGCATTGAGGGCCCAGTATACACCCCCAGAGGTTGAAGACTTTAAGGTATTCAATCCATACCTGGTAAAAAACAGTCCCTTCTGGTGTAGAGGAGAAGAAGCAATGGGTACCAAAATGCTTCTATTTGACAGAGATTTGAATTTCTTAATCCCTGCCTCTCTAAATAAGTCTGCATCTGCCACTATCACTAATGGCTACCTTCCAAAGTTGAATCTACAATTACAAACATAATCATATACATGTGATAATCATATCTGACAAAACTAATATACCAATGAGGATTTTATAATTCCTTTATTATCAAAAACTACACATTACATATATATTATATATGTACTATTTACATAATAGCACAACACCTTGGAGAGTTTGTTGTGAAGTGACTGACCAAAATACCCAATTGTAATGATCGCAGAATATGCACAAACTAGATTTTATCTTGTGCTGTTAATTAATGGCTGCACACTCCTCCAACAAACTTAGTCTTCAATAGCTGTGTGCTACTACTGAACACTGCTTCTGCCCCTTGTTGTTGTGCACTGTGTCTCCACTTGGAGTGCCTTTACAAATAAACATTCACACTGGATGCCTATTGAAGGCATTTCTCATCCGCACTGTCTTTATGCTGGATGCCTTCACGCTGCATTCACAAGTCACACAGCAACCTCATGCTTCTATAATCATAACACACTCCTTGTTCGTAGTGCCTCTGCTCCTCACACCCTTGTTCATGTTCAGCAACCATAGTATGCATTGAGTTTGCAAAGAGAATATCTCTTAATTTTGATAGATATTATCATAAGAAAATCTCTACTCCATATGCATGCCGACTATGGAACCACCAAAAAATTGACACATCAGGACATCAAATCCCTTAATGAGTGTGCCCTCACCATATTTTACATAGTACGCTTCCCAGTAATGGTTTCCTTGCACACATGCAAGCTAAGACAAGGCACATGGGTACGCACGTGGAGTGCCGAATAAGGTGCTTCAAAGATGTGACATCCCCAAACACCGATCGGTATAAGATGTTACTATTAGCGAATACTTAACAAGCCCTCTCGACGGTATAAGTCATGCCAATGATAGAGTTCATAGGACTCTCACTGAGCATCCAGTGGAACGGAGGGAATTACTGATCATCCGCAAAAAATGAACATTGGAGTGAAAGATTGATGAGTCTCTAATATTCTAAAGTCTCAGCGATCGTCCGTACTAATAGACTTTAGTAAATTAATGTGTTTTCAACAAGCCGATTTATTCTTTAACTCAAC
This sequence comes from Cunninghamia lanceolata, assembly GCA_027924645.1. Classification (NCBI taxonomy): domain Eukaryota; kingdom Viridiplantae; phylum Streptophyta; class Pinopsida; order Cupressales; family Cupressaceae; genus Cunninghamia; species Cunninghamia lanceolata. The sequence continues at coordinate 5,187,157 of BSBN01000726.1, forward strand.
TCTCTTTGCTTTGTTATTTATTATCATTAGATCCTATTAAATATTAGTTGATTATTATTATATTATATTATTTAGATGATTAATTTTAGTTTTTATTATATTGTTTTTAATCATTAGTGGATTATAAGGATTATTTTTTTTATAGTTTTTAATATTAAGTTGTAAGTTCTAATATATATAAAAGACAATTTGATCATCTTTTATTATATTATTTTATAACTAATTGATTACAATGGTTACTTTTTGTTATCTTTTATAAATGCTTGAATTTTCTAGAGACCATCTTTTGTTTGCATTTTGGACTTCAGTACAGATCAATTCTATAGTTCTTTTAAAGGCTTAGTATAGATCAATCCTATAGTTTTTCTCTTTGTTGCGATAAAATAATAGTAACAGGAACAGTCCAACCTGTTTGAATTGCAATGGTAGAATTACTTAAGAACTAAAAAGATATCTGTTAACATTCCTCTTCCTGAGAGACCTTTTTTTTTTCTTGGCTTCTTGAGCTTCAAAAATCTAAAATGGGAATTGGGGATTAAGTTTCTAGAAGGGCTCATTGTAAAGTATTCCATAATATTTTATTTTTTGCAAGAAAATTATTAGTAAGAAGAACAACTCACCGGAAGCCTGCTTGAATTGCAATAGCATAGCTGCTTTAGAACTAAAAGGATATGTGTTCACATCTAGAGATCACGAATCTGGGATTAGGTTTTAATGTTTTTGTTTTCAAGAAAAAGATCACACTGGCTTTCTGTAAGGGTTCACTGCTGATCAAAATATTTATTGTGTTTCTTTTCAAGAAATTTATCACTAAGATAGACAACTTGCTTGAAGTGCAATAGTAGGGCCATGGCAGAACTGGAAGTATATTTGTTCATGTCTCTTTTGCTTCTTAAACTTCAAACTCTAGAACTGGAACTAGAGAGTAGGTTTCTATTTGATGTCTCAAAGCTTATCAATCCTTTACTATTTACTATTCTCATCAAATTTAAGAGCAAAAAGAACAATTCACCACAAGCCTACTTGGATTGCAATGATAGACCAACCATTGAACTTAGTTTTAGGTTTTTTGACTTTCAAAAAATTAAAACTAGAATTTGGGATTAGGTTTTTGTAAGGGCTTAATGCAGATCAATCCATTAACATTTTCTCTTTTCATAAAAATCAATATGAAGAAGTGTAACTCTATGTAAACTGCCATCTTACTACTATATTACTATTATATTCATGTAGTTTATGAAAATTAAATGAAAATATTGCAAGTAATAGGTTTCTATCTTTCAACTACTTTAATTTTCTATGTGGAAGTAAATGGTTATTGAGTAGATATCTTACATGAGAAGATCCTATCTTACTACTATATTACTATTATATTCATGTAGTTTATGAAAATTAAATGAAGTATCTTCTGCTTAGATAAAAGTAGTTTCCATTTGAAGAAGATGATAATAAATATAATATAGATTCTTATGTAATTTAAGAATTATTATGTAAGGGAGGCATAGTTATGATTTAGTGGGTAGTAAATGATAGATTTAAATACATATATACAAAATTAAAATTCTTTTCTTGCTAATGATGAAATTGTATGATTATTTATTATATGCAAGAACATAGTCTTTGTTTGAAATTTCATGGGTATAACTATGATAACAGATATAACATGTATAGGCAAATCATAGTAAACAATAACACACATAACATGTATAGACAAATCATAGTAAACATAAAATGTCTAACAAGTAAAAAATTTTACCAATAATGATTACACCCAAAAAAAGGGCCCAAATTTTTTCAATAATGATTATATGACTTTAATTAAATTAACTATGGTGTATTTTTTTATGCTTGACTTCAAATAAATATAATTACATTAGATTAGATTAGATAATATACATTATATTAAATACTATATATTGTATTTAAAATAAATATAATTAAATTTTAACTAAATATTTAATATAAATATACATTTTTATAATTTAATATTATTTACAAATATATTAATTAATGTACATTATATAAAATATACTATATAACAATAAATAAAATTTTATTTGATATTATATATTATATATAAAATAAATTAAAATTTTATAGTATTCATAATTATATATTTTTAGTTCTATAAAATATAACTAAATTATAAATAAATATAAATATTTAATATTTAAGATATTTAATCTAAATATACAATTTAAAAATATTCAATTTGATATGGTATATAATATTATTTTATAATATTGTAGTTGAAGTTGTAAGGTTGCATTTTTAAATATCTATATATATATATATATATATATATATATATATATATATATATATATATATAATTGAAATATAAATAAATATAAATATTAAATATATAATATGTTTACTCTAAATATATAATTTTATAATATTAATTTGATATGGTATATAATATTAATTTATAATATTATATTTGAAGTTTTAGGGTTTCATTTTTAATATACAATGTACATGTTAAAATCTTATAGTATTGAAATTTATATATTTTTATTTCTATAAAATAAATAAATTATTTATAAATTATCCATTATTACTTTGTAAAAGTCAAATTTATATTTTTATATTAATTTTTTATTTTGTAAACTAAAGTTAATATATTCAATAAGAAATTTAAATCCATGGTTGTTTAAATGAGAAGTTCAATTGCCATGTCTTTAAGTAAATTATGTTTGTCTTGTATCCCTATCGTATATGTTATTTTTTTGTTTCCTTGATTGTTGTAAATCATAATCTTAATGGATTTATGGATACAAGACAAACATCATTTTTTAATGCAACCATGGACCTATAGGGTAGGAAGAAATAGATAATTTGAACTATACACTAAAGATAAATATAATCAAGTTGTGGATGACATGGATTTGTTGAGATTATTTTTTACTTATCCCTTTTATTTCAAATCCATTTGTTGGGATTTTTTTTTTACTTATCCCTTTTATTTCAATTCTAAATGGATGTAACACCTAGGATCTCTCCATAGGGTAATCCCTCATTTAAAGTTTCCAAAACAATTAACTACACCCAACATTATTATAATTGTTAATTTTTTAATTTAAAATAAATATTTTGTTTTAATTGACAAATGAAATAATGTTAGTGTTACAAATAAATTTATTTGCTTTTCTACTTATATGTTCTTATTTATGCACTCTTCTTAGGAAATGGCTAAACCCATACATGCCAATGACACCATTGAAATATCTAGCACAGATAAAAGCAAAAGCATAGTGAACCCCTTCAAACCACTTGATGGCCCAAACATGCAGGTTGAGTCATGTTCATCAATGAACAAGCTAGAAGACTTTCGAAGTGACATCCAATGTCTTGTTGCGCATGTAACATCAAGCTGCCATGAAATTGTATGCAAATCAAAAAAAGTGTGTGAGACAACACCTTTTGTAGAAATATTGGATGTTGAAACATTATATGACACCATGTCAACATTCCATGATACCTCAACTAAGCTGGAAGGCCTTTGCACTTTCCTTAGGGAACTATATTATGATAAATACTATGAAGGAGATGACACCCCCATATCATTCGCTCATTTGAGATGTACTTGAAAAACATGTTACGAGTCTTATATCTTTTTGAAATGTAGCTTTTTAATATGTATATATGTAAATCTATAATAAGAGCATTACTATGGAGACAATGCAACCCCTGATAACATTTTCTCATTTTAGCTTGACTTGCCAAATGTTTGCACAAGTATTATACATTTTTTTGCAATGATGCTTTTTGACAAGAATATATGTAAGTGGTCTCCAAACTAGAAAAGAATGTCTTTTGAATCCTACAATCGAACATTTGAATACCTGTTAATGTAACTGCACCATGAAATAAATAAAAAAGCTTCAAGTTTTAAAGGACATATTATATGTTTGCCTACCAACATGCAATTGAGTACATTTGAACTCTTCGTGTAATAAGAAGAGGATGCCTATTTTTTGTTAAAATTGAACACATTGTTACACAATTTTTTGAATTTGTTCGATTCATTTTTCCTTGTGTCTATACACTAATTGTGAAATATTAAATCACTATATTTTTGTACCCAACACAAACTAATTTAATATGGCTGAATCCCATACAAGACAGGTATGTTTCCAATGTTATCTTGCATTTAAATACCTTAGTTTTACATTTTTAAAAATATATACCATAAATATGCAGTCATAATTTTCAATTTGAATTTGTCTATCAACTTGCTTCTAACTCGATTGTCATAAATGTAATTGAAGTATAGACCTTCTATTAAATAAAAAGATATTATTTATATTTCTATTAAGTATAGACCTTTCTATTCGAAATGTACCTTTAATATGTATATATGTACATCTAGAATAAGTGTTACTATGGAAATAATGCAACCCCTGATAACATTTTCTCACTTGAACTTTTCTTGCCAAATGCACGCATAAGTATTATACCTTTTTTTACAATGTTGGCCTCTTTACACGAATATATGTAAGTGGTCTCCAAAATAGGAAAGAATGCCTTTGAATCTTATGATTAGACATTCGAATACCTGTCAATCTAAATGCACCATGAAATAAATAAAGAGGCTTCAAGTTTTAATTGGCATATTATATGTTTGCCTACCAACATGCAATTAGGTAAATTTGAACTCTTCACCTAAGAATAAGTGGATTAATTTTTGTCCCTAACTTTCCTAGTCCATCTTACTTGCAGGCCAATTGCTTTCTATCAATTTTAACTTCAAGACAACAATGTTAACTACAAATGCTATAGCCAACATACTTGCAGGTATGGATAGTCTAAACCCTTGTTTACAAGTTACATCTATAGACTCCATCCATCAGGAACACTTTGTGAATGTCAAATACCACTTGCAACTCTCTGATGGAATACACACACACCATGCTATACTTCTAGAGTAGTTCAACTATCTTGTTGCAGAAGAGGCCCTAGCCAAAGGCTCAATTATTTGTCTTAGAGATTACACTTGCAAGATGTTCCACAAATTCACGTACACTCAAACATTCAAGATTCATTTATATTGCTCTATCTATTTGACTTATAACTTCTTATTAAATTATTGATTTTCCTTTTATTGCAGGGCTATCCTAATTACTAAGTTTGATATAATCTTGAATAGTGAAACAATAGTTGGAACTCCAGTACCTCTCCTTCAAGATCCAGAGTACCTCCCACAAAATAGCTTCAAACAAAAATTGGCCCTTTATGGATCTGAAGGTTGTTCACTCTAAGAAGGTAACAGATTTGAATCCTAACAAAGGATTGGCCCTTTTCAAACAATGCCAATTCTAAAGTTGACTACATACCATAGGCAATGGTCCATCGAGGGTAGGGCCTTGGCAAAAACTCCAATCCATGAATTCCAAAATGCTGGTCGTGACGGTAAAGTTTTTGGCTTTGATTTCATAGACAAAGCAAGAACTGAAATACATATAACTTGCTTCAATGAACTTGTTGATGAGTTCTATGATGTTGTTCAAAGTAATGCTCTCTACCTCATATCAAATGGTCATGTAAAAGTGGCTAACACAAAATACAGTAGCTCCACAAACCCTTTCAAGATATTCCTACACAACTCATCAACAATAACTCCTTCCACATGCATAGACTCTAACATACCCACTCATAGTTACCATATAAAGAGCATAGATACACTAGAGTCAATGCCTATTAATTCCCTTGTTGATGTCATAGGTTTGCTTTTATCTATCTCACCTACATCAACTATACGTAAAAGAGATGGGACTAAAACAATTAAATGTACTGCTACAATCATAGACATGTCAACTTGTAGCATAGATGTTACACTATGGGGTTGCCATTGTCAAATTAAAGGGAAACAAATCTCAAGAATGTTCCTTCAACCAGACCCCCCCATTCTTCTTGTGAAATCTGGCCGTATTACCTCATGGCATGGAAAATCAATTGATACTATCTTCCCAACTACAATTCTAATCAATCTAGACTTGTTAGAGGCCTCAACATTGAAGGCATGGTATTCCACTTTAGAGCTTTTCCAGCCTCTACTTTCCTTGTCGACTAAGCCGCTCAACCCCCACAAATTTGCAAATCCTATTGATATTTTAGAGATTGTAACTACAAGGTTTGCCGAGAAAAAAAATGCTTGTGTAAAGGCCATTATCTCCAAATTCCACTTGGACAACTTCTATTACCTTTCTTGCCGCTTGTTGGTTGAGAATAAGAAATGTAAGAAAAAAGTAGTTCAAGTTTCCACCAATCATTTTCGTTGCCCAAAGTGTTCTACTAATCTCTTAGCATGTGATTTTAGCTACATGCTTAAAATGGACCTACAGGACAACACTGGTGAACTTCTTAAAGTTACTACATTTGAAGGACCAACGAATGCTTTGTTGGGTGTTGGTGCAGAAGATTTTCAGCTTCTCCTAGTAGAGCCTGACGGAGCTAAACAAATTATAGATTGTGTTGTTGGTTGCCAATTCCTACTTAATCTTTCTATCAAGATGAATTCATTTTTTGGACAAGAAAGACACAACATTGTTGTTACGGCCATTCAACTCAATTAAAACATGCACTACACTCTTTTTTTGTATAATAACATAAGGATTTGTATGGCTCCTCTAATGTTATGTACCTCAAACAATGTAAATCTCACTTCTATCTATTGTATGTTTCCTTTTTTTCAAAGATGGGTAGCTTCATATAAACATATATAGGGATATGTTCCCCTATTTTTCCTATTTGCATGGTTAGCTTTTTACAATGTATTGCCTTCTTCAATTGTATATACTGATTATAAAGTTCTCTTCGAAGAAACACAATTTCCATTATGTTTATTACCTTGTTATTGGTTTCTTATATTTTGTACACATTAATGGCAATTGCCATGTTACAGTATTGCCTGTGCATACTTTTATATCTTCAATTCTCATGCTTCAAAATGTGATATATATTTACATGTGCATGATGTACAGATAGTTCAAAACCCTCAAATATTCAAGATTCCCTACAATGGAAGTAGAAGATGCAAGGATACTAGCGAAGCAAACCCATACAAATGAAATGTAGCATATACAATATCATGCAAGGAAAACTAATATTAACAAAAGAAGACGGAAAAATGAACATATCCTTCAGAATGAGGCCTCGACATCAACACTATCTCCTTCCAACAATGTCCCGTACCTTCAAACACTTGCCCCTCAGTCACAATATGGCGTACACCCCACCCCATCAACCCAGCTTTGTCCTCCTCTATGTTTCCCTAAAAATTATTACACTACTAGAGAAAATTTTAGGTCAAGGTTGGATAGCCTCTCAAAAATGTCAACATGCTTAGTTTCCATGGAAAAATATCTAGGCATTAAAACTAGGCAATCAAATGGAGTCCCTACTTGTTATAGATGCATATCAGAAAAATGGCCATCGTTTCTCTAAGTGGAACAACATGGACCCTGGTGATCAACCTGCTTGTTTGCAAAAACTAAGTCAAATTCAGGAGATGTTGATAGCAAGGGTTAGCCTAGTTCTTCAAGTAACATATACACGGGGGGGGGGGGGAACTAAAATATACTGGTCACACTATCTGCTTTCCACAAGATATTTCTAGCATAGTAACCTCCTTGTCTAGGCGTATAGATGAACTGGACATCATTATAGTAAACAAACAAAATGTTGAACAACAAAAGTATAGCTTCTATGTTAGTAGGTCACGTGTTCATGAGGCATTGACATATAAGCTCCAAAACAATCCATACTACAAAGATGTGCAGTTGAATGAGCATGCGTTGTTATCTTTGCCTCATGAATCCACTGATATTTCAGAACTTATATATGCAACAACTTCTAATCCTATTCCCACAAATCTAGAGTCCCTACAAACAAATTTTGATGAAACTAAAACAATAGAAAGTACAATCTCATTTGTAGCAAACCTACCACCATCACATAGAGAAATGGAAGAAGTGCGAGCCTACTTACAACTAGGGAATGGACAACAAGGTCCTACTATAGAATGGTCTCCCATTTCTTCCTCGCCAATAAATGAATACACCACTGAAGGCTTGTTTGCAATGGCATTCCCCACTCTGTTTCCAATTGGCACAGCCACCTTCAAGAAACACCACATGAAAGAAGTTAAGCTACAGGGCTAAAGCAAGAAACTCAGTCCACATGTAGGGGAAGTTGCGTGGGTAAAAAAATGCTGCTAGGAATGGGTGCCCGAACCTAAATGGGTACCCGTTTAGTAACGGGCACCTGAGCCTAAACGGGTACCCGTTTAGTAATGGGCACCTGAGCCTAAACGGGTACCCATTTAGCTTCAGGTACCTGTTTTCAAAAAAATTATATATTTTTAAAAAAGAGCCCTGCAGGCTCATTTTCTTCTACTCCAGCTGATAGCAACAGTGACAGTGAAAGATTCAGAATGAGTACACGTTGCTGAAGGCTAAACGAGCACAACACCAGAGATTTTTTTGCCCTCTCACCTCCTCCCGCCACCTCGTCACTACTGAGCTCCTCCAGGTTGGTTCTTGGCTAATTTTTATCTTGTTTTAAATGTTTTTTTTTCTAATTGTAGGATTAAAATGAAAATTAGGGTTTTACTTGTTATTATAGTTTTATGATTTTTTTGTGATTGTCTGTTACTGCAAACCCTAAAACTATGTTATTGTAAACCCTAAAACCATGTTACTGCAAACCCTAAAAAACCTAAACTATAAACCCTAAAAAACTAAATTATAAACCCTAAAACCATGTTGTACTACAAACCCTAAAAACCTAAACTATAAACCCTAAAAAACCAAATTATAAACCCTGAAACCATGTTGTACTGCAAACTTTAAAAACCTAAACTATAAACCCTAAAAAACCCTAAAACCATGTTGTACTGCAAACCCTAAAAACCTAAACTATAAACCCTAAAAAACCAAATTATAAAGTTTTAATTTTGTGTGGACTTATGATTCGAATGCATTCAACTTTTCAATGACTTCTAATGGGAACATAATAGCATTCAAAAGAAGCTTTATGAATTGAATTGTTGTGGTCAAACAAAATTTTATATTGAATTGACTTGAAATTCCAAACAAGCCACTCTTCCATCCTCCTAAAAATGCAAACTACTAATAAAAATATCTTATAATTACTTCACTATATATATCTTCATCATCATTTACTAGTATTCTATTTATGACCTCTATGTAACTGTTAATGTTTTTGAGGATCTCATAGTTTCATTTGAGTCCCATGCCATGCCCATTGACTACACAGTTCTCCATCTGTTATATTTTCTCCTCTTTAAGCATTATTTTCCTCCTATTAATTCCACTACAACCACTTTCATTATCCACATTTCTATTATCATTAGTCTTAATAGCATTATTTGTATTTATTACCTTATGCCATGTAGAATTCCATGATTTGTCCATGCTTGTATTTCTCATCTCACTTTCCTAATATCAAATCCCACTTTAGATTCCTATAGGCTTGTAGGTGAATCTTTCATGTTTTCATTCATCAAGTGTTGAGTTCCAAAGAGTTAGCTTACCATGAGCCACATTGAAAAGAAATACATTCTTCAAAAGTTATTAACTCATCTGCATGCATACCCATCTATCATGTCATTACTAGCCTAGTCTAATCTTTAGTGATGAGCCCTTGCATATTACTCTAGTTGCATGGGGTTAGACCTAGGAGGTTGTTAGCCCATGCCCCAAAGTGCAAATTTTTATTTTTCTTATGTGCCTTATTGCTTTGGTAAACCCTACATTGACAAGTGATTGGAAATATTATAATAGAGAAATGGGAAGAATACACTTGGCATGGGCTATCATGCACTTTTAAATTGTGATAAATAATGTGATAAATGATCAAAGGAAATAATCAATGATAGTTAAACAAACAAGACAATCAAAATATAAATTGACACCGGATTAGGAAAAAGTAAACTATAAATACAAGGGTTTAGATGCACTTGTAAGAGATGGTTACCACTACAAATGGACTCAAAATAAACATTAAATAATAAATTTTTGGGTGTGTTTAGAATAGTTTACTAATAACTTCTCTATCTAGAAACCAATCAAGACAAAAAGTAGAAGATGGTGCAAAATAGTAAAATATGTCACAATTGAGCTTAACTAAGCTAGAAGTAGGATAATAGAGAAATGGGAAGAATACACTTGGCATGGGCTATCATGCACTTTTAAATTGAGACAAATAATGTGATATATGATCAAAGGAAATAATTAATGATAGTTAAACAAACAAGACAATGGAAATAGAAATTGACACCGGATCAAGAAAAAGTAACCTATAAATACAAGGGTTTGGATGCACTTGTAGGAGATGGTTACCACTACAAATGGACTCAAAATAAACATTAACTAATAAATTTCTGCACATGTTTAGAATAGTTTAGCTGCAGCAAGTTAGAGCTAAAAGTCATATGGATTATGAAGTGTTGAGTTCACAAATAGCCAACTGTAGAATTCAAATGAAACACATAGAAGATAAGATTGATCTTGTCAGATCTGATGTTCAACATGTTACTGAGAATATTGTACAAATCAAGGATTCTGTAGTCCAGGAATCCTCCTCTATTCAAACATTGGTTAGCACTATTCAGGTATAGTCTCAGCAAAGGAAAATATTAAATTTTCCATCTAGTGCCCAAGGTTATTTACAGGCCCAGTATGAAGGTCCTAAGATGAAGGTTCATCCTAAACAGCCTGTAATAGAAAAGATATTTGATCCCTCAACTGGAAGACTCAGAGAAACCACTGAGGCAGAACAAGCAGCCGGTAAGTTTCAAATGGCCTGTGGCAATGGAACTAATCCTAATGGTTCTAATCCAGTTGACCCATTTAAGAATGTTCAGTCTTATAAATCAGATACTCCTCCTTTAGTAAATTTTGATAGCTTTGAGGAGCTAGAAAATATGAGAGCCATTGATACTATGCGTGCCTGGATCACTAATTATATGTCAACCAATGCTGGAGTTGATGAAGCTCAAGTGATCAAGCAAGCTTTCAATTCCATGACTGGACTAGCTAGAAATGTGTGGGATCAGCTTGAGAATGGGTACAGAGAAAACTTGATAAACAGAGGAACAGATCAACTATGTGCACAGTTGACTCGTCTGTTTGTTGGAAAAACAGACACTAGAGAAAGACTTGCCTATAATAAGTTTATGAGAGGCAAGTGTAAAGATTTAAAATGTTTTAAAGAATATTGTGAAGACCAGTATAAAAACCTGTATATCTCTGGACATGAACAAAATCAGGATTTTATGTTTACCAGCTTCTTGAAAAGTTTTGGTCCTGATTTACATGATTTTTATCACAAGAAAGTTTTAGAAAATATAGTTCATGAAGGTACAGAGTTAAAAGAACTGACTTTTCCCCAATTAGTTCAGTTCCTGGTCGAGATTAATGAAGAAATATGTCAAGAGACACAGAAAAGGAAAGAGATAAAAAAGGTAAAGCCTATAATCTCCTCTTCTGTCTGTTATTAGTTTCTACCTTCTTCACAGTATGACAAATGTAAAACCTGTCACTCACAGTCTTCTTCTAAAAAGAAATATATTGATAAAGACAAGTATTATAAGAAGAAGAAAAAGAAACAATATAGTAAGTATCCCTGCAAGAAAGGATACTTCAGGAAGAAGGACAAGAAAGGCTCTGGTAAAAAATGGGAACCTACCTGTTACATTTGTAAAGGGAAACACTATGCAAACAAATGTCCAGATAGACATAAGAAGAAAAATAAAGGAAAGGTTTGAGCAGCCAGAGAAGCTAGAATTGACAATGATGAATATGAATTCATCAATGAATATACCTCTGATTCTGATGATATCATCCTTTCTGATTTATCAGAAACTGAATCAGAAGAGGCTGAGTTTTTGTCAGCCACTGAGCAGGCCAATGTTAATCTGATCACTAGTCACCCTCAGGTGTCTGACTCTAGTGATTCTGAAAATTCTTTTTTTTGTATGATGTTTCATAGCAAAAATACAAAAGCAGAACTGGACAAGACCATTGAAGAAATTGTCCAGCTTGAAAGTAGAATTCATGAGATGAATATGGGACCAAAAACATGGAGAAAGCTGACTAATAAATTAGAACATCTTAAGTCAAGAAAATATTTTCTATTAAACGAAAATGAGCCTCCTAAGCCCATTATCAGAAAAACTCCTATGCTTAATTATTCACCTAGGCCAGCCTCACCTATTGAATCTATTATGCCTATAGCACAACGCAGTATTGAGATTTCTCCCTCTGCAGGAAGCATGGCTAGAAGGTTATGGATAAGACAACGAAAGATTTTCTTGGAAAAGGTCATTCAGCAAGCCTATTCTGAAATAACAGAAATAGAGGAAGAAGAAAATATTAATCTAGTTGAAGAAATGGAAAAATCTCCTGAGCTAGATAGATATATCAATCAGTATAATTCTTCTTCAAAAATTCAGTTGCCTGCAGAAGTAACTCCTCAGGAAGAACAATTGTTCCAATATAATTCTCCTATAAAAGAACTTCCTCCTCTAGAAGAACCATGGTTATGTGAAGAACAATCCTTCACTCCACAAAGACCAGAACCTATTTCCAGTCCTAGTCTGATTGATACTACAATCCCATACATCGAAGAAGGTGGTAGTAGTTCTTTTCGAACTGCTCAAATAGTATACACTACAACTTGTCCAGGTGTGATTCTGAATATTCACCCTGTAGGAATTAAGATGTATGCACTTGCATTCTTATGGGATATAGGAGTTGATATTAATCTTGCTAGATATCAGTGTTTTCCAGCAGATCTTTGGATAAAGGGAACTACAGAAATTGAATTTGGTAAAGGCAAATTTGTTTCACAATTAGTTTGCAAAGTTCCTATTCCACTAGGAAAAGATTTCTTTGATGAATTAATTTTGTTCACTATGAAGTGAATAATTATGATGGTGTCATTGGTAGCAGAACTATGCAAAGTTGGGAACCCATCATTATGGATTCTATGTTCATCACTCTACTAGGGACTTTTCAAATGCCTCGTCTCCATCAGAATGTGGCCTTCACCAAACAAATTGTCATTGAGAAAAAGAAGAAAAGGACAAATTCTATCTGGTTAACACAATAGATCAAAGCGTCAGCTACAGATTTGGAACAGCTCAAGGCAGCCTATGCATAGACTGTGATGACAAAAGACCTGAAGAAGCAGAAACAGACCCTCACCTGTTCTCTTCCTCTCAAGAAAGATGCTTCAGGTAATGACATTATTCCAAAAGCCAAATTTAACTATTTTTTAATGAGCATGGCCGAGGTTAAGCTTTGTCGCAAAGAAATTGCTGAATTATTGTCCTTAGATATTATTCAAAGATTTAGCTCTCCTTTCTCTTGTCACGCCATGTATGTTCCTAAATTTGATGAACATGGTGTTGAACTTACGGAGAATAGACTGATGGTTAATTATAAGCCACTAAATGAATGTCTTGTTGATAACAAGCATCCTCTTCCTAGTAAAGACCACATATGGCAAGCTATTCAGGGTAGTAATATATACTCTAAATTTGACTTAACCAAAGGATTTTGGCAGATAAAGATGGAACCGACTGACATCTACAAAACAACCTTCTCAGTTCCTCAAGGTCTTTTTGAATGGAAGGTTCTGCCATTTGGTATCAAAACTACACCTTCTATTTTCCAACAAGCTATGGATAAAATATTTTATAAATTTGCTAAATTTATCCAACCATATGTTGATGATATTCTTGTGTTCAGCCAAGATATGAAAAAACACATCGACCATCTACAGGTCTTTCTGCAGATTTGTCAACAACATGGATTGGCCATCAATCCTACCAAATCTCACTTTTCTCAGCGTGAGATTGTTTTCATTGGCATCAAGCTTCTCCCAAGGGGAAAATGGAAGCACAACTCCACATTTTGACCAAGATTCAGCATCTACAGGTCACTACTGTTAAAGAATTACAGTGTTTTCTTGGCCTAGTCAATTACATTGCTAGATTCTATAGTAAGCTAGCAAAAGACAGAAAAGATCCCAATGCCTTGTTAGGAAAGAATCCATCACCATGGACTGGTAAGCATGATGCCTTAATTAAACACATTAAGCAAAAATGTTTAGACCTACCACCTCTTAGACTTCCAGGTCCAGGGTTCAAAATTATTGAGACTGATGCTAGTGAATATGCATGGGCAGGTGTTCTAAAGGAATAGCTAGAAAATGGAAAAGAAGAAATTGTGAACTGAATTATCACAGCACACATAAGGAAATCCTAGCCGTAATTAATACTTTAAAGGCATTTCAAATGTTTGTTGCTGATAAGAAGTTTCTAATCAGAAGTGATCTGCAGAATCTGAAAGGGTTTTTTAAGAAGGAATCCAAAGATAAGGTAGTCCGTGGATGACTATTAAGATGGGCTCAATTCCTGAATACATTTGAGTTTGATATTGCTCATCTTCCTGGTTCTGCTAATATATTTGCTGATTTTCTATCTAGAGAAGGACATAAAGCTCTCCCCATTGAACATGATGATCTTGTTGCTCCACCACCGATTAAAGGACAAGTCAATAAAGTCCTTGCTCCTCCTAAAGGAAGAGTTTATGTGGTTAAAATTTGAGAACATCGGTGGTATGAACCCAGTTGCATGGAATGGAGTACGAATCCCTTTCCTATGAGGGATAGGCATAATTTCTATATGGCTAATGACTTTTTGCATGACAGGTTCAGATGTCTTGTTGCTGCTCAACAATTGACTCAGAGTGGACTATGGACAAATCATCCGTTCTTTGAAATGTTAGCCTTAGCGGAAGACATTGATCCTGAGATTAAAGTGGTATTACAAAATTGGTGTGATGATAACAAGTAGCTTCCCATCTGGTTTTGCAACCTGATAATCATCCAACCAGATCGATGGTTAGAACATGAAGGTGGAAAGAATCTCATTCGAGGTCTTTTTCAAGGACCAAATTATGTAGTAGCAGAGATGGATTTTCAAGGAACATCCTCTTTTTCTAGATGTTTGTTCAAACTCACATTTGCATCCTACACTGAGAATTTAATTATTAGACATATGATGCAGACTTATGGACCATCTGGTTTTGGCTCAAGATTTCAATATTGGAATATGACAAGTAAGCTACATCATCTCTATGTCTCCAAAATGCCTTTATGGATTCATACGAAAACCTACCGCATAGATCAAACCAATGCCACGTCAATCAATCATGGGATGTTTGGGGCACATAAGCTCAAAGTTCTTAGCATAATGTGGAAAGAAGATCCTAAGGTCCCTTTTCCACCTGTTGATCCTTCTCAACCCTCCGGATCTCAATCTCATTGGGGAATCTTGCCAGGTTGTACTCCTCATCCTGTTTGGGAATAATGTGACCATTGTCGCTATGAAGAACGTGCTAGAGAATATCCTCCCGCTAAGGTCGACCCATCCACTAAGGGAAAGACCAAAGATCACCGCGCACCTGGCTGTACTCATGAGCCTCAACAGTTTTGTGAAGGGTGCATTGATTTCACCCCTATGGAATCTAGTGACACAAGCACGAGCTAGTGGACCAGGCATGTTGGCTACTAAAAGAATCTATCCCTTCATGAAAAAA
Source organism: Cunninghamia lanceolata (assembly GCA_027924645.1). Taxonomy (NCBI): domain Eukaryota; kingdom Viridiplantae; phylum Streptophyta; class Pinopsida; order Cupressales; family Cupressaceae; genus Cunninghamia; species Cunninghamia lanceolata. The sequence goes on from BSBN01000726.1 coordinate 5,202,792, forward strand.
GATAGACGTGGCCGACACCATGGTAAAAGGGGCAAGTACATGCACCTTAACATGTACACGGGTTACCCTTCCCGTGATCAAAAAGATGTTTTGTACAAAGTGGTTGTCGTTGTCTGTTCCCTTTTATCTTGTTTACAGGTTATTTGGTCCCACCATGAGGAATCTTATCCTCACTTGGGTAATCCTCCGGATAAGGGTTGCACGTGTCCGTTTTGTAGTGATGGATTTCAAATTTCAATACATTTTATTGAAGTAAAAGATCAGTCTCGGTGGAGCCAGTTTCCTATAAAAGGAAGACCCCGAGAACGCTTCAAGCAAGCATTATTGGAATTTAGAAGTCTTTTAGAGTTGAGTCTAGAAAGTCTTAGAGTGTCAGAGTACCATTATCTCTAGTTTGCTCCTTTTAGTTTTCATGTTTAGACTTTGTTGTGATGTTCACAACACGCCCCATTATGCTCCTTAGCAAAATGGGGACCCCTGCTGATGTCTTGCTTTTTGCTTCTGCTTGTGTTTTTTCTGCTTTCTGGCGGTCTGGTAAAAATGAAGGTCAGGTGCATCATCATCATGATATATGATAAGGTAGGTCATCATCATGAGGTCTGTTTGTCAAAGTTCATATTTTGTTTCTGTGACCTCATATTTTAAAAGAGCTTGAAATTTCATGCAGGTTTGCCTTTTACTTCACTTGAAAATTCGTCCATATGTGGAAGTTATGCACGGTCAAAGTCTTGGTCAAACCTGATATTCGCAGGAGGATCATCATGATCTTGGTCTATCACCCGCTAAAAACCATGCAGTCGCAATATCCGGACGTCAATTTTAGGTGGTAGTACCCTTCACCCGTCAAAAGGCCTTGTGCGCATTATGCAGCATCATGATTTTCTTAGGAGCGTCATATGTTATAAACTCAGTTTTGGTTGCATGATGATCATCATCATCATCATATTTTAAACGCACCCCCCTGACAATATCCTGAGGTTCAAATATCATGATGACATCGGCTTTAAGTCAAGGTAAGTTCCCCCCGTCGAGCGGTCTTTGTATCGCGAGCATCATCATGATATCCTTGCATCGCCTGATCTTAAAATATCATGCTGATGGTATAAGATCACCCTGACTTAACAAATTCATCATCGGCATATTTGCATGCGCACGTTCAAATCCTATCGCAAGGTCGTCATCATGATATTTGCTGAAGTTTGAAATATGATGATGACGGCTTCTTGATCATCATCCTGATCTTTCACAGGACATTCGCTGAAATTCGCTAAGTAATGAAGACATCATCATGATATATTCGAAGGAGGATCATCATCTTCATATCCTCCTGATCTTCTTTAGCGAAGTATCCTGATGATCACCCTATCTATTCAGAGTGGTCGATATTACATTTCTCAACAGCATCATCATATTTTGCAATATCACCCTAGCGCATTTATCATGATGACCTTAACTCATCCTTGTGCTTCGAAGACAAAATATCATGATGACGTCATCATGATAAATCGATGAGGAGGGTCATCATCATCATTTTTTATCCTGTCCTGATTGTCAAGATCATCATGATCTTGTTTGTTCGCCTGATATTTCGCAAAGTCCTCCTGCCGATGAAATACAACCTTTTGCAAGTATCCTGATGATCCTCATCATGATCATTTTTTCCCTTCGGCAGGATATTTCTCAAACATGACCCGGTTGGCGAAATATCATGATGACGTCACGTTTTAAGTTTAACGAAGGCTCCGAATATCATGATGACGTCATCCCGATCTGAATAACGAAGAAGAAAATATCCTAATGATCATCATCATCATTCTTTCTTTCAACAGGATATTTTCCGAAACCCGATCTGGTTCGCGAAATATGATGATGACGTCTTATTCCAAGTTCGACAAAAGCAATTATGATGATGATCTTCATCATGCTGATTTTTTCTCGAGAGGGTTACCTTGGCCGCGAAGGGGTCATATTCACTTCATCATCCTGATCATGCTCCTTAGGTGACCCGATATCACAAATATCCCCCTGATCTTAACCGAACATGATGATGACGTCATCCTTAGCATTTCAATGAAGCCCGAATATCATGATGACGTCAGCATCATCTTCCTTTCCTCGGCAGCATGATTATATTCATATCCTCCTATTCTTCTTTAACATGATGATGATGATGTTGTTGTTCTTTTCTCCAACATGCAGAAGCGGAATATCATGATGATGAGGTATATCGACTAACCTGTTTTTTGACGCACCGACAGCGAATATCATGCCGATGGGCGGGAAATGAGGCGGTGGAGTTTTAAAGTGTTTTTTTTGGCGCCTCTGGCATTTTTCGGTCAGCGATGGTTGACCCGTGTAGTTTAAGCAGTCTGAACGCGTTTTAACGCGTTTTTGAGCGATTTTCTGATCCGATTTTCTCCATTTTGCACAGTCACCATGATTTGAACGCTTATTTTAATTTCCTGCTGTTTTTATGTGATAAATGTGAAACTTATTGCTTGTCTTGTCTTGCAGGCTTGCAGTTGAGGAAGCAGCTGGAAAGTCAATACAGTGACCTCATGGAGGAAGAAGATCTGATCTCAGGAGCAGGAAGATAAGGATGAAGTGCAAAAGTCAAAGCCATTCAAGTGAAGAGGAAGGTCGCAGCTGGAGGTATTTCTGCAAAAGACAAACAGAAGTTATTACCCAGCTGCTGGAACTTCTCAGAAGGGGCAATATTTCGCCTAGATTTGACCACTGCTCTGAGATATTTTTGAGAACTAGTTCACCTGCATTTATTGCTGTAACCAAAGGTTTGAACCAGGGGTTTAGTTAGGTTTTTACTGTAGTGAGGACAATCAGAATGTCTTTATATTGTGCCTCTCTACACTGTAATACTTTACAACAGGGATTTTTAGGGCCTACAACAGAGATTCTAGGAAAATACAGCAAGTTAGCTTAGCATAGTTTAGAGTAGAAGAAGGAGGTCGCCTGTTTGTCTGCAGTAAGGTGCGCGTGGAATGTCTGGCTGCCTTACTGTATCTGTAAAGCTTGTAAGTTCTCTGTAGTATGATCAATGAAACTAAGAGTCATTCTTACATTGTAAATCATGTATGGCTATTCGTTTCTAATGCAATAGAATCTGGAGTTCTGCATCTATCTTCTGAGTGTTCTCCTGCTCTTCTTTGTGTTTTGAAATATCTTCTTTGAGAGCTTGCAATTTTAAATGTATGTTTGTGAAAATGCTCAGAACTTACATTTAGGGTTTTTACTGTGGATTTGATCAAACTACTGTGGTATTTACATAGTGCATAACAGAAACACTTAGATCCTTCTGTAGATTAAATGAGGCATAGTTTAGATCTTTCTAACTTTTCCCAACCCATCTGAAATATTTAGCTGAAAACGTAGAAATCTAAAGGAAATTGTCTCAAATTTGAAGAAGCATGCATAACAGAGCTATAAGTAGACAGTTTTCATAAATAGATAAAGAAGAAAGCTGCAAAAAATCCAAGAAAACCCTCTGAAACTTGCAGCCCGGTATCACTTGTATGCAAATGAACAGAATACTTGTTGAAATCTATGACCTCTTTGCATATTCTTAGTCCAGTAAACCACAAAACAAACCTAAACTACGTAAGGCCCCTTGAACATTACAGCTTCACATTGACCAACTGAACTTGACCAACCGAACCATTGTAGACTTGGGATTAGTTGAATCACCAAATGATTCCTTCTTGTCTTTCAAGTATAGTTTCAGTTCATTTTATGTGAATTTTAACTTATTGTTATGATTGCATCAAAACAATCATCAACAGTTTTCTGGCGCTAGAAGGAGGGCTAGAAGGCTGTATATCGCAATCATCAACAGACTTGTTCTTTATCTGGTAGGAAGAGTTTAAAGCTTTAATGCTGGTAATTCATCTAGCTCTTCCGGTTTAAGCTCCTCTTTCTACATAGATGTCAAGCCTATGACAGCACGCATTGTAATATGATGATGTAATGATTCTGAGTTATGATAATAAATATTTCGCATCTGTGTTCATTGTCATTTGTAGCTATATTGTGAAAAGTTTGTATCAGAGCCACATAATAGTAACATCTGTGAAAATAGTCTTAGTTTTGCTGTAACTTATACAGTCTTTGCGTGACTATATCTGTTCTAGAAAATGTTAAATCTTTCCATGTATGTATTGCTCTCTATATAGCTCTCTGTATTGCTCATACTGTCACTTTGTGTCATAAGTCCTATTTGTAAGTCCCACTTCAAGCCGTGGTAGGTGTTTAGGGCAATCAAGGCAGTTATCTGGTATTTCAAGCGCAGATTTGAGCATAGATTTGAGCACATACAATGGATCATGCATCAACTTCTGGAGCTGAGATGGCACCCAAAGATCACACTAAGGATCGGCAAGCTGAGGTTAGTTTTACAAATTTCTTCCCAGACTCTGAACAAACGTTTTCATTACCTGCTGAGAATAGTAATGTAATATATGAGCTATCTTCGTCTGGTAATAAGTTTGAGAATGAAGAATTTAGAGTCCCTATGATCAAACCCTCTGAGATATACAAGGATATACCTAACAGTCTAGTGTCCATGATAACTCAATCTTGAGGTTTAAAGAATTTCTTTGGATATACTTCTTAGCAGAAATGCCATATTGCTTCTTTGCAACACACAGTCACAGGAGGATCTGAAGGATCCTTGAATCTGTTCAATGATAAAGCAATTGCCAAATTTGCCAGTCAAGCTAGAGCTAGTCTTGCTAATCCACAGTACATCCACTTGTCCTATGTAAGAATTGGTGTAATTGGACATTGTAGGAAGGGTCTTCCTATAATTATGATGATGATGTTAAAGGACTCGAGGTTCTTTAAGACATCACATGCTTTGCTTGGATGTGCATGTGACTCTATGTCAGAAGGTCCTATTTATTTAGATTGTCTGTTAGATTTCCCAGTCAGCCTTAAAGACAGCAACTTGAATAAAGTCCTTAACTATGAGTTTAATACCATGAATCTGTTTATGAAGGACAATTCTGTTGACCATTCCCTTATCTTCTTAGTACACTATCATCTGTATAACAAAGTCATCCCTCTAATGATGAATCCCAGATGAGCCCAGGGAATAGAAGGCTTTTCCACAATATGGAAATCTACTTCAGAACATACCCAGTTAGTAGCCCCAAAAATTGTCAAGCACAAAGACAATAAATTACCTGAAGAATGGGCTATCTCACTATGGGATAAGGACCACAAGCCTACTGAACAGAAACCTCCGCAGTTGCAGGGAGTTTCCCTCGAAGAAATAGATGACCGAGCGGTTATTCGCTTCTCCTCTGAACATCCTTCGTCCATGAGAAAGGAAAAAACATTTACCCATAATAACCCTTTGCCATCTGTGTATAGTAGATCACAGAGTGTTCGTCTTGAGCCTTCTAAAGGCTTTGAAAGTTTATTTCAAATCCCTATTCCTAAGAAATCTATACAAAATACCCCTGGTGCAAGTACTTCCAATGCACCTGTGTCAAATCCATGTCCCCATGACCAATATTCTGCTTTGGACAATGGATATTTTAAGTGTGAAAAATGTTCTTTCATATTCCATCCACCATCTGGAAAAGTTAATATGCTGTCTGGAAAACTTGCAATTTTACCAGAACAAGATATTAAAGAAAATACTGATAAAGCTATTTCTACACCTTCTGGATCCTATACTGTGCCCGGAACTATTCCACATTTTAAAGATTTTATGTTGAAAGATTTGTCTGGTCAATATCAAGCTAATTTCTGGCCTCTACATGTTACCCCTATAGGAGAAGTTCAGGGATCCAGTCAGAGTAGAAGATCATGTAAAATAGTAAAATATGTCACAATTGAGCTTAACTTAGAAGCTAGAAGTAGAATTAATAGAGAAATGGGAATAATACACTTGGCATGGGCTATCACGCACTTTTAAATTTGGACTATATAAGGTGTCAAAATGTTTCAATTATAATTTTGAGAAAAATGATGATAGGACAAGGTTGTTAGGTAGAGTGACACCTTGGGTGTCACATGGCCCTCTCCTAGTACCTTGGTGTATGACTATGACCTAGAAGGCAACCTTATCCACTATGTGAAAATGATCTAAAGATTTAGACATAGCTTCATCTTGTGATTTTTTACATAACTTCCTCTTGGTAATTTGTGAGATCTTTTTTCTAATTATTCCATATTTTATCTATAAATACCAATTCTATAGTTCAGAAACCCTCTAAAAAATGGTTAAAGAGGACATTTGAAGTAGGAAGGAGAATATAATATTTTAGGGAAATGTTGGATTCATTTAAGGAGACATTGGTATGAAAAACTAAAGCTAGGTTTAAACCAAGGTTTGAAGGAGAAAGAGGGAATTTAGGAGATGGAAAAATAAGACTCAATGAAAAAAAGTAAAGGGGAATAATATGGATATAGAGAGGACTAATATGGGAGAAGAAAAGAAATAATATGAAAGATACTTGATGAAAAATAAAGTAGAAATGAGAATCTAAAATGAAAAATTGAGGAAAGAAAATGGTTTAGAAAGAGGTAAGTCCAGAAGGAATGTGGGTTTGAAAAGGGAAGATAAAATGTATAATAGAGGAAGAAGTTAAAACCATGAAATATAGGAAACACTAACATTCCTTCACTTATTCAAGAAAGATGGCTCCAAAATAGCAATCAAGTGGAAACTTCACAATTTTTCTATGTTCAAATGGGGAGAGGGAGGCCTATTTTATATATTTTCATACAAAATAGAAGTCCAAATAATGTGATAAATGATCAAAGGGTTAGATTTAATGTGATAAATGATCAAAGGTAATAATCAATGATAGTTAAACAAACAAGACAATGGAAATAGAAATTAACACCGGATTAGGAAAAAGTAAACTATAAATACAGGGGTTTAAATGCACTTGTAGGAGATGGTTACCACTACAAATGGACTCAAAATAAACATTAACTAATAAATTTTTGGGTGTTTTTAGAATAGTTTACTAATAACTTCTCTATCTAGAAACCAATCAAGACAAAAAGTAGAAGATGGTGCAAAATAGTAAAATATGTCACAATTGAACTTAACTTAGAAACTAGAAGTAGGATAATAGAGAAATGGGAAGAATACACTTGGCATGGGCTATCATGCACTTTTAAATTTGGACTATATATGGTGTCAAAATGTTTCCATTATAATTTTGAGAAAAATGATGATAGGACAAGGTTGTTAGGTAGAGTGACACCTTGGGTGTCACATGACCCTCTCCTAGTACCTTGGTGTATGAGTAGGACCTAGAACCTGCAACCTTGTCCACTATGTGAAAATGATCTAAAAATTTAGACATAGCTTCATCTTGTGAGTTTTTGCATAACTTTCTCTTGGTAATTTGTGAGATTTTTTCTAATTATTCCATATAAATTATCTATAAATACCAATTCTATAGTTCAGAAACCCTCTAAAAAATGGTTAAAGAGGAACGTAGGAAGGAGAATATAATATTTTAGGGAAATGTTGGATTAATTTAAGGATACATTGGTATGAGGCATCATCATTTGATCATATTATATGATAAACTTGTGCATGTTTAATTTTCAAGTATTACTTACTCTCTAAATTCATGGATATTTTAAACTAAATCATTTATAGATCTATTAGATTAAGTTTAAATTTATTGATATTTGTTTGTAAGTTTTCAATATGTATATATTTGTGAAATTATACATTTGTAAGTTTTTTATATGAATACATATTTGGAAATTTGCAGGAGACATCTAATGGATGACCAGAGTCTAGATGAATTTTTAATAGATGACACTCTTTATGAAAACCCCCCACCCCATGATCCACCTCAAAACTCCCCACCCCCTCCACCTCAAAACCCCTCTTCCCCTCCACCTCAAAACCCCCCACCCCCTCCATTTGATGAGGCCCAATTGCGGCAAAACATTAATGAAAATATTAATGCAATTGAGGAGAAAATTAATTTGATTAATAATCAACCTCACTTGATGCCTCCTAATGTGGTTTGGTTTGCATCTTCGATGCAAACCATTATTGATTCTGTTAGGTCTATCGATGCAAACCTAAATAGATTTTAGCTTTGGCGGGAGGAGAGGAGGCAATTCTATGTGGATGGTCTTTCATATAAAGACATCCATGACCTCCACATAACAAAACAAACATTAGCCCAATTTTTTTGTCACCCAAAAACTAATCAACCTATAGCTGCAACAAAAAAAAGGAATATCAATTAAGTAGTGTACGCATGAGGGGATTTTGAGACATTTTTGGGATTGGTGGTGGATGGTGTTTGATCACCCACCACATGCTAATTGTGAGGTACCGCTATATGTTTTGAGAAAATTATGGGTGGAGTTTCAATTGGGTCAAAAATCTAATTATTTTGATATGAGAGAATTTTAGGGTGTTGGTTGTGGCATGCCACAACACAGACCAGGGGCATGAGTTGACCCCAATCGACCTGTTCCTCCTGTTCCTATGGTTGCTCCTATTGTGCCCACGATTCCTGCACCTATTCAGCAGCAGGCAGTTTTGTTGACATTAGGAGCATTGAGTAGACTCTCAGGCAATCTCACTGAAGAAGTTGCCCACATGGCAGCTGAACTCAGTGGTGGAGAGTATCATGGAGGAGTTAATGCATCTTATCATAGAGCCTTAGGCATGTCAGGGGCACATTTGTGTACAAATTGCAATCAACCATGTTATGGTCCTGCTCCTACATCCACATCAGATGCAACTATAGCAGGAGTGGAGTCATACTTGGATCTACTATATTCAGATGATAATCCTACACAGGTACATTGACCACATTTTATTAAATATTTCAAGTGCATAATTTGAACGTAGATCAAAATTTATATAAATAATTTAATGAATTAATATATAATTGTGAACTATTTGTTGTACAGATCTCAAGTCGCTCTAGGGCCACATCATGATTTGATACATTGAGTTTTGCATCAACAACTGTAGAGATTGGCACACCTTACGGGGTAAACCAATATATCTTAACCCTAAAACCATATGTATCTACTTCTAGTTTAAATTTTCTTCTTGAAAATTATCAATATTATATTTTAAATTAATAAGTGTATAAATAAATAAATAACTATATGTACATGTATGTGAAACACTACTATTGCAGCGAGGCTCAGGTCATGTGGCAATTCCTATGTTTGATCGGCCACATGGCTCAGGTGTTATGCCTAAGTATTCCCTGGTGTGTGTTTTAAAAAATTGTACTAAATTTGTACTAAGTTTCTTTTCTGAGTTTATATAAATTTATATATACACCCATACATATGTAAGTGTAGGATGATAGGAGTGAGACTATTGGTCAGGTTGCTAGTCAGGGACAAATGCATGAGCCATCTACACATTTTGAGGTCTTAAACTTTACTAAATTTTCTATGTGCAATTTATAGATCTTTATATGCTAAATAAATTCTAACTTATTTCAAACTTGCTTTATTTGAAATTCTAGCAATTAGCAGGTCAAACTTTTGGTCAAGAAGATGAAACAATTATACCATCTATACAACAAAATGTGGAAGTACATGAGCATGATTGCATGGTATTTTAAATGCACACTTTAAAGCCTACATTTAAATATTTAATTTCATATGTCATTTTAAAAGTTTTAAAATTTGATTGCAAGTTTCTTTCTCTTTTGTACAGCATGAGGTAGATCCATCTATTTCATGAGGAAGAAAGAGGCCTCTTTCAGATTTGAACTTGAGTGATGATCATCCCTGACATAGAGTTTTATTTCATAGACTGAATTGTATGATGTGCACATTATTTTTTATATATGCCATGCTGGGACTTTGACTATATATGTCGAACTTGCTATTACATATACTTCTAGATATATTTCAGTGTTTTATGAACTATGATTTGTATTTATTTATATGCTGATGATGAGTAGATGTTTTAAAGTACACATTTCATGGGTCCTACCTATATTTTATAGTATTTCATGGACTTATCTAGATAGATCTACATGTATATATTATTGAGTATATATGCTTGAATGTATTTTAGTATGGTAGATAATATGTTAAATATGCTTCATTGTAGAAGATTTCTCACAATTTGAAATTATTCAAGAAATAGCATTCAATTCTTGTAGAAAAACTAACTCTTTTAAAGAAGAAACTAGAAGGAAATTCATTTGAATCTTATCCACACAATATAAGCTACAAAAAAATTTATCACAATTTGAAATTATTCAAGAACTATTCAATTCTTGTAGAGAAACTAACTCTTTTAAAGAAGAAACTAGAAGGAAATTCATTTGAATCTTATCCACATAATATAAGCTACAAAAAAATTTATCAAAATTTGAAATTATTCAAGACTTGTAGTATTCAATTCTTGTAGAGAAACTAACTCTTTTAAAGAAGAAACTATAAGGAAATTCATTTGAAACTTATCCACACAATATAAGCTACAAAAAAATTTATCACAATTTGAAATTATTCAAGAAGTAGTATTCAATTCTTGTAGAGAAACTAACTCTTTTAAAGAAGAAACTAGAAGGAAATTCAAATCTTATCCACACAATATAAGCTACAAAAAAATTTATCACAATTTGAAATTATTCAAGAAGTAGCATTCAATTCTTGTAGAGAAATTAACTCTTTTAAAGAAGAAACTAGAAGGAAATTCAAATCTTATCCACACAATATAAGCTACAAAAACATTTATCACAATTTGAAATTATTCAAGAAGTAGCATTCAATTCTTGTAGAGAAACTAACTCTTTTAAAGAAGAAACTAGAAGGAAATTCAAATCTTATCCACACAATATAAGCTACAAAAAAAATTATCACAATTTGAAATTATTCAAGAAGTAGCATTCAATTCTTGTAGAGAAACTAACTCTTTTAAAGAAGAAACTAGAAGGAAATTCAAATCTTATCCACACAATATAAGCTACAAAAAAATTTATCACAATTTGAAATTATTCAAGAAGTAGCATTCAATTCTTGTAGAGAAACTAACTCTTTTAAAGAAGAAACTAGAAGGAAATTCATTTGAATATTATCCACACAATATAAGCTACAAAAAAATTTATCACAATTTGAAATTATTCAAGAAGTAGTATTCAATTCTTGTAGAGAAACTAACTCTTTTAAATAAGAAACTAGAAGGAAATTCAAATCTTATCCACACAATATAAGCTACAAAATTTTTTATCACAATTTGAAATTATTCAAGAAGTAGAATTCAATTCTTGTAGAGAAACTAACTCTTTTAAAGAAGAAACTAGAAGTAAATTCAAATCTTATCCACACAATATAGGCTACAAAAAAATTTATCACAATTTGAAATTATTCAAGAAGTAGCATAATTTCTCAAGTGAGGGTTGTGGTGATCAGAAACTTAGCACTTGCAATTAATACATCTTACGAAAATCCACTTTCAATTATGCTTTGATGGATTCTCATATGTACATGTGAATTTATCTAATGTGTAGATAATTTTTTCCAATTTTTGAATAGATAGTATATATACCTTATCAAGGCCCCTTCATTTTTCCTATTTTTGACAATCTATTTTCCACTCTTTCCAGAACTTCTAGTTTGATGTGTTTAGCTTTAGTAGCCTTCTCCAAGTGATCTCCTATTGTATTTATACGTTCTCTTGAGATCTTCTCTTTTATACCTTATTGGTTGACAATGTTGGTACATTAATCGAGCTTATAATGATTACTCAGAATGTTTCTAGTGCTAGGGAATTAATAGATTTTTGAGATTCCTTTTGCCATATGTAGATTCTTGTCTTGGTTTGATTGGCCATTCTCTTAGTAGTTCTATTGAGTGGGTATTAGGGATTATCTTCAAGTTCTTAATAACATCTTTGATTGGTCATGAAGGAAAGTGGCTATTAAAGGGATTGTTATGACAATCATATAGGTGTTTGGATGACCACTTATGCATTTTACAGTCCTCTCTTGTTTCATTAGGACAATCCTATGAATGGTTTGGTAGCCTCTTATGAATTTCATCAAGGCCACTTGTTGCCATAAATACATGTTTATCTAACTCTAGCAAATGACCATTTAGAATGATATAAGATCATCAATCATTGTGAAAACCTCTTGACTAACATGATTACTTTATTGTTTCATGAGTGTCCTATTTGTTTCATGACTATCCTAAATTTGTTTTATTATTGTCATATGGATTTTTGCAATGGACTTTAGTTGATATAACCTCATTATAACTGATTTTTAGATTTGAATTACTCTTATGAGAACATCTCAATGATTTATGACAGTCTAGATTGGATACATGGCAATAATCTTCCTGCATGACAATAATCTTCTATTTGCTATGACAATGAGTAACCTTTATGGTAGTCATTTAGTTTGAAATAATGACTATTTAATACCTTACCTATGCATGATAACCCTCATTATTACCTTAGCAGTCCTAAATAACTCTACAACACCAATGACTACACCTAGGTAATATGATAGCACAGTCCCATATTTATTAGTGATAGCATTAGACTATTCAAGACAATGATTGAGGGATATAGAGGAGGACCATGGCATTCATAAAGGTGATATTAAACCATGTTTCAAATATGCAAACTATCATAGGACTATTTCTCGTTAACTATCATGACACTACTTTTCAACTTTTGTGCATTTAAATAATATAAAATAAATGCTAAATCAACACATCTCAAAACATAGATAAAGTGGGTACAAAAATGATATAGGAAAAATACAAACTATATACTTATTGAACCTCTACACTAATATCATTTGTGGCAATCATAAAATAATATTCAATCCATGAAAATTAAATGCATAGATCATAAAAAGAGTCTCAAAACAAAAAATAGGTCCATTATTAAACATATGAGTATATCTATACAATTAGCTTATAGGTCCATGTTATTAGTTTGACATGACTACAAAATTGATCTACCATTTACATTATGATGAAATCTTGTAGTGGCAATCATGAAAAAATCTACTTGTAGGATACACCTGCAAGAAATAATGAATGTAAATGAGAATGAAAGAATATGTACCAAAAACACAAAATATTAATGCAATATGTAACTAAATAACACAAAAGAGGATGTAAGACAATAGCTTAAGAGGAGCTAAGAGGATGTCTTAATGAGATACATAAGAGGATGGCTTTAGGGGATGTATAAGAGGATTAATTAAAAGGGGAGCTAGAAGAGGATGTCTTAAGGGGATACAAAAGAGGATAGCTTACTTGGAGAGATGCACACGAGTCAATTTACAAAGTATAAGATAAAACTTGATGGCTTAAGGGGATGTAAGAGGATAAATTAAGGGGATGTACAAGCGGATGTCTTTAGAGGATGGATGATAAATATTTGAGTATATATATGTGTAATTACCCAATTTGCATTCACTTTTAGTTGAAGACTACAAAATTGACCTCACATACTTGTATGGTGAAAACTTCTATTGACAATCATGCAAATTTGACTACTTGTCTAGGGTACACCTGGAAAAAGTAATGTTCAAATGTACAAGTAAATTAACTATATATTTACATGAGTCGATACAAAATTTAAGACAAGGGGAATAATATAGAAGTTGAAATGAGAATGAAAGAATTTATATACCAAAAAGACAAAACATTGATGCATTATGTAGTTCTAGATAACATGTTGAATGTGAAAGCCATAATGTAAGTATATACAATTACCTAATTTGTGTTCACTTTTAGTTGAAGACTACAAAATTGACCTCACATGCTTGTATGGTGAAAACTTCTATTGACAAACATGCAAATTTGATTACTTGTCTAGGGTACACCTACAAAAAGTAATGTTCAAATGTACAAGTAAATTAACTATATATTTACATTAGTCGATACAAAATTTAAGATAAGGGGAATAATATAGAAGCTGAAATGAGAATGAAAGAATTTAGGGGATGTAAGAGTATGGTTTACATACCTAAAAATTTATTCCATTGTACCATCTGCATCCTCATTTTTTTGTAATGCATCTATAATTGACTCATGTTCTTCCATCAAAAGTGTCCATAACTGTTTATTAGAAAGTTTGCCTTGATATCTGACTAGTTTTATATTTGTTGCCACACCCAAATGTGAGTAGTGTACGATCTTCTTATGTGTTTCATAATCTTCAAATGCAGGGAAACCATTCCTTCTTATTAGATATTTTCATACCCAAGTGCCAACAACAACCACAAAACCTATTGGATAATCCATGTTATCATCATCTACTCTAGGATGTAACAACTTTTGTTTTGTCTCAACACATTGAGCCAACCAATACTCAGTTTCCTTTTCGTTGCCCTCAGGTGCAACAATAGCATACACATGTCCTACAAAAAAATTATGTAATTCAATAAAGTGTGACATGTATCTAAATCACATAAATTTATGCATGCATACATATATAATTAATTATATATAGATGTACAAAAAAATGACAATAAAAAAAATTGAAAACAAAAGTACCTTCTTATACAAGGTCTGAAACACGATCATAGTCATCTGATGCAAACATTTGATTATCATCTTCAATTGTTGTTTCAAGTTGATCTTGTGTTTCTATAGGTGTCAATGATCTTTGTTTCCATTCTTCAACCAATTCTGTATTTTCACATGCTCCCCAATCACTTGTAATACAAAATTGACAAAAACATGCAAGCTCCCTAGTCCATATAGTCCATGTGCTTGCATTTGAACTCTTAAATGAATTCTATTTTTTTGATCCAGTTATTGTCTCACAATCAAGTTGAGTAGGAATATTCTCTTCTTCAACTAACCACAAGAATCGTTGAATTGTAGAGTTTTGACTTGATCCCGTAGATAATTTTTCATTACAACAATCCACAATTGCACATGCATCTCTAAACTTTGTTGTAGCCTCAAATTTTAGTTGCTCTCTAGCAAGAGCTCTTTTCACACATGCTCCAGCTCCATCATGTTCTCCTTTACTATGTCCAGCTTAAAAAAAACTCCACATATGTTGGATATTGATTTCTTTGTGAGCCCTACATAGCCAATAAAACATTCTTGCATTTTTGAATTTCCCTATACAATTATCTGACCATATGAAATGTTGTGCCATCTGGATTCCTTTTTCTTTTAAACTTTCATAAAATTTTGTGAAACAATATTGCACAAACTTTGAATAGTGTAACTGGTTATCACTCAAATAGAAATGATACTCCATCAAATTAGTGGACAACATCCACTAATTGTTGTCCAAATTCATGTTAAATATTTTCATGCATACATTCTCCTAACAATGAAAAGTTGCCACATCTATTGCATTGTCCAGAAATACATGCTTTTGAATAAAATAAGTATCCAGTAGATGTTTCACAAAACAAACCTGCTACAAACTCCTTAATTATTTGAGGTGGCATATTAATATCACATTTCTACATAATTTTGTCAGTATGCAAAGTAGAACGTATATATCAAAAAACATCATAATAATAACAAAATTGCACATGAGTTTTACAACAACAAGAGATTCACTATTTATTAATTTTCACATACCAAGGTTTACATTTCTCAAAAGATCTTTGGCTTAGGGTAATATTAAATGGTTCTAACACTAAATCATCTAAGAATTTTTTATATAATTCAGTTTGAGTCATGTCTAATAGATGTTTTGGATGAGGATCACAAATTTTAGACCCCACTCATAATTTTAAAAAATCTCTAACATTAGATGATACCCTTGTATTATCATGCCAAAATTTTTCAATTAAAGATTTAATTTCACTATTTAATTTCATGTCATACCTTGGGAGTCTACCACTAAAACTCCAACATTGGTTAATTGGATATTTTTCAATAGATTCTCATCTCTTTGCTGCTCTTCTCAAAGTTTTAGGATTTATCTTTAGAATTTCACTTGTCTTACTTATCATTCTTTTATTAGAAGATGATTTATTGACTAAAGTAGTTGTTATAACTCTTCGTGCTGCATTGCTATCTTTAGATCGACTCTTTTTACCAATAGAATCAATAGCATTAGCAACACTAGATAAAACTTGTTTCATTTATTCATCTTTTTTTTTAGGTTTTACAAAGATGCCTAACTTTTTCATTATTTTTCGCAATTTCCATATCTTCATCAATTGCATCATAAGTTGACATTGAAATCCAAGACTTTTTCTATAATTTTTTTTTTATATAATCTATTCGCATGAGTTCTCATTTGCCTCCAGGAAATCTTATCGGGAAGATTATCTAAGACATTTCTTTCAATCTCAAATAAAACATTTTCATTTTCACTCCTAAAAGGGATATCATTCTCATTCATATCATCAATAGGTGGGTTTGAAGACATACCTGGATTTGTTTCTATAGTTGTGTTTTACATATCATTAAAAGTTGGCTCCGAAGACACACCTGGATTTGTTTCTATAGTCCTATTTTTTATATCATTGAAAGTTGGCTCCAAAGACACACCTGGATTTGTTTCTATAGTCATGTTTTCCATATCATTGAAAGATGGCTCTTAAGACATACCTGGATTTGTTTGTATAGTCACATTCTCCATATCTTCAAAAGTTGGGTTTGAAGACATACATGCATTTGTTTCTATAGACACATTTTCTTCCAAATTCACCATTTCCACATTTGCATCATCTACATTCATCCAATCATTTATACTCTCTTGAATGTCTTTCTCTTCAATACTCATGGAACTAGATGCTTCAATATTCTTTATCTCTTGAATCCTTGCTCTTCTATCTCTTTGCCTTTTTGCTTCCTTCTCCTATTTGCTTCAATTTCTTGAGGTGTCATTACCCTCCTTTATTTTTTTCTTTGACGTTGATTTGATCCCATGATTACCAAACCCTCTTGATAAAATAACAATTGATACTTAATCCAATTTCATAATTGATGTTCTTATTTGAAATTTTGAAGTAGAATTAGATGTAGATCCTTTGTTCCATAGATTTTGAAGAGGAATAAAGAAAGAAGGTTTTTGTTTTTACATCTACCATATGATTGACTCCTTTCAAAATCTGAATAGAATATGACCTGTCAAGAGTTTCTACAAAACATTTGTAAGTAAAAAAATGTAGAAATTGTCGCTGTCGCGCTATACTGATCAGACTTGCAAGTTGCAGGGATACAGTAATAGTATGTTTTTCCCTAATATAAGAAATAATGGGTATAATAGAAACAGGTATCCATTATTAAAAACATAACGGGTACCTGTTATATAATGGGTACCCGTTATGTAATGCGTACCCATTTTATAACGAGTACCCATTATTTGAAATTGGAAATCTCCACACGCCTTTTCCCTTCCCTTTGCTTGGGTTTTATCTCTTCCCTTTGCTTGGGTTTTAGGCTCTGGATAGGCATGGTTGACCAACCTTGAGCCTTGGACATGCAAGTTTTTTTCTAAGTACAGAACAAGAAGAAACACTGTGTTTACCTATATGGTTGAGGACCTTTTTTTCTGAATTTTTTTACGAAATGAAAACCCATTATAGATGACATTGTCTAGTTTTCAAATATGTAATTTTTTTGTTATTGGACATTATCTTCTATTTATTATTTAATTTATGAGCAAACTAGTCCAAAAACTTGAAATGACAGGTGTTTGTATTTTTTAATAACTATTAATTTTTAAATTTTTTTAAAAAGAAAATTATATGTCATCAATCTACACGTCATTCTTTACACAATGGAAAAAAAAAAATTTATGATTTTTTTTTGCTCAAGTTATGTTGGCTGTACACGAGGGGTTTTCAAAAGTAGTAATTAGGCCTAATAAAAAATTAATTAAAAAAAATTATTTGGAAAAAAATTATAAAAAAATATCTTCATCAAACTTCACTGTACTACACATCTTCTCCCAAAAGGATTTTGAAAAATAATTTTATTTAGGTCAAATTATGTTGGCCGTACACGTGCATGGTATGGTTAAAAAAAAGTGACTTTTAAATAGTGGTTTTTAGAAATGCCTATTGAAAATCAATTTGTATCATCTGGGTATTGAAAAAAATTATATATTTAGAAACTAGACTCCGAGTACTACATTTTATATTTAGTTACTTTTTTAAAGATTCCATCTCTAAGTGCTTCAAATTTTAAGGTCAAATGTGACAAATTCTGAAAATTAGGGAAAACACTTCCACTTTTTTGGCCAAAAAGTGGACCCAACTTCTTGCACTGACCCTACATGAATATGCTCTTCAGCTACTAAGATATCATGATAATAGATTTGGCCAGCACCCGCGCTTCAGATATTTCCTTCTCAACATAATTATGCACCATCGTAGCTAAGCCACAACATCAGTGTTTGTTAACAAACAGATAAACGATACACTTTTGACAACAATTGCTGACCTCAGCGAAAGATTGAAGGACCTGCTTGATTAAAGGCTCGCCGATCAACTCATGCACTTTAGCTCAGCACTTTGTGGCACATGCCCATTTTGGAATAAATGTAGAGTGGAGCTTTCTGACATGGTCATTTAAATTGGTTGCCCAACACTCTTCTTCACCTTAAGTGCAGCAGATACAAAATGGCTTGACTTACATTGTATTATGCTGACTACCATTCCTACGGATCCTTCAGAGGCTTCCAGATGGAGGGTACAAAATATAATTCCCAATCCACACGTTGTTGCACTCTACATGCACCATAGATTTACAACATTTCGTGAAGAGGTCTTGGAGAAACTACTTGGTGCAAGTGACTACTGGTACATGTATATGCCTTCCACTTACCAAAATCACTTGGTTTTTTTCCTTATTCCTTGCTAAAAAACTCTCAAATCTAGGTATGAATGGCAACATAGAGGATCTGCACATATTGATGGTTTCCTCTAGCTCCAAGAAGCGCCTGACATTGGAAAATTGCAATGGAACAACCTTCAATCTATACAAAGAACAATTGACTATATCGATAGATATGTCTTTGCCTGGAACCCACACAGTCTTCAACTCAGGAACCAAAATTTCCATTGAACTATCTTGGATGACCCTTGCTTGATGGACACAAGAATGATAATAGCAACTAGACCTTCCACTGATTACAATGAATTGGTCAATCGTGTGCAACGCCATACAAAATGTACCCAACTAACATGCTTGCAGAGGAAGGGAAAATCTCTTGCGTGTCGTTATAAAGCCCCTTGGAAATTACAAGAGAGATCAAGTCTTACAATTGCTGAGAATGGGCAGCCTAAACACACCCCTGCCCACAATGATGACCGCTTGAATCTTCACAACCCATATATCCTTTCTATATGGAGAGCCAATGTGGATTGCCAACCTGTTCTTTCAACCAATGTAGTTCTCGAATATATTGCAAAATATGCAACAAAAGCTGAGCACCAGTCTGAAACATACCACAATATGATGACTCGCATTTCAACCAATTCAAACTCTGATAAGCCAGCACCAGTAGATTTTTGCAAAATACTATATGAAAGCCTTGTAGATCGTGACATTGGTGCCCAAGAGACTTGCCACCTTCTGCAAAAACTACCCCTCTCCATATCTAGCAGACCATTTGTTTGTTTGAATGTTAGCCAAAAACATTACCAACGTGTTACAATCTCAAACACATCCACTACCCCCTCCTGTACTTTCATTGACTCATACATGGTGCAACCTATGGAGCTGGATGCTTTGTCACTCATTGAAATGACACAGAAATGGACCTTCAAAGCATCACGCAAAAATTGCCAATGGAAAGAGCACTCCACATCAGCCATTGTCCGTGTAATCCCACGGTTCACTGCTATCCCAGCAAAAGATGATAGGTGTTTTGAATTGTTCTGTTGGAGTGAACTACTGCTTTAGCACCTATTTCATAGCATTCATGATGATATTGGAATATCAACACCACAGATTATTGCAAATTGGGAAAGATTCTCATACATCTTCCATCCGTGGCATGTGCATCGCACACCAACTGATCTACTATCAGATACCAATGATACCGATGATGGCAGTCCTTCAGCTAATGAATATGTGATGGAAGATAACAATCTTGATGAATGGCAGGTGTTATCAAGCATGCATCTAGGCATATCATTTCAGTTAGACAACCTTGACATGCTTGGTCATCGTGGCATTGACCTGGACCATGATTGGACAACTCTAAGCTTTAATCCAATACTAAAAGCTACAGCTATTAATTTCATTGACTCTTATTAGCCAACCTTTCAAGTCCAACATGTTCTTGCTCAAGCATCACAAGGCAACCTCTCTATCCAAAAACAGAAAGCATATGATATTATTGTTTTGCACCTCTCTGCCAGTAGTTTGCAGCCACAACTAAAAATAATTGTTCAAGGAACTGCAAGAACTGGAAAGTCACATTTGATCTCAAGCATCAAATCCACACTCATGGGAGTAGCTTCACAGTGCTAATCACCTTTGCTACTCCTCACACCAACTGGTGTTGCAACTTTCAACATTCAAGCGTCTACAATTCATTCTGCACTCCGCATACCGATTAGAGAAATGAATCCCCTACAAGGACAAACACTTGCTACATTCCAGGAGAGCATGTACTTCATTCGTTACATTTTGATAGACGAGATGAGATTTATTCGCCCAAAGTTGATACAAAGAATTGACATACGATTGCATGAGGCATTCCCTAGCCACAATCATATCCCATTTGGGGGACGCTCAATCATTCTCTTTGGTGACCTTGGCCAGCTCCCACTAGTCAAAGATATCCCCATGTATGCTTCAAACTTCTATGGAGGAACACTATGGCGAAGTTTCACCACAGTGATTACATTGACCAAGATATTTTGGCAAATTGGTGATGATCCTATACAGGTGGCCTTTCGTTTAATTCTCTCAAATATAAGAAATGTAGAACCTACAGTTGAAGATTGGCATGTTCTCATGGAACGTTCAAATTCCTCACTCACCTCTACAGAGCAAGCACCATTTCTATCCTCCATACATTTATTTCCAACAAATGAATTGGTTTCACTACACAATAAACATATGTTGCAATCATTAGCAATGCCAATTGCCTGGTCTAATGTAGAACAACTAAAAGGGGCAACATGCCCAAATCTAGATGATGAACAACTTGAAGCTAAGATTCTCTTGAGTGTTGGCCAAGAAGTTATGCTATGTTCTAATTTGTGGGTGCAAGCAAGCCTTGTGAATGGTGCTTTAGGCTAGGTGAAAGCAATTGTATACAAGGATGGCGATAAACCACCGCAACTTCCTTTGTCTATTATTGTTCAGTTCAAAAAATACATAGGCCCAGTTTGGGATCTCAATAATGCAAGAAATGTGCCCATTGCACCATTGAGTCGTGGTGGTCGTCGCCAGATCCCATTGAAAATGGCATGGGCCTTAACAATACACAAATCACAAGGCCTTACACTTCCACGGGCAACAATCGACATTGGCAACATAGATCGTCAAGGACTAACATTCATAGCTATTTCTAGAGTCTGCAACCTTGCCTATCTTCAAATATGCCAGACCTTCACATTCCAAAGATATGCACATATGCAACACAACCCATATGTTGCTCTTCGCAAAATAGAAGAGGAATGCTTGTCAGTGCTCGCACGCACACTCTCTTGACTACATGATCATGAAAAAAAAAAGGCACAAAAGGTTAGTTCACCCACTTCCATTACTTTCCTGGATTCACTTATAGAAACATTGATTTACAATTTGTATATATCTTTCATTTTATGACAATACTATACAATATCCTCAAAGCATTCATTTTTTTTATTGTAATTCATAAAACTTCACTTGTATTGGACATAATATTCAGATTATTAACAAAGCTAGAGTAATGTATAAAACATTATGTGACCAAAGGTGGTTTTGGTGGATTGGTAGAGTTATAATTGATCCCAAATTTCATTGGCCTTGGATGGGAAATGGGAGTTTTTATTAAACTGTTCACATGATGGAAGTTGCTGTGGGGTATTTATATGTAAATCATGGGAGCTCTACCTTAAGGCATTAGAATTGTTGTTCATGTAGATAGGTTCACTTTGCATGATATTGTGGAGAAAAGAGTAGTCTACTGTATCAAAAGGATTACTAAATTGATCTCTGTTGAAGTTGTTGCTGCAAGATTTGTCAATGACAGTGGAAAAATAGGTCACATGATGGTCCATTGACTTGCTATTGCCTTATCCTTGTCCATTTGAGGGGACATAAGGTGACGATTCCATTGGTGAAGAAAGAGCTGGAGAGTCCAAATCGTTTAGATAATTTGAACTCCTACTCAAGGCTAGCGGGCCCTTCTGTGGTCTACAAGATTTCTGAAATATTCTTGTCACCACCAATTCATCCAGTGCATAGATCGAATGTCATAATCAATCATATTGTTCAACAAGTTTAGGTTATGGAATCAGACTTTGACTTTTGGCCAACCTATTTAGCCACATATGTACCATCTATGGTATAATCAATGCTCTTTAAGCGGTGACAAAACTAGAAAAAATAGCTTATATATACGCTTAGTTTCATAGTTTTTATTAGATTTGCATTCAGAAATCACTACACTCTTTTACTCTAAAGCTTATAATAGAGGTATGTTTTATTTCTAAGTTTCAACTATTAGTAGTTTTGGATAGAAATATTTTCCCATATCTTGTATTTTGAATTTATTGAATGAGGAAGGCCTCTCAAAACAAACTTTTCATTTTGAATATTTTTGTTCTATAGTTTTAACTTTTGATCTTTGTATCATGTCTTAAGGGCACTGTATGTTTGGTTTACCTTTTACAAATTAAATCTTATCCTTGTCTTGAGGTTGGCTTTAGTTGTTTATAACATAACATTATTGCTATACACAGCTTGCAATTGTTCATCCTTTCATATTTTTAAAATAGTCACAATATGTGAATTGTTCTAAGCTTTTATGTAAATTTTGATGGATTCTATTTGACTCACATTCCAATCCTAAACAGACAATGGAATGGAGTGAGACCTAGAATTTTAAATTTATTGTGCTTATCAACTAAAAACTTCTTTGTCTTTCCCTGTTGCTTTCTAGTATCCTTCCAACGTAGCTCTGTTAGTGCATAGACCAGTGGGATACTTTCGGTCCCTCAGAGAGAAGAAGTACCACTCCTTTTCTCCCATTTTGGCTCTGGCTGCAATCCAAACCAATCCATTCCATTCATAGTTAGTCAGCCTACTCATTCATTATACATGCACAACAAACTTTAAACTCAGTTTACAAACTCCTAGATTTGTTATAAGCTCATCTCAACAAATATATCTGCATATATACAACTATAACACCACTAAGATCATGCAAAACCTATGTTCACAACCATTTAACCAATCTGCTGTAAAAGTTGTCAAAATTTCTCTCACCCTTAACTTTTTTATCAGATATTCATTTCTAGCTACCATTAAATATCAAGTCTCAATGTGTATAGTTGTACTAGAGATGCTTATAATTAAAGTATTATAAGATTTTTTAGCAATTTTATCTGAGACCTTATCAAACTGCCTTCATATAATTTAGTTGTTCGAAGGACAATGACAGCTACAACTATACAAGCTTGAATATACTATGGCCTTCATGGCTAAAGTTGACACTAAAGATGGAAGGATTGCTTATAAAATAACAAAACTTTGCTACATATCAAATAGTAAAAAATGGGCACCAGTGGCATGCAATTAACCTTCACTAGGTTCTGAATTTCTGATACTTGATTTCATGTTTTATTTCTTTATTTTAAAGAAATATAAAATAGTTTTACATATATTTTTTTGGGGCTTTTAAAAATTTTCTTGATTAAAGGAAATGGAAATGTTGAGGTCATTTCTATTCATGCCTCCAAAGCCCATATTACTACAAATCCCAATTCATTCAATTTATTGATGCTCCAGAAAATGGTGGAGAAAAAATTGGTAAATAGCTTTTATAAATATTTTTTAAAATAGGTTTTTAAAGGATTTTTGTTTAGTTAAAATTTTACCAATTTCTGAACTTATTCCATAGTTTATTTATGCTTTAAATGAATTTAAAATAGTGTTGTACAAAAATTCTTGCGGTTTTGTTAAATTTTCTTGATACTTTTCTTTTTAATTGTAGAAACCGATATGTAGAGGTTATTCACATTTGTGTGTACAAAGTTGTATATATTTTTAAAAAAGCCAATGCATTCAATTTAATGTCTCTGTGTAGAAAATGGTAGAGTAGAAATGGTAAATAACTTCTTTAAATATCTCCTTGTTAATATATTCTTTAAAGATCTTGTAAATAAGTTGTTTAAAAGATTGTTAAAATTTATTAGGTTATGAATTTCTAATAGTTTATTTCATGGTTTATTTATTCATTTAAAACAATTAAAAATAATATTGTATAGAAATCTTGTGGTTTTGTTAAATTTTCTTGATGATTTTCTTGTGATTGTAGCAAATGGAAGTGGATTTGTGCCTCCAAAATTGAACATGTTTTTTAAAATACCAGTGCATTCAATTTATTGTCTCTGTATGTAAAAAATGTTATACTGATATGCATTAATTTCCTCAACATTGATATCAAACACAGAAACACACTACACTTTATTTTGACCCACTATTAGGGTTGGCTGGGATTATTTATGAGACAAACACTACACTCATGTACAATAATCAAATGGAATAGATCAACACCAATTCAAATTCAAAATCAACTAGCAATATCTTGTTATTAAATGGCCACTACTTTTTCTTTTGACATATATATGGAGATTTATTATGTATTTATGGAATGGTGCTCTTCTTGTTAAATTTGTCCTTAGATTGTTAAAATTGGGAGTTTTACCTTTTTGGCCTACAAAGTACATACCGGTCATAGAAGTTAATCTTCTAGTCATATCAATGTCTCCATGTTTTAATCAATTTGACTGTGGATAGAGAAATGAAAACAAAAGTTGTCATAGTTGTATTTTCAATTTTTCACCCACTATTTCGGCTGGCTAGGATTACTTATGATAAAAACACTACACTCACAAATAATAATCAAATGGAACAGAACAACACCAATTCAATTTAATAAGGAACCAATACATGTGCACATATACATGTGATCATCTCCTTAATTAAATTTGGGCAATCATGTACCATGGGTTATCACTCTAGTCTAAAAATAGTAATGGAGCAAAGGTAAAAATAGAAAAACAAAACTTGGAGGCTATGTCAATATACCTCCTTTTAGGACCTTCCTCCTTGCTTGGTTTTTCCTTTTCAGAGCTTTCAGCAGGGGCACTGACTTTGAGCTTTCCTGGATTACGTAATTTTGTATGTGGGGAGGCCCCATAAATTTTGCTTGGAGGAGACTCTCTTCTGCTTTTATCTATGATAGGCATGACCTATGATTGCCCACTTCTCTGAATATCTTCAACAGAGACAAACTAATTAGAATTGTAGCCAAGCAATTCTAAGACTTTATTGACCCTATTAACAATTTTTGCAGATGAATGAGCAATGAGACCATTCAGATCTAGGTTAGATGGTGATGTGGAATTAAGCTTGTTTTGCAGGTCTTTTGCCAGTTCACAACCATGGATTACTTGATTAAGGAGAATGGATTTGTCCAAGTCCATATTTGTTTCTGTCATGTCTATTTCTGCTAGTTTTGGTTATATTCTATGTTGAGTAAGGAATAAGAGTCAAGAGTAATAACACAAACTACAAAGCAATTGTTCAAATAAGTTTGGAAGGCTTGTAAGGGGTTGTGTGAGAGAGTTGAAGGGCATGACAGGCATAAGGGCTTTATAAGGCATGGAGGGCAGGTAAATCGTTTGACTGTGTTGAGAGAAGGGAGGGAGGATGGTCAGGGTCTGTGGAAAAGAGCGTGAGCATGAGAATTAGGGAGTAGGGGTAGAAATTATAAATTAGAATACGAAGTCCAACTTAGACTTTGTCTTCTCAGGGATTCAATGCTCTTTTATTGTAATCTTGGATTTCAAATCTTTGAATATCATAGAAGATTCCACCTCTTCCTTAAAATTGAGAAAAGTCTTGGAAATAAAGCATGGGATAGGGGACGGATTAAGTGCTTGTGGAAATTTATTATGTATTATTGGAATGGTTCTCTTCTTGTTAAATTTGTCCTTAGATTTTTGAGAATAAGACTTTTTTCTTTCGGGCCTACAAAGTACATACCACTCATAACAGTTAGTCTTCTAGTCATGTCCCCGAGTTTTAATCAATTTGACTATGGATAAAAAAATGAAAACAAAAGTTGTCATAGTTGTAACTGGGTTTTACTCAAAATACATCTTTGGGTTGAAGATTAGAAAGTGAAAAATATATATTTTTGTACTCTTTCTTGATGCAAATTTCATGCCACAAATGTAAAATTTGTGGCCTATGGTAAAGGCAAGTTTTGTCAACTTAAAGAGTCATATTATTTCTCCAAAATAAAAATAATGCCAAATTTCCATTAGCTCTTTGTTTTCCTAGCACAGAAACTAAAATCTGTTTCCTACAATTTCGTTAAACATAGGAAAACTAAAATACTACATACAATCACCAATACTACATACTACATATGTGGGTTCAAAATGTACTCTCACCGATAACAGTTTGAGTCATCAGGCAGAGATAAACTATTGGAATGAAAAGTTTAGATGCACCTAACGAAGTGAGTTTCACCGATAGAAAGTATATCAGGCAGAGATAAGTGATTGGAATGAGTTATTTAGAGAGCCCTGACGATGTAAGTTATGCTGATGAGGAAAGAAGGATGCAAAGTTCAGGATATACAAAAAGTGGATGTGAAATGAAATTAAATAGTGAAAAGTTCTTTGTATGTTTAAGTGTTTGTATGTTTGCAATATACAATCTGAAAGATACAAAGGCCAGAGGTCAAAGGAAAGTTAAACATAGAAAATTCTTTGCATATTAGGATGCTTGCATGTTTCTGACAAAGGTTATGATCAAGATTGAAGTTTGACTAGAAAGAAGGTTTTAAATTCCATTTTATCTTTTTCAGTTCATGCATTGGTAAAGGTTTTGTTTGCCTGAAAACAAAAATCATCGGGCATCGGCAGAGGAAGAAAAGACAAGGCCATTGGAAGTGGGTCTGGCTGATGGAGATGTAGCAGTGGCTAATTGTTTTGTCTTGCCGACTGTGGAGAAAATAAAGAAGAAGACGACGAAGACCATGAACCTGATGCTCCGATGAGACTCCAAGCATCGGCAAACTATAACTTTGCAGGGCCAATACACTGATACACCAAATTTTTTAGCATTTAAGTTTGAAATTATTACGCCGTGTGGTGAAGATTTATTTTGCAGGGTGTTTAGATCTTTTCTGAAGATTAGGTTTTTTTTATGGAGTAATTTTCCATAATCATTTGTTTCTCACAAAACTTAAAAAAAAAATCCCCCAATCAACAAAATTTTTGAAGAACATTGGCTATTTTTTAATATCAAATCCATACATTTTTTAGTTCTTTGCCAAATTTAAATGTATATGCTATTTTTTAATATCAAATCCATATATTTTTTAATTCTTAGCCAAATTTAAATGTATATATTTACCTATAACACAATTTTAATATGATATTTTTCAATATCAAGTCCATATATTTTTTAATCCTTCAACAAAATTAAATGTATATGCTATTTTTTAATATCAAATCCATAAATTTTTTTATTCTTGGCCCAATTTAAATGTATATATTTAAATTTAACACAATTTTAATATGATATTTTTTATATAGGTAAATGCTAAATCCCAAACCTAAATCTGATCTCATTACCCTCCTTTTCGTGCTATTAAAGACTATAGTGCCTATCATCTTAAAATATATGACAGGCTATTAAATAAATAATAGTTATCTTAAACAAACAACCAAAAAAAATCCTTAATACTCTATATATCAAAATTTCCAAGAAACTTATAAGAGTCATATAAATCTTATATTTAAATTAAAAATTT
Source organism: Cunninghamia lanceolata (assembly GCA_027924645.1). Taxonomy (NCBI): domain Eukaryota; kingdom Viridiplantae; phylum Streptophyta; class Pinopsida; order Cupressales; family Cupressaceae; genus Cunninghamia; species Cunninghamia lanceolata. The sequence continues at coordinate 5,230,732 of BSBN01000726.1, forward strand.
AATTTGAATAAATGTTATAATAGACTAGGTTGATTTCTCAAAGAAACTATGTAAATTTAATCTAAATATAGTTATCTTAATATTGAGTTTATATGATAAAAATATTTAACTTATTTATATAGGTAGTTAGCTAACTAAAGGTGTCTCCTATCTACCCCTACCGAGTAAAGTTTAAAATTGGGATGAAACACGGTTACATCTATTTCACCAGCAACCATAGCATTTACCTATTGCTCCACATAATATGGAATACACATTCGGTGAAACAATATGGAACTCACACAGATGTAAACCAACGTAACTCAATAGCCAAACAACTCACTACAGAAACAACAAAATCAAACAAAATATATTATAAATCTAATCAAACCATATGTTCTATTCAAAATTTAAAAATTAAAATCTCAAATTCTTGTATTTAAAATTTTTATTTCATATCTTATATCCAACCCTTTAAGTAACAAGCACACAAGATTGGATCGTTCCTAGTGTTTTGTATTTCAAGTAGAGGTGACAAGCATAGAGTGAAGTTAACCAGGTGTATGTGAGGTAGGTGAGAACCATAAGTAACAATGCTACGGAAATTGCTTATGGAAATTCAACTGGTGGCCATTGCCAAGGATGTCAGAATTAAGAAAAGACATCTCAAATGCAACCACTCCCATCAATATTAAAAAGAAAAAAGAACGAACTACAATCTACCTTTCGATAAAATTTTGGCATGCACAAATTTTAGTTTGCTTATTGTTTTGCTTTTATATTCTTAAGATCAGCCTAACCATCAAATTTATGTCACTTCAACTTTCCACGGCGTACCCATTGCACACTACAGTGCAATTGCTAGTTGTATCCATTTTATATTCCGGTTTGACGTACTTACAACGGCATATCCATGACGACAATTCTGCCTAAAACAAATGCTTGATGCGAAAGCTGTCCACCATTCAAAGCAACCCAGACGTTTAGTCGAGGTTTCTGAGGGTTGCACGATTGCACTAAACAAATTACTCATTCTTACTGCTAAATAAATAATAAATAATAACAAATCCTTTCTTAAACATGTTAAATTCTTTCTTATACTGGTGAAAGTTGTTTCCTGGGTAACAGGGACTAAAAACCTCTGCCACTGCCAGGTACACAATATTTTATTGTAACTTCAAGTAGTAATATGTCTGCAAAAACTGACTTGTAGATCCTTCCAAGTTTTCGCAGGTGCTGCTTTTAAATTTTAGGACATTTAATTTTATTTTTCTCAACAGTCGTTTACTATTTTTGAAAAAAAATTCTCCAGCAAACACGTCAAAGAAAAAATAAAAATCAGCCCCTTCTTTTCTATTGCAGAAAATTTTAAATGTTTAAAGAAAAGTTCTGAAATCACTTACATGGTATTCATTCGAAAGATGAAGAATTGCCCAGAAAACAGTGTGTAGAGGGATTGTAAGCAAGAAATCCAAGGGAGTCTACCCACTCCATAACGTTTGGCGCTCCTTGTATAAAACTGATTCTACTATTCTCCCCTTTTGCTACTGCTCCATCACTGTAGAGCGACATTATCGCATGCCATCCTCGCTGCGTTGGATGGATTGAATTCCAGTAGAACTTTTCATCTATGTTAGAACACACTTCAAATAAAGCCCTGCCTATTTCGTCCACCTTTCCACACATTTCAACCCCGCCTTCAACAGCACAGCAAGGAATGAACAAATCCACAAAACCTATCACACATTTTCAATAACACAAGTATTATTCAAAAGGCACAAATTTTGAAGAGCACACTTGGGATTTGGTTGATTTTCTAAGTTTTTGTTGAAAACACATCATTGATATCCAAAAGGTAGGTATAACCCTTTGGGTTGGTTTCCCAATGCAAATCCAACTCTTAGGGTTGTAATTTACTAAAGAAATAAAAATGCACCGACATTATAATACGAGCATGCTTCAGATTAGTTAAAACTTGGATGATAAGTAGGACAAACTATATGAGGACTCATGTCACCCATCCATCTTCTTTCACTCTAGAGAAGCCTCATGTCTAGGAAGAGAAAACCATTATATCATTGGGTGATGAGGAGGAGGAAGATTCAACACCTCCATACTTTCAAATAGAAGAGGGAGTGTTTGAACAAGTAGCATCATATGCACCTTGTTAGATGAGGAGATAGAGCTAGAGAGGGAGAGATAGAGAAAGATAAGAGGAGAGAGACATAGAGAGGGTAGGAGAGATTGAAAGATAGAGTTAGATGGATATATAGATGGAGAAAGATTGAGAGGAGAGAGATATAGAGATAGAGAAGTAGAGAGATAAAGAGAGAGGGGGGATAAAGAAATAAAGAGATAAAGGAAGCTATAGATAGAGATAGAGAGAGGGATAGATATATATATATATATATATATATATATATATATATATATATATAGAGAGAGAGAGAGAGAGAGAGAGAGAGAGAGATGCAAATAGAGTGAGGGAGAGATGAATAGATAGGGATAAGGATATACAAAGATATCAAGGGTTGAATAAGCCTTTACAAAAAGTTCTTCAAACTTTAAAAATCTATACTAATCCTTTTCCATGCATGTCAATTTAATGTTTCGTGGAGGAATTCTTGTTTAATCATCATATTCAATAATAAGCTTATGAATCTAAAGTCTCATAAAAAATGACAAATCAATAGTTCCACCACTCTCTATCACATTTGTTAAAGGTTTTAACATACACAGTGATGAGAACTTCGTTCTACATGATCTATAGAGAGGGAAGTATATATATATATATATATATATATATATATATATATATAGAGAGAGAGAGAGAGAGAGAGAGAGACTCTCCCTATACATCTCTATCCTTTCTTTCTCTATCTCTCCCTCCTTCTCTCTCTATCTCTCCCTCTCTTTGTATCTCTCCCTCTCTACCCATCCCTCTCTCTCTATCTCTCTTTGTCTCACTATCTCCCTCTCCCTCTCTCCATCTCTATCTTTCCCTCACTCTCCCATATTTCCTTGTCCCTCTCCCCCTCTCGATCTCTCTATCTATTTATCTCCCCATCTCTCTGTTTGTTACTACTTTCTTCTGGTATTGACTATAGTACTGGTATATATCTAACATCCTTAAATTCCCCACTATCTTGATGCTTGACCATATTAATTCCTTGAGCTCTTTCTTAATGGTTTCTTAATTGTCCTATATCATAAAAATTATACGTAGATTTGAAATAAAGGGGAGAGTAGATTTCCTCTTGAAGGGTGCAAATGCAATTTACACTTCACCAATATCCATGGAGAGAAAATTAAATAAGTGCACCAAGCTATAGTAGGCTAAGAAAACACTTAAAGCATTTGAAGCTAAAATAAAGGCTTTAGAAGGCTAGGTCACCACAGTTGTAGAGTAAGCCATTGAAGTTGAAGATACATAGGTAGAAGCAACTAAAAGGAAACTCCTAGAGGTAAAAAAGATTGACTAACATAAAAATAAAGTTGGTAGTAGGGATTTAAGCTATATGCTAACTAAGACAACCACCAAGAATGCATTACCAAATAAAGTGGAAGACTTGGAGATATAATTGTTCATGAAAAGGTTAAAACTAGTGCCAAGGCTATTGAAATAGGACCACTAAAGTAAAAGGCCTATAGCCAAGATTATGAGCTAGCCAAGCTAAATAATCAAGTGGACACCTAGGCCTAGACACTCAAGGGCCTAAGAGAAAAAGAGGCTGACCTAAAAAATATACTAAAACAATCAAAGGAGGAGGTCAAGAGGTTAAAGGCCCAAATTAAAGAGCTCAAATAGTTTGTGGCTTTCCTTGACCACATCAAGTTCTTGTGAAGATCATACTGCAATGCCAAAATGGAGGCCACATCATCTAAGCCTTGTGAAGATTAAACTAAAAGGGCATAATAGAGGCAACATTATCTTTATTCTAGCCTTATAGTTTATGGAGATGGTGTAGGGTCTAAGTGATATGGTGAATAAAGAGATTGATATGGTGGAGACCACCCTCTCTCTAATAATTTAAGATGCTTGGTCCTATGTCAAGAAGTTCTATGGTTGTCCCTCGACCAAGCTAGTCATGACCTTCAAATTATGAGTAGAACTAACATAGCATGGAAAATTAATGACATCTTAGGAATGCATAAGGCTAATGAGCAATGTAAAGCACACTTAGATTTCATTGGAAAAAAAAATAAAAGGTTTGTATACCTATATCCATCAATTGCTCTTGTAGGGATTGCCCTCATCCTTAGATGAGAATCAAAATGTGTTCCCACATGACAAATTTAAAGATCTAGTGAATGAGAAGAGCCAAGAAGAAACTAAATATTAGTTATGCTCATTGAATCTTCTATGGACCTATACCATATCCTTAGGGTGAGAGATAAAGAGGCTTAGGGAAAGAGAGAGGGAGATTCAGGAAGAGAGGAATAAAGACATAGGAGAAGAGAAAGAGAGAGTGTGTGAGAGTGAGTGTCACATTCCTCATTTTGACCATCCTTTACTTTTTACTTGCACGTAATTAGTAGTTGATTATGCCTAATTTAATGATTTGACGTTAAGTGATAATGTTAGGATAAATCTATGATATCATGAGTTTATGTTTATATGTTTATAATTAAAACATGTGGTTTTATAATGTCATGGTTATTTAATCATAAGATGTATGAGGTGACTAATGATGGACTAATCCCAGTTTAGTTGATTGCAGGAAACAAGTTTCCTCCCTCTGAGAAAGAGAGGGAGAGCATCATCAGAGAGAGGAGAATAGACATATGGAAAGAATGGAATGGTTGCCATCAAAGTTTCATGTTTTCATAGTTTAGAGAACCTACATCAAGTTTGGTAAGTTGTGTTTGATCTAACTAGTCTAAGTTTGGTTTCGACTCAACAGACGTTAATTTGTTGACAGGTTCTGTTAGCCTTTGGTTTTGTCGAAAGAAACCATGTTTGGATAGTTTGTGACTAATGACAGAATGTGGTAGATCATCATTATCTAGTTTATGTGATATGAATATAGTTTATATTAGTAGTAAATAAAAAACTACCTCCTTGTCACTTAATTCTTATAGGAATTTCACAATGATAATCTATTAATTTTTGTCATCAAGAAATCCAAGAAGGGGAGATTATCTTGACCCATTCTCGAATTTTATTATGTATTGGATACAACATATGTATTCATTTCATTTAATGATACTATGTTTATATATCTATTGATATGATTTATTTGATAAACCTTCTTTTTATTTTTGTTTTTATTTCGAAGGATTTTCTTTTAGTTTGTAGATGGTGGCAATTAATTCAAACCATTGAATATTTGTTCGTGGGTACTTGAATCCTATCTCCACGATGATTTTTGGAGTTAAGGAGGAGTTCTTAAGTGGTCTTTAAAGACCAGTGACTCCACTACTATTGTATGCTAGCGATGCATGATAATAGGCATAGATACTGTCTAGTGCTCTGTGGGATGGTTAAAGTGGAGTGAAGCCTTTTCAAAAAGGCTATTTTTTCAATGTTGAGGGACATATATTGACTATTGGAGAGTGATAGAAGGATGGTAGACTTTGTTTACATAGAGGATTGTGTGCATGAGTCCACATGCTAGAACTTTTTAGGTTTTGAAACTGATAGAAAGAGGTAAGTGAATCTCATTCAATGAGTTTATCATTCCTTACTTGCCATGTTTGCTTCTTGTATTTGTCACAAGATTATGATTTTGTAAGAAAGATTTTTCATTGTAATAGTACTTAGTTATGCTGAGGCTTTTGCAACTAAATATTGTTAGAATGTTGTCTTTGCTAGGACTATTTTAATCATTTAGTAGAATACAGAGAAAAACTATAGCTTTTAGAGGGAATAATTTGAAAGATAAGCCTGTTGATGTTATGGCAGCTTTGGTCTCACTCTTCCAGCCATGACTGAACACATAAATTCATATAGCCTAATGACTATTCATTTATTAAGATAATTAAGTGAAGAGGCACTTCACTTAGGCAACAATGTAATTTACATCTTTGCTGACTTTGCTCTTGAAGAGGTGTGACCTCTCTATCAAAATGTATATATACAAGGTCACTTTCATTCTTTGGATGATCAAGAAAAAGTCTAATTCCTTCTCTTCATACAAGTGTGAATTCTTCAAGAGAAAAGTGAAAATTTTTCAAGAAGCAGATTGCAAATTCATTCAAGTGTAGATTTGAGTTTAAGGAAGGGAATATTGTTATCTATTATTGTTGCCATTGTTTGTGCTGATTATTGGCCTTGAAATTGGCCTCATTGTAAAGTGAATTGTTGCCTTTGTTTATATATAAGAGAGATATTTGTTGTTGGGTTTTTCTCCCTCAAGTGGAGGGTTTTCGCAGGGTAAAAGAGCTGTGTTTATTGTTCATATGTTGCATTTTCTTCTTTATGTTAAATTTGATCCTACAACTAACATGGTATCAGAGTGGGTTTAAGCAAAGATCCAATCAGATTGAAGCAGTCAAGACAAATCTTTATCTAAGGAAGTCTATCATGAAGGACCTTGGTGATTTCAAGAAAAATTGGCTTTGATAAGAAGACATTGAGAAATCATCTCAGGAGTCATTAGAGAAGTCAATCTGTGGAGAAATATTTCAGTTTGAGGAGCATATCAAATTTTCTTCTTGGGTGGCAATTTTGCTGGTAGAAGTTTGTGGTCTGCCCTTGATATTAGAACAAGTTTTTTATTAGATGTGAATGTGGCAAGTATTCTTGTGGATGTTTATATTAAATGTGGCAGTTTGTTTCATGTTCACCAAGTGTTTGACGAAATGCTTGAAAGAGATGTCATTTCATGGACATCCATGATTATAGGATATACCCAAAATGAACATGGAGATGAAGCCTTGGATATTTTCTATGAAATGTGCCTGAGAAGTGTGAAGCTGAATCATTTCACATTTGCTAGTGCCCTCACTACCTGTGAGGTCAAGGTGTAATTGAAGAGGGGCTGGCAGTACATGCCAATTGTATTAAGACTAGGGATATATGCAAAATAGGTACTCGGAGGAAGCCTTAAGTCTCTTTCACCAAATGCAAGAGGGTAGGCATCTACATACCCATGTCATTAAAACTAGCTTTAAGCATGCTATTTGTGTGGCAAACACCCTTTTAACAATGTATGCTAAAGGAAAATGCATAGATGATGCAATCAAAGTGTTCACAAAACTATACAAACTAGATAGCTTCTTATGGAGTGCCATAATTTCAGCATATGCACAAAATGAACAATGTGAGTGTGCTCTATAGCTCTTTCATGAAATGCAGTGAGAAAATATAATGTTGGATGAATCCACTTTTGCCAGTGTCCTTGTTGCATGTGCCAACCTAGCGGTAGCCATAGGAAGGGGATAGTAGGTCCATGCCAACATCATTAAAACTAGTTTTGATTCAGTTCCTTGTCTAAGAAGTCCACTTGTTACCATGTATGTAAAATGTGGGAGCATTGAGGAAGCAAAACAAGTTTTTGATAATACACCTACATTGGATGTGATGTTGTGGAATACAATGATATCAGGATATGCCCAACATAGTCACAACTTGCAGCCATGGGACTGAGTTGGTGGCTAGAGGGAGTTCACTTTCAAAAGTCTTCTTTGCAATCTCTGAGGCAAGGGTCAAGAGGGAGTTCTATGACTCACTAAGAAGAAGTGAAGGTTGTAGCGTTGCAAGGCTGATGATAAATGTCCTTGGAAGACCTCTTCAGCTACTGAGAACATAATTGCACAAGATAATCTATCTGGATTTGACATTGATAGCTCTACAAACCTATTAAGAATAGAGTGATCTAGGTTGCGGTTGAGGAGGACAATCCTGAACTCTCTACAATATCAGAGGTGTGCTCTGGAAAACTTTCTCTAAGGCAAGCATTGCAGGCAATCTCGGATGAAGAGGTCAGAAGGTTGATGCAAGTACTGAAAGATTCAGAGGAAGCCTACTGAACCTAAAGAAGATGGTAATATAGTTGATCTTGGTTCTTTATGGTGATTTATTCCTTACTGGAGAAGATCACCTCATTATCGAATGTAAGAAGGAGTTAGCTTCTGAATTTGAAATGAAGGATCTTGGTTACATGCACTACTTCCTTGGTTTACAAGTATGGCAGACGCCTGATGAGATCATTCTAAGTCAAGGGAAGTATACCATTGATATTTTGAAGAGATTTGATATGATGGATTGCAAATCCATGTCTATGCCTATGGAGACCATCTTACATAAGCTTAAGGAGGCTGTAGCTAGTTCAGATCTAATGGATCCCATGATGTATAGGCAGTTGATTGGATCGTTGATGTATCTAGTCAATACTAGACCAGATATTTGCTATGCAGTGAGTGCACTTAGTCAGTTCATGTGTGAACCAAGGCAAATACATCTAGTTGCAGCGAAGCATATCCTAAGATACTTGCGTGGCATAGTTGGGTATGGCTTGAGATATTCTCTTGATGTGGACTTGAAGCTGCTTGGATATACTAATTCTGATTGGGCCAGATGTGTTACTGATTGGAAGAGCACCACTAGATGTTGCTTCAATTTGGGGTCTGCGATGATATTTTGGTGTAGCAAGAAGCAGTCTTCAGTGGCACTAAGCTTAGAAAAGGCCAAGTATATATCATCTTTTGTGGCAGCTTGAGAAGCAGTGTGGCTTCAGAAGCTTCTTGCAAGATTGTTTGGACAATCATTGGAGCCGACTGTCATTCATTATGATAATCAAAGCTGTGTGAAGCTTTCTTTCAATCCAGTGCTTCATGACAGAATTAAACATGTTGAGATCAAATACCACTATATTAGAGACATGGTAGTACATCAGTACTGATGAGTAGATGGTAGACATTCTCATCAAGCGTCTTGCCAAAGTGAAGTTTGTTCATTTTCGAGACAAGCTTGGAGTTGTGGACAATGAAGCCCTTGCTAAGAAGGAGTCTTAGTATCAGTGACTTCTTGAGATGTACTATAATACATTTCTCTCTATGAGAGAGATTTGAGGTACAAGCCCTTGTTAATGCATTTCTCTCTGTGAGAGAGATTTGAGGTACAAGACCTTGTTAATGCATTTCTCCATGTGAGAGAGATTTGAGGTGAAAGCCCTTGTTTCCACCCTTTGGGAGTAGCCATGGTGGATTTCATGAGTGTGACTCCATGACAACATCATGTGAGAGAGTCCATGATGATTTTCTTGTACTTGTGCTTTTTCACCCTCTGGGAGTAGCCATGGTGAATGTCACAATGAGGTGATGACATCATGTTGAGTGATGAGCACTTGTGCACATTTATCATCCATGGGAGTAGCCATGATGGTTGATATCACGGTGAGGTGATATCTCTTCTTTCCACATATGGGAGTAGCCATTGTGGTTGACATTACGATGAGGTGATATGTCTTGTACAACTAGAAGTATTTATCCCTAACTAAGAGGGACTGTTGACGTTATGGCAGCTTCAAGCTCATTCTTCCATCCACTAGTGAACACATAAATTCATATAGCCTAACGGCTATTCATTTATTAAGATAATTAAGTGAAGAGGCACTTAACTTAGGCAACAATGTAATTTACATCCTTGTCGACTTTTCTCTTAAAGAGGTGCGACCTCTCTATCAAAATGTATATATACAAGGTCACTTTCATTCTTTGGATGATCAAGAAAAAGTTTGATTCCTTCTCTTCATACAAGTGCAAATTCTTCAAGAAGCAGATTGCGAATTCATTCAAGTGCATATCTAAGTTTAAGGAAGGGCAGATTGCTATTTGTTACTTTTGCCATTGTTTGTACTGAATATTGGCCTTGAAATTGGCCTCATTGTAAAGTGAATTGTTGCCTTTGTTTATATATAAGAGAGACATTTGTTGCTAGGTTTTTCTCCCTCAAGTGGAGGATTTTCCCAGGGTAAAAGAGTTGTGTTTATTGTTCATGTGTTACATTTTCTGGTTTATGTTAAATCTGATCCCAAAAGTAACAAATCCCTCTCACCTTAGTTCGATGACTTCAAAATTATAGTAAACTTTTAAAGGATGATAGGCCAAGAAATCTATCATATTATCTTTCCATAATAAAGTTTTTTTGGCCGAAAGGCCAAGAGATCTTAGTGGTATGTTTGAAGCATAGAAAACTATACTAGTCAAAGAACACAGTGGTGTGTATCTATTAATGGCCGATGAACATAGTAAATCGCTCTGTTAGTATTCATGAGGCCAATGAACATAGTAAAAATCTTTGTGTTAGTTTATTTGAGGCTGATAAACATAGTAAACCACTGAGTTAGTATTCTTGAGGCTGGTAAAATAGTAATACCTCTGTGTTATGTTTAAGAGATTGACCATCCTACGTCAAGATGATACCATAGTGTATCTAAATCTCGAATTTTGAAATATAATCTTAATCCATCTTTGTATCCTTTGTTATGCCTAAATTTTTGTGACAATTAGATTTTCATTTGAGAATTGGAAGTCAAATTATATTGTTAGATTCAACTATGTTGAGTGGTTATGATTGATTGTTCCTTCCTTCGCAAACTTTTAATATTTTGATTGCTATATTTCTAGATGAATAGATGAGTGATGATTGTTTATGTCAATGAATTGATTTAAATCCTTTATGTATATTTCTTGAAGGAGTCACTACTCTTCTTGGCTACCTTTTTCAAGAATGCTACTTTACCTTTGAGTTGATTGTTAGATTTATTTCCTATTGATCATTTCTTCACAAGGAAATGATTCTCCTTTTATATCTCAAGTTTGAGGGAGTCACACTTTTTCACTTCACTAGAACTACAACTCTTCATTATTGCATAAGTTAATTTGTTAATGCTTCTCAACCCAAGAAGAGTTTGACAAATAAAGCTTTGATAGATTCGGCATTTTCATAGTAAAGTAATGGAGCAAACTTGTTGAAAAAAACATTAGACATGAAGCAAACACATAGTTATACGTAATACATGAAGCATACACATAAGTACACATGATACACAAAGTATACACATAAGACACAAAGCCTGAAGCATACACATAGATACCCCTAATATATGAAGTATACACATAAATACATGTGAAGCATGAAGTATACACATAAATACACATGATACATGAAGTATACATGTAAGACACAAAGCATGAAGCATATACAAAGATACACATAATATATAAAGTATACATAGAAATACATGTGAATCATGAAGCATTCATAAATACATGTGATACACAGAGTATACACATAAGTCACGAAGTGTGAAGCATATACATAAATACATGTATTATATGAAGTATATACACAAATATACGTAAGACATGAAGCATGAAGCATACACGTAAATACATGTAATACATGAAGTATGCACATGAATACACATAAGTCATGAAGCATACACATGAATATATGTAAGTCATGAAGTATACACATGAATACACATAAGTCATGAAGTATACACTTTAGTACACGTAAGTCACCAAGCATATGCATGAATGTACATAAGAAGGCATGAAGTATACACTTGAATACATGTAAGTCATGAAGTATACACTTGAATACATGTAAGTCACAAAGCATATACATGAATGTAAGGCATGAAGTATACACATGAATACATGTAAGTCATAAAGTATAAAATTGAATACACATAAGTCATGAAGTATAGACTTGAATATGTATGTAAGTCATGAAGTATATACATGAATGTACGTAAGGCATGAAGCATACACATGAATCTACATTGCATCAACTATCATTCATAGGATGGCAGGAAGGATGTTCTAATACCATTTGTAATGTCCCCTTTTGGGATTGTCCTAAATTTTTCCCTAGAATCACAAGATTAATGTAGTTAGGGTTATAACTTACCACTTAAATGCTTCAAGCAAGATAAATCTTTATTTAGGTCCTACATATACACCTACATATACAAATTGTTGATTAATGCATTTAAACTAGGTGAAGGAATAGTGGATAACATTAGTCAAGTAGGTAGATTAATGGTTAACACTTAGTAGGTATAATAAAGATGCACATGAATTAAATTACTCACTGGGGCAAGTTTTATCACTTTTAGATAAGAATCAACCACCTCAACTACATTACTCTAAAGTACATACCTTCATTCAAAAGTCATCAAGCTCACAAAATAAGTGCGCTAGACCGACCACCTCACTGACTAGAGATGCATGACATTCATTCATGTTTGGTGTCTCATACTACTAGGCCCACATAGATAATGCACATTGGTTCAAAGGACCAATAACGAACATCTAAATTCTTGTTAGTTATGCAAGATTTTCCCATCTTATAGATTTAGTGCCATAGTGAAAAAACCTTATACACACATAAAAATAAAACCTTGATGACCACATAGCTCATCTTCCACATAGCCACGTGGCATGCAATTATTGGTCAACATATGTGGGACCCATTTGCACTAATTCTTACAAAACCATTAGGCCAATGAGAAGGCTCCATAGACACACCACATAAACCATGTGCATATTAAAATGATTGCCTACACATAAACACTAAAGGTAAATAATGTTTTGCAACCTACAAATATCTAATGGCCAACACATGAAGGGATCTAGATCTAATGGATAACACTTAACAACTAAAAATAAATCACACAAAAAATAATTGGCCACTAGGAAGTATTTACCTAATGTCATATATAAACTAACTAGATCACCCTCACTTGTATCACCAGTGCACCCTTTGAAAATTCAAGTGTATCCCCACTGAATAGATACACTAGGTTGGCCACTTCACTAACTTGGAGAGATTGCCATAATATAATCGGCCTACACAAATGAACCCATGCCTAAGTTTTCAACACTAACATATTGGGGCCAATAGGAGGCATCCACATATATGTCACACAATCCAATGCTTATAGAAATGATCACCTACATATACACCATTAAATCTAAAGACCATACAACTTGTATATAATCAATTGATAGGCACTTGCGAGGAGCACGATTGATCAACTAGTGCTCAGTTGTGAAAAAGAACTTGTTTAAATAAATAATTGTCTATTGGGTCAAGTTTATTCATTAATGAATAGGAAATCACCATGCATCCACTTCACACATAGCCTTTATAATAAATCCAATGCAATCACACATACTCACTAACTTAGCTTGCATGTATTAATCTAACCAAATTCTAACACCTCAACATGAGACTTCTATGAGTTAAACAACTTACCACCAAATGTACCACTAGTGACCATGGACATCTATGGACCAACAATCACATAATAAGACTACCTAAGCACATTATCTTTTGTCATTAGTAAATTATTGGTCACCAACATAAAAAAGAACACCACTCAAGTTGTGAATAGTGGGTTGTAGATAGTCAACAAGAAAATAAACATAAAGTGCAAAGGCTAAAACAAAGGGATTAATCCAATATGAAGACTATCGTGAATGAAACAATTCAAAGCTTGGAGAAGGCATAGGTGTGAAGAAAACAACACGTGGGGCCACATTTAAGACATAGGGGGACCATTTTCAAGGTCAATAAAGGATCAATGGCATACATTTAGTTAAATTTCTATGATCAATATAATTGGAGGGCTATAGGGCATAAAGAGACCAAAAGTACTAATGCAATATTGGGTATCAACATTATCAACCCTATAAAACATCTCCAAAACATTGAACTTCTCTAACTCAAATGATTAATTTATTAGTCTAACATGTTCAACATAGTTGTAACATCATAAATGAATACATAGCACAAGAATATAGCCCAAAAAACACACAATAAGGCTGAGACACATGGCTAGGCTTGGGTAAACCCTCAAAAGGGAAGGAAACTATAAAAGCGATCTCTTGCTCCTTGTGCCACTATCTTCCAATCATTTACAAGTGCATACAAGGCATCTCTAGAAAATTTGAGCTTTGACATCATATTTTACCAACTCTAAGCTCCCACAACACATGCCTTTACACCATTAAAACCATGTTCCTTCAATTATAATGGTAAAAACTAAAAATGAATGAATGTTATAATGAGAGACAACCCCCATACATTTTTCAATGTTCTTATGTGTTTTCCACATCCTTCCTCGGATCCAAAAGGAAGGAACCATCAAAATGCTTTAAATATCAAGCTATGTTTTCACTATGATGAATTTTCCACTTGTAGCACATAGTGGTAATTTTTACCCTTTTTCTATAGTATTGACCCTTATTTGTTGACTTGCATACTTGGCATTTGAATATTTATTCACATCTGCTCTCTAACAATAGTGGTTCCTATAGACACTATTAGAATTTGTTGTGCTATGATAGGAAGGCAACTACCTTCCCATCTTTTTCCTTAGTCAAGTCCTTAGATCAATTTAACACTTTTAAACAAGTTGGAAGACATGCTAAGTAGAAACACAAATGCCTATATCTATCCTTATGATCTTAGATGTTGATGCAATACTCCTTAGATGATGTTCTAGTAATATTTGAATGTAGTCTCTTGATATTGGATGATCTAAAATGAATTAGGGTTTCTCCATTTATATGACACTCTAGTGTGACAATTTGAATATCTTGTGGTTCAATTAGTAGCAAATAGACCTAGAATTTGATGGTCTATAGACCTTTTTTTTATTTTAGACCATATGGTTTGACTCGCTATATTTTTATTTTATTTTATTTTTGATATCTTAGCACACAACGGGTAGTAATCGGATTTGACGAGACTGACTAATCTTTTGGACCACGTGATAACCCGTAGTGGACCCACACTGGACACAACTAGGTAAATCGGGGCTCGAACCTGCTTTGATTGTGAATGTCTTCAACAGCTCAGCTGATCGATCTACACCCTCTATATTTTTATATAACTGTATATATGACACTTTAAATTATAAGGAAACTATAAAAAATATTATAGGAAACGTAATATAATATTCTAATTTAAAAATAAAATATAGTAAATTCTAATTTATTATATATATCATTTTATAATATTTCTAATAGAAATACATGTATCATATTTATAATATTTTCAAATATAGAATATAAATGATTTTTCTTTTTAGAATACTTTTAACTCTTAAAATATAAGATTATCTTTTTTTAAATTATATCAATTTAGAAACTTGATTTTAATTGTAACAATAAATTTAAGACTTTTGATTTGTGTCCAAGCTTTAAAAGTAATCATTGTTATTCATTTTTTTTTATAATTCTAATTTTATTTTTTTATATAGAACTAGTACCCTTACAAATTTACAATTAGAGAGAGATAATCAAAGGGGGTTGCTACTAGATTGTACATTATAAGAAATACAAACAATTTTTTAAATTAATGTATAAAGTTAAACTATACTTCTAGTTTGTTTCTTTTAATCTATGCAACCAACCTTCTTGCTCATATACTTTAATATTGTGTGCATATATAAATATTAGCAATTTGAAAATTACTTGCACACACCACTGAATTCCTTTGTAGTATGTACCTTTATACTAGGCTTGCACTTGGTTCCTATGTGCATAACATAAGATAATAAGAAATTTTATTTATCCTTAGGGGAGAGAGGTCATTACTTGTATTGATTACATGGAAAATCGTCTAGGACCTCTTTTTTGAAGAAATGTGATATAGACTCTTATCTATCTAAAAATAAGGTTTGGAGGTGTGACTCATCAAGTAACTTGCCACATCAACACATCTAGTGAGAAGTGTCCTTAATATGAATTTTTAAAGATTTGACCAAAACTTTATCATGCAATCTCTAGTAGTTGAATAAAAAAATTTCATTTTTTGTTAGAACAAGATCATATTTGCATTATAAAAATATAACTTATATGCAACCTAAATGATCTCAATAGCTTTTGGTAACCATAAATCTTGTTAACTCTAACCTTGATGTCCAACACAAATGAGCCAATAGTTGAACACAAAATACTATTTATTGTTATAAAAATAACACATTTTAATTTAAAATACAACTTAAATTCAGCTTTAAATGATCATAAAACTTGTTTACAACCTTTATATCTCATGACAAAATACAAGTTATTTATTGTACTCACTTTTTACATTTGTCATAGGAAAAACATATCATATGAAGTATTCCAATGCCACCCCAATAGTTGTACACATAAGAATATTATTTGTGCACATAATAACAATACTTGTATAGATGACCACCTTATGTTATAAAGGATACACTTATAGTGGATAGGTATGATATTTTATATAAAGAAAAAAAGTATTTATTACACTTGTTAATGAATTTATTTAGGATTTTTTTATATGGAATTCATAATTTCTCATGTGATCATATATGAGTCCAATATTGACTAACATTTGGTTATTTTTTGATTTAAATCATGTGGAATAATTATTGACAATATATACTATAAATATGTTGCAAGACTAAATCCTATAGTCATGAGTACTATATCAACAATAGGAGTTTGCTCGACTATTTCCCTCTCTCCCCTACTTGTTCCCTTTTAGGAAGCTAGCATCTTGAAGCAATCCAATTTGGCAATTGAAAAATAACTCCTTAGCAAACTTCACAATGCATTTTAGATCAACTGACACCAAAGTTTGATTTCTAGGATTTATTATCATTATGACCTTGATTATTAGATGTTAGTTCTAATGTTTCTTTAATTGCATAGCTTGTTGTACAACCATCACCATGAGAAAATCCCTTAGCAATCCTCTCATTATATTTAGTATAAAATGTTTTCTTAAAATTCTTCACTTTCATTGATTTTGATAAATTGAACATTTTTTGACAATTTATTTTTTTCTTAAAACATCAATTGAAAGGTAGTTAAATGACCAAAATGTATAAAATTTTCATATGATAGGTAGGGGTGAAAATCAAATTCTACACCTAGTAGCAACAACTATTTGAAAGTGAGTTGGTTGGGCACATAATTAAATTTGAATTTAGAGATTTGGAGGTCAAAACCACACATGCAATTCTAAACCAGGTTCAAGATCATAGTTGTAATTTCAAACCAATGAGAGGAACAACATATGTGAAGATTAAGTCTATACCACTAGGGGATGGGAACTCATAATTAAATAAGATAGAAGTTGTATGCCACCTCTTCTACAAAAATATGCCATTTGAATACTAAATTATTACATTTAAAATAAAAGTTGAAGTGATTCTAACACAAATAAGAAAATGAGCTAGAGGCTATCTTGTTTCACTCTATACCTTAAAATAAAATTCAAAATCAATACATAAATACCCAATTAAATTATACTAAAAATAGTAATGTAACAAATCTATTTATTTTTAATATATTAATTAGGTAGGACTAAAACTTAAAGTACCAACTTCTAGTTTACCAAATCCAATTATATTCATATATATTAAATCTTCTTTAACCTTATCTTTAAAAAAATCATTCTATATTAAAACATAATTATAAAAGAGACTCTCATGTTCAAAGGGAATCTAATATTTATAATCGTATTAAAAAAATTAAAAATTAAAAATTATTTAAATATAAAATGTTCACATATAATATAAATATATTTGTATCTTCATTAACTAATTTCACTTGTACAAAAATTTCAACAGCATATCCATGAGCTCAAATCCACTCTACTTAAATATGATCCATTTCAATGGTCAAATAGTCAATAGTAAATTTACACCCACAATAAAAAAGAAACAAATATTTGTCCTCCTTTTATTGACCAAAAATTTAAAAGAGATAATATTTAAGAATAACCTGACAAATCTTACAGTAAAACAAATACTTGATGTCAAAGATGTCCTCCATCATTGAAAGCAACCCATAACATCTTTTCAGCAAGACGTTTACTCCAAATAAATTATTGATAAGTACCTAACAGAAAATCCTAAAATTCATTCTTACTGCTAAATAACAAATCCTTTCTTAGACATGGTAAATTCTTTCTTATATTGATGAAAGTTGTTTCCTGGGTAATAGGGAGTAAGAACGTCGTGCCAGTGCCAGAATGATTTAGTGTAACATGTCTGCAAAAACTGATTTGTAAGATACTGCCAAGTTTAAGCAGGTGCTGCTTTTAAATTTTAAGACCTTTATTTTTATTTTTCTCAACAGTCGTCTACTATTTTGAGAAAAAAATACTCCAGAGATCTCGTGAAAAAAACATAAAAATCAGCCCCTTCTTTTCTATTGCAGAAAATCTTAAATGTTTAATAAAGAAGAGTTCTGAAATCACTTACATGGTATTCATTCAAAAGATGAAGAATTGCCTGGAAAAAGATTATTTAGGTGAAAAACTTTGTGTAGAGATATTGTAAGCAGCAAATCCAAGGGACTCTACCCACTCAATAACGTTTGACGCCCCTTGTATAAAACTGATTCTACTATTCTCCCCTTTTGCTACTGCTCCATTACTGTACAGCGACATTATCGCATGTCATCCTTGCTGTGTTGGATGGACTGAGTCCCAGTAGTACTTTTCATCTACGTTAGAACACACTTCATATAAAAGCCTTCCGCCTTCGTCCACCTCCCCACACAGATCAACCCCGCCTTTCTCAGCACAGCAAGGAACGAACAAATCCACAAAACCTGTCACACAATTCCAATAACACAAGTATTAGTTACAAGGCACAGATTTATTGGACATACAACAAGAGGCATAGATTTTGGAGTACCAAATTGTGCAGGATTGGAGAAAATGTGATTAACTGCAGACACCAAGTCTGAAATTATGATGGACAGTTCCTTGACATCCGATCTGAGGCTTTCTATGCTCTCCCTCAGTAATCTTGTATGAAGAGCTAGAAAGTCATCGTAGTTTGAATTACAGGATGTTCTGCCGATCTGAGCCCCGCACCCAAAACGGGCAATATTACTCACCGCAAATTCCTAAGCCCGCATTTATATAGAGCTTTCACAGCGTCGACTGTCCCGCTTACCACCGGTTTGACCAGATCGATCAGGCCCTGTAATAAATTCACAAATTGAGAAAAATTAGATGTAGTGAAATTTTAGCAGGCGAAAAAGGCCCTCAGAACTTGAACTACCTCAATGGAGCCGTTTCTGCTAGCACGGAATGCATCGTAATCGTTGCCAGCCACAGAGATAAGAACTACAGACCGCGAGAGCTTGTGAGAATCGAACACCTGTCTTTCTCCTATCAACTCCTCAAACTGCTTCACCTGTTCTGCTATTGTTTTGAAACCGTATGCTTGAAATATTCCACTGCCTCCCACTGCAAAATTCACTCCATGTCCAATCTTCTCTGCAGTTGCATTACAGTCATGACTTTTCAGCAGCTCATAAGATATGGGAATGGGAAGTCCTAAAATATCCCCTGCACACACCACACCCACAGATAGATAAGGCACACAGTGCTTAAAACCTTATGTTACACTGTTTGTGAGTGGAAGGAAGGAAGGTTTACCCCAAAAATCTGTCTGGATTTTTCCAGAAGAAAATCTGCCTGCAGGATAGCCAGGCCAGGTCAAACCGAATGGTGGTCTCCATGGCTCGTTTTCGCTTTGATTGTATGGATTGCGATTTCCTGTGTCGGCATAAGAGTCTCCGAACACAAACAGCGCCTGAGCGTTCTCCGCAATACCTCTGCCTGCAAATCAATCAATTTAAATAAAAAGCATACAAGTGTAGAATGAGGAAAGTTTGAAATGATAATTTGTATAACTGACCTGCAAATAAACAGAAAATTATTATCAGAAACAGAAGTTGAGAAAACATGGCATCCATATCTCTAGTCCTTAATATCCAGCACTAAATTTGTAACAACAACTCACAAATTGTTTGAAATGTTCTGTAAGAGACAATGTATATATAGGTTATCAAAATCAGAAGGTGAGAAAATCATGGCATCCTTATATCCTTTTCAGATTAAGTGAGAGACAAGCCTAAGGTGAACGGCCGGCGTTAAAGTTGTCCTTTCGCAAGAGTAGAGCATCTTTTTAAGTTGTCGTTATGCACGGCTGGTCAAAAGACTTTTTTTGCCAATGGCAGGGTGAAATAATCCATGGATGGGCTTATGAAAGGGTATCCTAAGTAGATAGAAGCTCGACCACGAAGCAAATATTAGTTATTTTAACGGTCAAACAATCAATAGTCAATTTACACTTCATCTATAATAAAAAGTGGTAAATAATATTTGCCCTATTTTTATTAACCAAAATTGACATTTGACTATTGAAGTGGATAATGTTTAAGGATAACCTCTGATAAACCCTTTAGGAGCAACTTACAACACTTTTGGGGAGAAAGAAGGGAGGGTTCAAATAAAAGTACCATATATGTAACGGCAATTAAAAAAAAACAAAATAAAAGATTGAAACATTTAAATGGTTACCATATTATAACGTAAGGAAGGGAAATACTAAATGTGTTTTTACTATGATTATTAGTCTCTATGAGGTAGATTTATGTTTTCACCCCGTTCAATTTTTAAATTAGTTTGTAACATAAAAAATAATTTGTTTGTCTAAAGTTTTTTTTAATTGTTTAAATATAAATTTTAGATTATGTGTCCGAATATTGGTAGGAAGAAAATTAATTTTAGATTAGTTTTAAAAAATAAAATATCTATGTTTAATTGTGAAGTAGGGGAAATTTTTTTTCAAGACTTTGTTTCCAAAAGAATTCGTGAATATTTTGTAAAGTTAATATTTTGTTGGGTTCCAACAATAAGAAGTAAATTTTCTACACACATCTTCTAGTACATCTCATGGTTGTATTAATGCATTTTCCCCTAAAATACAAAGTAAATCCATCGAGCGAGGGCACAATAGTAAGCTAAGACCTGGTTAAATGGACGTTGATGAGATATTCATCTCTTTTTAAGAGAGGAATAATATATCTTCTTGTCCCTGAGTTGACATGTCATTTCGACCATCAACAATACTCTCTTAAGAAAATCGTATATTATTGTCAATGTCATTCCCCATGTCAACATTTTATGCCATGTTACTTACTACACTTATGCAATCACATCTAGGCATGCAGCCACTTTTACATATATCTATTAATCAAGTGTCCCAACATTTGTAGGTAAAATTAGGGGCAATTTTTTGCCTTTATTGCATGAGCTTTCCTATTCTATCATTTGACTTACATGCTAAGGCCAACATATTGTTATGAGTGGCTAGTACACTTTTCCTCTCCTCAAATCAATTCCAATACAATGTATACACTAAATTTGAATGGGGAGCATATCACATCCATTACACTAATCTGATACAAATTTCATGTGTACAAAGATAGAGGGAGCCACATCAATTTGAACTTCTTAACAACACTAACATCATGTCTCATTATCATCCCATATTTACTTAGATTGAGGGGGACATCCAATTCTAACACCTCAACAACCTTATGCATCTTGATCTCTACTTTGGCTCATGCTTGTATAGATTGAGGGTGCCACACTAGTTCCAAGTCCTTGACAACCCTATACAACCTTTTTTTAAGCATTTTGCATTATTTCATAGGGGCTAATATGGTCAAATCCATGATACCATTTTTTTAAATCACATCACTTTGATTTTTCTACTTGATTAAATTCATGCTTTTTAAAATGCAAATCTATTTTTATACAAGTCCCACTAATGATTTGTGTGCAAGTTTGGAGATTCAGTGCTACTAGAAGCAATCTTCTCTTCTTTTACATACATGATTCATGTAGAGCACATACACACCAAAGTGGAGGCAAAAAATAGAGAAAAGTACACACTTCACCCTTTTAGCCTCTCACTTACGGCCTTGTCATAAATCCATTGTCCTAGTGCTCAAGTTTATATGTTCTACATATAAACTTATCACTCTAAATGCCAATATCTTAAGTCATACAATTGGGTTGGTCTAGATCTTCATGGGTTTTCCCCTCTTAGATTAGATTATAAGCATAGTTTTGTCCCCTAAACATATTCACATACAAAGTCTCATCCCATATTTTATAGTTATTGCTACCAAAGGTAACAATTCTAAAAATTGATTGTTACATGTCATTTGTGTGCCAAAGCAATACAAATTAAGCACCTACGATCTTGTTTCTAAGGACAAGTTCGGGGACATTATTGATTATGAATAATCATAGCAAAGATTTCCTCAAACATATTATCAAGAAGATTCCTTAAGCTTGTATTGACATAAACAAATACTACCTTATCATAGGTATTTTTTGTCTTTCTTGTATGTATTCAATCGTTTACACAAATCCCCACAATATCACAAAAGTTTCATAATTCAATCTACTCACAACAAATCTTCATAAGTTACTATTCAACACCCTACTTATCTTAGATACAAGTACACCCGAGGTCAATAGAATTAAGAAATCAATAGTCATGATGGGCAAAACCACATGTATAAGATGCAACATTGCCAAATGGATTTGATTGCAGCCATGCCTTTGTGTAAGACATCATAAATGCCTATATTATATCATCTTTGTCTTGTAAATCATTTCAATATCAGGTCTACACTTCAATTACATAATCACTATGTATAAATAAATCATTTCAAAAACAAAATTGACAAATCACATTAAAATAACTAAACCCTCCATTTTGTTCATTTTCATTTGAAATTGCATATTTCAATCTAACTTTAATTGATTATTATTGATTACTTATCATTCAAATTACACTTAGTGAATAGTTATGGTGTGTTTTATTCCTCGAGTGTGTTTTATGCTTGGTTTAACCAAGCATAAACCTGTGGAACTACTCGTTTGGAATAAGACAAGACATTAAATACGACAGCGCTGAAGGGCTGAATCTTGTCAGTTACAGAGAAATGCATTTAACACATGTGAACTACAACCATTCAATCCTGTAAAGCTATTTGTCAAGAGCCGATCGGAAATTAGTTGTGAAAGAATCAATGAGATAAGTAGGTATAAATCAGAGGTTAGCGATTGCAGATTGTGAAGTAATATTGTGAGCAAGGAAACCAAGAGATTGTACCTACTCAATGGTATTCACCGCCTCTTCAACAAAACCCAATTTCCTACTTTCAGTTTCTTCTGCTACATCTGCACCATAAGTGTACAGTGACATTAGCTCGAACCATCCTCGCTCTGTTGGATGCCCAAAATCCCACAAGAACTTTTTATCTACGTTATCACACACCTCGAATAAAGCCCTTCCTCTTTCATCTACTTCTGCACACATTTCTACTCCGCCTGGTGCAGCACAGCATGGTAAGAATATATCCACAAAACCTGCCAACACATTAGTTAACATATATATATAATTGAAGTCATGAGATTATAATGAAAGCGTAGGTATTAGTGGGGGAAACTGATGGAATGTTAATGCATACTGGAAAGAAGAATATTTAATGTCAAGAATAGATGACCTTAACAAGCTATAATCACAGCCCGAATGAAGAAACACTGTTCCTTCTTAGTTTAAAGGAGTTAAATAGGCCAAAAAAATGGCATTGCTCATCACAGGTAAATACAAGAATATTAAAATCACTATGTTTGTATGACTGGTGTATTTTTTACAGATCTAATCCATTATAAACAAAAATAAATAAAACACAATTGGGTATCAGAGAAAAATCTATGTATCTAATCAATTATAAAGAAAATTAAATAAAACACAATGTTAGAAAATAATGAATAACTGAAGACTGTATGTGCTGGCAGTTTACTTTTGTGCTGTCAATAAGAGTTTTAGTTGTGTCAATTAAGTTCAGTTAGGTGTCAATAAATCTGAGTTAGCTGTCATATTAGATCCCAGATTTATAGGGAGTTGTTGAATTCCTCTACTATTATAAAATTGTAATTTCTTTGATCAATAATATATGTTGTCATATTTGTTCTCTTTATTATTTCCTTAATATTTTATCATGGTATCGGAGTTGGTTTGGGTGTGACTCCACCATTGGAGTGCCCAAGAATATGAAAGCATCTTATAGGAAATTAAGTTTGCTGTAGAGAATATTGTCTTTCTCTTTTCTCTGTTGTTAATATTCTGAAATTGAAGTTATAGTTTGCAGAAGGGTGAATATATGGTTTATTGTGGAGCCAATCAATATATTGTCCTCAGTGAGCAATTTGTTTGATTGATATGGAGGAGATATGCAAATACGCAGCTGCTATTTTTTTGTGCTTTCTTTCTGGTCAAAGGATCCTTATAATATTGCTCACTCCAATGGTTAGTGGTGTAGAAAGAGCGGGCCAGAACGCCTGTGCTGTGCTGGAAGCTTTAGGAGAATTGGTCTACGCAAAGCATTCTTGTCTGCCTCTACAAGCAATTGTTCTCCTTATTTTTGTTTTTCCTATGTTAGAAGGAGACTCTACAAAGAGCACTGCAGCTATTGAATTAAAGAGAACCATCAACTATGTGTTCTAATTGGGAAAGAGTAAAGAGGGAGTTATTGTTAATGTTGTTGGTTGGATTTGTAATGTATGATAAAGAAGAAATAATCATCTAATTATTTGAATGACAGTTAGATATTTTGAGATCATCAAAGTACAATTTGAAAAGGTTGTCAAAAGAAATATGGGTTCTTCGACATGCCTCCATTTATGGTGTTGGAGGAGGAGTGGTGCATAAGATTTCAAAGGAGCAATGTTGTGCTTATGCCAGAGTTGGAGTTATTTTAAGTTATTCATTAAGAGGGGATGTTAGAAAATAATGAATAACCGAAGACTGTATGTGCTGGCAGTTTACTTTTGTGCTGTCAATAAGAGTTTTAGTTGTGTCAATTAAGTTCAGTTAGGTGTCAATAAATTTGAGTTAGCTGTCATATTAGATCCCAGATTTATAGGGAGTTGTTGAATTCCTCTACTATTATAAAATTGTAATCTCTTTGATCAATAATATATGTTGTCATATTTGTTCTCTTTATTATTTCCTCAATATTTTATCAATTGGGTATCAGAGAAAAATGTATGTCACAGTACCATATTGTCTAGAATTGGTTAAAATATAGCCAAATGCAGAGACCAGATCTGTAACTATAATGGACGACCCCTTGAGACTCGATCTGAGATGATGCACGCCCTCAATCAACAATTTGGTATGGAGATTTACAGTGTCATTATATTTTGAGTCACAGGACGTCTTGCCGATTTGAGCTCCGCAGCCAAGAGCGGCAATATTACTTATCACAAAATTCCTGAGCCCACTCTCATACAGATCCTTCACAACTTCCACTATGCCGCTCACTACAGGTTTCACCAGATCTACCAAACCCTAAAAATGTTCATTTGTAAGTGTAAGCAATTTTTTCATGCCAACAACTGAGCCGGATTTGGACTTACCTCAATAGACCCATTTTGGCTGGCACCGAGCGCGGCGTAGTCATTGCCAGCTGCACAGATAAGAACTACAGACCTTGACAGCCTTTGGGAATCGAACCCTGAACCTTCCGGTGGGATTGTTGTGAAACCAAAAGCTTGAAATATCCCGCTGCCGCCCACTGCAAAATTGACTCCTTGCTTAATCTTGTTTGCCTTCGCATTACAGTCATGACTTCTGAGCAGCTCATAAGGGATGGGAGTGGGAAGCCCCAATATATCCGCTCTATAACAACAATAATGTAATAATAAGACACAGATAGCTTAAAAAACCTATGTTACATGAATTGGTTTTGCAAGCAAACTGTACCCCAGAAGTCTGTCTGGATCTTTCCTGAAGAAACTCTGCCTGCTGGGTAACCAGGCCAAATTAAACCGTTAGGTTTTCTCCACGCTTGGTTTACTGTTTGATTGTAAGGATCATGGTTTCCAGTGTCTGCATACGAATCTCCAAAACAAATAAGACTTCTGCCTTCTCTGCGCTTCCTTTACCTGCAAATTGATAAATCAGTAATCACATGCTAGCAAAGAATGCCTAATGAGGAGGATTCGCAAAGGTTAGATGTATCAGTTACCTGCAATTAAGTTGACAACTATTAGCAGAAACAGAGCCCTGGAAAGCATTGAGTAAGCTTGAAGGCAGAGCACGGCAAAAAGATGCAATCTTAGCCCTGTAATTAATTAGAGCCCTCGACCAAGTTAGGTACCTTGATATTACTTTCTCGCGTAGCATCTGAACAGATATTTTGAGATTTGTGATGTTGGAATCCTGAATGAAAACAAATACCTATCAGGGGCTGTGCAGATCACATTTTCCACGATTATTTATTATTAGTTCATGTAGAGGCCGTATTCAATCCCATGCAATTAATCAATCATCATCTCGAATTAAACAATTTGACTAAGAAGGGTGAAGTTGAATATAATTTTATCTGAAAACTTTTTCATCTTTAAAAAACGTTCCCAACACATACCTGATCTATTGTCATGAAGAGGATAAAAAGGATACATAATTACATAAGCAGCTCCTTTAAAAAAAGAAAAATGATTGAACACTGAAAACCAAAAACCATAGAAATGAATTAATTAAACAAATAGTGTGCAGTTAAGTAGTAAAAAATATGAGAGAAAAGATAAAGGATAAAATAAATAAGTTAATAAAAAGAAGTTAATGCAATAAGGTATCGTTGGGTAGAAATGTTTAAAGTATGAGTTTAAGGGAAATGTTGGTCTAAGCCACACCCGGACCGACGATGGATTGGTCCAAGAGGGGCCAGTAGCTCAGTGGTAGAGCACTCCAGCAGCAAATGGAAGGTCCTAGGTTCGAGTCCTAGCTGGTCCATGTCTCAACATGGTATCAGAGCCAGGCAGGCTAGGAGCCCCAAGCACACGAGAGGTGTGGCTTACACCAACACCCCCCCTTAAGCCACACCTCTCGTGTGCTTGGGGCTCCTAGCCTGGCCTGGCTCTGATACCATGTTGGTGGTGGATATCACATCCACAAGACTTAAAAATAACAAACACAGAAACATGAAACACAAGATTACTCAAATTCGTGTTGCTGCACCTTAATCCATTAACTTCAAAACATGATTACATCACATACAGGAATGCTGCTGCATTCATGATCACTTGATCATACAGACTTACTTAATCGCTTGACTCAACTCTGTTACATCATGCCTCTTTTATAGAGGTCTTTGCTCATGCCTTGCCTTTCTAGGCTGTTCTAATTCTTCTCTAGAAACCTTCTACAACATTCCATTTCTGGAATCCATCTAGAAACAATCCACTTTGTTCTGGGAGCTTCCTCTAGAACTTTCTAACCTAGAACCTTCTTTCTAGAACTCTCTCATCATTCTAGAAACTTGTCTTTCTAAACTCCTTTAGAAACTTGCTAATTTATTTTTCTTTTTTTTGTCTTTTTCCTATTTTGAGTTTTCTTCTTAACATAGGTGGGAGAAATTACTCTCCAACAGGAAATTGGAAAAAAAATTCAATAATGATGATATATAAACTGCAGTACGCCTGGTAAACTTTTTCCACATGATTGGTGACGCTGGCTCAACACGCCCTTTGCGGGGATGAGGGGAGACTGCACCTCGTGACCTTCTTTACTGCAACAGGAATTTTTAGCCAGAGACTACACCTTGTGACCTTTACTGCAACAGGAATTTTTAGCCAATCAAGGCCCCGCCCCTATAATGATGATGGATATTGATCCCAAACGGTTTTTTTTCTTATAGATGCAAAAAGTTTATAGAAGCAAAAAAGCTTTACAAGGAAAATTTATATTCATTAGGTGGACTATAGAAATATTGTGTATTTAATGGTAAAGTTTACAATTAATTTTGTTATCCAATAATTTGAAAAATGTTATTTATTTATTTTCCTATTGGTTCAAGGTATGAACTCTCAGTGCATAAATAGAATTATTGTTTATATTTATTATTATTTTTATTGTTGCATTGTCAACCAATACATCTAATTATACATGTAATTCATTTGAAAGAATTTGAAGAAGGCATTAATATATTTAATTCATTTGAATGAATTTAACTATATAAAGTATTGTTTATATTTTTTCATTTTGCATTGCCATCTAATATATTAAATACATTTAAATGATTGAGTGCATATATCGGTTTGAAGATGTAGACAATAGTTTGTTTGAAGACTTTAGCGAAGAAGATGGGATAGAGACAAACAAAAGGGCATTTGTAGTTGGGACTGTAAAACATTCTTTAGTTTTTATGTTGAGTGGTCTAAAATCTTATCTATATTAATAGTGAGATTTGAATGTTTTTCCAAAAAGTCTTTGATGAATTTATAACTGTCATGTGATATGAAAGAAACATTTCAGAAAGTTGTTATAAAATATGTTATGCATGTGCATCCCTAGTAGTTGTTATCAGTTTCCAAGGCAGAGTTATAGTAATAGCTGAATAATATCTATCTATGGCCCTGCAAAAATAAGGTATGGAATGTTAATAATATTCATAAATTTTAGTTTTTAATCTTTATTTTGCCTTGAAACCTTCAAATGCATTTTGTTGTGGCTAAAATGAGCAATAGGTTTAATAAGAAAGGAAAATCTTATAAATATCGAATAATATTTATGTCTATGGGATCTCGTCATTTTTTATTGTGCTTCAGAAAATAGCTAATAACTACATGATATTTTAGGCTACATCACAAATTTTAAGAGTATTGTAGGGTTGAAGAAGTTCCTCTATCATCTCTAAAACAATATCTTCCTTTCTTTCATCATCAACTTTCATCGCAAGAATATTGACTTTCATTACCCATTTGGAATCATCTCCTCCTTCTCTACTATCCACTTTGTTTTGTTAGATCCCCAATTAATTAGATTTATCATTGTCTAACTTTAAGCAAACCAAGAAAGAAGAAGAGAATATGGAGTCTCTCTTCTTACCAACATATTGTAGTTTCATCTTAACAATGGTTAGAACTCTTTGTAGAAGTTCCTAAGTCTTAACTTGAGAGTTCATAAACTAAAGTCGTTGGTGATCAATATGCATAATTATCCTATGCTCCACATTGTTTCTAGAATGGGCACAATATGATGTATTTTAGGGACATTCTAGCTATTGTATGGAATATTTATACTGCCACTATGATCATGTACAATTGCAGCAGTCTCATCGTATGCATGAGGTGCTTCTTCAGCAGTCTCATATGTTCCAAGCCACACCCTCTTCTCCCTACACAAGCACAAACTAGTAATTTATTACAAAAACCCATCTTTTTTAATCAATAAACTATGGTTTTGGGATCATTCCCTTTATATTATATGTAAAATAAAATATTACATTTTAGTTTATGGGTTGTGGAGAAAAACCTAGAATACTTAAATCAAACAAAATGTTACAAGAGCCTTGATAATGATTTACACAATAGACTTCTAAATATCCTATGATAACAATATATCAATGTGAAAAGTAACTATGAGCAAAATAGAGGAAACTCTACATCATTTTCATTTTCATCATATAACAGTAAATGTAGCCATAGATTTTTCTCAAAGGGAACTAGACCAAGAACCTTCTT
Organism: Cunninghamia lanceolata; assembly: GCA_027924645.1. NCBI lineage: Eukaryota > Viridiplantae > Streptophyta > Pinopsida > Cupressales > Cupressaceae > Cunninghamia > Cunninghamia lanceolata. The sequence goes on from BSBN01000726.1 coordinate 5,260,067, forward strand.
AAGAAAATTGGAGCCCATTGCAACCTTCCTTCAATGCCAAACTTCTTTGAGTGGTAGACTAGTTGAGATGAAGGGTCTCCAAGGCCCAATAATGACTCTATTGTTCACCAGAAGTTTGTCGTCCAAAGGGGGAGATCTGCACCTTGAATTAAAATACTAAGAAAAATATGAACAACAGTACAAATATTACAACTGCACAAATCAATCTATTTTATTCAACAAATAAGATTACATATATAACTTCAGATAAGTTTACCAGCTTCCTACAAATCTGCTAACTAATTTGATAGCTAACTACAATTGATTGACACCTAACTAATTTCAATTGACACATCTATAACTACACAACTCTAGTTGACACATATTCACCACATGTGAATAAACTAGTTATTCATTATATTCTAACATCCCCTCTTAATGAATAACTTAAAATAACTCCAACTCTCACATGAGCACAACATTGCTCCTTTGAAATCTCATGCACCACTCCTCCTCCAACACCATAAATGGAGGCATGTCGAGGAACCCATATTTCCTCTGACAACCTTTTTTCAATGTGCTTTGATGATCTCAAACTATCTAACAATATCAGCAAATGCTATGTCACACACTAACAATGACAACCTTTGCATCATTTTCATTTACAGTTTCTCCAATACTTCTTTTTATGTCTTCATACATAGCAAAAAGAAGTCCTCCATTCCTAAGCAGGAGACCATGAACTAGAAACAAAAATGATGATGGCCCTTTTCAAAGCCTCTTTGCACAACTAGAATGGAGACAACCCTTGATTTTGGACGGTGATCTAGGAGGCATCGCTTCCTAGAATAGCCTGCATGCACACTCCTTGTGAAGCAGGATGTAGCCATCAAGACAATGGTGAAGAGCATTGCAGGGCACTGGTATGAGTCACCATAATTGGATGGATGAGCGAAATCCAAACACTGAAGTGCCCATTCACAGCTCTAGCCCTCACTCACAGGATAGAAGATGCCATACCTAGCATTGAAACACACCACAAAACATGTCATACCTTGCATTCAGACGTGCCACAGACGCAGAGAAAAATAATCCATTGCTGCTATTGTAAACATGCCCTTTGGAGCATCCATGACCAGACACAAATGGCGTCGGGCCTTTCACAGGCTGTTTAGCCTTTGAAACAACAACATGGGCCTCCAAAATGATGTCGACCCAGATCCAAAATGACTAGCAAGTTAGAAACCAGAATTCATGACTCAAATGTGAACCAGTAAGGAGCTTAAACCAGATCTGATACCAAATTAAAATACTAAGAAAAATATGAACAGCAGTACAAATATTACAACTGCACAAATCAATCTATTTATTTCAACAAATAAGATTACATATATAACTTCAGATAAGTTTACCAGCTTCTTACAAATCTGTTAACTAATTTGATAGCTAACTACAATTGATTGACACCTAACTAACTTCTATTGACACATCTATAACTACACAACTCTAGTTGACACATATTCACCACATGTGAATAAACCAGTTATTCATTATATTCTAACACCTTGCACCATTGATTGAAGAATATTGTTGAGACCTCCCAAAAATTGCTTGAAAATTAACTACTCTACCATTACTTTGACAACATCTTTGTTTCCTCCAAGTCCAAAAGGGTAGCCACAAACATTGAGATGTCTGAATTTACCCTATGTTGATGCTCTGTCACTAGGAATGTGTCCCATAGAACCTACTGGATTGCATGAACAATGGCATTGTGAGTCTTGAAAATGATTTTTAACCTTACTTATGAGAGGGCCCCGATAAACACCATTTGTCTATTATAATAGATAAAAAAACTAGAGAATCAAGTAAAGAATGCAAAGCAATCGGATGAAAAGCAAATAGCGGATTATCTATGTAGGCGTAAGGAACAGGGCTCGTCATTTTTAATACCAATCTCCTCCCATTTTGTAGCCTTCGCATAAGATACATTAAAGATTTAGCATGAGTAGTCCATGAATGAATGATTGTAAGTGTATTCCTATGAGGTAAAGATCAATGATGCCGAAGGTATCTTTTATCAACTTCTTATGAACTCTATTTAAAAAGGATCACAATTCAATATTAGAACTTATCAAGGCATATTTTCTCACATATATTGCAAAATTCGCTAAGGCATTTGTTTCATCATTAATTTCCCTATAGATATGCCGAATGGAGAAACTTTCTAAGGAATCCAAAATGGGCCAAATGTCTTGAAGAAGATTATTGATTAATTTCCCTATAGATATGTCGAATGGAGAAACTTTCTAATGAATCCAAAAGGGGCCAAATGTCTTGAAGAAGACTATTGATTTTCTGGTTTGAAGATTTATTTTTTAAGATATGCATGAACACAATAATGAGAGAATCACCTTCTATTTCCACTTTTTTTGCCACTTTTTTTTGCAATTGGTAGCTTTGCAAATTTGAAGACCCAGAATGAGCACCTGAATTTCTCCTTTGTTATTTGTGCTTTCAATAAGTTTCTTAAAAGCTACCCCTACCCATTTCATCTCTGATAATGCATTCCTTTAGAAGCTCCATCCAAGTTTAACTTAAGTTCCATATATTGGATGAAGGAGTCCACTTGATCTCATTTCTAATCTTTAAAGATTTAACCCTACTATTCCCATTAACAGGAGGAACTTTGAGATCATACCAATTTTTAACCATCTCATTGTCCCAAAAGGAGAAAGATTTATGTTTGAGAGATTGTGCAGCTATCTTGCTATTGATAACTCCAAAAATCGTTGTTTCCAATTTGTTGTAGAAAGTTGATTCAGTTAACTCTTTAACCTGAAATAATCTTTTGTTTCTTTCTTTCTAGATTTCCCATATTAAAATTGAGGGGTAGATGATCCACATATTTGAGAAGATAGAATGTTTTTTATAATGGGCCAAGATTTGAAAAGGTTGAGGATGTCATTTGGTAAAGCACTCTTCCAACTAAGTCTATCAAAAAGCCATTGCCAACATTTTAAAGAAAATTAACAATTTAGAAGTGATTAACATCTTCTTCACTTTGTTTACATAATAAACATCTAGATGACCTATTATAACCTACCTTCTAAAATTTGTCTGATGTGAGTAGTTTCTTTTGTAGAGTTACCCAAGTAAAGACCCCTACTTTAGGTAAACATAATTTGTTCTAGCATAGATGAATGGGAAGTGATGTTTTTTGCTCTATAAATTCTTCCATAATGAAACCATTTTTTGTTGAGTAGATTCCACTTTTTGAATAGTTCCATATGATAACATCATTCTCATTAAGAAAGATCTTTCTTTTATTTAATATTTCTTGAAGGGTTACTATGTGACAATTTGGAAGAGCCATACCATCTAGAGGTTTCCATAATCAACATTTGAGTCCTTGTGAGGTGTAGGGGTAAACATAATCTGCAAATTTCCTTCCCCATCTATTTATAAGGAAATAATTTGTGCCAGGCTAAAATCCTAAATAGAGTCAATGGTTTCAAATCCATTCCAAGAATCTTCCCAAAAATTTGCACTTTTCGCATTTCTTACTTCCCAAGTAAGATGATTAGTTATGAGGGATCTACATGGTAAAAAGAAGTTCCAAATACTTGAGCCTTTTGGGGGATTAGCAATAGTAAGAATTTTGGAAGGTTTTAGAAAATCCAGATAATTGTTTTGTAGAATTTTCAACACTACCTTAATGGGGCCAATGGGAGGCATCAACATATATGTCACACAAGCCAATGCTTATAGAAATGATCACCTACATATAGACCATTAAATCTAAAGACCATACAACTTGCTTATCATCAAATGATAGGCACTTGCAAGGAGCATGATTGAACAACTAGTGCTCAGTTGTGAAAAAGAACTTTCTTAAAGAAATAATTGTCTGTTGGGTAATGTTTATTCTTTGGTGAATAGGAAATCACCAAGTGTCCACTTTGAACATAGTCTTTATAATAAAGCCAATGCAATCACACATACCCACTAACCTAGCTTACATGTAATAAGCTAACGAAAGTCTAACACCTCAATATTAGACTTCCATGAGATAGACAACTTACCACCAAATGTATCACTAGTGACCATGGACATCTATGGACCAATAGTCACATAACAAGACTACCTAAGCCCATTATCCTTTGTCATTAGTAAGTTATTGGTCACCAACATAAAAAAGAGCACCACTCAAGTAATGGATAGTGGGCTATAGATAGTCAACAAGCAAATAAACATAAACTGTAAAAGCTAAAACAAAAGGATTAATCCAATATGAAGACTATCATGAATGAAACAATTCAAATCTTGGAGAAGGCATAGAGGTGAAGAAAACAACACATGGGGCCACATTTAACACATAGGGGGACCATGTTCAATCTCAATAAAGGATCAATGGGGCACATTGAGTTAAATTTCTATGATCAATATAATTGGAGGGCTATAGGGCCTAAAGAGACCAAAAGTACTAATGCAATATTGGGTATCAACACTAACAACCCTATAAAACATCTCCAAAACATTGAACTTCTTGAACTCTAATGGTTAATTTATTAGTCTAACATGTTCAACATAGTTGTAACAACATAAAGGAATGCATAGCACAAGCATATATAGCGCAAAAAAAACATACAATAAGGCTGAGACACATGGTTAGACTTGGATAAACCCTCAAAAGGGAAGGAAACTATAAAAGTGTGATCTCTTGCTCCTCGTGCCACTATCTTGTAATCATTTACAAGTGCATACAAGGTATCTCTAGAAAATTTGAGCTTTGACATCATATTTTACCAAATCTAAACACCCACAAGACATGCCTCTACACCATTAAAACCATGTTGCTTCAATTATAATGGTAAAAATTAAAAATGAATGAATGTTAGAATGAGAGACAACCCCCATACATTTTTGATGTTCTTATGTTTCTTCCATATCCTTCCTAGGATCCAAAAGGAAGTTTAAACATTAAGAATACATATTGAACCATCAAAATGCTTTAAATATCAAGCTATGTTTTCACTATGATGAATTTTTGACTTGTAGCATGTAGTGGTATTTTTGACCCTTTTTCTATAGTATTTACTCTCATTTTTGGACTTAAACTTTGCAGACTTGACATTTGAACATTTATTCACATCTGTTATCTAAAAATAGTGGTTCCTATAGACACTATTAGAATTTTTTGTGCTATGAGAGGAAGGTGACTAGCTTCCCATATTTTTCTTTAGTCAAGTCCTTAGATCAATTTAACGCTTTTAAACAAGTTGGAAGACATGCTAAGTAGAAACACAAATGCCTATATCTAGCCTTATGATCTTAGATGCTGATGGATTACTCCTTAGATGATGCTCTAGTAATATTTGAATGTAGTCTCTTGATATTGGATGATCTAAAATGAATTAGGGTTTCCCCATTTATATGACACTCTAGTGCAACAATTTGAATATCTTGTGCTTTAATTAGTAGCAACTAGTCCTAGAATTTGATGGTCTGTATACCATTTTTTTAAATTTTAGACCATGTTTTACAATTTTAAAATTTATTAGACCATATAGTTTGACTCACTATATTTTATTTATATCTCAGATGTATCCAAATCTCAGCACACAGCAGGTAGTAATCTAACTTGGTGAGACCGACTATTCTTCTGGGTTATATGATAACCTGCAGTGGACCCACACTGGACGCAGCTAGGTAAATTGAGGCTTGAACCTATGTTGATTGTATGTATCTTTCAACATAAGAACCAACCGATCTACACCCAGGGTCTGACTCGCTATATTTTTATATAATTGTATATATGACACTTTAAATTATTAGGAAACTATCAAAAAATATTATAGGAAATGCAATATAGTATTCTAATTTATAAATAAAATATAGTATTCTAATTTATTATATATATCATTTTATAATATTTCTAATAGAAATACATGTATTAATTTAGAATATTTTTAAATATACAATATAAATGATTTTTCCTTTTAGAATTCTTTTAACTATTAAAATATAAGATTATCTTGAATATTTTTTTAAGTATATTAATTTAGAAACTTGCTTTTAATTGTAACAATAAATTTAAGATTTTTGCTTTGTGTCCAAGCTTTAAAAGTAATCATTGTTATTCATTGTTTTATAATTCTAATTTTATTTTTTTATATAAACCTAGTACCCTTACAAATTTACAATTACAGAGAGATAATAAAAAGGGGTTGTTGCTAGACTGTAACTTATAAGTAATACAATCATTTTTTTAAATTAATGTATAAAGTTAAAACTATTCTTCTAGTTTGTTTCTTTTACTCTATGAAACCAACCTTTGTATGCATATACTCTAATCTTGTGTGCATATATAAATATTAGCAATTTGAAAATTACTTGCACACACCACTAAATTCCTCTATAGTATGTACCTTTATACTAGGCTTGCACTTGGTTCCTATGTGCATAACATAAGATAATAAGCAATTTCATTTATCCTTAGGGGAAAGAGGTCATTAGTTGTTAGGGATAACTTTGTGACCATGTAGCAATTACATGGAATATCGTAGGACCTCTTTTTTTAAGAAATGTGATATGGACTCTTAGCTATCTACAAATAAGGTTTGGAGGTGTGACTCATCAAGTAACTTGCTACATCAGAAGATCTAGTGACAAGTGTCCTTAATATGAATTTTTAAATATTTGACCAAAACTTTATCATATAATCCCTTGTAGTTGAATAAAAAAAAATCATTTTTTGTTAGAACAAGATCATATTTCCATTATAAAATATAACTTATATGCAGCCTAAGTGATCTCAATACCTTTTGGTAACTATGAATCTTGTTATCTCTAACCTTTATATCCAACACAAATGAGCTAATAGTTGAACACAAAATACTATTTATTGTTATAAAAATAACACATTCTTATTTAAAATACAACTTATATTCAGCTTTAAATGATCATAAAACTTTTTTACAACCTTTATATCTCATGACAAAAAACAAGGTATTTATTGTACTCACCTTTTACATTTATCAAAGGAAAAACATATCATATGATGTATTCCAATGCATGTACATTGCCACCCCAATAGTTGTACACATAAGAATAGTATTTGTCCACATAACAACAATACTTGGTTAGATGAGCACCTTATGTTATAAATGATACACTTATAGTGGATAGTTATGATATTTTATATAAAGAAATAAAGTATTTATTACACTTGTTTATGAATTTATTTATGATTTTTTATATGACATTCATAAGTTCTCACGTGATCATGTAAGGGGCCAATATTGTCAAATATTTGGTTATTTTTTGATTTACATGTGGAATAATTTTTGGCAATATATAGTATAAATATGTTGCAAGACTAAATCCTATACTCATGAGTACTATATCAACAATAGGACCCTGCTCAACTATTGGCCCCTCTCCCCTACTTGTTCTCTTTTAGGAAGCTATCATCTTGAAGCAATCAAATTTGGAAATTGAAAACTAACTCCTTAGCAAACTTTACAATGCATATTAGATCAGTTGGCACCAAAGTTTGATTTCTAGGATTTATTGTCATTATGACCTTGATTATTAGATGTTAGTTTTGGTGTTTCTTTAAGTGCATAGCTTGTTGCACAACCATCACCAGGAGAAAATCACTTAGCAATCCCCTCATTATATTTTAGTATAAAATGTTTTATTAAAATTCTTCACTTTCATTGATTTTGATAAATTGAACATTTTTTTGCAATTTTTTTTCTTAAAACATCAATTGAAAGGTATTTAAATGACCAAAATGTTATAAAATTTTCATATGATAGGTAGGGGTGAAAATCAAATTCTGGGCCTAGTAGCAACAACTATTTGAAAGTAAGTTAGTTGGGCACATAATTAAATTTGAATTTAAATATTTGGAGGTTGAAACCACACAAGCAGTTCTAAACCAGGTTCAAAATCATAGTTGCAATTTTGAACCAATGAGAGGAACAACATGTTGGTGCCAAAATTACCACTTCCCAACATGTCCCAATTTATCCCAATTTCCATCTGAATCCCACTTTGTGCTTTCTTTGTTGAACCCATCAGTTATATCCAATTAGAGACATATTCCAAGGGTTTTCATTTGTTTGTGCCTTTTGAAATGCAAGGGAAAAGCCCAAAAAATGACTAAGTCCAAATCTTCCTAAGTGTTCCCTTGTATTTTTCACCTTGTCGGAGTTTCAGAGGTTAGGCCTCCTGCCTTCTGTCATTCATTGTTATTGACTCAAAAATTAGGCTCCAAAAATGTCTAAGTGTTGCGAACTTCAGAGTTTAAAGCTTCTGGTCTTCAGTCTTCTTCAAGGTAGGTGTCAAGGAGAAGCCCTGAGGGCTGAATGTCCGACGGTTTGATTTCTTCTAAGTATGCAGTGTGCGGTGGAGCTCAGAGGTTGGCTCTTCTTTCTTCCATTTTGGAAGGAAAAAAAGGGAAGGCCCAATGGACGACCCCAAAAAAGTATATTTCTAAGGCATTCCACCATTCCACAAAGCCTGTTTGGGGACCCACAACTGGCTTGCAGAACCGTAGAATGAGGATACATGGCAGTTTTAGCCAGCGAGGTTCCTCTCTTTCCTCTTCCAGATGTTGAATGCATAAGGTGAAGGCCCGACCCCCGATACCTTCAAATCTATACGAAAGTGGACCATAGGGCTTCCCTCTTCCCTCTTCCAGATATTATAAGCTGCAAGGCAGAAGGCCCGACCTCTGAAGTTTAATTTTTCAGGGGTCGACTTCCTAGCCTTCCTTGATATGTATATCACTTGGAAACCATGTAGAAACATACCGACAACTTATGGGAATGCAATAAATGCAAAGTGGGTGGTTGAAACAGGTATATGCCTTCAATATGCGAGTACCAAATTTAATGGCAGGTGCATTGTTTTGGTATCCAATTTCTTCTACAGGTCCTCTCAAGGATGCAAAATCAATATGTTGGGCATGTGATGTCCTTCATATCCAAATATTCCTCTGACTAGGCCATGTGCCACATTCAATGCAGCACGATTACTTGTTGACTGGTTTTCTATTTCCTATGCTACATTGAAGGAACTGATTGCTATATACACATGAGATGAAGATGTTCTAACGGTTGGTCACTGAGCGAATTGTCTAGTCAGGAAGGCCTAACAAAGATTTTTGGGCATCAATCAAAGTATAATGTCTGAGTATTGAATTGAGAAATATGATTGATACATTGTAGGAATGGGTTGTAATGCATATCTTTTGTAGTGGTATGTCTCCATGGCTAGTTGTAGTGATTCAAGGGAATATATATTTGCAGCTTTGTATTTTCCTTCACCACATTTGTTGGTGTGATTGTAATAGAGATTTGATAATGTGTGACAACATTTAAGTCAATACATGCTTTGTGTTGAGTGATTTCTTTGTTGCAAGTGGGTCATTGTAGTTTGGTTCTGGATAATTAAGTATGTCCAATGTATGAGATATAATATATGATAAATTTATGTCAATATATTTTAGTCTTCTATTGATACTGGTTCAATCTATTTTCTTCCTTTTCACGTCTTGTGACTCATTTGCCCAATGGAGTTAGCACCGGTCCATATTGGAGAGGGATCAAACATTCTTTAAAATCAAATAAATCATTCACCTATGGTTCAGGGAAAAAACCATCTTTCCTAAAAGGAAGCTAGGTGTCCGACAATCACTTCCTACACTAATCTAATGAGGAGAGATGAGTGCAAATTATTTTTAACCTTTACAATTATAGTGTTATTAACAAAAAAATAGAGATATTGTAGTAATACACAACATAAGAATGTAATACAGAAGAAGAAAGAGACAAGATATAACGTGGGGAAAACCTTTACGGGTGAAAAACCCCACACTCCAAAACCTACACAATATATTATCTAAACAACAAGGTTTACAACAAACTTGCAATGCAAGTCTTTATAGGAGTCTTTGACACTCATATCTAGAGACAATCTGGTAGCATAACAGTACCTGTCAATCACATAATACATCTCCTCTTAAAGGACCTACTTAAATAGAAGTTTACACGACAAAAATGGACCTTCCTTGAGATGGGTGTCCAACTTGGCCTCATGGCCCAAAACCCATGCCTATGGACACTTGTCCAACACTACAGCATGGTCATGACACTTGTCATATCATCCCATCCCAATATGGTTACCTATTCCCAAGTTGGGCAATAACAGATGCTCTTATGACTCTTACGACTATCATAAAATCCATCATAACTGTCATATCTTATAGTTGTAAGAGAATCTATCATCCACTAACTAAATATAACATATTCTCTTACAACATGTCATAACCCTTCTTGGGGAACCCAAAGATGCCTTCTTCCAAGATGCCTTGTGACACATGTCTTCACCTATCATAGTATCTTCTATTTATGACTCTTATGCGTCATAGATTCTATCATAGGAATCTATCATAACCGTTTCGATCAAGATTCACTTACATACTTGTCAAAGTGCTGACACATGGAAAAATACCTCTACCACTAAGTGGGATGCCTATCTCCTCATGTGAGGACAAAATTACATGTGGTCACCTTCCACGTAGGATGACACATCACCATGCCAACTCCCACAAGATGACAAAACAAGATTTGCATCCTAATTACATAATAGGCAATAAATAAATATATTACAACAAATTAATGCAAAGAATTACCAGGGTTGAGACACCTTAATTCCCAACATTCTCCCACTTGTCGAACACCTTGTAAGAGCCAATAGAAATAACATGATTTAACTGCTATAGGCTCAGCGGCCCATAGACTCCTAACACCATCTGAACTTTTCTATGCCCACTAGTTTCGTCAATGCATCCACAACATTCTTCAAAGTGTCTACCTTCTCTAAATTCACCTTCCCATCCTCTACCATGTCTCGCATGAAATGAAACTATACATCAATATGCTTTGTTCTGGTATGGAAAGTTGGATTCTTTGCTAGGCAAATCACACTTTGACTATAATAATAGATTGTAATCTATCCTACATCAACACCAATATCTGAACATAATCTCTTAATCCAAATGGCTTCCTTACAAGCATTAGTTGCTACCATATACTCAGCTCCTGTCATGGACAAAGAAACCATAGGTTGTCACTTACTCATCCAACTAATTGCACCACCGAACATGGTAAACACGTAAGCACTGGTGGATCTCCTGTTGTCAATTTCACCCACCCAATCAGAATCCATGAATACAAACTGAATGTGGAGGTCCTGTAGGATTACCATGATAGCATATGGAATACTTGGATGTACCCCTCAAATATTTGAACACTCTCTTTACTGCATCCTAATGTACCCATCCAGGATTAGCCATAAATCGACTAAGGACTCCCACTGCTTGGGCAATGTCTGGTCTTGTGCAGACCATAGCATACATCAAATTGCCAACATCACTAGCATAAGGTACTCTGCTCATATCCTCCACCTCCCTAGGAGATTTTGGACAATCATTAACATAGAACTTTGTCCCTAAAGAAGCAGGAACACACAACAGTCTACAATCTGCCATGTTGAACCTATCCAACACAGTCTTCACATACTTACTCTAGCTTAACCAAAGTTTTCTGTTAGCTCTGTCTCTTCTGATTTCCATTCCTAGAATGTACCTAGATGCCCCTAGATTTTTCATCTCAAACTGTGCTGACAACTAAGACTTCAAATTAGAAAACACATTCTTACCATTCCCAATTAATAACATATCATCAACATACAATGCAATAATGAGAATGTGATCATTGTCAAATTTATAATACACACAATGATTTGATTTCAATATCAGAAATCTAATAGACAACATAAAGGCTTCAAACTTCAAGTACCACATCCTAGGACACTACTTCAAACCATACAAAGACTTTTTCAACTTGCAAACCAAATTTTCTTTACCTTTCTCTATGTAATGCTTTGCTTGTGACATGTAAATCTCTTCCTCCAAATCACTATGAAGGAATGTTGTCTTCACATCCATCTACTCCACCTCTAAGTCATAAGATGCTGCAAGAGATAATAGGAACTGAATAGATATCATCTTCGCAATGGGAGAGAAAATTTTATCATAATAAATTCCCTCCACTTGTGAATACCCCTTCACAACCAATCTGTCCTTGTACTTTTCAACACTACCATCTACACTAAATTTCTTCTTGAACACCCATTTGCATCCAATAGGTTTTTGTCCTTGTGGCAAAGGCACCAAGTCCCATGTTTTATTCTTTTCCAAAGAAGCCATCTCATCTTCAATGGCCTCCTTCCACGAACCTGCAACTGTCATGCCCATAGCCTATGTCAGTTCTAGGCTCAGAAATGTTAGTAAGCAAGGCAAAAGCACAACTAGAATCAAGCAATGAATAACCAAACCTATCAGGTTGCTTCCTTATTCGTGTAGACCTCCTGAATGGATGACGTTGAGGTTCTGCTTCTTATGAACTTTCAGAACTACTAGAGCTCTCCTCATCATCAGGTCTAACAGGGTCTATCGGTTTAGTCTTCTTAGGGGTAGAAGGAAACTGAACCACATCCTCTTTCTTTTCTGTTTCTTCTAGCTGTAGAACAATGAAAGAAGGTGTTAGCTCTCTAAAAATAACACTTCTTCTATACAACACGTTTTCAGCCATAGGATCCCAAATCTTTTATCCTTTCCAACTGACACCATAGCTAATGAAAATACACTTAACATCCTTGTTCTCCAATTTAGACTATTTCTCCCTAGGCACATGTACATATGCCTCACAAAAAAAAATATGAAGATGTCTAACTAAAGGCTTTTTACCAGACCACACCTCCATAGGTGTCTTACCAACAAGAGCTGATGTAGGAGACCTATTTACCAGGTAGCAAGCAGTGGCTACAACTTCAGCCCAAAAATTTTGTTCGAGGCTTGCTCCACTAAGCATAATCCTAGCCCTCTCCATTAGTGTCTTGTTCATCCTCTGCAACTGCATTTTGTTGTGGGGTGTATGGAGTTGTCTTATGTCTTTCAATTCCTTTCTCTTTACAGAACTTATTGAACTCTGCATAACAAAACTCACCACTATTGTCAGTTCTCAAACAATTAATCTTTTTACTCGTATGATTCTAAACAAAATCTTTAAACTGTTTGAACTGACTAAAGACTTCAATCTAGCTTCTGATAAAATAAATCCATGTCCTTCTAATGTAATCATCTATGAAAGATACAAAATACAAAGATTTAGAAATGAAAGGAACACTAACAGGACCAAACACATCAGAATGAATAAGGTCCAACACACCAAAAGACTTGTTAGAACTAGAGTAAAACTAAACATGGTTTTGATTTTCATATATACAATGTTTGCAAAAGTCAAACTCGAGATTACAATCGTTTAACCCCTCAATGAGGTTTTTATTTTTTAGGGTTCTAAGACCCTTCTCACCAATGTGGCCAAATCTCATATGCCATAACATTGTCTTTTCAGCAGGAAGCTCAACTTCCAAAGCATGAGCACCCTTGGGTACCCAAGATGCACTACCATTAGAATTTGTTACAATAGATTTCTTCATTGCTAGTTAAGATGGTGGGGATGAAGTGACTGCAGTTCTTTTCTTTGAGTCAGAAGAAATATTGGACTATGAAGTGCATGCGTCTAGCTAAAATAGAGTACCTCTCGGAGTACCCTTCGCAAGCACCATAAATCCTCTAGTCATCTTGCATCCATCCTTTGAAAAGACTACTTGCACACCTACATCATTCAGCATACTTACAGAATGCAAGTTTCATGCCAAGCCTAGGATATGCATGACCCTAGTGATCCCCTTCATTTGTCCATTAGGGAATTAGATTGAGACTCTTCCATCACCAACAATCTTCAGATGACAATCGTCACCTAGGTACACTCTTCCACCATCGAACTCATCATACTTCATGAACCAGCTTTGACAAGAGGTCATGTGGAATGATGCACCAGAATCAATCAACAACACATCATCAGATGCATGGGTGATAGGGCTACGATGAAGGCATCACCATCATCTTGTGACTTGTCAGAATATGAGTATGGGACATTCTTCTTCTTCTTTTTCTTTTCCTCTTTGCATTCCTTCTGGAAATGCCCAATTTTTCCATAGTTCCAAGAGAGAGCCTTGGACTTTCTAGGAGATTTGGATCTCCCACGAGATTTGGATCTACCCTTCGCATCTTTCTTGTCCTTCTTTTTCCCTTTCTCCTTGGGTCTTCCATGAACTGCAAGAGCCTCTTTAGCTGCTTCAAAAGACTTTCTCAACATTTCTTTAGATAACAAGAAAGATACCACTTCATCCTTTTGAAAGTGGATGTGGTGCTCCCAATAGCCATAATAAGATGGTCCCATGAGTCTGGGAAAGAACAAAGCAATGTGATACAATAATCCTCCTCCTCCATCTTCACACCAATGGATGTCAACTATGCAACTAACATGTTGAAAGCATTCAGGTGATCTACAATAGATCCTCCATCCTCTATCCTCAGAGAATAAAACTTCTTTCTTAGAAACAACTTGTTCACCAGGGATTTGGCCTGATAAATATCTCCCGGCTTCTTCCAAAGATCTTTCGTGGTCTTCTCCTCATGGAAATTTAACAAGACAAAATTAGCTAGACTGAGTCTTATGAGACCCTTAGCTTTCTGATCTTTTAGGTCCCAATCAGCTTGTGCCATTGCAGTTGGTTTTACACTGGAAACAATTTCCCATAGGTTTGGATCAACAAGCATGTCTTCCATCTTAAGTTTCAATAACTCAAAATTTGTTCCATTGAATTTCTCTACCTTTAATCTTCCAAATGTGCCTACCATCTCTTTCCTGCAACAAGATTACAGAATACTCTACACAGACTCCCACTCAATCTAAGATCAGCTCAAAAAACCTCTACCCAACAACTAGGACCAAAGGTGATCAAGCTTTGATACCAACTGAAAGGAAGCTAGATGTACAGAAATCACTTCCTGCACTAATCTAATGAGGAGAGATGAGTGAAAATTCTTTTTAACCTTTACAATTACAATTTTATTAACCCAACAATAGAGATATTGTAGCAATACAAAACACATGAATGTAAGATAGAAGAAGAGAGAGACAAGATATAACGTGGGGAAAACCCTTATGGGTGAAAAACCCCACACTCCAAAACTTGCACAATGTATTATCTAAACAACAAGGTTTACAACACACTTGCAATGCAAGTCTTTACAGGAGTCTTCAACACTCATATCTGGAGACAATCTAGTAGCATAACAATACCTATCAATCACATAATACATTTCCTCTCAAAGCACCTGCTTAAATAGAAGTTTACAAGGAAAAAATGGACCTCCATGAGATGGGCATCCAACTTGGCCTCATGGCCCAAAACTCATGCCTAGGGACATTTGTCCAACATTGCAGCATGGTCATGACACTTGTCATATCACCCCATCCCAATATGGTCACCTATTCCAACTTGGGCAATGACAGATTCTCTTATGACTCTTACGACTATCATAGAATTCGTCATAAATGTCATATCTTATAGCTGTAAGAGAATTTGTCATATACTAACTAAAAATAGTATATTCTCTTACAACATGTCATAACCCTTCTTGGGGCACCCAAATATGCCTTCTTCCAAGATGCCTTGTGAAACATGTCTTCACTTGTCATAGTATCTTCTATTTTTGACTCTTACGTATCATATATTTTGTCATACGAATCTGTCATAACCGTTTCAGTCAAGATTCACTTACATACTAGTCAAACTGCTAACACATGGTAAAATACCTCTACCACTAAGTGGGACACCTATCTCCTCATGCGAAGACAAAATAACATGTGGTCACCTTCCACGTAGGATGACACATTACCGTGCCAACTCCCTCAAGATGACAAACCAGAATTTGCATCCTAATTACACAATAGGCAATAAATAAATATATTACAACAAATAAAGGCAAAGAATTACCAAGGTCAAGACACCTTAATTTCCTTTGCATGTACATTAGCATAGTTGAATCAACTTAATTAAAGGCCTATGCAACCAGTTATTCTTGACTTAGTGACAGCTCTTGGGGTCAAGTGTACATTGGGTATGACAGTGTTTGTTTATTTGTATTGTATTTTATGCCTCTAGGAATATGTCTTCTAGGTCTAGCTAAGCTTGAAGTGTAGAGGAGTATACCCACTCCTGTAGTTGGTCAAAATTCCCCTTAAGTTGTTGATAAACCTCTTTCAGTCACCTTGACAACACCCCTAGCCTAGGTGATTTTTGAAATGTTTTAGGGTTTTGGGTTGTAGTCATTTTCAAAACCAACATTATGGCACCATTATCGGGGAAGAGTAAAGTACTGGGTTGTGAATAAATTGAAGACTCTACTGGTTAGCCATGAACGCAAAATCATTTTTAGCCTTTAAGAGTGTCATGCTTCAAGGGATTTCCTCATTCAGCGAGGTAGCGACTCTACTATCAAAGATAGAGAACCAAAGTTTGTTCATTGTTGTTTTAGTTGTACTATTAGTGATTCAAACACCCCAGGTTTATGAGTAGTAGCTAGAAAATTAAGTACACATGGCTTCTTTTATAACCAATTCAAACTTCTGCCAAAATATGAAAGCAATTATTCTATTAAGTTTTGTGTTACCCTACATGGTAGAAAATTTTAGTCATGGATGGTTGGTATGAATATAACTTTTCTAGGTTTGCCCTTCCATCAGAGTCTTCCTATGTCTCAAACTCTATAAATTACATTGGAATGGATTCCCCTTACAATGCTAGAAATTCATATTACACTCATGGCCCAGGGGCAGATCCTTCCTATGCATCATCCTATGTCTCATTCCCTAGTGATGAATATTATGAGGATGAAGATGTTTATGATTCTTATGATGATGCTTCATATTATTACTTTGATTGTCCTGCATCTTGCATTCCCATGTCTCAATGTCAAACACCAATACATAATCAAAATGATTCATCTATACTATAGTATGAAGATGATAGAACCAAACAGTTGCTAGAGTCTTTACTACAACAAGAAAGAGAATTAGAAAATCAAATCATGCTATGTCAGTCTAGGGTACAATCTAGTGTCCTTCCTATTGTTGTGAATAGCTCACTTTCTTAGCCCCCTCCCATTGCTAATTAGAACACATACAAGCAGTTGGATCTTTCATGGGTTAATCATGAGAAGTAGTCCATGCCCAATAAGATCTATTATCAGATGCCTTTATTTGATGGGTATGAAGCTTATGATGGGAAGGCACATGTTCTTGCATTTTCATTATTCATGGACAGATTCCAATTTGAGGATGAGGATATGTGGATGAGGTTCTTTGTCAGATCTCTGTGTGGATTGGTAAGGAAATGGCTCATTGGTTTCCCAAACCATCACTTTGCTTCTTGGGATCATTTGGTGGCTGCATTTGAAAAAGTTGCAAATAGTTTAGACCCTATTCTTCTTGTCCAAGAATTTGAAAATATCAAAATCCATGAGGGTGAATCCAGTATGGATTTTAGCCACTAGTTTGTTATTACACTATCTAGAATTCTAGATTCCTTCAAACCTTCTATTCTAGCTTGCATTAACTTATTTTTTGAATCTTATGAAGTTGGGTTGAGTTCAGTGTAGGAAGATTTAAGGCTGGTTGGTTTGTAGCAAGGTTACCTTTCTCTTGATTCCTTGGTTAAAATGAGAGATGAATATGTTGTTGGGTTGATATCCCCCAAGGTAACTATTGTGAATGGTGAGAATGAGGCAGGCAATAAAAATATAGATTAGGTTGAATGTGTTGTCAGGGAAATGAAGCCAGATGAACCAACATCATATGATAGTTATGCTGAGAGTGAAGATAGTGTAGCTACCTATCTTCAATGGGATGCATCATCCCTTATGGATGATGATGTTGTTTCTTTATATTGTTATCCCCAATCTGAAATTAAAGATGACTATACTAGGTGTGCACCCAATGATAACCAATCTAAGACAAGTAAAGGTGTAGACATTTGGTTTCACATTGAAGACCTTGTTGTGGGTTGTGATACTGACGAATGCGATATTAGGCAAGTGCAATCTGACAGTGAGGACATGAGCGTAGATGTGTTTTATGCAACATCTTTTGACAATGCAAAGGATGAGGATAGCATGTGCATTCATCTGTATTTGGATGGGTCAATTCATGGGGGGTGATGAAAATGATGAAATTTTATTTAATGAGCTCCTAGGTTTTGTCCCTTTTGACAATGGTGAGTTAGATGGTGCTGAGGATGCCTATGTGGAAGTCAAAGTGTCTTGTGATTCAACTGATATTTCTCACACCTACTCCTCCTTTACTGATGATTTGTATACTGACTAGTTCCAATTGGATGATCCTATAATATTGACATCAGTAAGAGTGACCTCCGTGATGACCATTTTGTTACTGATCTAGTTATGCAGGAAGTAGATAGAATTCTTTGTGATGGTGTGGACTAAGATAGTTTTATACCTATATGCAGTAGCAATTGTAGTATAGTGAGTTGCCCAGTTGTGATTAAAATAGAGAGGTTGTGGGATGGATACAATCCATCATTTGAATTGCCTCATTATGATTGTTATGTTGATGATGATGAAAATATAGATTAGGTTTGTGATCCAGGTGTGGAACAAGACATCAACATGTGTGAAAATGTTGTATGCTGGCACCCTATTATCCAAGAGTTTAACACTTGTGAGTATGAAAGTTTCCTTTGTGATGAAGGTCAAGTGTCTATTGCTATGGATAAAGATGTTGTGCTTAAATTTGAATCTTTTGTTTAGGCCCAGTATACATATAATAATGACATTAAGCAGCAACATGAGTACCAAATTGAAGGTCTGCATGTTGTAGCCCAACTTGAGGATATGACAGAGTTGGAGTCTTTTCAGTTTGATCTACAAGATAAACTGCCTTCTCTTGTGGATGAATAGTGCATTTAGGCGTAGTTTGCTTTACCATGTGAATTGGAGGTATTTTCTTTTTCCCTCAATTTGCATGAAGAGGTTAGCAGGTATGATAGACTAGCATGTGGTAATGGAGGTTTGCCTTTATTTGTCTCTTTTGTTGCTGACTTGAGTTTTAGTTTTGCACGCCTTGCAGTTGGGAACAAGCATGATAGGGATATGAATAGGTCAAATACCTATCTCTTATGGTTGCCTTGCAGTAGTGATTTTATTGGTGAAACTAGTCTTGCCTTCATAAGCATATATTGCATGTTGATGCATATTGAGGGAAGTCTTCATTTGTTGCAGCTGGGTCAAAATGCAAAATTCGTTTGAAGGAGATCAACTCCTTCATTCATCCTATCTTTGACAGAGGAAAGTGGTTGCAACAGTTTTGTACAGGTTGGACCTGCATGTGCCTGTAAATTTTCATCACAGATAACTTTCCTTTTGTTCCCCCATGCTTATGGCTATGCGTTTTCCTTTATATATGCTTTGTAAACATGTTTATGTTGTTTCCCCTATTCATTTTTTTCTTTTGGTCTGCTCGGAGGTATTCTATGGTTCTTGTTGTGCCAAAGTTTGCCACACGTCTCCGACCAGAGCCAGTGTTGGTGCCCAAAATTACCAATTCCCAACATGCCCCATTTTGCCCCAATTTCCTTCTAAATCCCACTTTGTGCCCTCTTGGTTGAATGCATTAGTTATATCTGTTCAGGGACATCTTCCATGCATTTCCATTTGTTTGTGCCTTTTGAAATGTAAGGGAAAAGCCCAAAAAATGACTAAGTCCAAATCTTCCTAAGTGTTCCCTTGTATTTTTCACCTTGTTGGAGTTTTGAAGTTTTGACTTCCTACCTTCTGTCATGCTTTGTTTATCAGCTCCAAAATCAGGCTCTAAAAATGTCTAAGTGTGGCGAACTTCAAAATTTTGGGATTCTGGTATTTGATCTTCTTCAAGGCAAGTGTCAGGGAGAAGCCCCGAAGGCCTAATGTCCAACGGTTCAATTTCTTCTAAGTATGCAATGTGTGGGAGAGCTCAGAGGTTGACTCTTCCTTCTTCCTTTTTGGAAGATAAAATAGGGAAGGCTTAACAACTGACCCATGACAAGTATTTTTCTAAAACATTCTGCCATTCTGTGGAGCCTTTTTAGGGACCCACAACCAACTTGTGGAATCGCGGAATGAGGACATGTGGTAGTTTTGGCCAATGGGGTTCCTCTCTTTCCTCTTCTAGATGGTGAATGAATAAGGTGAAGGTATGACCCCTGGCACCTTCATATCTATATGGAAGTGGACCTCAGGGCTTTCCTCTTCCTTCTTCTAGATATTATAAGTTGTAAGGTGGAAGGTCTGACCTCTGAAATCTAATTTTTTAGAGGTTGACTTCTTAGTCTTCCTTGATATGCATATCACCTAGAAAATATGCAGAAATGTGTCGACAACTTCTATGAATGCAATAAATGTAAAGTGGGTGGTTGAAACAGGTATATGCCTTCAATAAGCAAGTACCAAATTTAATGGGAGGTGCAGTGTTTCAGTATCCAATTTCTTCTACACGTCCTCTCAAGGAGACAAAATCAATATGCTAGGCATGGGCTCTCCTTCATACCCACTAATTCCTCTAACTAGGCTATACACCACATTCAATGCAACACGATTACTTGTTGGCTAGTTTTCTATGTCATGTGCTACACTGAAGGAATTGATTTCTATATATACATGAAATGGAGATGTTCTAAGGGTTGGTTGCTAAGCTAATTATTTGGTTAGGAAGGCCTAAGAGATATTTTCACGCATCAATTAAAGTATAATGTTTGAGTATTGGATGGAGGAATGTGATTGATATATCATAGGAATGGGTTGTAATGCACATCTTTTGTAGTGGTGTGTCTCCATGGCTAGTTGTAATGATTCAAGGGAATATATAGTTGCAGCTTTGTATTTTCCTTCACCACATTTGCTGGTACGATTGTAATAGAGATTTGATAATGTGTGACAACATTTAAGTCAATACATGCTTTGTGTTGAGTCATTTATTTGTTGCAAGTGGGTCATTGTAGTTTGGTTTTGGATAATTAAGTATGTCCAATGTATGAGATGTAATCTGACAAATTTATGTCCATATATTTTAGTCTTCTATTGATACTAGTTCAATCTATTTTCTTCCTTTTCATAGATTGTGACTTAGTTGCCCAATGGACTAGGCACTGATCTATATTGGAGAGGGATCAAACATTCTTTAAAATCAAACAAGTCATTCACCTGTGGTTCAAGGAAAAAACCATCTTTCCTGTGCATGTACATTTGCATAGTTGAATCAGCTTAATTAGAGGCCTGTGCAACAAATTTGTCTTGACCTACTGACAACTCTTAGGGTCAAGTGTACATTGGGTATGAAAGTGTTTATTTATTTCTATTCTATTTTATGCCTTTAGGAATATCCCTCCTAGGTCTAGCTGAGCCTGAAGTGTAGAGGTGTATACCCACTCTTGTAGTTGGCCAAAATTTCCCTTAAGCTGTTGATAAACATCTTTCAGTCACCTTGACAACACCATTTGCATCCAATAGGTTTCTGTCCTTCAGGCAAAGGCACCAAGTCCCATGTTTTATTCTTTTCTAAAGAAGCCATCTCATCTTCCATGGCCTCCTTCCAGGAACCTACAACTTTCATGCCCATAGCCTATGTCATAGTTCTACGCTCAAAAATGTTAGTAAGCAAGGCAAAAGCACAACTAGAATCAAGCAATGAATAACCAAACCTATTAGGTTGCTTCCTTATTCATGTAGACCTCCTGAATGGATGAGGTTGAGGTTTTGCTTCTTCTTATGAACTTTCAGGGCTACTAGAGCTCTCCTCATCATCACGCCTAATAGGGCCTGTCGGTTTAGTCTTCTCAGGGGTAGAAGGAAATTGAACCACATCCTCTTTCTTTTGTGTTTCTTCTAGCTGTAGAACAATGAAAGAAGGTGCTAGCTCTCTAAAAATAACACTTCTGCTATACAACACTTTTTCAACCACAGGATCCCAAATCTTGTATCCTTTCACACTAACACCATAGCTAATGAAAATACACTTAATAGCCTTGTTCTCCAATTTAGACTGTTTCTCCCTAGGCACATGTGCATATGCCTCACAACAAAAAACACGAAGATGTCTAACTGAAGGCTTTTTACCAAACCACACCTCCATAGGTGTCTTACCAACAAGAGCTGATGTAGGAGACCTATTTACCAGGTAGCAAGCAGTGGCTACAACTTCAGCCCAAAAATTTTGTTCAAGGCTTGCTCCACTAAGCATACTCCTAGCCCTCTCCATCAGTGTCTTGTTCATCCTCTCTAACCCCATTTTGTTGTGGGGTGTATGGAGTTGTCTTATGTCTTTCAATTCCTTTCTCTTTACAGAACTTATTGAACTCTGTATAACAAAACTCACCACTATTGTCAGTTCTCAAACACTTAATCTTTTTACTCGTTTGATTCTAAACAAAATCTTTAAACTCTTTGAACCGACTAAAGACTTCAGTCTTGCTTCTGATAAAATAAATCCATGTCCTTCTAATGTAATCATCTATGAAAGATACAAAATATAAAGATTTAGAAATGAAAGGAACACTAACAGGACCAAACACATCAGAATGAATAAGGTCCAACACACTAGAAGACTTGTTAGAACTAGAGTAAAACTAAACACGGTTTTTCTTTTCATATATACAATGTTTGCAAAAGTTAAACTTGAGATTAAAATCATTTATCCCCTCAATGAGGTTTTTATTTTTTAGGGTTCTAAGACCCTTCTCACCAATGTGGCCAAATCTCATATGCCATAACATTGTCTTTTCAGTAGGAAGCTCAACTTCTAAAGCATAAGCACCCTTGGGGACCCAAGATGCACTACCATTAGAATTTGTTACAATAGATTTCTTCATTGCTAGTTTAGATGGTAGGGATGAAGTGACTGTAACTCTTTTCTTTGAGTTAGAATAAATATTGGACTATGAAGTGCATGCCTCTAGCTAAAATAGAGTACCTCTCTGAGTACCCTTCGCAAGCACCATATTTCCTCTAGTCATCTTGCATCCATCCTTTGAAAAGACTACCTGCACACCTACATCATTCAACATACTTACAGAATGCAAGTTTCGTGCCAAGCCTAGGATATGCATGACCCTAGTCATCCCCTTCACTTGTCCATCAGGGAATTGGATTGAGACTCTTCCATGACCAACAATCTTCAGATGAGAATCGTCACCTAGGTACACTCTTCCACCATCAAACTCATCATACTTCATGAACCAACTTTGATACGAGGTCATGTGGAATTATGCACCAGAATCAATCAACAACACATCATTAGATGCATGGGTGGACAAGGCTGTGATGAAGGCATCACCATCATCTTGTGACTTGTCAGAATATGAGTATGGGACATTCTTCTTCTTCTTTTTCTTTTCCTCTTTGCATTCCTTTTGGAAATGCCCAATTTTTCCACAGTTCTAATAGAGAGCCTTGGACTTTCTAGGAGATTTGGATCTCCCACGGGATTTGAATCTACCTTTCTCATCTTTCTTGTCCTTCTTTTTCCCTTTCTCCTTGGGTCTTCCATGAACTGCAAGAGCCTCTTTAGCTACTTCAGAAGACGTTCTCCACATTTCTTTAGATAACAAGAAAGATACCACTTCATCCTTTTGAAAGTAGATGTGGTGCTCCCAATAGCCATAATAAGATGGTCCCATGAGTCTGGGAAAGAACAAAGCAATGTGATACAATAATCCTCCTTCTCCATCTGCACACCAATAGATGTCAACTGTGCAACTAACATGTTGAAAGCATTTAGGTGATCTATAATAGATCCTCCATCCTCCATCCTCATAGAATATAACTTCTTTCTTAGAAACAACTTGTTCACCATGGATTTGGCCTGATAAACATCTCCCAGCTTCTTCCAAAGATCTTTCATGGTCTTCTCCTCATGGACATTTAACAGGACAAAATCAGCTAGATTGAGTCTTATGAGACCCTTAGCCTTTCGATCTTTCAAATCCCAATCATCTTGTGCCATTGCAGTTGGTTTTACACTGGAAACAGTTTCCCATAGGTTTGGATCAACAATCATGTCTTCCATCTTAAGTTTTAATAACTCAAAATTTGTTCCATTGAATTTCTCCACCTTTAATCTTCCAGATGTGCCTACCATCTCTTTCCTGCAACAAGGTTACATAATACTCTGCACAGACTCCCACTCAATCTAAGATTATCTAAAAAAACCCCTACCCAACAACTAGGACCGAACGTGATCAAGCTCTGATACCAACTGAAAGGAAGCTAGCTGTGCGGAAATCGCTTCCTACACTATGAAAATTCTTTTTAACCTTTACAATTATAATGTTATTAACCCAACAATAGAGATATTGTAGCAATACACAACACATGAATGTAAGATAGAAGAAGAGAGAGACAAGATATAACGTGGGGAAAACCATTATGGGTGAAAAACCCCACACTCCAAAACTTGCACAATGTATTATCTAAACAACAAGGTTTACAACACACTTGCAATGCAAGTCTTTACAGGAGTCTTCAACACTCATATCTGGAGACAATCTAGTAGCATAACAATACCTATCAATCACATAATACATTTCCTCTCAAAGCACCTACTTAAATAGAAGTTTACAAGGCAAAAATGGACCTTCCATGAGATGGGCATCCAACTTGGCCTCATGGCCCAAAACTCATGCCTAGGGACATTTGGCCAACATTGCAGCATGGTCATGACACTTGTCATATCACCCCATCCCAATATGGTCACCTATTCCAACATGGGCAATGACAGATTCTCTTACGACTCTTATGACTATCATAGAATCTGTCATAAATGTCATATCTTATAGCTGTAAGAGAATTTGTCATATACTAACTAAAAATAGCATATTCTCTTACAACATGTCATAACCATCCTTGGGGCACCCAAATGTGCCTTCTTCCAAGATACCTTGTGACACATGTCTTCACTTGTCATAGTATCTTCTATTTCTGACTCTTACGTGTCATAGATTTTGTCATAGGAATCTGTCATAACCATTTCGGTCAAGATTCACTTACACACTAGTCAAACTACTAACACATGGTAAAATACCTATACCACTAAGTGGGACACCTATCTCCTCATGTGAGGACAAAATTTCATGTGGTCACCTTCCACGTAGGATGACACATTACCGTGCCAACTCCCACAAGATGACAAACAAGAATTTGCATCCTAATTACACAATAGGCAATAAATAAATATATTACAACAAATAAAGGCAAAGAATTACCAAGGTTAAGACATCTTAATTTCCTTTGCATGTACATTAGCATAGTTGAATCAGCTTAATTAGAGGCCTGTGCAGCCAGTTATTCTTGACCTAGTGACAACTCTTGGGGTCAAGTGTACATTAGGTATGATAGTGTTTGTTTATTTGTATTGTATTTTATGCCTCTAGGAATATGCCTCCTAGGTCTAGCTAAGCTTGAAGTGTAGAGGAGTATACCCACTCCTGTAGTTGGTCAAAATTCCCCTTAACGTATTGATAAACCTCTTTCAGTCACCTTGACAACACCCCTAGCCTAGGTGATTTCTGAAATGTTTTAGGGTTTTGGGTTGCAGTCATTTTTAGAACCAACATTGTGGCACCATTGTCAGGGAAGAATAAAGTGCTGGGTTGTGAATAAATTGAAGACTTTGCTGGTTAGCCATGAACCCAAAATCAGCTTTAGCCTTGAAGAGTGTCATGCTTCAAGGGATTTCCTCATTTAGTGAGGTAGTGACTCTGCTATCAAAGATAGAGAACCAAAGTTTGTTCATTGTTGTTTTAGTTGTACTATTAGTGATTCAAACACCCCAGGTTTATGAGCAGTAGCTAGAAAATTAAGGTACACATGGCTTCTTTTATAACCAATTCAGACTTCTGCCAAAATACGAAAGCAATTATTCTATTAAGTTTTGTGTTACCCTGCATGGTAGAAAATTTTAGTCATGGATGGTTGGTATGAATATAACTTTTCTAGGGTTGCCCTTCCATCTGAGTTTTCCTATGTCTCAAACCCTACAAATTACATTAGAATGGATTCCCCTTATAATCCTAGAAATTCATATTACACTCATGGCCTAGGGGCAAATCCTTCTTGTGCATCATCCTATGTCTCATGCCCTAGTCATGAATATTATGAGGATGAAGATGTTTATGATTCTTATGATGATGCTTAATCTTATTACTCAGATAGTCCTGCATCTTGCATTCCCATGTCTCAATGTCAAACACCCCTGCATAATCAAAATGATTCATCTATACTATAGTATGAAGATGATAGAACCAAACCGTTGCTAGAGTCTTTACTACAACAAGAAAGAGAATTAGAAAATCAAATCATGCTATGTCAGTCTAGGGCACAATCTAGTGTCCTTCCTATTGTTGTGAATAGCTCACTTTCTTAGCCCCCTCCCATTGCTAATTAGAACACATACAAGCAGTTGGATCTTTCATGGGTCAATCATGACAAGCAATCCATTCCCAATAAGATCTATTATCAGATGCCTTTATTTGATGGGTATGAAGCTTATTATGGGAAGGCACATGTTCTTGCATTTTCATATTTCATGGAAATGTTCCAATTTGAGGATGAGGATATGTGGATGAAGTTCTTTGTCAGATCTCTATGTGGATTGGTAAGGAAATGGCTCGTTGGTTTCCCTAACCATCACTTTGCTTCTTGGGATCATTTGGTGGCTGCATTTGAAAAAGTTGCAAATAATTTAGACCCTATTCTTCTTGTCCAAGAATTTGAAAATATCAAAATCCATGAGGGTGAATCCAGTATGGATTTTAGCCACTGGTTTGTTGTTACACTATAGAATTCTAGATGCCTTCAAACCCTGTATTCTAGCTTGCATTAACTTATTTTTTGAATCTTATGAAGTTGGGTTGAGTTCGGTGCAGGAAGATTTAAGGCTAGTTGGTTTGTAGCAGGGTTACCTTTCTCTTGATTCCTTGGTTAAAATGAGAGATGAATATGTTGTTGGGTTGGTATCCCCCAAGGTAAATATTGTGAATGGTGAGAATGAGGCACACAACAAAAATATAGATCAGGTTGAATGTGTTGTCAGGGAAATGAACCCATATGAACCAACATCATATGATAGTTATGCTGAGAGTGAAGATAGTGTAGCTACCTATCTTCAATGGGATGCATCATCCCTTATGGATGATGATGTTGTTGCTTTATATTGTGATCCCCAACCTAAAATTAAAGATGACTGTACTAGGTGTGCACCCAATGATAACTGATCTAAGACAAATAAAGGTGTAGACATTTAGTTTCACATTGAAGACCTTGTTGTGGGTTGTGATATTGATGAATGCAATATTAGGCAGGTGCAATCTGACAGTGAGGACATGAGGGTAGATGTGTTTGATGCAACATCTTTTGACAATACAAAGGATGAGTATAGCATGTGCATTCATCTGCATTTGGATGGGTCAATTCATGGGCGGTGATGAAAATGATGAAATTTTATTTAATGAGCTCCCAGGTTTTGTCCCTTTTGACAATGGTGAGTTAGATGGTGCTAAGGATGCCTATGTGGAAGTCAAAGTGTCTTGTGATTCAATTGATATTTCTCACACCTACTCCTCCTTTACTGATGATTTGTATACTGACTAGTTCCAATGGAATGATCCTATAATATTGACATCATTAAGAGTGACCTCTGTGATGACCATTTTGTTATTGATCTAGTTATGCGAGAAGTAGATAGAATTCTTTGTGATGGTGTGGAATAGGATAGTTTTCTACCTATATGCAGTAGCAATTGTAATATAGTGAGTTGCCTAGTTGTGATTAAAATAGAGAGGTTGTTAGATGGATGTAATCCATCATTTGAATTGCCTCATTATGATTGTTATGTTGATGATGATGAAGATATGGATCAGGTTTGTGATCCAAGTGTGGAACAAGACATCAACATGTGTGAAAATGTTGTATGCTAGCACCCTATTATCCAAGAGTTTAACACTTGTGAGTATGAAAGTTTCCTTTGTGATGAAGGTCAAGTGTCTATTGCTATGGATAAAGATGTTGTGCCTAAATTTGAATCTTTTGTTTAGGCCTAGTATACATATAATAATGACATTAAGCAGCAACATGAGTACCAAGTTGAAGGTCTGCATGTTGTAGCCCAACTTGAGGATATGACAGAGTTGGAGTCTTTTCAGTTTGATCTACAAGATGAAGCGCCTTCTCTTGTGGATGAATAGTGCATTTAGGCGTAGTTTGCTTTACCATGTGAATTGGAGGTATTTTCTTTTTCCCTCAATTTGCAAGAAGAGGTTAGCAGGTATGATAGACTAGCATGTGGTAATGGAGGTTTGCCTTTATTTGTCTGTTTTGTTGCTAACCTGAGTTTTAGTTTTGCACCTGTTGTAGTTGGGAACAAGCATGATAGGGATATGAATAGGTCAAATACTTATCTCTTATGGTTGCCTTGCAGTAGTGATTTTATTGGTGAAACTGGTCTTGGCTTCATAAGCATATATTGCAAGTTGATGCATATTAAGGGCAATCTTCATTTGTTGCAGCTAGATCAAAATGCAAAATTTGTTTGAGGGAGATCAACTCCTTCATTCATCTTGTCTTTGACAGAGGAAAGTGGTTGCAACAATTTTGTGTAGGTTGGACCTGCGTTTGCTTGTAAATTTTGATCATAGACAACTTTCCTTTTGTTCCCTCATGCTTATGGCTATGCGTTTTCCTTTATATATGCTTTGTAAACATGTTTATGTTGTTTCCCCTATTCATTTTTTTCTTTTGGTTTGCTCGAAGGTATTCTATGGTTCTTGTTGTGCCAAAGTTTGCCACACATCTCCAACCAGAGCCAGTGTTGGTGCCCAAAATTACTAATTCCCAGCATGCCCCAGTTTGCCCCAATTTCCTTCTAAATCCCACTTTGTGCCCTCTTTGTTGAACCCATTAGTTATATCCGATTAGAGACATCTTCCATGCATTTCCATTTGTTTGTGCCTTTTGAAATGTAAGGGAAAAGCCCAAAAAATGACTAGGTCCAAATCTTCCTAAGTGTTCCCTTGTATTTTTCACCTTATTGGAGTTTTGGAGTTTTGACTTCCTACCTTCTATCATGCTTTGTTTATCAGCTCCGAAATCAGGCTCTAAAAATGTCTAAGTGTGGTGAACTTCAAAATTTCGGGCTTCTGGTCTTCGGTCTTCTTCAAGGCAAGTATTAGGGAGAAGCCCCGAAGGCCTAATGTCCAACGATTTAATTTCTTCTAAGTATGCAATATGTGGGAGAGCTCGAAGGTTGACTCTTCTTTCTTCCTTTTTGGAAGATAAAATAGGGAAGGCTCGACCACTGACCCACGACAAGTATTTTTCTAAAGCATCTTGCCATTCTATGGAGCCTTTTTAGGGACCCACAACCAACTTGTGGAACTGTGGAATGAGGACATGTGGTAGTTTCAGCCAATGGGGTTCCTCTCTTTCCTCTTCCAGATGGTGAATGAATAAGGTGAAGGCACGACCCCTGACACCTTCATATCTATATGGAAGTGGACCTTGGGGCTTTCCTCTTCCCTCTTTTGGATATTATAAGTTGTAAGGTGGAAGGTCCGACCTCCGAAATCTAACTTTTTAGAGGCCGACTTCCTGGCCGTCCTTGATATGTATATCAGCCAGAAAACATGCAGAAATGTGCCAACAACTTCTATGAATGCAATAAATGGAAAGTGGGTGGCTAAAACAGGTATATGCCTTCAATAAGCAAGTACCAAATTTAATGGGAGGTGCAGTGTTTCAGTATCCAATTTCTTCTACATGTCCTCTCAAGGAGACAAAATCAATATGCTAGGCATGGGCTCTCTTTCATACCCACTGATTCCTCTGACTAGGCTATACACCACATTCAATGCAACACGATTGCTTGTTGACTGGTTTTCTATGTCATGTGCTACACTGAAGGAATTGATATCTATATATACATGAAATGAAGATGTTCTAAGGGTTGGTTGCTAAGCCAATTATCGGGTTAGGAAGGCCTAAGAGATATTTTCATGCATCAATTAAAGTATAATGTTTGAGTATTGAATGGAGGAATGTGATTGATATAGCGTAGGAATGGGTTGTAATGCACATCTTTTGTAGTGGTATGTCTGCATGGCTAGTTGTAATGATTCAGGGGAATATATAGTCGCAGCTTTGTATTTTCCTTCACCACATTTGCTGGTGTGATTGTAATAGAGATTTGATAATGTGTGACAACATTTAAGTCAATACATGCTTTGTGTTGAGTCATTTCTTTGTTGCAAGTGGGTCATTGTAGTTTGGTTCTGGATAATTAAGTATGTCCAATGTATGAGATGTAATCTGATAAATTTATGTCAATATATTTTAGTCTTCTATTGATACTGGTTCAATCTATTTTCTTCCTTTTCATAGATTGTGACTTAGTTGCCCAATGGACTAGGCACTGGTCCATATTGGAGAGGGATCAAACATTCTCTAAAATCAAACAAGTCATTCACCTGTGGTTCAAGGAAAAAACCATCTTTCCTGTGCATGTACATTTGCATAGTTGAATCAGCTTAATGAGAGGCCTGTGCAATGAATTTGTCTTGACCTACTGACAACTCTTAGGGTCAAGTGTACATTGGGTATGGAAGTGTTTATTTATTTTTATTTTATTTTATGCCTTTAGGAATATCCCTCCTAGGTCTAGCTGAGCCTAAAGTGTAGAGGTGTATACCCACTCTTGTAGTTGGCCAAAATTTATAGTTCTAAGAGTCAAGCCTTGATGGCCTCATCTTCCAAGGGTAGAGGTAAGAATAAGAAGAAGCCCAAGATAGAATCTCCTTCGGGTAGTGAGTCTCCCTTCAAACAAAAACTGAAGAATGATCAGAAGCCCACTCCTCGACCTAATCCTTCCAAATTTGGTGAGTCTTCCTCCAAGACAAAGAAGAAGAAAGGTGGCACTTGTTCTTTTTGTGGCATGATAGGTCATGATGAGTCTCATTGTTTTAAAAGGTTAGAAGCTTTGAAAGAAGCTATGAAGAAGCACAAGATTTCACTTCCCAAGCCCTCCTCTACAGGTAAAGGACATGCTCTTTTCGCACATGGCTTGCTTGCATCTTCAAATAGCTGGATACTTGATCTAGGAGCTTCACATCATATGACCAATTCACTTGATCTACTTGAGACTCTTTCTAATACTAGCACTTCTCAAATTGCAGTGGGGAACTCTTCACAAATTTTAGTCATGGGGATAGGCACCATTCAATTGCAAGATGGTTACATTACAGATGTTTTTTTTGTTCCTAAGACATCTACTAATCTTCTCTTCATATATCAGATTTGTCATTCTAGGGATGGAAAGAAAGTTGAATTTACTCCTCAAAATGTGGTTATTAGACAGCTACAGGATCTTGAGACAATTATTGCTATAGGGAGAGTGGATCATGCATCTCAACTATACAGATTTGATGGATTTTAGTCTTCATCAAGATCATCTCTTATAGCACATGTCGATGCCTTGAGAAAGATTTGGCATGAGAGATTTAGACATCTAAATTATGACTATCTTCAGTAGATGAGCACAAAGAAGTTGGTTTTTGGCCTACCTAAGATTTTTTGGAAAGAGGGAGTTTGTCTAGGATGTGTACTTGGCAAACATCATCAGGATCCCTTTCCTAAGGGTCAGGCTACTCAAGCTTCGGCACCCTTGGAGTTGGTTCATAGTCATCTCATGTCTTTTCCAACTCCTTCACTTTTAAGGGCCAAGTATGTACTCACTTTCATTGATGATTTCTCACAACGCACATGGGTGTACTTTCTTAAGTACAAAAGTGATGTTTTTGACACATTCAAGACATAAAAGGCATTTTAGGACAAGCAGTCAGGTCTTTCTTTTCGATAGATACACACGGATAATGGGGGGGAATATGTGAACCAAGCTTTTCAAGATTTCTGCAGTGAGTATGGAATTCAGCATCAGTTTCTAGTTCCTTACACTCCTCAGCAGAATGGTGTGGCTGAGAGAAAGAATAGGACATTACGGGAGATGGCAAATTGCATGCTACAGTCTAGGTCTATGGATGCCACCTTTTGGGCTGAAGCGGTCAATTGTGCCAACTATATTCAGAATCGTATGGCTCACAAGGCAGTGCAGCATATGACTCTCGAGGAGGCTTGGTCCCATGTCAAGCCTAATGTATCCTTCTTGAAAGTATTCAATAGTGAGGCTTAGGCATTCATTCCTAATGGTTAGCATAAATCTATGGAGAAGAAGAGTCAACCTTTGATTTTTATTGGCTATTGTGAGGATGTGAAGGCTTACAGGTTGTTTGATCTTGTTACTCAAGATGTTTACTTTCGTAAAGATGTCCACTTTGATGAGTCCTCCACACAAATGGATTCTTCCACCACTTCTTCTTCCTCACTACATAGTCTACCTTCTTCATTGTCACTTGAGGAGAGTTTGCTTCTTCATGATGATACTAATGAAGGTCCTACTCCACCACCTCCTCCAGCACCCATTTTGCCTCGATGGGCCCGCACTACTCTTGAGGAGGCTAGTCCTCTTGTTGGTGATCCTCCAAATACTTGCCACACTCGTTCACAGACAGCAGGTGTTAGTCTTTTCAGTCATGCCATTTCCATGGATCCTTAGAAGTTTTCAGATGCCACAAGTATTCCAGAGTGGGATAGTGCAATGGTTGAGGAGTATTCTTCTTTAATGAAGAATCATACTTGGGATCTTGTTCCTCTTCCTAAGGGAAGAAAATTGGTTTAGTGCAAGTGGGTGTACTACACCAAATATGTAGCTGATGGTTCTATAGATAAGTACAAGGCTCATCTTGTTGCTAAGGGGTTTTCTCAGGTTGAGGGTATTGACTACTTTGAGACCTTTTCTCCTATCACCAAGATGGATTCCATTCATCTTGTACTTTCTCTTGCTGTATCTCAAGGATGGTCAGTGTATCAGATGGATGTGAAGAGTGCCTTCTTGCACGGTGATCTTCATAAGGAGAACTACATGGAGCAGCCTCCAAGTTTTGTACAGGAGTCTTCACTTGTTTACAAGCTTCGTTATTCAGTATATGGTCTCAAAAAAGCCCCTAGGGCTTGGTATGAGAAGATGGATAGTTTCCTACTTGCTTCCAGTTTCACATGATGTCATTTTGATCCTACAGTTTACACTCAGAGACGTGGAGATGATCTTTTGATCCTTGTGCTTTATGTGGATGATTTGATTCTCACAGGCAATTCTACCTCCATGATCCAGAGTATTCAGCAAGCATTGATGGAGCGCTTTGATATGAGATATCTTGGTCTTCTACACTTCTTCCTTGGTCTTCAGGTTCACCAGACTACTGAGGGGATCTTCATTTTTTAGTAGAAGTATGCTCTTGATTTACTTCAGATATTTGGCATGGTTGATTGCAAGCCTACCCTTACACCATTTCAGTCAGGTGTTGTGCTGTCTACTAGTTGCACTACTCCCACAGTTGATGCTACATTGTATCGACAGTTGGTTGGTAATCTTTTGTACTTGACACATAGTCATCCTGATATTTCCTTTGCAGTTGGACTTGTCTCCCGGTTCTCTCAGGAGCCACATGAGAGTCATTGGAAGGCAGCCAAAAGTATCTTGAGGTATATTCAGGGCACATCACATTTTGGCATTCATTACACATCAGGAGCTTCTTCGATTATGGGCTTCACTAACTCAGATTGGGCTAGTGATGTTAATGATCGGAAGTCCACTTCTGGCTTTGTTTTCTACCTTGGTTTTAGCCTGATTGCATGGTCTTGCAAGAAATAGACAGCTATTGCATTATCCTCAATAGAGGCTGAGTATCACGGTGCAGTTTTGGCTAGCCAGGAGGTACTTTGGCTTTGACAGTTGATGACTGAGTTTGGATTTCCTCTAGATCATCCCACTACTCTTTGGTGTGATAATCAGAGAGCCATTCATATTTCTCGCAACCCTACAAAGCATCAACATGCTAAGCACATCGAGATCCACATGTACTTCATCAGGTAGCTCATCTAGGATGGTGTTCTCAGCTTGGAGTACTTGCCTACTAAGAAGTAGGTTGCGGACATCTTCACTATACCTTTGGCATCACCTCGTTATCTTCAGTTGTGATCGATTCTTGGGGTGAAGGAAGTTGTCCTTGGGGGGTCTTCTTGATTCCTCCTTCCTTCACTTTTTCATGCTTTTTCTTTACATGTTTCTCTCTTTTGGAGAGGAGTTTTTTCCCATGAGGTTTTCTCCTTTTCTCCTCTTGTGAGAGATTGTTTGTACATGAGTACCTAACATGGCCTTGTTGATGGGACCCATCTTTGCATTTGTTTGTTCCTCCCTAAGTTGCACTTAAGGGGGGTGTTGGTGTGAATAGGGTTATTACCTATCTGGTTTAGCCTTTGTTGTGTAGATAATTTAGATTATTTAACTATTTATTAGTTAAATAATACTCACACACATGTTCACATCTTAAGTTGACTTAGGAAGCATTCTAGTTGTCTTCTAGATGTTTGTAGTTTGTCTAGTTGTTGATAGTTGTCATCTTATCCTATAGTTGTCATATGTCATAGGATTAAGACACTTCTCACATGACTACAACATCTTGTATCTCACCTTGGTCTTTATAACCAAGGCCTCATTGTACATTATGTAATCCAGTACATTGTTGTATCATGGCAATATAGCATTCTCTTTGCTTGTCTCTCTTGTGTGGAAGGTTATTTGGTTTTGCAAATTTGATCCTAGTGGTTAATTGCTCCAACAACAAAAAGGATATTTTTTGAAAAGGTAATTAGAAAATAGAAAATAAAAAGAAATGAAATGAGGGCTTTTTGAATATAAATGGAAAATAGACTTATTTGTTGAATTTTAATTCATTGTTTTTGCTCTCTCTCTCTCTCTCTCTCTCTCTCTCTCTCTCTCTCTCTCTCTCTCTCTCTCTCTCTCTCTCTCTCTCTCTCTCTCTCTCTCTCTCTCTCTCTCAAAAACCCTCTTATGCTTGAAAATAAGGAATTTATCTTATGCTTGAAAAGAAGATATATTTGTTGATCTGAAGAAGGAATTGGAATTGGATTTGTTTGGTGTTATCTTGGTGAAAGATTGAACAAAGATTGCCTCCATCTCTTCATTCCTTTGGATTTTTGGCTTGTTTGAAAGGTATGTTGATTTAAATCTCCTGATGGATTTCAATTTAAATGCTTTCTCCTTCATGTCAAGCCACCAAGAGTGGATTCCTTTGGCATTTCTTGTTGGGATAGAAATTTTAAATGATTCAAAGTTGTTTTAAATATTTTTTTTATGTGTTCTTCATTTTTGGAAACATGGGAAAACAAACAAAACCCTATTAATTTTTTTGTAGAATCACCCACATGGATTTTATTTGATATTTGGGATATTGTTCACCATAGTTGTAATGGGTAGTTCACCATTTCTCCATATAGCTTGAAACATAGAAGTTAGAAAAATGGCCCAAAAAGTCAAGCATTCACATTTCCATGATTTGGGGTTTTATGTGAAAATTGCATGATGTAGAAATTATAAAATTCACATTTCCAAACTTACCTTGATGTATTTTAATGTGAGATTTGTAGTCTCCATCATGAAATAATATTTTACATCTTTTAAACGTGTGTTGTGATTTTTTTGAGTTTTGTCACCTTGATTTTTGTGCCATGCTCAATTGGTCAAATTGGTGTGTTGGGTGTTTAGGAAGAGGTTTAGGGGTAGGAAAGGAGTGGATCTCTTACTGTATACCATGATACAAATTGATCACTGGGTTTAGCATGTGGAGAGTTTAGCCAAGAGAAACATTAAACACATTTTGGGAAACAAAAACTTAATTACAAGATCTATGACAATCGCAGGGAGCTTTCCTAGACTCGGTTTGGTGGTGAAGAGCATGTCATGTAATGGTAGAGTTGGTGAGTTCTAAGAGGAATCCCCCTAGATAGAAGGCCCATCTATTCAGTCACTTTTCTACAAGGAGGTAATATGCCCTTGTAATGACACTACTTGTGTTGACGACTATGTCTCTCTTCCTTTACCTACTGTCAGAGTTATGCTCAACATGTGTTGTGACCCTAGTATTGCATGTGCATTGAGATGTTTGATTCATTCTTATATATGTGCGAGATAGTCTATGATATATGGGTTTTTGGCATGCGTTGATGGTTGAGAATCTCCCTTATGAGGAATCTTGTGATGTCATTCTATTTTGCATATCATCAAGTGTGCCACCTATTACTTGAATGCAATTGTTTGGTAGTTGTGTCATGTGTTAGTTATATGCATTGGATTGGCAGTTGTGCCATGTGTTATTTATATGCATTGGATTGGAGATTGTGCCACAGGTGTGTTGTGCGCATTGATTGTTATGTATGCCATATGTTTCCATGTATAGCTTGGATTGTGTGAGATTGTTTGTAGTGGGTTTTCCATGATTGCCTTCTCTATATCTCAAGGGTTGCCTAGAGTGGCATAGATAGCTATTGTGCTCGACAATGGAAATATGCTTGGGAGGCGAGTAACATTTCCCCATTGGTCCTTTCACAGTGATCTTAAGGTGCTGGATGGTCTCCTTGTCCTTTTACATGTTGAGTATGATATGCTATGTTCCTTTATTTATCTTGGAGAGTTTGATGGACTTATGGTGTTTTATGCTCTTCTAGCATCTTATTATTGTATATTATATGCCATTGTAAAGTAGGTCCTTGAGACCTTTGTAATAAGTTTTTTATGATTCTTTGATGTATTTAATGATGTTGGTTATGATGCATCCATGTTTATGATGAATCCCCTCTATTGTAATGATTATCTATTATCATCTTATATGTTTCCACGCCTCAACTTCTGAGGACATTGGCATGATTTGTATGTTTTCATTTGTTGTAATCTTCCTATGTTAGCATGTTAGATTCAATTTATCTTATGTTGTATTGATGATTTTGGATATGTTAGTATTGGATCATATTCTTCCCACACAGGTGGTGAGGATCCTATCTTTTCTTTTGGCATGTGTCGACGTTGGTGTTGAACATGAGTAGCCTTTTGTACTGCATTTGTCCTCTTTTCATGTGGACATTATTGGTTCATCACCTTATTCATTTTTGGTTAAAATGAACCTAATTTGATAGTAAATCATGTTTTGAGTCATTAGAGGAACTTTGGGTAAGTTTTAGGTTGAATTGCATAATTCTGGGCAATTTTAGCATTTTCTATGTTTTAGGCCCTATTTTTAGGAGGACTACAATGCCTAGCACTAAATTCCAGTGGACCATAGTGCATAGTGCTAGTTTCCTAAGGACCAAAGTGCCCAACATTGGAGTCCTGGGTAGTGGACTCCTTCTCTGGGGTTTGTACATTGCTAGGAAGCCCCGTTATGTCTGTTGAACTCTCTCGTGCATATTGTTGATGAAAAATGTACTTTTACCCTTTGAAATCAAACTATGTATGATTTATCCTAATGTTTTTGTAAACCTAATTGGTTTCCATCTATTGAATTGGGAAACTATGTGCCCTTGCATGAGATCAACTAGTGACCATTCCATTTGGTTGAGAACTTGCACCTCCTAGTTGGACCATCCCATGGTTGACTGTTACCCTTGAGTTGGGACGTCTTGTGTAGTCATGGAATGGATTGAGGGATTTTTCCTCCTCATTGTCCTCCGTGCATTTGTGAGGGAGAAAGGTTGTGGGTGTGTATCTAATCTTCGTCATGGAGTGAGCTCCACCTCTCAGTTGGTCACCGTGGTGAATCTTCACATGATAAGTGAAGTCTTCTACCTTGTGCCACCTTGCTTACTACAATGGTGATGTCTAGTTAGGTGTTGTTGTACTTGATATGACACCTTGTGTACGTGTGAGTGCAATGGAACATGTAAATGTCACACTTGCAAACACAAAAAATTTGTTCGTTCGATGTTTGTTCATCTAATGCCCTAGGTGGAAGCTTGTGGCATTACAATCAATTTTGATCAAAAAGATTTATCGCATATTACATCCACACTTTATTAGTGCATCAGATAATGTACTCCCATTTAGGTAATTTGCATCTACATGTGTTACATATTCTATCACTATAAATTAGCTATTGAGATTGACTAATCATCAAGGAAGTTTCATACTTCTCTGTACACATAACAAATCCCCAAGGTGCTTTTAAGCACCTTATTTGTCTTAGACATGGACACAATTGAACATAGATAAGATTTAAAGAGAATTTTGATAGAGGACAAATCCACGTGGAAATAAATTGTTCAACAAGTAACTACATGCATGGCCTAGTCGAAAGCAAGCCTAGATTCACAATACCTATTCATCATAGTTTGATAGGTGTAGATATAATTTTAGAATCCTAATTTCAATCATATGTGTAATATATATTACAAACTTCATCATCAATAACAACAAATAAAGACAAAGATAAACACATTTTAAATATCTTTTACATTTATTATTTCATCTCTTATACAATTTAGGTCTAAATATCTATTAGTTGTATTTATGCATTAAATCCTCAATCAACATAGAATTTAATTTATTTCCCTATAATAATATCAATTTCAAATTTAATCTTCATCTATATTTTAAAAGGATTTTGTTTTATTCATGAATTTCTCTCCTAAAGACCAATATCCACACTTCTAGTTGTAAAGGAAATCGAGATTTCCCTATGTTTAGTCAATTCTAATCTTACCAAATGCATATGCATAAGCACCCTTAACTTAGGCTAATTGATTTAATAGATTGAGGTATTGATATTATGATAATTGTAGTAGTTATTAAATATGGGAATGAAAATATAAAATAATGTACACATAGAATCTAATATGCATTGGTATCTAGAACAGGATATCATAGATAGATAGTTAGTGTCAAAATCCTAATATTCTATCTTGATTATGCATGGACAAATATGGAACCCAAGGATGAGTTTTGTATCTTTGTATCTTTTACTTGTTCTATTATTTGTGGACTAGTGGTATTTAAAAATACCTTGGTGGGGTTTCTGGTATGTCACAAAGGGAAACATTCTCTTAGATCAACCCACAAAAATGTCTATGAATGATCGAAAACGACAATCTTTAGTCATGCATATGTTACTATAAATATCCATGTAGAACTAGATTCATATCATTGCACCAATTAGAGTGTTTAAAGTGAATGATAACCAAATAATGCTCTCAAATCATGGATGTCCTCATAACTTAAAATGAATGCATTGAATGCCTTTAAATACAAACATATATAACCACATCAAACAAATTTGTGTTTACTTGGCCCTAGGCAAGAATGGTAAAAGTGAGACTTGACAAAATTTGATTTATTTTTTTCAATTTGGGTGAGGATGTGCATGTGACCATGAACTTGCTCGTGGGCATGAAAGGGGCTATATAGTAGTGGATAACATGTGTTAGGTAATGTATGAATGCATGAGGGTAATAAACAAATGGATAGGATTAATGTATAGGGGTGTGTAGACATATCAATGTGAATGAGGGATATGTTTATATGAATGTGTGTAATTGATAGGCATATGGTATAAGGCAAGAGACTGAACTTTACACAAAATTTTATGACATTTATCAATATATTTATGTAACACTCTCCTCAAAATAAACATAAAACTATATAAAAAATACCATGAATATACAAATTGCATCATCCCACTAATATATAAAAGTACATTCGATAATTATTATTTGAAGAATTGATCAGCTATCTAGTTTCATGTTGTACCTTCCAGTTAAAAGTCCAAAGACATTCAATAATATTATTATGAAAAGAAAGAAATGTCAAAACAATCTTGTACTATAATTTGAGGTCCTCCTTTTCCTCTGGAAAAAATCTAGCTGTTTAAAAAGCCGTTTATTGAATCACCGGCATTATCTTCAGTCAGAAGATCAAGAAATGCCTACAAAAGTTTATTTACGTGGTGGGGTTGGGTGATTTGTTTTATTTAGGTGGTAACGTTGGGTTGTTTATGCTTCCGACGAGACATTGTAAGCAACGAATCCAAGTGAGTGTAGCCACTCAATAACATTTGGCGCCCCATCTACAAAACTCATTGTTTTATTCTCTCGTGCTTCTCCATTTCTGTAGAGCGACATTATCGCATCCCATCCTCGCTGCGTTGGATGAATAGCATCCCAGTAAAACTTTTCATCTATGTTAGAACACACTTCAAATAAAGCTCTTCCTACTTCGTCCACCTCTCCACACAGACCAACCCCGCCTTTCACAGCACAGCAAGGAAGGAACAAATCCACAAAACCTATCACACAATTACGATAACAAAAGTAAGAGAGTATTTTTCAGAAGGTATACATTTTAAAGATTCATTAGACACAAGAAAGGCACAGATTTTCAAGTACCATATTGTACAGGATTGGAGAAAATATGATTAATTGCAGACAAGTGGTCAGAAATTATGATGGACAATTCCTTGAGATCCGATCTGAGGCTTTCTACACTCTGCCTCAGTAATCTCGTATGAAGAGCTAAAATGTCATCGTAGTTTGAATTACAAGATGTTTTGCCGATCTGAGGCCTGCACCCCAAATGATAAAATATTACTCACTGCGAAATTCCTAAGCCCGCACTTATACAGATCTTTTACAACGTCGATTATCCCGCTTACCACAGGTTTCACCAGATTGATCAGTCCCTGCAATAAGCTCTCAATTTGAGAAGAAATAGATGTTGTTAAATTTTTGCAGGCGAAGAAAGGCCTTAGATCTTCAACTATTATGAAACCGTAGGCTTGAAATATTCCACTGCCTCTCACTGCAAAATTCACTCCTTTTCTAATCTTCTTTGCAGTCGCTTTACAGTCATGACTTTTCAGCAGCTCATAAGATATGGGAATGGGAAGCCCTAAAATATCCCCTGCACATACCACACCCACAGATAGATAAGGCACGCACTGCTTAAAACCTTATATTACACTGTTTGTGAGTGGAAGGAAAAGTTTTACCCCAAAAATCTGTCTGGATTTTTCCAGAAGAAAATCTGCCTGCAGGATAGCCAGGCCAGGTCAAACCGTATTGTCGTCTCCATGGCTGGTTTTCGCTGTGATTGTATGGATTGCGATTTCCTGTGTCGGCATAAGAGTCTCCGAACACAAATATTGCCTGTGCCTTCTCTGTATTGCCTCTACCTGCAAATCAATCAATCTAAGTAAAATGAAAATCCATGGTACAACATGAGGAAGGTTCGAAATGATGTTGTATGACTGACCTGCAAATAAACAGAGAATGGTTATCAGAATCAGAAGGTGAGAAAACATGGCATCCGTATCTCTAGTCCTTACTATATTCCACTAGATCTGGGCACTAAAGTTGTCCTCGTTTCGCATGCCTTGAGCGTCTTTTTAAGTTGTCGTTTTGTAAAGAAATAATGCACGGCTAGTGAAAAGACTTCTTTGGCAGGGCGGAATAATCAATGGTTTGTGAAATAAGCTCCACCACTAACCCACTATTTTTTGTGATAAGGCCTTCATAGGCAACTTACAACACTTCTTATTTGTCATTTTTTACAACATTTCTTATTTGTCATTTTTCACAACAAACAAAGGTGCTATATTCATCAATATATACATATGAAACTTTTTACTCCCTATGGTTATATATAAATATCTTATGTCTTATATAAAAATATCTTATATACATGTCAGTAATAAAGAAGTGTCATGCCCACATTTTCCTTGTGGTCACAACACACATCGCACGTGTCATAGCCACATCTGTCATGTGGTTATGACACGAGATATGAAAAACTTTTCTCACACTGTCCTAAAAACCCCTTTCGCATGCGTACGCATTCTCAACGGTGTTCTCTCATGGCGAAACACTATACTCATCGGCGGAATACAAGTACAATGGCGTGCAACCAGAAGCATATAGATCAACAAGAGGGTCTATACAACGCTGCTAACGTCATTGCAAGAGTGAGATTACCAAAGTTCTTCAATCGAATCCTCGGCAATGTTCGGTAGCAGAATGCCTTACGGCGTTAGTGGGAATTACGCTGCACTCATTTACGCCCGTGGTTCGCTGATAGAGGAACCACTCCCCACGACGCCTTGTTCCGACTAAACCGGCTAGTGATCTCCCTATTTAGTCATTTTTCAGCCAGGCACGGTTGTCTGTCTCCTCTCTTGTTCCCTGAAACATACTCCTCCTATGACTTAGCATTTTCAACAAGGCGGTTTGGTTGCCCTCTCTTCCCTTTCCACAAGTTCTTAAGTTGGATTATATCTTTATCGCCCTTACCTTACTATCTCTTAGTTCATTTAGTGTGTTTATATTTCAGTCTCTCTCTCTCTTTCATTTTCTATACTTTCTTTATGTGCATCCTGTCCTTTCTTCGTGATTTACGTCAATCAGGGTTATCACCGCAGTTATTGTTGATATTAAACCTAATTTCAGGATGATCTAGGTCACAAAGGCTGGTTTACTATTTCGCTGGACTCGGTCTCCTAATCTTCCCCGATCTAGGTTCCTCCTCTTCGTAAATACTTAGTCAACTTGTTCCTAAGCACAATTGACAGATGGGTCCGTCAACTTAGTTCTCTTATCCCGTGTGAGAAAGGTCGCGCATTTTCTCCTCTGTGTTTTCCAATGTTAGTTTTTCCTTCTTCGGAACCTCTTACAGGTTTACATAGGAGATCGTTTGCTACAGTTGAGATTAATATGGCCACATGGATAGTTAGTGGTGGCTTCATAAGTTTATTTCCAGTGTTCTTTTGAGCAAGAGTTGTGTAATTTTCCTCTTCATTTTTCGGGTGATTATTAGTACGTTAACAGTTGAAACTTCCGAGAAACTCTTTCCTGAGTATCACTGAATATTCCTAAACTCTCTTTACATTATAATTTTATTTTCTCTTGTTTAGAATTGCTGTTGTTACTGTTACTCTTAATTACGATTCATACACTGATTGTAATTCGTATGACGTTGTCAATAGATGTAGGTGGTTCACCACTTTATAAAACTCTGTTCATGGTAATATATCTTCTTTGGTTGTTGTGTTCAACACTTAATAACATCCACTGTGAGAATATAATTGTTATATATATATATATTTTTTTTCTCTATATCCATGAGACATAGTTTATAACGATTTTAAACGAGGGCCCAATAAATTGGTTCAAAGATTTACTCCTATGCATATTATATATATATATATATATATATATATATATATATATATATATATATATATATATATATATATATCTATAATATATTTATTTTAATGTCTATATAATGGACAAATTGGTTTCCCACAACTTATATACCTATATCTATATATATATATATATATATATATACAGATATATAATCATGATTATAATATACCTATATAGCTATATACATAGACATATATAGTATATATATATGCCTATAAATATAAAGCTATATAAAAATAAACTGTATTTATATTACAAATACACCATTCATATGTTAGGGCCCAAGCCCTAACATTCTTTATAGCTTTAGATTCACAGCAGGCGGCGGCCATGGACGGCGGTGGCCGCAGAGACAGAGGAGCAGGGTCGGGGTGGCCGCAGAGCGGCGGACAGAAATTTGTGGTGGCCGCAGAGCGGCGGACGGAAATTTGTGGTGGCCGCAGAGCGGCAGACAAGATCCGCGGGAGGCATAAGGGTTTGGAGGGGGGGAGATGTGGAGTGGGGCGGAGCCCCACCCACATTCCCACGACGTGGGGTGTGGATGGGGCTCCGCCCCACTCCACACCACCATATGTAATAACAACTCGCGGTGGGGTTTACTCCCCACCGCCCATATAAAATTTTGACTGCGTTTTTTTTTAATCCGCGGCATATATGTTGACAGTCTTTCACCATTCGTTGGTTATTATCAATAATAATATATTTATATATATATATATATTTCATATATATATATATATATATATATCCCCTTTTTTTTATATTGATACATAACAGTTATAATTACTTTCAGTTACTCTATTATTTTCTAAAATGATAATTACTCAAAATGATAACTATATATATATCTCTATATATATATTTATAATTTTATTTAGAGAAAAAAAAATACTCTTTATATACTTGAATAATTCCAATTTATACAATTTCTCAAATTCACTACTCTATGCATTTTCTCCAAATCAACCTATTATAAAGAAATTGTCGTAACAATTAGATATATATATATATATATATATATATATATATATATATATATATATATATATATATATATATATATATATATATATATATATATATATATATATATATATATATATATATATATATGCCAATTTCACCAAATGGTTAATAGCTATCCCCTTATGTTAAGTATAAATTTCCATTTTCATAAA
The DNA here is from genome assembly GCA_027924645.1 of Cunninghamia lanceolata. Lineage (NCBI taxonomy): Eukaryota > Viridiplantae > Streptophyta > Pinopsida > Cupressales > Cupressaceae > Cunninghamia > Cunninghamia lanceolata. Next base: position 5,304,470 of record BSBN01000726.1, read on the forward strand.
CATATAAGACCTGTAAAATTTACAACAGATTATATTTACATGCTAGATTTCCTCTAATCCTTCTAAATTAACAGAATCCATTAAATATGGAGAATAACTCAAATATTTAAAACTGTCTTTTCCATTTTAATATTGAACTATAAAGAAAAATAGCATTTCAACCAGTGAAGCAATTCCAAACTTTCAAATGTAAACAACTCAGATTAATTTGCAAAAACGAACTTTTTTTTTCTTTTCAGTAAGACTTGAAACACAAAAATTGCTATTGAACAAAGATTACAAACATCAACTTAAATTTTAAGCACATTCATATTACAGCTTCTCAATCATGAACACCAACTTCCCAGATATGAACTTTCTCCTCCCAAACAGTAGACAACTGAAAAACTAGGACAACCAATAAAAGTCCAATAATAACAAGATCAGGGAGGTGAATTTCTTCACTCCCAGAATATCATTAATTTACAACATTAACAAGAGAGGTGTTCTCTCTTCATCTCAATGAAATGAACCAGGCCTAATTCTCATGACAAGAAGATAATCTGTTTCTTCATAAATAGCCAACCAGAAGCTCCAAGAGAAAAACCTGCGTATCAAAGACAAACAAAGAAGAAAATACCACTTGTCTAGCTCTCCTCCCTACCGTAGACCCGCAAGAGGGTCACCCCCGAGCTAGGGAGACCATACTCACACCTGGGTACTCAAACACTCCACTTCACAACAGAAACAACAACAATCCCAAAGCACACCTACACCCGTGGCTATTTTACACAATACGGAAACTCAACTACAGTGAGTTTCAAAGGGGCAGGAGAGTGGATACACTCGACTCCAGAGTGTCACCCTGACAGATAAATGAACTCATATAAATTTCTCTTGGTCTCAACCAAGTGTGATCACAAGTTGTAAGAAATCTGTATATGACTCTCAAGTCAAAAATACAGTCACAGATACATGCCCTCAAGGCGTTCAACATCCCAAAAGATGGAACAGGTATGCACCCGAGGAGGATCTCTCCTCCCCTACCCCAAACTTGATGAGCATTTCTCCCAAGTGGGAGACGCTCTGTCAAACACCCGACAAGAACCCCACAGGAAACAAATTTAAACACATATTTCACACACATTTCATACACATTTCAGTTCTACCAAAACAAAGGTAAAATTCAGACCAACCTTGCAAAGCCCTCCTGGAATGAAGTTGTTGCAGAGTCCACAGAGTTCACTTCCAAGCTTAGCCACCAACTCCCTCTCTCTTCTCTCTCTTCCAAACTAACTTCTCTATTTTTGGTAAGGCCAAAATGAAAGATTTTCCCCAAAATTCAACTAACTCCCTCTCATCCCAAAATTTGAAAATAAATAACCCAAAATTCTCTTTCTTTCTAATTTTGAGAAATGGGGAAGTGACACTTGTCACCTCCTCACCCTTCCCAAAAATCACTATTCTGTCCAGGTGGCTTATGTCACTCTCCATTCCCAAGGGTACTCCTTATTCCTTTCATGTGACTCCACTTTCTCATGGGAAAAATAAAAAAAAGAGTTAAATGGGAACAAGATAGGTGACCCATGCCTCTTTCTCCTTTCTTCACATGGGTGTCCCCATAGTACATGGGGGAATCTTACTAAAGAAGAGGTAACTTTTGCTAATGGATGGCATCTCTTATCTAGGGGAAAGTAGAGGGGATGGGTTGAGTGTTGGTACAACCCATCATGTCCCCTCCTACCTCCAATTTTCGCCACTTAACTTCAGGGGAAGGTTAAGTTGACTAGATGGAGGTTACTCAAGGGTTACCCATGCCAAATGGGCCCCTGGACCCATGGGGTAGAACCCAGGGTCAATTTTAACCCATACAAGACACCCCAGGTCAAGGTAAAGCACAAGAAAAAGGGCCTCGTAATTTAAAGAAAAATAGAAATTTCAAATTCAATCTCTTAACAACACTTACTTATAAAAATAATGTTACATGAGGGTAACCTAACCCACTCGACCATACGAAAGACCACATTACATCAAGACATCAAACACAAAGAGATCTTGGTTCTTCGTGGAACCAAATCGGCTTAACAGGGAATAACAATTAACAAGGTGTGGAATGATCTCCGAAATCTGTGGTATGATTAGTAGTCCCTGCACACTCAATTACAAGATCAGTAACCACATAAATTCATCATAGCCGAAGCAACTTAAATAACACATGCATTCTCATGCCTTAGTACAATTTAACATAATTAAAAAATCATATTACAATTTTCCATCATCCCTAATTCATTTTTCTGAAAAGTAACTTATCCAAACATCACCCAATTAGTTTTTCCGAAAACATAATAAAGTTAAATAGTCTGACAAATTTCGGGAACTGCTATCCCACAAATATGAAAGTAACAATAACAGTACTGTAAATAGTCATAACAATAGTAGTAAAAAGGGCGGTCCTCACATCCTCTCCCCCTAAGACGGTACTTCCTCCTGGAAGTCGTCAAAAAGGTGAGGATACAGGGTCTTCAATCTCTCTGCATCTTCCCATGTTGCAGTGACTTCGTCGTATAAGTCCCATTGGACTCTAACCTGGTCCAGCTCTCGACCTCGAAGGGCCAGCGTCCGTCGAGCCAATATGCGAATTGGTTCCAACGCCAGTTGTCCGTCTGCCTCTACCTGAAGAGCACTCCAATCCAACACATGAGATAAGTCAGAAATATATTGACTTAAAACTGATACATGAAATACATCGTGGATACGTGACAGGCTAGGTGGCAAGGCTAGACGATAGGCTACTGGTCCTATCCGCTCCAAGATTTTGAAAGGTCCTACAAATCGAGGTGCGAGTTTAGAGCCTTTTCCGTAACGGATTGGACTTTTGTGCGGCCGCACTCTCAAAAATACTCTTTCCCCCACAGAGAAGCTTCGGTCTGCCCTTTTTGCATCGGCATACTTTTTCTGCCTGTCCTGTGCTTCCAGAAGCCTCTGTCTTATCTGTTTAACTTGCAGTTCCATATTCTGAACTATCTCTGGGCCGATGACTGTTTTGTCCTCTATACGATCCCAACTCAAAGGTGTTCTGCATGGTCTGCCATATAATGCCTGGAAAGGAGGCATACCCAACGAGCTATGATGCCCATTATTGTAGGCGAATTCAACTAGATACAGGTACTCCTCCCATCTAGACTGGTGGTCCATCACATACATGCGAAGCATGTCTTCTAACACCTGGTTAACTCTCTCTGTTTGTCCATCGGTTTCCGGATGATATGCAGAACTGAAGTTGAGCTGTGTGCCCAACGCCTGATGTAAGGCTTTCCAGAACGATGAAGTGAATACGGAGTCTCTGTCAGATATAAGGCGGCGAGGTACTCCATGAAGTCTAACAATCTGATCAAGAAACACCTTTGCCACTGATGGTGCATTGTACGTTGTACATATTGGTGAAAAATGCGCCACTTTGGTCAGCTTGTCAACTGTCACCATAATAGCATCATGGCGACGTGATGACATAGGTAGACCAACGATAAAATCCATAGAAATGGTATCCCATTTCCATTCAGGTATCTCATGAGGGTACAACAGTCCCGCTGGATGCTGATGTTCGGCCTTGACCCTCTGACATTCCAGGCAACGAGCAACAAATTCGGCAATGTCACGCCTCATCCCAGCCCAATGATAAAGCTGTCGTAAATCAGCATGCATCTTCTTCACTCCTGGGTGTGCTGCGTAGGGTGCTCTATGAGCCTCTGATAGGATTACTGTACGAAGATTACCCGCATGGGGTACATAGATGCGTTGCTGATGTCGAAGCATTCCATCAGAATCAAGGGTATATCCTGTAAATTTGCCCTCAAGGGCCTTCTGATTTAGTACTGCCTGCTGCACTTCAAGAAACCATTCGTCCTCCGGCAGATGCTGTAAGATGCGATCCTTCAAGTCCATCTTCAAAGTCAGGGTCTGGATCTCGTGGCGTCTTCGACTCAAAGCATCAGCGACCACGTTCTCCTTCCCTTTTATATAATGGACATCGAAGTCATATTCGCATAGGAATTCCATCCAACGCCGTTGGCGGGCGTTCAAATTAGGCTGTGTAAAAATATACTGCAAACTATGATGGTCTGAATGGAGTTCAAAGCGTCGCCCTAAGAGAAAGTGTCTCCAGCGAACCAAGGCATGAACAACAGCTGCAAGCTCTAAGTCGTGCGTAGGATAGTTTAACTCATGTGTCTTTAGTTTCCGCGATTCGTATGCGATCGCTCGTCCATCCTGCATAAGCACGGCTCCCAAACCTTCTAATGATGCATCCGTGCAAACTACAAACTCTTCCGAAGGATCTGGAACTGCTAAAATAGGAGCGCTCGTAAGACGCTCTTTGAGGACTCCAAAAGCCTTTTCACACTGCTCGGTCCAAGTGAAACCCTTCCCTTTTCGCTGAAGGGAAGTAATGGGATGTGCTATCCTAGAGAAACCTTCGACAAACCGACGATAATACCCAGCTAACCCCATAAAGCTTCTGACCTCTGTCACGTTCGTGGGTGCCGGCCACTCCTGGATTGCTCTAATTTTAGATGGATCTACGGAGATGCCATCGCCTGATAAAATGTGTCCCAAATACTGCACCTCTGTCCTGAAGAAGGCACACTTCGTCAAGTTGCCATAAAGTTGCTGCTCTCGTAATTTCTGCAAAACTTGACGCAAGTGCTCTACATGCTCCTCCTCAGTCCGTGAATAAATCAGAATGTCATCTAGGAATATGATCACGAACCGGTCTAGGTATGTACGGAACACCCCGTTCATGAGACTCATGAATACTGCAGGAGCGTTCGTCAACCCGAAAGGTACCACTGTGAATTCATAATGGCCATATCTGGTTCGAAAAGCAGTTTTATGAATATCTGACTCCGTGATGCGCAATTGATGATACCCAAATTTTAGATCAATTTTCGAGAACACTCTGGCTCCCTGCATCTGATCAAAAAGGTCGTCAATCCTAGGTAGAGGATAACGATTCTTCACCGTCACCTTGTTCAACTGCCTGTAGTCCATGCATAGACGAAGAGACCCATCCTTCTTCTTCACGAAGATCACTGGTGCGCCCCATGGTGAAACACTAGGTCGGATGTGTCCCTTCTCAAGTAATTCTTCCAACTGCAGCTTAAGTTCTGTGAGTTCATGGGTCGTCATTCTATAGGGTGCGCGGGATATCGGCTCTGCACCTGGCACTAAGTCAATGTGGAAGTCCACTTCTCTACGTGGAGGCATACCAGGTAATTCTGGCGGGAACACATCGGCAAACTCTCTAAGGATAGGGTGATCATCTAAAGTAGCCTCAGGTTCATCCTCTGCTCTATCACTGACTGTGATGGCAAACATCTGACATCCCTTCCGCATACAGCGCTTAAGCTGTTGTGCGGATATCATACGAACTACCGTGGGCTTTTGAATGCCCACTATATCAACCGACGAACCATGATCGTCTAAACAGCTAATCGTTCTCTGGCGACAATCAAGCTTGGCTCTATGTGCCGCAAGCCAATCCATACCCAGAACTACTCCGTAAGACCCTAATGGCATAATCCTAAGGTCGCACGTTGTGGTGAAGGGTCCCAATGTGATCTCACAGTCTTTAACCAAGGTATCTACTGACATCCTGGCCCCTGAGGCCAACTCAACTTCCCACCTAATGTCTTGCCTAGAAGCCACCAGCCTGCAACGCTCCACTAACGATGTAGACAAAAAAGAGTCAGTAGCTCCTGAGTCAAAAAGGATCGAGATGGGAAAGTCTCTAATCGTACCTGCTGCCTCGATGACAGAAGCCTGAAAATCGGCCTGGCGGTTATCAACCGCTGCAAACATGTGGTGAGATCTGCCCACGTCACCTACGGTCTGCTCAGACCCTCCTGATCGGGGCTGACCCCCTGCAGTAAATCCCTGCGGACACTCTCTAGCCAGATGCCCTGCCCCACCACATACATAACATGGTCCTCTAACCTGTAACTGCCCTGACTGTGTTCTGCCCGACTGTTGTTGCCCAGTCCGTCCGGTGGATCCCTGTGAGCCTCTGTAAGACTGCTGGGACCTTGCGGGTCCTGCCGATGAACCCTGCTGTCTCTGATCCCTGCGTGGTCCCTGCTGCTGCCATCCACGGTTCTGTCCTCCCTGTCCCCTCTGTTGAAATTTGGATTTTTGCTGATGTTGCTGTTGCTGTGGAGGCCTAGGAGGTAATGTTGAAGCATTATATCCTCCTCTCTGTGTTGTGTTTTGAGGCCTTCAGAAATTTTGCTGTTGTTGGGAATTTCGTTCCTGGTACTGTGGGCGTGAATTCTGTCCTCGTCCCTGAATTTCCTCTGATATAAGGGCCTTTTCAACAGCCTCGCTCATGGTTTGGGGATTTGCCATACGAACTGGTCCTGCTATCCCGTGATTTAGCCCCCTGATGAATTTGTGTATTAAGATTTTCTCGTCATGGAGGTATTTCGCATAACGAGAAAGCTCTATAAATCGGCTCTCATACTGAGTAACGGTGAGTCCCCTCTGCTGTAGATCATGAAACTCATCGATTCTGCGCTGTCTATAATGTTCGGACAAATACCGCGCATTGAAGCGCTCAATGAAGGTGTCCCATGTGAGTGTATCCACGGAGAGTCGGCGCTTGCACTCCTCTGTACGCCACCAGGTGGCTGCTGCATCCCTAAGAAGATGAACTGCCACTCGTGCTTTCGTGTTGCTCTCATATGGTCGCAATGCGAAACACCTGTCTAAGCTAATTAGCCAAGCCTCGGCCACAGCTCCCTCTGTAGCTCCTGCGAAGGTGGGTGGGTTGAGCCTTAGTAGATCTCTGATAGGGTCCCCTCTGTCTCTAAGTCTCCCAAGTGGCTCTTCCACACCATCCTCATATACTCCCTGCTGAACCTGTTCTTGTCTCAAAAGTCTCGGAGGACTCTTGCTCTGTGCTCGGGAGGCCGACCCTACCTCCTCTACTGTTGTGTCAGGAATCTCAACGAAGGGCTCCACACGTCTCACCTCTAGTGGATCAACGCGGGGCTCCATACGTGGCTCAATACGTGACTCGGCACGTGGCTCCTCTCGCGGAGCAACACGAGGCTCTATACGTGGCTCAGGAATCACTGGTGGTAACCTGTCTAGCATAGTCTGTAGTGCCTGTAAGATCTGTGGACCTATATCCGCTACTGGTGTCGCCTGTGGTACTAGTGGTGCTTGTGGCACAGGTGGTGCAGGTGGTGCTGCTGAATCTGCGGGTGCCAGTCCCTCGGCTGAGGAATCGCTGTGCACCTCGACTGACGCTGTGTGGCGTGATCGCGCTCGTCGAACACGTTGGGGAGGCATCCTACAAAACAAGGTAGAAACTAATTAGCCAAAGTTGCGGAATAATAACGTGCCCAAATACGCCCAGTGTTTACAAACTTGGCTCTGATACCAAATGTCATGCCCACATTTTCCTTGTGGTCACAACACACATCGCACGTGTCATAGCCACATCTGTCATGTGGTTATGACACGAGATATGAAAAACTTTTCTCACACTGTCCTAAAAACCCCTTTCGCATGCGTATGCATTCTCAACGGTGTTCTCTCATGGCGAAACACTATACTCATCGGCGGAATACAAGTACAATGGCATGCAACCAGAAGCATATAGATCAACAAGAGGGTCTATACAACGCTGCTAACGTCATTGCAAGAGTGAGATTACCAAAGTTCTTCAATCGAATCCTCGGCAATGTTCGGTAGCAGAATGCCTTACGGCGTTAGTGGGAATTACGCTGCACTCATTTACGCCCGTGGTTCGCTGATAGAGGAACCACTCCCCATGACGCCTTGTTCCGACTAAACCGGCTAGTGATCTCCCTATTTAGTCATTTTTCAGCCAGGCACGGTTGTCTGTCTCCTCTCTTGTTCCCTGAAACATACTCCTCCTATGACTTAGCATTTTCAACAAGGCGGTTTGGTTGCCCTCTCTTCCCTTTCCACAAGTTCTTAAGTTGGATTATATCTTTATCGCCCTTACCTTACTATCTCTTAGTTCATTTAGTGTGTTTATATTTCGGTCTCTCTCTCTCTTTCATTTTCTATACTTTCTTTATGTGCATCCTGTCCTTTCTTCGTGATTTACGTCAATCAGGGTTATCACCGCAGTTATTGTTGATATTAAACCTAATTTCAGGATGATCTAGGTCACAAAGGCTGGTTTACTATTTCGCTGGACTCGGTCTCCTAATCTTCCCCGATCTAGGTTCCTCCTCTTCGTAAATACTTAGTCAACTTGTTCCTAAGCACAATTGACAGATGGGTCCGTCAACTTAGTTCTCTTATCCCGTGTGAGAAAGGTCGCGCATTTTCTCCTCTGTGTTTTCCAATGTTAGTTTTTCCTTCTTCAGAACCTCTTACAGGTTTACATAGGAGATCGTTTGCTACAGTTGAGATTAATATGGCCACATGGATAGTTAGTGGTGGCTTCATAAGTTTATTTCCAGTGTTCTTTTGAGCAAGAGTTGTGTAATTTTCCTCTTCATTTTTCGGGTGATTATTAGTACGTTAACAGTTGAAACTTCTGAGAAACTCTTTCCTGAGTATCACTGAATATTCCTAAACTCTCTTTACATTATAATTTTATTTTCTCTTGTTTAGAATTGCTGTTGTTACTGTTACTCTTAATTACGATTCATACACTGATTGTAATTCGTATGACGTTGTCAATAGATGTAGGTGGTTCACCACTTTATAAAACTCTGTTCATGGTAATATATCTTCTTTGGTTGTTGTGTTCAACACTTAACAACATCTACTGTGAGAATATAATTGTTATATATATATATATTTTTTTCTCTAATTCCATGAGACATAGTTTATAACGATTTTAAACGAGGGCCCAATAAATTGGTTCAAAGATTTACTCCTATGCATATTATATATATATATATCTATATATATATATATATATATATATATATATATATATATATCTATAATATATTTATTTTAATGTCTATATAATGGACAAATTGGTTTCCCACAACTTATATACCTATATCTATATATATATATATATATATATATATATATATATATATATATATATATATATATATATATATATATATATATATATATATATATATATATACAGATATATAATCATGATTATAATATACCTATATAGCTATATACATAGACATATATAGTATATATATATGCCTATATATATAAAGCTATATAAAAATAAACTGTATTTATATTACAAATACACCATTCATATGTTAGGGCCCAAGCCCTAACATTCTTTATAGCTTTAGATTCACAGCAGGCGGCGGCCATGGACGGCGGTGGCCGCAGAGACAGAGGAGCAGGGTCGGGGTGGCCGCAGAGCGGCGGACGGAAATTTGTGGTGGCCGCAGAGCGGCGGACGGAAATTTGTGGTGGCCGCAGAGCGGCAGACAAGATCCGCGGGAGGCATAAGGGTTTGGAGGGGGGGAGATGTGGAGTGGGGCGGAGCCCCACCCACATTCCCACGACGTGGGGTGTGGATGGGGCTCCGCCCCACTCCACACCACCATATGTAATAACAACTCGCGGTGGGGTTTACTCCCCACCGCCCATATAAAATTTTGACTGCGTTTTTTTTTAATCCGCGGCATATATGTTGACAGTCTTTCACCATTCGTTGGTTATTATCAATAATAATATATTTATATATATATATATATATATTTCATATATATATATATATATATATCCCCTTTTTTTTATATTGATACATAACAGTTATAATTACTTTCAGTTACTCTATTATTTTCTAAAATGATAATTACTCAAAATGATAACTATATATATATCTCTATATATATATTTATAATTTTATTTAGAGAAAAAAAAATACTCTTTATATACTTGAATAATTCCAATTTATACAATTTCTCAAATTCACTACTCTATGCATTTTCTCCAAATCAACCTATTATAAAGAAATTGTCGTAACAATTAGATATATATATATATATATATATATATATATATATATATATATATATATATATATATATATATGCCAATTTCACCAAATGGTTAATAGCTATCCCCTTATGTTAAGTATAAATTTCGATTTTCATAAACATATAAGACCTGTAAAATTTACAACAGATTATATTTACATGCTAGATTTCCTCTAATCCTTCTAAATTAACAGAATCCATTAAATATGGAGAATAACTCAAATATTTAAAACTGTCTTTTCCATTTTAATATTGAACTATAAAGAAAAATAGCATTTCAACCAGTGAAGCAATTCCAAACTTTCAAATGTAAACAACTCAGATTAATTTGCAAAAACGAACTTTTTTTTTCTTTTCTTTTCAGTAATACTTGAAACACAAAAATTGCTATTGAACAAAGATTACAAACATCAACTTAAATTTTAAGCACATTCATATTACAGCTTCTCAATCATGAACACCAACTTCCCAGATATGAACTTTCTCCTCCCAAACAGTAGACAACTGAAAAACTAGGACAACCAATAAAAGTCCAATAATAACAAGATCAGGGAGGTGAATTTCTTCACTCCCAGAATATCATTAATTTACAACATTAACAAGAGAGGTGTTCTCTCTTCATCTCAATGAAATGAACCAGGCCTAATTCTCATGACAAGAAGATAATCTGTTTCTTCATAAATAGCCAACCAGAAGCTCCAAGAGAAAAACCTGCGTATCAAAGACAAACAAAGAAGAAAATACCACTTGTCTAGCTCTCCTCCCTACCGTAGACCCGCAAGAGGGTCACCCCCGAGCTAGGGAGACCATACTCACACCTGGGTACTCAAACACTCCACTTCACAACAGAAACAACAACAATCCCAAAGCACACCTACACCCGTGGCTATTTTACACAATACGGAAACTCAACTACAGTGAGTTTCATAAGGGGCAGGAGAGTGGATACACTCGACTCCAGAGTGTCACCCTGACAGATAAATGAACTCATATAAATTTCTCTTGGTCTCAACCAAGTGTGATCACAAGTTGTAAGAAATCTGTATATGACTCTCAAGTCAAAAATACAGTCACAGATACATGCCCTCAAGGCGTTCAACATCCCAAAAGATGGAATAGGTATGCACCCGAGGAGGATCTCTCCTCCCCTACCCCAAACTTGATGAGCATTTCTCCCAAGTGGGAGACGCTCTGTCAAACACCCGACAAGAACCCCACAGGAAACAAATTTAAACACATATTTCACACACATTTCATACACATTTCAGTTCTACCAAAACAAAGGTAAAATTCAGACCAACCTTGCAAAGCCCTCCTGGAATGAAGTTGTTGCAGAGTCCACAGAGTTCACTTCCAAGCTTAGCCACCAACTCCCTCTCTCTTCTCTCTCTTCCAAACTAACTTCTCTATTTTTGGTAAGGCCAAAATGAAAGATTTTCCCCAAAATTCAACTAACTCCCTCTCATCCCAAAATTTAAAAATAAATAACCCAAAATTCTCTTTCTTTCTAATTTTGAGAAATAGGGAAGTGACACTTGTCACCTCCTCACCCTTCCCAAAAATCACTATTCTGTCCAGGTGGCTTATGTCACTCTCCATTCCCAAGGGTACTCCTTATTCCTTTCATGTGACTCCACTTTCTCATGGGAAAAATAAAAAAAAGAGTTAAATGGGAACAAGACAAGTGACCCATGCCTCTTTCTCCTTTCTTCACATGGGTGTCCCCATAGTACATGGGGGAATCTTACTAAAGAAGAGGTAACTTTTGCTAATGGATGGCATCTCTTATCTAGGGGAAAGTAGAGGGGATGGGTTGAGTGTTGGTACAACCCATCATGTCCCCTCCTACCTCCAATTTTCGCCACTTAACTTCAGGGGAAGGCTAAGTTGACTAGATGGAGGTTACTCAAGGGTTACCCATGCCAAATGGGCCCCTGGACCCATGGGGTAGAACCCAGGGTCAATTTTAACCCATACAAGACACCCCAGGTCAAGGTAAAGCACAAGAAAAAGGGCCTCATAATTTAAAGAAAAATAGAAATTTCAAATTCAATCTCTTAACAACACTTACTTATAAAAATAATGTTACATGAGGGTAACCTAACCCACTCGACCATACGAAAGACCACATTACATCAAGACATCAAACACAAAGAGATCTTGGTTCTTCGTGGAACCAGATCGGTTTAACAGGGAATAACAATTAACAAGGTGTGGAATGATCTCCGAAATCTGTGGTATGATTAGTAGTCCCTGCACACTCAATTACAAGATCAGTAACCACATAAATTCATCATAGCCGAAGCAACTTAAATAACACATGCATTCTCATGCCTTAGTACAATTTAACATAATTAAAAAATCATATTACAATTTTCCATCATCCCTAATTCATTTTTCTGAAAAGTAACTTATCCAAACATCACCCAATTAGTTTTTCCGAAAACATAATAAAGTTAAATAGTCTGACAAATTTCGGGAACTGCTATCCCACAAATATGAAAGTAACAATAACAGTACTGTAAATAGTCATAACAATAGTAGTAAAAAGGGCGGTCCTCACAAGAAGGGACATGATAAATGTGTTTTTCTTATGGTAAATGTGTTTTTCTTATGGTTATTAGTCTTTATGGTTATTAATCTTTATTAAAGGTAGAGATTTATGTTTTCACTATTATCATTTTTTAATTAGTTTGCCTTGATAATTATGGTAAATTAAAAATTAATTTGTTTGTCTAAAGTTTACAATTTTCTTTTATTTTTTTCTTCAAAATTGTTGAAGTTTAAATTTCTAAGTGATGTAGAAATATTTTTGGGAAATAAATTAAATTTGGATTAGTTTAAAAGAATGGAAAATTCTCGTCCAACTACAAAGGTGTGGAAATTTTTTCAAGTTTCTATAGTTTTTGATTCTAATAAAAATATGAATATTTTGTGAAGTTAATAATTTGTTGGGTCCCATCTCAACTTCAAAAAGTATATTTTCTACACACATCTTCTAATACATCTTTGTGTCATATTAATGCATTTTCACCTAAAATACAAAGTAAATCCATCCAGGAATGACACAAGGTATTTCATGATTTAATGGTATTTGTCCTTTTGGTTTGTCTTGCAAAAACCTTGGGTTTCTTATTTGTGGGATTTGAACAATATTATTTATTTCCTTCCTTATTTGATCTTTTGTCTATAAGATTGTGTCATGATAATTTTTTAAATGAATTTGTTGTGGATTTGAACATGTGGTGATGTATCTATTCACATCAAGTAACATGAGTTTTCAATCAACAGTGACTCCCTAGTTTGTAGAGGGGTGAAGAAAGGGTTGGGAAAACAAATAATACACCTCCTACAAGTAATTCTCTAAGAGATAAAGCAAGGCCTTTTGTAGAGGTAACAAGAGATAGTAGAAAACAAAAAAGGTGACAAAATTTGATAGAAGAGTTTGAATCTAAGGATGAAGCATAGACAAAAACCCCTCTTCAAAATGGAATATAAGGTCATATACAAGGCTTAAGAATTTTGTAGCCATTCCTAGTAAACAAGCTATAGGATTGGAGAAAGAAGGTCAATCTAGTTTGGAAGTTGAGATTTTGGAGGAAAAGGTATCATCCATGAGCAATAAAAAAAAAGAAGAGCACTTGTAGCTAAATATTTTGTGATGGAGAACCCTAAAATATAAATGCAAGTAGTAGAAGACTCTATTGTAGGAGAACCTAAACAAAAGATACCTATTGCAAAGGCATTTATAGAAGAATAGGGAGAAGAAATTGTGGATCTTGTTGTTGAAAATATTAAAGAGGATGGACCTGTAGTAGGGGTTAATGTGTCTCATATAGGTTTGATGGAGTTAGAGAAGATCCATGTGTTGATAAAAAATAAGAAGAGAAGTTAAGAGAACTTAAAACTAAAGTTATAGTATTAGAAGGCACTATAATATAGGTAAAGGATAAAGATACAACTTTTGTAAAGGACACTAGAGCACATTAGAGAAATTATAACATGATTGGCCCATTATATATATCAATCAAAAGGACAAATTACAACAATTAAGAGTGGAGAGTATTGGTCATGAAAAGTTGAATCAAGAAAACTATGTTTTGAAGGACATAGTTCAAAAAAATTCAACATTTGCCACCAAAATGCTATAGTATAGGCTCTTGATGTGAGTGCATGTGTGATGGCTACAAAGGTTTATTAAAGGATCACTGAAAAGTCTAGATGTACCTATAGCATTATGTGAATTTTTATTTAGGAAGTGAAGCTCAGATACAAAAGAATATGTTATACAAGTTGTATCTACATAATTTTATTTTATTGAATTAAAAAATTTCTAGAAAAAACTATGTAAACCTTTCTTGCATCAACATTTCCAATCACACTCTGTGATCCATTTTTATCCTCTTCCTGATGATGGATCATGGAATGTGATCCAAAATGTCAATGCAAAAAGGCTTTGCACAATTGTTTCAAGAAAAATTTCTTATTCATTACATGGACTATTGAAATATCATATCTTTAATAACTTTATTTCAATTGATGTTAAAGACTAGATTTTCAATTCATACATAGGAGATTTGTTTAGCTTGAAGCATTTTTCTCTTTTTCTAAGAATAAATAGAAGGAGGGTTGGAGAAGAAGAGGTATGATGACATGGAGAGAGATGTAGAGATTATGATAGGAGGGGAACATCATTTGGTGAGCAAAGTGTTGCGTAATCTATATAGATTTATGACTAATATAGAAATCATGGAGATGTAAGAAGCTAAGGATAAAGTGTTTTAGATGGCTAAAGGAATATTACTTCATACCCCAAATTATAGATATCATTATAATGATTAATGGGATGATCTCGCACCAACAATTAAAAGAAAAGAGCCCTTAGGTTATCAAAAATTTTAGTTATCTATTATAAGGTGTGTACAAGTAAATTCAAACATGAAAGAACAAGCTAAACTAATTTAACCTATTCATTTACATCTACATGCAACCTCATGATTAAGTTAAGGACTATTAAAGCTAATAAAAACATTGAGATTTTCACCAACACTAATCCTTGTTGCACTAAGCCATGGTGGATGTGGCCAAGGATTGTTAATGAGTATGGTGGGTGCTCCTACAAGTAGCATGATTTTACATTCCAAATAAAATTTATAATTGCTTGGGTTGAAGCCAATTTATAATTTTTTTGGTGAGTGGATGGATGACTAGGATTAATTTGAAGGATTAAAGGTTGAGGATGATTGAGATGATTGGAGTCATGAGGAACCTCCAAGTGGGACCACATGGTAGGTGCATATGGAGGGGTCCAAGATTTAAGGGAAATCAAATGGTTGAAGATTCCCTTGGGAGAAGTGGATGGTGGTGATCAAAAGGGTACCTTAAGGGTACTTTAGAGATATGAGAAAATATTTGACCTATATGCATGTGTATGTACAAATGAAAGGAACCATTTATAAGATTGGACCTTGTGCAAGGTTTGAATGAGTTAATCATGTTTAGGGTAGTGCAAGTGGACGATTAGTTGACTAATTGATTTTAGCCAGCCTAATGAAAAGTGAACAAAATGGTAAATTAAATAAATATGATATATTTATTTAATTTCTAGGATGAGAATGAGGGACTTAGATAAATAAATATTTGTACTTATTTATCTAAGGTTACACTATAGATGAACGATTGATTAAATAAATAAATAGTCCTAATTTATTTAATTAATACTTGGGTGAATAGTGAATGAATAGTGGATTTATTAACTAAATAAAATATTATTTTATTAATTTTGGAAGGAATATTGTAGTAATTAATCAAATAAATGGGACTCATTCAATTAATTATAGAGGAATGATCATGTTATGGTGATGAGTTGATATTAGGTGTCTACATATTGGCCCTCTTTGAGATGTTGATATGACAATACACCATTACTTCAAAGAAAGATAAAACAAAACACTTAGTTTGATGACAAGATTTTGATTTTAGAATAAAATAATTGGATTAGGGATGATGTCCCAATCATTCGAAGGGGAAGTGATGAGGATAAATTATGAGAGGGATGATGATGCCCCCTCAAGAGGATAGGTGAGTTTAAAGACCATGTGTGTGCTCTTGAAATGGATGAAAAGATACAAGATAGATGAGGAGAGAGGATGTGATATGATTGGCTAGAAGATTGGATAAAAGAGGTTGAGGGTTAAGTGATTAAAGGATGAATAGATAAGGGTGAAAAGATAGAGGAGGTGATGGATTGCAATTGATGAGGTGGAATGGTTCATCATGTTGCATTGGACTGAGCAACCTAGTTTGATATATCATGAGATTTTATGCAACATGATATAAAGAACCAAGGTGACTATGTGTCCATGTACAGGATTAACTCACAAAATGGTCACAAGCCACCCTATTCTTTATAACACCATGATATGGAAGACCATGATGTGATTATGGTAAGTAGGTTGCAAGGAGTAATGAAGATACAAGATAAAGTGATAATGCACACAAGAAAACAAGCAAGAATACACAAAATTATACAAGGAAAAATATGATGTTGCCCTTGATTAAGCTGAAATGCCAAAAATTGATTGATTGATGATGATGGATAATGTTGTTGATGTGGAACTAATATATCCCAAGAATATCATGATGATTGGGAATGATATAACCTAAGGATGGGTGGATTGGATTTGTTTAAGGCTTGTAACAAAGCTAGGAATAAGACCAATGGATGTGTTTGAATAGTTTTCACAAAGATTACTTAGCAATGTTATGTCTTAAATTGTTGACTCAAGATAATTTTACATAGAGTTTAGCTCCCTCCTGAATATTGTACAAATTTTAGGACTTAATTAAGGATCTTGGATAGGTCCCTTGGAAATACACCATTTTGGGAGCTAATTGGCTAGAACCCTAGCATCCAAGTGCTAGTGTTCTACAAGTTAGGCCATAAAAAGGCTTTAGATTAAAGTATGTCAGCCTTATGTGCCTTGTGTATTGTACCTTGTTGGCCTCAGGTCATTTGGGCCCCTGACAAGTAATTGAGGATGTATTAGATCATTAGGAGTAAATGAGTGAACTTGATGTATCTTACACTTTTATAGCCTTATCGATTTAGATCTGATGTGTTGTTCATCCAGATCTGATTAGTTTAGTTAAAAAATAAGCATTTACACATTTTCATTGTCTAGATTAGGTGGTGAATTAATTAGACACTTATTATAGTGTATACTTGTTCATACCTAGTGGTCATGATTGTAGTATTATTTCAGATCTTTGTTATGTTGATTAGTTGCTAAATCTTATTACAATTCATTGTAGCATATCACACTTGTTATGTGTGTTTAATTTAAAAAGTAAAGACATGCATACATTTATCTTATCTTTGAGATTTGAACGAAAAAACACAAAGAAAACTATCTAAATGAAAATATGTCTTTTCTTCCATCATTTTCCAACTCTACTCAAAAGGTTAATGAAATTAATATTCCATTCCTTAAATATGGTAAACAAACATTTCCTATGCCCTTATATTCCTTTGATCCCTCTCCTAAGAATCTTCCTACTTATTAGGACATCTTGGTGCAAGAGGATGAAATCATTGACACGTTCCTTAAAATTGCTTTACCTTTTCTTCATTTGGATGATCTCTCTCCTAAAAATGAGGCATTAGTGGATGTTGAGCATACTATCTTTACTTCTACCACATCTTCCATAGTCCATGATAATTCCATGACTCATCCTATTGATCTTCCTCCTTTGGTTGAATGTTCAAGTACCTTAGATATCACTAAGGATGTGGAGACATCTTTTCTCCCTCCTTTGGTTGCATGTTCAAGTACCTTAAAGATATCACTTAGGATGTGGTGACATTTTTTCTCCCTCCTTTGGTTGCGTATTCAAGTACCTTGGATATCACTAAGGATTTGGGGACCTCTTTTCTTTCTCCTTTGGGTGCATGTTCAAGTCCCTTAGACATTTTTAAGGATGCAATCATCAACAATTTTCTTAACATCACTCTACATTCCCTTCATTCCAATGCTCTCCCTTCAAAAGATGAAGTATTAGTGGATGAAGTGCCTTCCCTCACATTGAATCCCTTAGGGATGGATGTTGAGCATACTCAAAATGATAACAATATAAAATACATCATCATCAATAGACTTATCCCACCCACTAAGGGGATGTTGGATAAGTGCAATAATGTTCAAAACATTCCTAAAATCATTATCCATAAGGCACATGACTCACCTTCTCTCTCTAAACTAGTGATTATAGTTCAAGGTGTTCCAAACCCATCTCAACCTCCTGATTACATTTTCAACTTTGTAAAACAACTTACTCAAAACAACCAATGTGTTCAAAATGTGTCGCAACAACCTCATTATCATGCAATTGTTCACACATACAACACTCTAAACAAAAAACAAAATAAGAAAGCACCGAGTGTGCCCACTTCTCTTCAACCTTCTCAACCTTTTCTTCACCCACCCCCTCATCTTTCACAACATACTACTATAGAATATGATCTTGTCAAGAAACTCTATGCTACTACGACTATGATCTCAATGTGGGATTTAATACAAATCTTTCCTACATATCATGGAATGCTCTAGGAGGCTCTACAAAAGGTAGGCATTGCACCTTCTGTTAGACCTAATGATGCAGCATCTCTATTTGATTGTTTGCATGTATGACAAGTCTAGTTCAAAGTGTTCCAAACCCATCTCAACCTCCTGATTACATTTTCAACTTTGTCAAACAACTTACTCAAAACAACCAATGTGTTCAAAATGTGTCGCAACAACCTCATTATCATGCAGTTGTTCACACATACAACACTAAAAAAAAAACAAAATAAGAAAGCACTAAGTGTGCCCACTTCTCTTCGACCTTCTCAACCTTTTCTTCACCCACCCCCTCATCTTTCACAACATACTACTATAGAATATGCTCTTGTCAAGAAACTCTACACTACTCCGACTATGATCTCAATCTGGAATTTAATACAAATCTTTCCTGCATATCATGGAATGCTCCAAGAGGCTCTACAAAAGGTAAGCGTTGCACCTTCTATTAGACCTAATGATGTAGCATCTCTATTTGATTGTTTGCATGCATGACAAGTCTAGATATCACTTTTCCACAATATGATTACCTCCCATAGAATTACAAAACCAATATGATCCTTTCATGATATTTATCTTTATTAATAAAGTTGGAATAAGGCATAATTTGATTGATAATGGATCTAGTCTTAATGTTTGTGGCATTGACCTATTACATAAAATTGGTGTAGATATACCTCCCTTATCAAGCCCGATACTCTTAATATTCATGGCTTTGATAATGTTGGTAAACAATCACTAGGCACAATCACACTACCTATTAAGGTTGGACTTGTGACTTTATCTACACTTATTCATGTCATGCCTAACACTCTTGCATATAATCTTCTTCTTGGTAGACCATGGATCCATGTCGTGGGGACAGTCTCGTCTAGTCTTCATCATACATTGAAGTTTGTTTATAATGACAAGATCTACATAGTTCATGTTGATCCAAATATAGAAAGTCACTTGCAAGCATAAGCGAGGCATCAACTTTCTCTTTCATCTTTTAATAATTCTCAAGTTGATCCACCATCCTCTGCTGCTAACAATAGTGATGATCAAGATAGTGTGGATCCTTTGAGAATATTTTTCAATGATGATTAGGGTTCAATAGATTTTACACCCTCCTTTAGTGGAGGGTATTAAATAACTCGATCTAAACCTAAGAACTGGAAGGTAGGTTCAGTTTATGTTGTAAAGCCTATTCCTTATAAACAATTTGAATCTACTCATGACGATGAGCCTTCTTCTTCAAATGCATGTTTTGGTCATGACTGGTGCTCTTTAGATTTCTATTCCGTTGGGTATGCTAAATCTAAAGTTGTTCCTTCTCACCTTGGTGATGTGACCTTATAAAATTTTCTCCCTGGTTCTAGTATTTGGCCCAAATCCATTGTCACGATGTTAAAGAGGTCTCTGACCTAGGGTTTTGCCTAATAAAAACACTCTGAATAATACCCCTTAAATCCCAAACCCTAGTGTTATTTGGTTGTAGGTGGTGAAAATTAATTTTGTTCTATTATTGAGTTGACTGCTTATCACCTGTGCTCAATGCATTAAGTTGCCTTGTTATGTCTTGAAACACAATGTTTACCAGTCCCTTGCATATGGTTTATTGCCTGCAGCCCGAGCCCAATATTTTTCAAATGTGTCAAAGTATTTTACATATTTACCCCTTTAATGGTCTTGTCACCCCTCATTCCTAGTAGACTATGGTTGTTTTTAAATGGATAAGCTGAGGGTTGGGTCCCACTAACTTTATTGATAGGTGGCACATGTTGATTTGTTTCTGTCATTCCGCCGATGATAAAATATTGAGAAAATAATCACCCATGGAACCGCGGAAAGGCGCCATCTAGCAAGACATCTTTCATTGACTATAACAAGAAGGAGTAGTGGGTCTCAATGGATATGTAGAGACTTCTCAATGGCTTCTAGCATTCCACCAAGCTTCAGCAAGGGGACCCACCAAACATTGGTGGAGGTGCATAATAGTGACATGTGGCCTCCACGTATGGCTAAATGTCTAGGCAGATGGAGGTTATTACATAGAAAGATCTTTTTGGGCCGAGGGGTATTTTTGGGTTTCTCCCCTATATATGGGGTAAATCAGACTATTTTTGCCATTTCGCAGAAATCAATCTCCTGCTAGATCTTCTTAGTGCAAAATCACAGAAATTGTCCTAGTAGGTACCATTTGTATGGTCTTCTCGAGATCGTGGTCAGGGTGGCCATCCAAGTGGCAAGATATTATTGGTCGGTGATTGTTTGATATTGACAACAAGTTTTCTTTAGCATATTGACTAAACTGGCACCATTGATTCAAGCCAGCTAATCCAATGATCAATGACTCATATTTAAAACTTGAAGAGTGGTGTGTTGGCACATGATTTGAGATACAACAATGCAAAATTAATGTCTCAGGCATGTGTAGGGACTCCATCGCTGCCACTATGACGGAATTAACTAACTAAAATGTTGGTCTGATGCAAAATCGACCCTTGGGACCTATGCTTCTACCATAGGTGACCTTTCATCTGCTTCATGACAATTTTTAAAAGGATGATTAAGCTAGATGATGAAACCAAGACAACTGATCTAGCACCTTCAATGCAGGATGTGATGTTTTTAGTTATGTGAAGTAATGGAATGCTATTTATTTGCTAATTTCTAAAATATATCAGAATATTTCCATTTATGTTCAGAATAATGTGAAGTGACTGAAATTGATTAATCATGGATGTATCAGATTGTGTAAAATCTATCAAATTTCTATAAATAGGAACTCTGGTGATGCTCCATTTACCATTTGTTTGTGCAAAATAGTATATATTCTCATTGGTTTTGTGTGCTCTTTTTTCTCCCCTGTTCTATGGGATTCTCATCTCTATTCTCATTCTTAGCAATTTGTCCTTACAAAATTAGGAGACTTGAAGTTTTCTTCAATGGAATAGGTGGTGCAAGGAAAATTCTAGGGCAAAAGTAGGATCCATTAAACCCTTGTGATTTCTTCTCCCTTCTTTCTTTTCATCCAGATGTGGGCCCTAAATTTAAATCTCCATACTCCAGTGGTTTCTTTTTCCCTTTAGATGGTAGATTTTCTTCTTAAGCAAAGAGGCATTATTACTTCCTCTACCCCTCCCTTACATCTAATTTTTCTAACAAAGATTTAACTCTAGGTGTAAGAGGGTTGCCCACCCAAATGAAACTAGAGGGGATAGAAGGATTTTTTGTTGTAGTTGCTACTTCTCTCCTAGCTTGACTTCTAGCATTGTTAGAGTCAGCTATATGTCAATTCCTCTAGTTTTTGTCTAATTGAGATTGTTGAAAATCTCCTAATTAGAAGCGAGGAGTCACACCCCTACAAGGGACTCTAGAAATAGTAAAGGAGATTCAAGCTTCCTATGCTTCCTTTCAGTGTTGTTCCTTGCAGGTTTTCTCACTTTTTGGCATGCGACTTGGATAGGCAGAGCATTGAATCCTCCTGTTGAGCAATTTGATGGCATTTGAAGGGCACCTAGTCTCCAATGCCATTTGACAATGTGTCAACCATCAACAATAACCTGGCTCCACTCCCCGCTAAAGTGAAGGAGCATACAAGTCATAACAAATATCTCAGCATGATGGAGATATTTTTGTTATGGTGCCATCTCTTGTCAGTTAAGAGATAGTTACAAATGCATTCTATTACAACTTCCTTTTTGTCAATAAGAATATGAAATCCTTTGTCTTCAATCCGATAGCTTGTTTGCTCCCTTGTTCTATAAAAGGGAAATCAGGGCTTGATTGAAGTTGTTGATTCGAGGTCATACTATCCAGACTTGGTCTAAAGTATGGGATCAATCTAATCTTGGAGGACTTGTATATAACTTAGCATTTGATATAGATTTAGTATTCCCCATTTTTCATGTTATTCTAACTTCATACTTTGATGTAGTTGCAAAACTATTTGTAAACCAGTATCAATTTATTTTACAAATTATTGTTGAGTTTCAAAATATATTGTCTCCTAAATATGTATACACTTTTACATTTATTAATACAATCTGGTCAATGACTAATTTATTGGTCATCATAGTCTTTCAAGCTGTGTTAGTATATTTCTCTCATGGCATTTACTCAAGTAGTAAAATAATGGCTATAAGGGGATATTGAATGTAATACTTGTTTACAAGGATAACTAAGTATGGTTGATCTTGAAACTAGTGAAATATTATAGTGTAAGGCACTATCTTATCCTCATAGTAAACTATCTATATACTAATTTCAAAAGGTTTTCTCATTCATATCTATCTTTTGACTCTATTAACCCATGTATTTGGCACTGATCTTGCCTAAGTGTTGTTTTATACTATCCCCTGATCATCCTCATTTGAATATTAAAGACAAAACTTTCATTTCAGTTGTAGGTGTTAGGCATTAGTTTACTTACATGTTCTTCAGCAAAGAATTATGTTAAAGCTTAAGAACCTAGCCCATTACTTTACTAGATTAGTAATTCTTTAAGCTATTTAGTAAGAACATATCTGTTTAGAATAGTGTCTTAAGAAAATATTAAGGAACACCTAATCAAAAATATGGTTAGGAACACTCTACTTGGTCTTGTAGAGCCTGAAGTGCAGAGAAAAAGGATTGAAAACCCCTTTCCTGTTCATTGGCCAATCCCTTGAGACAGATTAGTTATTAGAAATGGCTACTTTATAGATCTATTTTCTTGAGATCGGGTTGGGAATTTAAAACAACCAACACATGGTAAAAAGAATAATCCTTCTACTCCTTCAACATATGATCACAATACTCATTTTAACAAGGCTTGTAAAGTAGCATCTCCTCTTTCTTTAGGTTTGGAGACACATTATGGGCATGGATGCAAAATACTTTCTAAGCATTGATATAATGGAAATTGTTTAGGATGATTGGAACAAGGCGTTAAGGATATTGTGAAACCATTACCACAGTTGTCTAAAGTAGGTTTAGGTTTCCAACCTTTTCTTATGTTCCCGGCATCATCTTCTAAAGTGTCTATGGCTCCTTTTCAAGAATCAAACTCCTCTCCACAATGGAAATAGTTTCTTCCTACTCCACCTATATCTTCACTTATATATCAAAATGAGTGTATTTTTTTTAGTATACTCAAAGACTGATTGATTACTCTTCCTCCTCTAACACGTAAAGAGATTTCACAAAAGAATCAATCAACACTTCCTTTCTATGCATATCATTAAGTGCTTGACCATTTCACTAACGAATACCAAGCCTAGCATGACAAAATTCAACAATTTTGAACAAGATATGGCTCTAGCACCTTGCACGGTTCTTGATGTAGCTCTTTTAGCATCTTGTACTCCATCCATTTATATTCCATTATATTGTTTGATTTATATGGAACCTTGTTGCAATGCTCAGTGTCATACCATGACTACACAAGACATTGTGTATCATGCCTACATCATCACCTTGGTTGGTGTGTCTTGAGGCCAACCCCATGTTGCAATGTATCTTTTTAGAACACATATCATTTAGGCACGTGCTTCCATAAAACTCTCATGCTTGCTTTACATTCATTATTCATTCTACCTTAAAGTAATTGCTCTCTAATGGAGTTAACAATCACTTTAAGATGGGGGACATACATTATACTATGCAATTTACTTTATTCATGCACCATGTAGTTGGTCTTGATATCAAAATACTTGTTGATTATTTTTGTAGCACCTCTGATATGGTTGATGTGGGGCTCACCTAGTGATTCGGCGATCCTCACCAGCACATGATGTCTTCACATAGCATGGAACTCACCTAGTAATTCGGTGGTCCTTACTAGCCTATGATGTTTCCTTTTGTTGTTTGTCCATGGGCCACCTAGCATAATGCAACTTACTAGTATGTGTGCTTCACGCAACCTATCATTGTTACACTCATGGTCACCCAGTAATTCAATAGTACTTACTAGCCTATGATTTGTGAGAGAACTGTTCATGTTCTTTTGGATTGATTGCTCCTTTGTCTATCTATGCTCCTTTCCATTCTTCTATCTCATTCTTAGAATTCCTCTATTTTAGAACTTACATCTTGTGGATGATGCATGGTAAATGACACAACCTTTTAGACTAAGATCTCTTTTACCTTGCTGACTCAAGATTTCACTTTGTGTGCTTAGGTATTTTTGATTATTTTTTTATTGTATGCTTTTGTATTCCATTAAATTATTCATGTATACATCGTTAGATCTTTAACTATATTCTGTGTGTTTTGCATTTATTTCGTGTGGCTTTCACATGTATTATGCATGTCTTTCACATATATTCTCTATGTTTGCTTCATGTATTACATGTTTTCTTCATGTATTATGTGTTTTCTTCATGTGTTACATGTTTTCTTCATGTATTATGTGTTTTCTTCATGTATCATGTGTTTTCTTCGTCTAGTATGTGTTTTACATGTATTCTCTAGGTATGCTTTGTATTATCTCATGTTTAATGAATTTTCAAATGCATGTAAATGTGTATGTGTGTATGATTTGTTTCATGTGTTTTGTGACTTGTAGAAACCTAATATTAGGGGCTAGAGAATCTCTCAAAATTAGCGACATTCTATAAGGAGTTTTTGTCCTCTCCATACTTTAGTAGGAGAAGGAGCATACATTCCTACTCCTGCTAAAGTGGGAGCTAAATGTTATGTCAAAAATTGTTGACTCAAGACAATTTCACATAGAGTTTAGGTCCCTCCCAAATGTTGTACCAATGTGAGGATTTAATTAAGGATCTTGGATAGGTCCCCTAGCAATACACCCTTTTAGGAGCTAATTGGATAGGACCTTAGTGCCCAAGCACTACTATCATGCCAGTTAGGCCCTAAAAAGGTTTTAGATTAAAGTATGTCAGCCTTATGTGCCTTGTGTATTCTACCTTGTCAGCCTCAAGTCATTTGGGCCCCCGACAAGTAATTGAGATGTGTGTGTATATATATATATAAGTCTATGCCACTCATTTACTACTAATGATCTAATTAAACTATAGCTAATGATTCTCTATGCAATTACTTTCTAAGAAGCTCTCTATCTACAAGCTCTCTACTTTTTTTGTAGATTATTGTTGTGTGTACTAACCCTTGCTGTAGATCTTGGTAGAAGCTCCTTCCTTCTTCACTTACTACTTGTGGTGATTTGATTATGACATCATCCCATCAAGGATTTCATGTTCATTGTAACATCTTTCCTTCATGCTTGCTTACTTTCATCTTCTATTATTTAGATTTGCCTCTGTCCTCCCAAGGCATGCACTCTTTCTCTAATCCTCACTTTTGTGGAGGTGGGAACACCATTCATGGGGTTTGACTTAGGAAAGCCTGTAAACAACACCAACACTTTCCCTCTTTTATGTGTGTAGGTCGAAGATGAAAGATTTGACAGAAAGAGGTTACAGAAAGATGAAGATAGAGGTGTCTAAAGTTTCTCAAACTTCCATAAGCCCAAAACCCTAGGATACCTATGCTTGGGCACCCTATTCCTCCATATTTAGCCCATGTTTATGACAATAACACCGACATCTCTACACTACTCAATTTAGCTCCCAATTTCTAGGTTTTTAGCCTTGACAGATCAGTGAGTTTTGTTTTATCATATTTCATTGTAGAAACCCTAGATCTGGCCTAATTAACTCAATATTTTTTATTGCAACAAAGGGACATAACCCCTATAACTTGGCTCTCTGTCAGGACTATAGCCAAGCTCTATTTGTGTTCCAATCTTTAATTGAAATGATTGACCTACCTAGTTGTATAGTGATATGGTCTCTCTTTTGAATTAAACAAGCAATTTATGTGTGGATTAAGATTTTCTTATGATTTTTTGATTGGTAGTAGCTTTGGATTGATGGGAGGGATTACGTTGGTGTTCATTTTGATAGCCATCAGCTTGATATCAATGACAAGGAATGACTAAGTCTAGGGATAAGGGAGGTGATTGAGGGATTCTCAATAATAGATGGGATAGATGGGGGATTCATGACATGAAGGGATGGAGGGGTTTTAGATGTGATCTCCAAGGACTACATCACATAGGAATAACATTCTTCACTCTAGATATGTCACTCATGATGAGGCACTAGGGTATGGATACAATGGATGGGTAGGATAGTTTAGAAGGGTTTGGGTATACGGAGAGGTGTCCAAAGAGTGTTGGAGTGTTATTGTTCCCTAGTCCCTATCAAGATCAAAGGAGGGAAGGGTGAATGGATAAGGAGATGATGCAGTAGATATGCATATATAGTGGAGGGTATGGATGAAAGTAATAAGATAGGTAAGATGTACCCCTACGTGTAGGGTAGTCTTTGATAGTAGATTATGAATGATGTGCATGAATGTGTTTTCATCATGATCCTTGTGCAATGTGCCATAAGAATGGTTTTCGCCATTGGATGATTTTTCTCTTTATTTTTTTCATTTAATTTCTTTATTTTTTTAGTTTTGATTTTTTTATTTTTGATCTTTTGCTAATTATTAGATGCGAGTTGATCGTAGGGATGGAGGAGTGGGGGACAAAAGGATGGAGGAATGAAGGACTCAAGCATATATTTCTATAGTGAGATAATAGTGTCCCTTTTTGAATGATCATTGCACTTATAGATGGTTGTGGAAGCCCTATGATGATTATAAGTGGGATTATTTGAGATGTAAATAGGTTTACATGATACCTTTAATGATAGAGGATGTTTCTAATAGAAATGGAATGGAAGGAAGATTGGATGGAGGATGGATGGATGATGCAAAAAAGTGGATTAACAAGATGTAATGGTGGAGATATGTTGGATAAGGGGTTTGAGTATAATAGGATGGGGTGGTGGAGGCATGAGGGAATCACATGGGGTTGAGGGGAACCAGGACCAATAGTTTCACACACTATGATGGATGCAAAAGCTTGGGAACTTTATGTGGGATTTTGGATGATGGTGACTTGAGATGTCTGAGGATGCATAATTCTTTATAATGGGGTTAGGATGGTGGATTTTGGGATTTCTATTTAATGGTAATAGGTTGTTTAGGAAGAGGGTGTTGGGATTTGGGATTTTGTGGTTGGGTATGGAATGGGGGATACGTATTTTTGAATTTACCGATGGAATGGGATTTTGGAGGTGCACACTTGGATGTCCCACTTGGATTTATGGGGTCTTTTGTTAAGGAACCCATATTGTATTTTCTTTTTATTTTGAATTGATGTGGATGTTGGATCACATTTGGATTTGTTTTTGTATTTCTATGCTTAGTAACATAGTTTTCCTTGAATTTTGATGGATTCTTTGATTTATATGTGGAGGTATCCAAATTGCTTCCAAAGTCAATGGTGTGGTCCCATGGGGAGATACCATATTGGAATCCCATGAGTTTAGTGATGAATTCATTATTTTTGAATAAACCAAATGATGTATGTGTTTTTTGGTCTTGATCTTGGAGTTTTGGTGATGGGTGGTTAAGTTTGGTGATAGGGATAATGGATTTGTGGAAGAAATGATTGATGTGATAAGATGGAGTGATGTTGGTAATTTTTTTGCAGGAGTGAGGGGAGGCACCTATTTTGAGGCTACAAGAAGCTTCTTTAGGAGGAACAAAGGTGGTACCAATGCTTTTAGATTATTTTCCTTGAGATGTATAACCAAGGCCCTACAATCATAGATTTTATTTGAGGTGGATGGGCTCCAAGATTTCTTGTTCATGATGGCTTAAGCCTTTTCCTTGATAGTTCACGTTTTGGAGTTTTCAATTTGCAATGGGTTGCTTGTGGTGTTGGAAAAAAGAGACTAATCTGATGTTAGATGGGGACAGATTGGTGGTGGGTGTCAACTATTCTTCCACACCATAAGGACCACCATAGATAAAGATATTTGTACCAAGGTGATAGGGTGACAATTTGGGGATTGGGGTAATAAAAGATGAAAGGGGATCATTGAAGGGATTAGTGTGCCTGTTTGGATCTTGATTTCGATGGGGAGATGTTTGGTCATTCTTTGTAATGAGATTTGGCCATAACTAGATTTTCTTGGATGGTGTGATAGAGGAGTGTTTAGTGTTGCTTGTTTCAATAGGTTGCTCTAGTTGTGCACATGGATGGATGATGGGTTTTTTATGCTCATGGATTTTATATGTAATGGATGTTGGATGGATGACAACAGTAATAGGTAAGCATGTTACATGTAGAATTAGTTCAAGCCCCCTATCTAGATTCTATACGTAATATTCAAAACTTTAAGAAAGATTAGTACGAGCAATGTCTATATGTTCTATAGTTGGAAAAAAAATGTTCAATTCAATTGGTGGGCCCCTATCTATCCTAAAGTTCGTCACAAAGGGATGAGATTAACACTAGAATGGTCAAGGTACCACCTTATGCCTACCTTACTGACTAGGTGGCTTCACAACTAAGGGTTCGGAGTGGGGGGGCTGACAACCATTGGGTGAATAGTATCCCCACCCCCCCATCTGGGGCTAGCCCCTTCTACCATATATTGTGGCTATAGAGGTAGGGATTCAAAACTTACTTAATGATGCCATACTATAGCTAGGTAGAGGTTCCATGCAAGGATTTTAATGTGGGCCAAATAGATGCCCCCTTTATATAGTAGGGGCCCTACCTCTTTATTGGCGAGGTGAAATGGAGGGTAAGGGTAGTTTCTAGGAGAAAATAGGAAACCCCTTTTTTGGTTCTCCTTTTAGGATACCACCTTAGGATCAATATTCTCTAGAAGGTTTGTAGAGTCTACTTTACAAATTCTTTATGGTCAATACCTACTGAAAGAGTGCACCAATGAGCACAAGGTGAAAAATCATCTTATGCACTTTGAGCTATTTAGGACTTAGGGGGTCACCCTATGAGTGCTCACTGGGATCTACATAATTAGGACTAGTTAGAAACACCTTCAATGATATAATAGATTTATATTCGTGTATATTTGATTAGGATCTATAATTAAAAAGTATATTGGCTTACTTCTAACATCTATGGATTCCATAATGAATGAACTAGCTTTTTGATAATTTATACTTTGATGGATTTATACTTTGTTAAACATGGATGGGATTGGGAAGCTGGTTAAGTTAATTAGTGCCTAATTTCGTAGGATCACATAGTCATTTAAATATTGATGCAAGCTAATCTTGATAGCTCTAATTTTGAAGGTTTAAAAAGATATCAATGTCTTACAATGATATATAACCAATAAATATAGTTTACTTTGATGCAACCATTCTTAATTATCTTTTATTGAAATTTATTAATCCTTTTATCTATTTAAAAATAATTCTCACATTCCTTAAATGTGTGCTTACTAAGACAAATAATAGAAAAAACAAATGTGAATGCAAAGATGAATCATCCTCAAAAAAGTATCTTCAAGAATAAAAACACAATAAAGGAGACAACAAGAAAAGTAAATATTCCCTCATATATTCCAACTTGAAAAAGAGTATCAACATAGAGTTTCATACAAAATATAAGTTCTCTTTTATTTCTTAGACAAAAATAGAATTATAATCAGTTCTAGAGTGCTATTTTTTACTATTTCCTATTTTTATGTAATGACATTATAGGTTCCCCTTTATATAAGTTCAATACAAAGAGAAATGATGCATTCAATGAATGGAACATGTCATTATATGAGAAATGCTAAACTACCAAAGGTTGAGGTTCATGTGAAGACTCCACAAGATCTTAAAGCCAACACATGTGTGTTGAGGAAGAGAGTTGCATGTTTGTTCGTACAATGTTGGGGATGATAGTTGAACCTGTTATTCCCTGCATACATGCCCCACCTTTTTATCAACTGATATTGGACCCCCTTTTTGTTCCTTTGTTTTCTTCCTTTTTTTCCCTCTTTTATTCTATGTTTTGGTCTTATGAACATTCTCTGAGTCCTAATTTTTCCTTAGGTTTTTGTTCATGCCTTTAAACTTTTATTTTCTAGTCTTTTTTTTTCCTTGGTTGAGTTCCCGAACTCCCAAGATCCCAGCTAAAGGGTCTTTTCCTAAACCAACCCTTTATTTTTCTATTCTTTTGTGAAAGTGTTCCATCAAGATCTTGCATCCTAATCAGATTTTAGAACCTAGTCCAAAAGTTCAAGTTCTCTCTGCTCTCCCACTCCTAACCTATAACATTTAATGCAATACCATTTGAATTAATTGTGAAGGAATTTATTCAATTTTATCAATTATTTTTACCATTCTACTTTCAATTTCACTAATTTAAACTACATTTGAGATCTGAAATCTTTCAAAACATTAATTTGAAGGAATTTCCATCAATCCATTTAAGAATTTGGTCAAAGGAACAAGGTTGAGCTTGGGTTTATTCTACAACTTTTAGTTTTATCTTGTTTTTTGTTTATCAAGGTAGGGTTTTTACCCTATTTTCTTGTTTATGTGATGTCTTTGATTGATTGTTTTGCTTGTTTGATTGTTCTTATTGTGTTTGTCCACATCCTACCCTTTTCATGGCAGAGTGTTGACATTTTTCTCATCTCAGGAAGGATGTTTTGTCCATTTTTGTTTTATAGGTTAGGGCTTAGTTTAGTTTTGAATGTTTTCTTAGTTTAATTTTTAGTTCTATACTTTGTGGAGTACTAAATGTCTAGGAAGAAAGTGGCATATCTAGTAGTAGAGGAGATGATTTTTTAGGAGGAAACATTAGTAGAGGAAGATAAAGAAAGAGAATAAGAAAGAGTTGCTAGCAACCATGAAATATAAATTTCAAGGGGTGCCCAAAGTGTCTAAATTCACAAGTGACTTCATGAATATAACGGATATAAACATGGGGCATATAGATTTAGAGGACTTCAAGGTAGATACATTTAGTGAGGATGCATCCCCTAGAGCCAAGAGTATAGCAGAATGTAGACTAGCTCATGTTGCATCATTACTAATTGCTATCCAATGCCTAGAGTTAATTCTTACTATTGCTCAATACTATAACCCTAGTAGTAGAAGGTGTTATGACTACAATTGTAACCTAATTTTGGACCTCACATCTCCAATATTTAGGATAATGTAGACCCTTAAAATTGTCCATGTCATACAACACCATCTTGTCGATACAAATGTAAGTAAGATATCTTATGACATTTTGTCCTAGGTCTGTTTGATAATCCCATCCTAATCCCATTTTAATCCAGTTTATCCCACTAGCCAATTAATTAAATAAATCCTATGTATTTAATTAATTTCCCACCTTTCCTCTAATTTATATATATATATATATATATATATAATATTTATTTAAATTAGCCTTCTCCCATTTTCCAACTAATTTAAATAAAGTTTAAGTGCTTGATTACTCTTTCTTAATACCCCCCTTGAAGTGGCACTTTATAAAATTAGTGCATTGACATCATTTTTACACCTTTTGATGATTTGAATCCCCATCTAATTTGGCACTAGAAGAAGGAGTTCATTAGGTCACCCTAAAATAGCATAAACATGCACTTTATAATTTTAGTGTAATTTTAGGCTAGTTAGATTAGTGAGAAAAAAAATCCACTTTTGCAAAAAGAATCACTAGATTTCAAGTTGATTTGAAAAAGTTATAGGACTTACAATATTCTTGCATTCACAAAAAACTCCTTCCATAGAAAATGAAATTTCTAATTTTTGAGAAATAAAATTTGCATGTGAATTTGATGGGGAAAAAAATGAAAAGAGGTGGAAAAATAAGCCCCCTTGGGCTGTGTACGACCAGGGGCTAAAACCCCATGTGAACAAGGGCTTAAGTTTTAAATTGCTTCCCCCCTTCCCTTGCTTACATCACCCCTCCCAAGTTTCTTATGTCAGCATTATTGACATTTTAAAATGCCCACCTTTTAAAGATGAAACTTGATGCCTGTCGGAGTTATGGTTGCAGTCGTAGTCATGGAAAATCCTTAGTTGAAAATGGTGAAATAGGTGTGGATAGGAGGCATATTAGATGCCGTTTGGAGGGTGACTTGAGGCAGTGGAAGGAGGGTATCTAGAGGATGTTGCTTCTACAGTAGATAGACACCATAGAGTGTCAATTCAACTACCCTTTCAATGGCTTTTCAACATGGGCATAGTCACTCTGTGTGTGACGATGGCCGTGGGGTAAAGCCACCAATGTGAGGCGATGTGTGTGTGTGCCACAAACTCATCACTAGCTCAGCTCTTTGTGGCATTCCATGGTCACCAAATAGTGCCCTATGTAGGCATTATAAATCACAGTCTCACATACCTTCAAATGCTCCAATGTATCAACAAACAATCATGGTTAATAATCACAAAACTAAACAATGAAATCAAAGAAAATACCTCATAGAAATAAGGTAAGATTCTAGCCGGATGGGGGTTGACATGCAAATACAGAGAGCATATGGCTTGAAGCTATCCACAACGCTTTGATACCATGTAAAAACCAATATCGTGGAGTAGACAAACAAGCACAAGATTGCAAATAAAATTGACCAATTGTATTCACAAATGAGGGAGATATAAATAGGCGAGTGTGAGTACACCTAATTCTCCCCAAAACAAGGATAGGACTCCTCTACATGAAGTGGTGGTGAGTAACCACCCACAAAGATAGCACGAGGTGTTGATGTAAGTCGACACTTCTCCAAAATGACTAACTACTTTGACAAGTTCAAAGTACATGTAGAAAATATGCCTAACTATG
Source organism: Cunninghamia lanceolata (assembly GCA_027924645.1). Taxonomy (NCBI): domain Eukaryota; kingdom Viridiplantae; phylum Streptophyta; class Pinopsida; order Cupressales; family Cupressaceae; genus Cunninghamia; species Cunninghamia lanceolata. Next base: position 5,337,733 of record BSBN01000726.1, read on the forward strand.
GTTAAAGCAAGAGTATATGCCTAGGATTAAATGTTATACACCAACAATAATAAGAACTTTTATTTATCCTTAGGGGAGTGATGTCATTAGTTGTTAGGGATAAGTTTGTGACCATGTAGCAATTACATGGAATAGTGTAGGACCTCTTTTTCTAAGAAATGTGATATGTACTCTTATCTATCTACAAGTAAGGTTTAGAGTTATGACTCATCAAGTAACTTGCCACATCAACACATCTAGTGAGAAGTGTCCTTAATATGAATGTTTAAAGATTTAACCAAAACTTTATCATGTAATCTTGAGTAGTTGAATAAAAAAATTCATTTTTTGTTAGAACAAGATCATATTTCGATTATAAAATATAACTTATATGCAACCTAAATGATCTCAATACCTTTTGGTAACCATGAATCTTGTTATCTCTAACCTTTATATCCAACACAAATGATACAATAGTTGAACACAAAATACTATTTATTGTTATAAAAATAACACATTCTTATTTAAAATACAACTTATACTCAAGTTTAAATGGTCATAAAATTGTTTTACAACTTGTATATCTCATGACAAAATACAAGGTATTTATTGTACTCACGTTTTACGTCTATCATAGGAAAAACATATCATATGAGGTATTCCAATGCATGTACATTGCCACCCCAATAGTTGTACACATAAGAATAGTTTTTGTCCACATAACAAGAATACTTGTTTAGATGAGCACCTTATGTTATAAATGATACACTTATAGTGGATAGTTATGATATTTTATATAAATAAAAAAATGTATGTATTACACTTGTTAATGAATTAATTTATGATTTTTTAGATGACATTCTTAAGTTCTCATGTGATCATGTAAGGGTCCAATATTGACAAACATTTGGTTTTTTTTTTATTTACATGTGGAATATTTTTTTACAATATATAGTATAAATATGTTGCAAGACTAAATCCTGTACTCATGAGTACTATATCAACAATAGGACCCCACTGAACTATTTCACCCTCTCCCCTACTTGTTCCCTTTTAGGAAGCTAGCATCTTGAAGGAATCCAATTTGGAAATTGAAAAATAACTCCTTAGCAAACTTTACAATGCATATTAGATCAGTTGGCACAAAATTTTGATTTCTAGGATTTATTGTCATTATGACCTTGATTATTAGATGTTAGTTATGTTTCTTTAATTGCATAGCTTGTTGCACAACCATCACCATGAGAAAATCACTTAGCAATCCTCTCATTATATTTTGGTATAAAATGTTTTATTAAAATTCTTCACTTTCATTGATTTTGATAAATTGAACATTTTTTTTTTCTTAAAACATCAATTGAAAGGTAGTTAAATGACCAAAATGCTATAAAATTTTCATATGATAGGTAGGGGTGAAAATCAAATTCTGGGCCTAGTAGCAACAACTCTTTGAAAGTGAGTTGGTTGGGCACATAATTAAATTTGAATTTAGAGATTTGGAGGTCAAAATCACACATGCGGTTCTAAACCAGGTTCAAAATCATAGTTGCAATTTCTAACAATGAGAGGAACAACATATGTGAAGATTAAGTCTATACCACTAGGGGGTGGGAACTCATAATTAAATAAGATAGAGGTTGTATGCCACCTCTTGTACAAAAATATACCATTTGAATGCTAAATTATTACATTCAAAATAAAAGTTGAAGTGAATCTAACAAAAATAAGAAAATGTGCTAGAGACTATCTAGTTTCACTCTATACCGTAAAATAAAATTCAAAATCAATACAAAAATACCCAATTAAATTAAACTAAAATTAGTAATTTAACAAATCCAGTTATTTTTAATATATTAATTAGGTAGGACAAAAACTTAATGTACCAACTTGTGTTTTACCAAATCCAATTATATTCATTTATATTAAATCTTCTTTAACCTTGTCTTAAAAAAGATCATTCTATATTAGAAAATAATTATAAAAGAGACTCTCATGTTCAAAGGGAATCTAATATTTATAATCCTATTAGAAAAACTAAAAATTAAAAATTATTTAAATATACAATGTTCACATATAATATAAATATATTTGTATCTTCATTTACAAATACCAGTGGTACATAAGATAAAAATCTCAACAGCATATCCATGAGCTCAAATTCCCTCTACTTAAATATCATCCATTTCTATGGTCAAATAGTTAATCATCATTTTACACTAACAACAAAAAAGACAAATATTTATCCTATTTTTATTGACCAAAAATTTGAAAGAAATGATATTTAAGAATAACTCCTCTTAATGTCAAAGGTCTCCTCCATCATTGAAAGCAACCCATAACATTTTGCCCGAATACGTTACTCCAAATAAACTATTGATAAAAGTACCTAATAGAGCCCTCAAATTCATTCCTACTGCTAAATAACAAATCCTTTCTTAAACACGGGTAAATTCTTTCTTATATTGGTGAAAGTTGCTCCGTGGGTAATAGGGAGTAAAGACGTCGTGCCAGTGCCAGAATGATTTAGTGTAACTTGTCTGCAAAAACTGACTTGTAAGATACTGCCAAGTTTAAGCACTACAGACCCCGAGAGCTTGTGAGAATCGAACCCCTGCCTTTCTCCTATCAGCTTCTTAAACTGCTTCACCTGTTGTGCTACTGTTTTGAAACCGTAGGCTCCAAATTTTCCACCGCCTCCCACTGCAAAATTCACTCCTTGTCTAATCTGCTTTGCAGTCGCTTTACAGTCATGACTTTTCAGCAGCTCATAAGATATGGGAATGGGAAGTCCTAAAATATCCCCTGCACACGCCACACCCACAGATAGATGAGGCACGCACTGCTTAAAACTTTATGTTACACCGTTTGTGAGTGGAAGGAAGGAAGGTTTACCCCAAAAATCTGTCTGGATTTTTCCAGAAGAAAATCTGCCTGCAGGATAGCCAGGTCAGGTCAAACCGAATGGTCGTTTCCATGGTTGGTTTTATTTTTTTTGCTTATCTTGATTTATAGTTTTTACTATATAAAAAATTAAAAATAAATTATTTTAATTATCTAATTTTGGAAAAAAAAAAATTAAAAAGGAGGGAAGGATATATATGCAGCCACATAGCATATTTTTCATTATGTAGTGGTTGTTTATTTCTAGCCTCCCTTGTTTTCCACAACTTATTTGCAATTCTTAAACAATAGCTGCTCCATAAAACAAAGGGAAAGATTCTATATTATCCTTTTTTTATATTTGTAAATTTCCATGGGGTCAGTCCAACTACTTAAATTTAAGAAAAAAGATAACTTAAGAAGCTACATGGGGACATGGGGTAAGACCTGTTAAAATGGACCTTGATGAGATATTTGTTCCTTTTCAAGAGATGAATAACATATCTTCTTGTCCCTTTAAGTTGACATGTCATTTCGACCATCAACAATACTCTCTTAAGAAAATCATATATCACTATCTATGCCATCGCCCATGCCCACATTTTATGCCATGTTACTTACTACACTTATGCAATCACATCTAGGCATGTGACCGCTATTACATATATTTATTAATCAAGTGTCCCAATATTTGTAGGTAAAATTAGGGGTAGTTTTTTCCTCCATGACATGAGCTTTTCTATTCTGTCATTCGACCTACATGCTAAGGCCAACATATTGTTATATGTGGTTGGTACACCTTTCCTCTCCTCAAATCAGTTCCAATACAATGTATACACTAAATTTGAATGGGAGCATATCACATCCATTACACTAATCTCACACATAATAGTATGCATACAAAGATTGAGGGAGCCATGTCAATTTAACTCCTTTACAACACTAACATCATGTCTTCATTATCAGCCCATATATACTTAGATTGAGGGGAACATCCAATTCTAACTTTTCAACAACCTTATGCATCTTGATCCCTATTTTGGCTCATACTTGTATAGATTGAGGGTGCCACACTAGTTCCAAGTCCTTGACAACCATAAACAACCTTTTTTAAGAATTTTGCATTGTTTCATAGGGGCTAACAAAGTCACATCCATGACACCATTTTTCAATATTACATCACTTTGCATTTTTCTACTTGATTAAATTCATGCTTTTTAAAATGCAAATAATGATGATTATGATTTTATACTACTAATATTTTTCTATAGATACCACTTATGATTTATGTGCAAGTTTGAAGAATCAATGCTACTGGAAGCATCATGAAACCACAAAATAACATCCTACTACATATCATCTTATATGTTTTTTTTTATTTCAATTATCATCTTCTTTTCTTTTACATGCATGTTTCATGTAGATCACATACATGTTAAAGTGGGGACAAAATATAAAGGAGAAAAGTGCATACTTCACCCTTTTAGCCTCACTTTCAACTTTGTCATAAATCCATTGACCTAGTGCCCAAGTTTACATGTTCTACATATAAGTTGACCATATCCTTGCATTTATCACTCTAAATGCCAATATCTTAGTCATACAATTGGATTGGTCTAGATCTTCAAGGGTTTACCCCTCTTGGATTAGATGTAACAATCAAATTCTTAAACAAGACTAAACATAGATATTTACCATGAGATAAAACACAAAAGGTGAAAAAGATAGAATTTCTTTTTTTATTTAACTTAAAAAAAATTACAACAATTTACATAATTTCTTTTATGAAATATACAACATGATATAAAATACAAAGATGACATTTTGTCCTTTCAATTACAAACATCTACAAATGTTTTACATAGTCTTAAGATTCACAAGTCACATAACCCAAAGGTATATTGCATCTGGAATTCTGACATCCTTATCACAAGCTTTGACATGTTTTCTGCTGGAGAGAGAGAGATTATCTTCCCAATGCTTTTCCTCCAACCACAAGCCGGTGGTCTCCCACACATCTTCCAATTCGAAATGGCCCTACCCTTCACGAAGAGTATAGACCAAAGGTGACCAATCATAATTTTTCATCTAAGTACTGGTATTGTATCCTACATAAAACTATTGACCATATAACCCTAGATACCCTCTAGCTAAGTATGATCCATCCAATAGGTTATGCAATCTAGATATAGTGAATCGACAATGCATGCAGAGATGTATGCATTACTTTGGAAAAAGATTCAATATTAATAAATGTTTATAATAAACATAATCATTATGTCCACCCATCTCAATTTGAGTTGGATACTATCATAATTCTATAGTTTGACTTGGTCAACTATGTTTTACTATATAGTCTTGACAACTTTAATTTAGTCTTCCTAACTTAGACAGGTTATCAAAACAATGTCATTGTTACATAGACCTTATGGATTATCATTCTATACGAGGATTCTCTTTGCATCTTTGCAATACCCAAGATCTAAAACTTAACAACACTCAAGAATTTAAGTCGATATATAGAAACTAAGAAGGTTACCTTACTAAGGTTAAGCATTATTGGTTAGGAAAATATTTCCTTTCTGACTAGTAAGAATAAACAATCAAAGTTAGGGTACTTGCCCCCTTCATTGTTGATCTATTTAGTGATCATGAAAGTTTAGTATATAAAATTACCCTACTTAGTCAAGTTTAGGTTATGTCCTCCCCTTTCCACCATAATGGAATAAGATATATATATATATATATATATATATATATATATATATATATATATATATATATATATATATATAGTAAATAGTAATAATTTAATAAGAAAAAGAGTTAACATCTTGGTCTACTAGGTCATTCTAAGTTTCTCAACCCTTGACTAGCTAGAAGGTTATTTTCCATTGTTCTAACCACTAAGAGGTTGTTCAGTCTTTTACAACTAGGTTATTCTCCCCTTACAAAGAGATCTTAATTATATCAAACCATATGGTTCTATATGACTCTAGAATATTGACTTAGGATTGATTTGATAACAAATGTACAAAGACTAGTTTAAGTTGTGTTGGTTAACAATTTTGTCACTGTAAAAACACTCTGATTTATCCAATAGGTAGCGACAAAAGAAACCAACAAATGGAGTAATCATCGAGAGTGCAACGATTATCCTCTACATTTGAGAGGGGCAGCTCCCTCATATGATGGGGTTTTTTATGTTTCTGAGTACCTTTGACCAAAAGGTACAAGAAGGTAGAAAAAAAAAGAAAACTAATGAAGTAAAGAGTCTTAGCTATGAACATAGGAACAGAACAGAAACCCAAAAAAACAATGTGAATGAAAAGAAAGAAAAACAAAGTCTCCTAAACCTGTACACCAAAAATCAAGTAAAAGAGATTATAAATATGAAAGAAACTAATTTGTAAGGACCCGACTCATCCTAAATCAAATAGCATTAAACTCTGATTTCAAAAATACCAATGAATAAAAATTTTGATTTGGTAGATGTAGGAAATGTGAAATTCTTCTAGAAGTGCTTAATGTATGCTATCACAATGCGATGAAACTTGAAATTTAGTTGCCTAGAATCATCAGGTTCTTAAAAGATCACCAATTTTAAATCTAGTGAAGAGAGAGCACATTACGAGAGAAGGTACATTATGTAAGATAACCTAGAAGAACAATGGATCAGTTCATACCTTAAGTCATGCCTTACATATTGCATTCATTTTCGATAGCTTGCTTCTCCTCTAGTAACTGTATCCTTATCATCTGCACAAAATTAACTTAACAATCTCATGTTAACACAAATCAGTAATCACTACTCAGAGAATTAAGATCACGATGCTAATTGTAGGACTCCCTACATCCAGAGGACCTGAGTACTAGGGGCTACCTTCGCTGTCCAAACTGCCTACATACCCTATATCCACAGAATCAAGGCCCCCTCCTTCGGATGTGACTAGCGCGGGGAATGTGAACATGTAGTTCTATTTTGCACTATGTTTGATGTAACTGTGAGTGGGTACCCAGCCCTTTCTAGGGTTATTCCCTGCCCCAGATAGTTCTTCGTTGGCTGCCACCCACTTGGTGAAATAGGGACAGAAGTTAGTCCACTACCACAAACACCTAAGGGGGTGTCAGTTAGTCCTAGTGTGGAGGAATCCCTATAAGGTGTCTACCCATGAAATCTAATTTGCTTCCGCAAGTCAAATTAGATAATTATCATGACTAAGTCCATTCCTGATCCCCTAGTACTTTCACCACGATCTGCAAGGGCAAGGTGAAAGCATACGATAGATAGCATTTTTGGATTGGCCTAGTTGCCCTATCTAACATTTCACATATCCTCCCTGATCTATACTCGCGTGTCAATAAGCCTCATTTTCTGATAGTATGCTTGGAGTGTTTTCCAAATGAGCATCATGGTAATCATTAGTTCAATAGAATCATCCTTTCTTTTTAGTTAATCTTCTTAGTGGGATATCTGAGGAGATTTTCCCTTCCTACAGATTTAATGTTGACATGTTCCTTATTACCCCCTAATGATTTAGAGGGACGGTGCCCAGACGTCGTTATTGTAGCTATGTTAGGCACAAGGTACTTGGTTCAATGTGACGGCATTACCCATAAACGTGACCCAAGGGTACCGTAAATATCGAACACTGCAATTTGTTTGAGTTTTGGACGTTTATTTACAAGGTTTACCTATCTAGATGAAAAGAGAAAAATTTGCATAATTGATAAAGGAACATAAAGATGCATGATAATTTTTCTTTAGAAAATATTTAATCTATCAGTTCTCAATATAAAGAGGTTCAGATTTGGAAAAATAAGAAATATTGATAACCTATCTTGTCATACATCAATAGACTTTATTCCAAGAGTGGATAATTGAGACATTTTCTTGCATGACCATTATAAGCTCACTTTCAAATTAAAACTAGTAAGGATTAATAAAAATTTGTAAAATAAGATAGATGTCTTCACAAGAGGTTCACTTAAAATTCCATAATTAGATTTATACTTCAACAAAATTGATTAATTTCCATTATTAATAAACTTTTGTATATACTCGATCAACGGTAACTATGTTTCCTAATACATAAGAAATGATAATTAGTTGTTCTAAGGTTTTATGCCTTTAATGACTATTTCAAAGATCTTCTCGATTCCATTCATGATTCAATTATGATTATAATTTATATTACCAATTAAGGACTTAATAAAAGTTGTACAATATGACAAATATCTCAACAAGAGGTTTCTTTAGTTCTCTAGATGGATTTATGAAATGGTTTCCTTCCTTTGTTAATACACTTGTGAATATAACTTATTTAACAACAATTCTTGTTATCCTAAACTGATAATTAGTTACCCTAACTTTCCAATGAACAACCAATTCACATTTTGGTACTTAATCACCTAGATACTTAATCATAGAGGTCAACATAAGTCATTCCGTTTGTCATATAAGGTCAAAAGTTAATTTTCAAGTAAATTGTCCATACTTGTACATTATTGTTTGTGTAGATTCATTGGGTGTCTAGTTTTGACTTAACATGGTTCACCTGATTTCAAAGAGATGCCTTAGTTTAAAGAAGGGTCACTATCATATATCTCCCTGTAATAATTGCGTCAAAAGCTAAATGAAGGGATCAATTATAGGAATATGATGTTAAATTGCCAAAATATAGAAATTATTGCTTAATCGGATTCTAGTATCCAAGTCAATGCCAAGTTTGATTCAGTAATATTGCAAGATTGGTTGGTTATCTTATAAGTTCTAAATAAACCTCATAGTAAGAATTATCTATTCTTTAGGATTCTTCTATTTTTTTTTTATAGAGTCAACAAAAGATTCAACCATACAACATTTGTTTTCACTCACAATTCAATCTACTCACTATTTAAAATCATTAATATACTAATTATATAGTTAATTGTTCAAGCAAATAGAATATAAAGGTAATTTGTTAAGTAATGACATTTATTTGTTCAATCTTCCCAAGACTTGTGTGTCAATATTTTTATAAAGCAATTCCATTATAGAGACTATTAACATGAGTTAAAAAGAGTTACTGAACATTTAATTTTGTTTAGAGGTTATAATTGGAGTGTTCTAGTAGATAAGTATGCAAATAGGGCATCCGAAAGCCCATCTAGTTCTTCACTCTTCATTCCTCCGGATGAGAGATTCCCTCACACAGACTACTCAGACATAGGATCCCATACCTTAGTTGTTTTATTAAATACCGTAGTTCCCACAATCCATTCATTTTTCAGACCAGAATTCAAATCCTTGGATGACATTAAAGATCTCTATGTTCGTGGACTCCCCAGCCCTCAGAATTCTTCGAAGAGCACTGGTAAGGCATTCAAAAACCCATTCTAGTTTGTGCAGGAATTAGTACACAAAGCAGAAGACAGTCCACTGATAAACTTCGTGTGTCCCCAAGTTTTTGATGGTGAGAACAAAGTCAAATTCTTATATATGCATTTACACTTGTGTAATTTGAGGTCACTTGTGCAATTTATGGTTAATTAACCCATGAATTTGTTACTCAACCAATGAGAACGCTTGGAGAATAGATGAAGAGTTTGCGTGCTAGACTCTTTCAGAACTGACTACTATGGTTATTAAACGTTTGCAGGTAAGCCCTTTTTGTTTTTGTTTGAAAGGGCGATTTTTGTCAGATATTATAGTTGGAAATACTCAGATGAACATGTATGCAGAAGGCGGAAGTCTAGACAATGCAAGTGAATTGTTTGACAAAATGCGAAATGCAATGATCACAGAAATACACAAAATGGAGTCGTTGATAGGGCTTTAGAAACTTTCAGGCAAATACAATCGTCAGCTATGAGTAAAAATTCCACAACCTCTGCCAGCGTCCTCTAGTGCCAGTGTGGGAGCTTTGGAACAGAATATTGACATTCATCAAAGCATAATGGAAAAGGCGATTTCATCAGATGTAGCTCCTATGCCTTGGTACTCATATATACAAAATGTAGAAATATGCATAGAGCACATGAACTGTTTAACCAAATGCCAGAGAGATCTCATCTAACGGAAGGCAATAATTGTAGGATATGTTCAAAATGGGTTTCTTGAAAAGGCTTTAGAAACTGTCAAGCAATTACATGGGTAGGCGTAAAACCAAATTCCAAACTTTTGCCCACGTCTTCCCTGCCTGTGCCAAAATGGGAGCTTCGATGTAGGGTATGGACATCCGTCAAGGATAAAGGAAAGATAAGTATCATCTCATTTGTAGTTGCAGTGCCCCAGTGCATGTGTATGTAAAATGTAGAAGAACACACAAAACACATAAACTGTTCGATAGAATACCCAAAGAAATGTGGTTATGATTGCAAGATTTCACGAAACGGGTTGAAAAAGGCATTTAAACTTTAGAGCAAATGCTATTGGTAGGGATGGACACTCAGGAACAGGGTAAGAACGTCTCTCCAAGCATAAAGGAAGGAAAATTCAAGGATTTTGATATTGAAGCTAAACTACAGCAAAGGTACGGATCGAATCACAGGCACATCGACACAAAGATTTACAATAATTTGCATGGATATTGAAATGTAGTGTAACTTTCAAATAAAACTAAAAGAGATTATCTGTGAATGGAAAAAAGGAAAACTTTTATAAATACCTTCCTCATCTCTATTGTCATTTTTCTTGAAAAGGGGATGAGAAAGCACCATGTTTTCTTCAGCAAATTGAATCAACTGCTTGCTATACTCCGCTCCTCTCGTATTATAGGCTAGCTTGCCTCTAAGTTTACTCCAGCCCTTCAAACAAAAGATGAGTCCCTTCTTCATCAAATCCTTGCAATTTATAGAAAATCCATGATCCTCCACTCTCTTTGTTTAATGGTAATGCTTCATCCACCTTCTTTGTTTAATAATAATACTTCATCCACCTTCTTTGTTTAATAACAATGCTTCATCCACTCTTGTTATTTTAATAATAATCTTATCCTCAATTAAAATAATTTTATCCTCAATTTTTTTAAAAGTGTCCACATTATTTGTATTTTAAAATTAATCTACATTTTATGTTTTATGTTTTCAAATTTCTAATATTCAAAATTTAAATGTTATGACATTATTACAATAGTATTTAAATTTGATTTCAAAATTCAAATGTGGGTTGTGACATAATTAAACATAGGAATAACTAGTTTCTTAGAAGAAATTGAACACATAAGAACCACTACTCTTCTATATCTCAAAATAACAGAAATATAGTCTCCGTATTCCTGCTTTACAAAACTCTCCCACTATATAGGGCAACACAAAGATCAGAACAACTATCTAATCACTACACCCCCCACAACCCTCACAGGAGTTCTCGGTTGAGCAACAAAAAGATCCATTACAATGAATAAGAAATGAGTTTTATAGATGTCGCTTGGATGGGAAACCCAAAGGCCACTCTTCCTCCCCTGGCTGGAAGATCAAAAGCCATTTGTTCGTAAAGACTTCTCTTGAAGGTAGCTCAAAAGTTATTTTCCCATCCAGAAACATTACAAAATGATCAAAGAGAAATGGAGAGTCTCAAATGACTCTTGGAATTCAGCTCATTTTATTTATAATCATTTCATCCATGTCTTCATCTATTATGAGACCATTCGTATATCAAACCTTTCCAACTACCACTACTGAGCATTTTGAGATGTTTCACCAATAATATCCAAGTGTTGGGGTGCTGAGGAGGAAAATATGCCAGAAGATCCTGATCTGGTTGTTGCAGCCCCATTTTGGCTAAGCCATTCAACTCGGGATAAATTACAACTTCAGATTCTTTTGTTGCAGAAGAATTAACTGATTGTGTATGACTTTCAGGCTTAGCAAGAGCTTCTTTAAAGGGTCTCCACTTCCAGTCTGAGACTCTTGATCAAAAACAGCTACTCCAGTGCTAATAATTTCTCCCTCAAACATTGCCAAAGTAGCGGTCAAGTATCTTGACATAGTGATGAATGATCTCAAATATCACTAGTTCGTTACTCTCTCCACCAATGCACGTGCAGAAATTCAAGCTGGCAACCTTGAAATCTCCATTCAACAAAATTGCAGAGCATGGGTCCTCTGCTAAAAATTACTGCACTAAGTTCACGAATTACCTTTGTTCTCTCCTTCTGTGAATGAGGATAATACCACTTTATCAATCTCACTTTGCTCTGTCGGCTATGACAATACCTGGTTGTCAATACCTTTGCATTTCACCTGTATAAGAAACTTCCAACGATAACACCCAATAAAACTTCCATTTGTGCATATCCTGCTATCACTGCATAAAGAGACAATAACTCCTTTAAATTACTCTGAAAGTTCCCCGCTTAGTGCTGATAGGAAATGATGGCAATGGCTTGAAAGATGGAGTTACACTCGCCAATTGCATTTGCATGGAAATTTTAGAGCCTTTCCAACGAATCCATTTTGCACTTATCCTGTGGGCTGCAATCATCATTTTGGAAAGAAATAATATTTCCTTCCGTTCTCTGTGATCTCACAATGCTTTGTCGTTTTGTATGCAGATTCGCCCAATGTTGTTTCCAACTACAATATCAGACAAAAACCTGCATTTTCCCCTCAGAATCTGCTATTTTAGGCACAGCCGAAAGATGCTAGCGAAGGTTTGCAGAAATGGCGTTACAACTTTAGAGAGCTTCGAAACTTTTTTTCAACAGATCTGTTTTGTGCATATCCCGTGCTCATTGCACTGCTGGCCGTTACACATCCTCTTATCCTTTTCAAAACTTCTCTTCACTTGTGACACATCCTTTTCTTAGCATTTCTAACACTGCAGAAGCACCTGTGAGTGCATATTTATTTTAGGAATTTTGTCAAGCAGTTCACCTTCATAGCCACGACCTGAGATTATAGGCTCTGCATACATGATTTTCAAAACGTTTTGAACTACAATATCAGATAAGAATTGGTTCGAAGGTTCCTCTAATGGCACTAGCTGGGAGGTAGAAAAATGGCGATTACAACTGCCAGTCACATTTTGAATTTTTTTTAATGCTTCACTATGATATCTGACAAGGATCTTCTATCTTCGGCAAGCAGAGAAGATGCTGGCAAAGGACGTTAAAGAGGCGTTACACCCAACGTGTGGCCGTGGCTTCTTCAGATGCATGCAAATAGTATATGCATGGAAGTTTCTAAAGCTTGATTAACAAATCCATTTTGTGCCTATCCTTGCCATTTTAAAACGCTTTGTCTATTTTGAACAAGTCACGACCCATTGCGAAATTCATTTTCAATTGGTATGCACGTTATATCAACTTCGAGCATTATGTGACAAAAACTTGCATTCCATTTCCTATTTATGCGCAGCCAAATAAGGAGAAACTGGCAAAGGTGGCAGAATTAACATTGCACCAGCCAATTGTATTTACTTGATAGTTTCTAAAGGTTTATCAACAAACCCATTTTATGCGGCTCATGTTGGCATTTGCAATTTTGGCATTTGATAGAAATCACTACTTCCAAACTTCCATTCGAACACTGGCTAGGATGATGCTGGTGTTGGCAGAAAAAATAGGGGCAATGGGCAGAATGCTGTTCTACAGATGCAATGCTACAGCAATAATGAACAGCAAAAATAACAAATGCATACACAGGAAACCAAAACATAGAAGGACAGCAATATATTTCATATATATATTTTCCTTTCAACTAGAATACATTCAAAACTTCATTTGCATTACAATACAGAGATGCTGCTCTGTTTTCACACTCTGCCCCAATCTATGGAGCTGCATACTGTATATCCGGAGCTGCCTGGAACTCCATAGCTGTCTACTGTTGCTGCTGCAACATTCTATCCTTTGTTGTTCTCCTTCTGCTGTTCACTGTTGAAACCTTCTAATTCCTCTACTGCTGCAGGTTCAAACACATTTTTCTGCTCGCTACTGACAATGGTTCTTTCCGTCCTTTTTGTTTCATTTCACATGCCTAGCAAAAAGGGCGCTCAAGACACTTTCAAATTCAAATCCACCTACCTCAATAACTTCTGGCAGGCCAACGGTGCTGGAGGAGGATGCGGGAGATCCCCAGGTCTGACGCAGGGGCAGAGGCAAATAAATGCACACTGAGGAGGATTAAATTCCAACACTCCCCCTTAATCTGAAGTTAGACATCAATTTGCAATTTTCATTCTGGAATTGATCTTCGGAGATATACACTTGCCTTTGCCTTTCTGGAGCAGATCTCCGGAGCTCTTTCTGCTGTTCTGCAGCATCTCCGGAGCTACCCTCTGTATCTCCGGAGCTCCCTGTCTGCATCTCCGGAGTTGACTCCCCTTTTCAGCGTCTCCGGAGCATCTCCGGAGCTGACTCTCTGCAACTCCAGAGTTCCTTTTCTGCATCTCTGGAGCATCTCCGGAGCTACACATACATTCCAGAGTTGAGTCTCTAGAGTTCTCCTACTGTCTTTCCGGATCTGAACCTCCGGAACTATCTTCTTTGTAGGACTGCACACCTCCGTAACTGTCCTCTTTCCAGGGTTGCACACCTCCGGAGCTGTCCACTATGCCGAGCCTATCTCTTAGGCGTTCAAATGAATCTTTCGACAATGGTTTTGTGAAAATATCAACGAGCTGCTACTTGGATCTGCAATACTACAACTCAATCTCTCCTCATTTTACCAACTCCCTAATGAAGTGATAATGGTTTTCAATGTGCTTGCTTCGTCCGTGGAAGACTAGATTCTTTGTCAGAGCTATTGATGAAACATTGTGACAATGAATGGTTGTACCATCTTCTTGCTGCTCATACAAGTCTGCAAGGATTTTTCTTAGCCAAATAGCCTGACATGAGACTGCATTTGCTACAATATACTCAGCTTCTGCTGTAGAGAGAGAATCAATGGGCTACTTCTTGGATGCCCAAGATATCACACCTGAACCCATGTGAAATACATAGCCGGATGTACTCTTCCGGTCATCTACATTTCCTGCCCAATCACTGTCCGTGAAGCCAGCCAGCTTAAACTCATCAGAAACATCATACAAAATGCCATAACCTGTTGTGCCATTGACATACCTCAGGATCCTCTTTCTTGCTTGCCAATGTGTGTCCTTAGGCTTCTCCATGAACCTAGAAATCAGGCTTATAGCATACATCAAATCAGGCCTAGTTGCTGTCAAGTACATGAGGCTTCCAACCATGCTCTTGTAGAGGGTTGGGTTTACTTCCCTGCTGCTGTCCTTTTTACTCAACTTCAGACCTGTGGCTGTTGGTGTAGGGGCAGGTTTACTGTTCTCCATCTTAAACCTTTTCACAATCTGTCTAGCATAGTTAGTTTGCAAAATAAATATGCCATGCTCTGTTTGCATGACCTCAATGCCAAGGAAATACTTCAGCAGACCTAAGTCTGTCATTTCAAACTCATTCTTCATTGCCTCTTTAAAATCAGCAATGAAAAGATCACTATTTCCAGTAAAAATCAGATCATCTACATACAAAGCAGCAATCAAAATTTTACCTTCAGCTACTTTGATGTAGAGAGTGGGCTCACTGCTGCTTTTACTAAAGCCATTGCTCAATAAATATGAGTCAATCCTGCTGTACCATGCCCTAGGTGCTTGTTTCAGCCCATAGAGGGCTTTCCGAAGCCTGTATACTTTGTCCTCTTACCCTGGGACTTTATAGCCAGGTGGCTGCTCCACATACACTTCCTCTTTCAGCACTCCGTTCAAGAAGGCTGACTTTACATCCATCTGAAACACCTTCCATCTGTGTTGGGCTGCAATTGCTATGACTGCCCAAACCATTTCTAGCCTTGCAACTGGTGCATAGGTCTCATCATAATCTCTTCCAGGCTGTTGTTTGTAACCTTTGACAACCAGCCTTGCTTTATGTCTTTCTATCTTTCCTTCAGCAGTAGACTTGGTCTTATAGACCCACTTAACTCCAATGACTTGTTTACCCTTGGGTAAATCAGTTAGCTGCCATGTGTCATTCCTCACTATGGCATTCAATTCTTCATCCATGGCCTTACACCATTTCTCTTCTTTCACTGCTTCTTCAAAGTGGATTGGATCACTAGAAGTGAATAATGCAAAATTTAAATCCTCATCATCATCAGCATACCTTGCGCTGTCATAAATGTCCTTCACACTCTTTGTCCTCCGTGGCATCAATGATGCGAGTGTGGGATCTGAATTATCTCCAGATCTACTACTGTTCTGACCTCCGGAGCAGCAGTTCTGATGACCTCCGGAGCTGCAGTTCTACAGACGTCCGGAGCTACTGTTATAACGCCCTTCGGAGCTGTTGTTCTCCAGAGTTGCAGACCTCCGGAGCTGCTGATCTCTAGAGCTGCAATGCTGCTGTTTACCTCCAGAGCTGCTATGCTGAGCATCTCCGGAGTTGCTATTTTCTAGAGCTCTACGGTAGTTTCTCCCCGAGCTGCTACTTTCCATAGCTCCTCCAGAGTTGCTGTCCTCCGGAGTTTCTTCATCTTCAAGGGGTATTGTGACTGAAATACCCGAGGTGCTATCCACCGTTCCATCCCATGCTTCATTCTCAATGAATTCAACATCCCTGCTAATCACAAGTTTTTTGGTGATGGGATTAAACAACTTGTAGGCTTGTGATTCTTCACTATAGCCCGTGAAGATACATTTCTCACCTTCATCATCAAATTTCTGCCTCTTCTCTTTAGGCATGAATGCATATGCCACACACCCGAAAATTCTTAGGTGCTCAACTGTCCATTTGCAGTTTGTCCATGCCTCTTGTGGAATTCGATCACGAACTGCCTTTGTAGGACAGCTATTCAATAGGTACACCGCTGTTGCTACAGGTTCACCCCAATAATCATTTGACAGTCCCTTTTCCTTCAGCATGCTTGCTGCCATCTCTGTGATAGTTCTATTTTTCCTTTTACCAACTCCATTTTGCTGTGGAGTATACCTTGTTGTGAACTGTTTATGAATGCCTTCATTCCTGCAGAAATTCAGAAATTGTTTGGAGACATACTCTCCTCCTCTATCAGTTCTTAGGGCCTTGATATGGCGGCCACTCTGCTTTTCAGCTGATGCCTTAAACTCCTTAAATTTTTCAAAGACCTCTGATTTATTTTTCAAAAAATAAATCCAAATCTTTCTGCTGTAATCATCAATAAAGGTCATGAAATATACATTCCCACCTAATGTGGGAGTCTTCATAGGGCCACATAAAACTGAATGCACCAACTCTAATGGTGCTTTTGCCCTTCTAGAATACCCTGATTGAAAGGGTTGTCTATGCTGCTTTTCTAGAATGCAGGCTTCACATTTCCCATCGGGCTCTACAATATTCGGTAGCCCTCTAACCATGCCTTTCCTAGACAATAAACTTAAACCAGAAAAGTTTAAGTGCCCATACCTTAAATGCCAGAGTTTGGATGGATCTTTGATGACTGTCCGAAAGGCTATTTGCTGTCCCATTGCTGTGAGCGCCGGAGATAGTGCAGGAAACTGCGCTAGAGATAGTGCCGAAGTTAGCGCCAGAGATGGCGCCGGATTCAGTGACAAGGGAAACATTCTGTTTCTCGTCATCTGCACTGCTGCAATGACCTTCTTGCTACCTCCTCTATCAAATATTGTGCACCCTTTGTTTTCCATCAGGATTCTATAACCGTTTTGGACCATCTGTCCAATGCTTAGGAGGTTATGCTTTATGCCAGGGGCATAATAGACATCATGGATTTGCATTTTCTCACCTTGCTTGCTAAGGACTGTTATGATGCCTCTTTCTATGACAGGAACCTTTTGGCTGTTCCCCATCATGATCTCAAACTTGACATTTCTGTCAATGGAGGCAAACAAGTTTTCATTACCACTCATGTGGTTGCTACACCCGCTGTCCAAATACCAGACTTCAGGGCTGCTCTTCTCAGCAAGGTTGCACACAATAAATACTTTGGACTGTTTCTTATTTTCAGCCCGATTCTCATTTGCTACATTAGCATTTTGGCCTCCATGGTCTTGCTATTTCTTTCTACACTCACTAGCATAATGGTCTAATTTATGACAATAATAGCATTGAATATTACTTTTGTCATACCTTTGATTCAAATTGCTGTTCTTCTTCATTCCTTGATAGCTTGGCTGTGAGTTGCTTGCCTCTTCTTGGCTATTTGAAACTCCTCTACCGGAGTTGCTTCTTCCTCTACCTCTTTGACCTTTACCTCTGCTGTTCCTTCCTCTTCCCCGACCTCTTGCATTGGTCTGAGCCTTGAAGGCTTGCTCAAGGGAAGGAGCGGATCTATTCAACTATTACTCATGGCTTTGTAGAGAGCCCATCAACTCATCCACTGTCATCTTGGACAGATCCTTTGTCTCTTCGATAGTTATGACTATAGGGTCAAATCTGGAAGGTAGACTCCTTAGGATTTTCTCAACAATCCTTTGTTCATCCATGGTTTCTCCATTTATCCTTAGCTGATTCAGCATGGTAGAAACCCTGGTGTGAAAGTCTGAAATAGACTCTCTCCTTCATTTGTAGCATCTCAAAATCTCTTCTAAACAGCTGGAGCTTGACTGACCTCACTTTGTCAGTTCCCTTGTAGCTGTTTTGCAGTATATCCCAAGCCTGTTTTGAATAGTTTGCTGCTGCAATGCGGGGGAAAATAGCCTCTGTCAAGGCTGCCTCAACTAGACTGAGGGCTTTTGCATCTTTCATCCTAGTTTCCTTCAACTGGTTTCTTTGTGCATTCGATAGGGCTGCATAGGCTGCTAGGTCTGTGAACCCATTAGTGACTAGCTCCCATAGGTCATTCGCAACCAGAATGGTCTTCATCTTCTTAGACCAAATATCATAGTTCTACCCATCAAAACTCTGTGGCTATTGCCATCCTTTGCTATCCCCACCTGCCATGAATGCCTAGACAAACTAGGGCTTATAAAACACCCACACAAATTTGACTGCCCAGAAAAAAATAGAGCTCTGATACTACTTGTTGGTAGAAAAAATAGGGGCAATGGGCAGAATGCTGTTCTATAGATGCAATGCTACAGCAATAATGAACAGCAAAAATAACAAATGCATACACAGGAAACCAAAACACAGAAGGACAGCAATATATTTCATATATATATTTTCCTTTCAACTAGAATACATTCAAAACTTCATTTGCATTACAATACAGAGATGCTACTCTGTTTTCACACTATGCCCCAATCTCTGGAGTTGCACACTATATATCTAGAGCTGCTTGGAACTCCGTAGCTATCTACTATTGCTGTTGCAACATTCTATCCTCTACTGTTCTCCTTCTGCTGTTCACTGTTGGAACCTTCTAATTCCTCTGCTGCTGCAGGTTCAAACACATTCTTCTGCTCGCTACTGACAATGGTTCTTTCCCTCTTTGTTTCATTTCACATGCCCAGCAAAAAGGGTGCTCAAGACACTTTCAAATTCAAATCCACCTACCTCAATAACTTCTGGTAGGCCAACGGTGCTGGAGGAGGATGCGGGGGATCCCCAGGTCTGATGCAGGGGCAGAGGCAAATAAATGCACACTGACGAGGATTAAATTCCAATAGCTGGCAGAGGTCGTCGAATTGATTTCAAGCTCATGCAAATTGCATTGCTCAAACACCTAATGGAATCCCTAGTCGTATGCATTCCATATGGATAAGTATACTCTCGACACCTGCTTCTGCAAACATGCCATTCCTATATCATTTTCCTCTTATGCATATGTACGATGTAATAGAATATCCGAAGTATCATCATTACTAAGATGAAAATTGCACAGTATCATAAACTATTCTTCTTTCCAGTCTTCTTTGCAAATTGCTGATGGCCTCTTTTGGAAGCATTAGCATCAAAATTTGTGAAGTGTCCTTGTAGAAAGACACCTAGTGGTAAGGAGACAACTATTTACAAGGCTCTTGCAAAGATGATGATTCTTGTCCATAGTAGCAAGATTGCCATTTGTCTACAGTGGAATTTGAAACAAAAATGACTATAGAAAGAGATGAGGCATTCATCATTTTCATGAATCATTGGTGACCCCAAAAGTGTGACTACATTTTTCACAATACCGTCTTCCACAGCCTTTAAAGCAAACTCATCAGTTTCAAAGGTATACATAATGCCACCATCTGAAAACCTTCCAAAATCTGAATTGCACACCAAGCATAGTTGGCACAGGAATGACGTACCAATAATATTGGTCTATAAGCCACTGACAATTATGTGTAATGGAGACATCAAATATAGAGATGAAGTCTTCTATCATCTCTCTAAGTACTCTAGGAAGTGGGCCATTTTTTTGGAAAGATGAGACCAAAGATGAATGCATGAAATTTTACATGTACAACTATTGCATCTGTTGCAGATCCAAAAAGAAGTATTCCAACAAAGATAATGTATAAGCAAAGTTCATCGACATGATCATTATTAAGAGTCTAACAAGAAAACCAACCTGAAAGTGCAACTGTAATAACATCATTAATAGCAGCTACGCGCATTGCCATCTGTCCAACATCAATCTATCCATTTTTCTATATAGTTTGCTTGAGATAAAAGGAGACTCCAACTCCTATCATAAATGGCCAAGATAACTCTGTAGCTATCATGACCACAACTTCTTTCCTAAATTTGGCAAAGGCGATTGAGATCTAACTTAAACCATAAGCATAAAATAAAGAGGACCAAAATCAGCAAAGTTTTCCATGAGAGCTGTTAGATCTCAAAAATGCAGGTTGCAAATCCTAAGAGGATGCCAGATTCTATTGTCAGATTGGCAACATTTTTGAACTAACGCGACAGAGTTAACTTTTAGGGTTGATGACTCCCTACACTTTAGGCACTGCTATACCTATGCAGATGAACCTTGAAAAGTTGAAGCAGATTAGATGAGTATAGGTGCTTTGACTAAATTAATGGATCTACCCACAATGGAAAATGGTGTGGAATAGAAGAAAGCTTGCTAACTAATTCTATATCCGAAAAATGATTGGTGTAAATTGTATAAGTAATATCAAGGTAAATTTTACAATTATGCTCAACTAATAAATGGATTTTGGGTAAAACTAAATGATGAATTGAAATAAGATCAGTGCCTTGTTGGGTAAATAGAGTCAAATGAAAGACAGAGACCAGTGACTTATATTGGGTGATAACTCAAACTGTTTGGCATAATACTTTGGTTTATAACTTGTATAAATGTGCAGGGAAATGATTGACAGACTCTTCTTAATAATCCAACTGACACAATTAGGTTTCTTGTTATTCACCAGAAGGAAATTTAATCCTTTCTTCAAGGAACCAATTAGATGAAATATACAAGAATAATAGATAATATCAACTTGGAGACATAATGACAATCCTAATTATATGGTCTACTTAATGATCCAAATCAACACTTCCAGATTACTGTGACTGACCAGAGGATTTTAATTCCTTTAGGGAAACCAATTAATCAAATCACACAAATACAACAAATGTGCATTGACAAATTAAATATATACTTGATATATTAATTTGAATAACAAGGAAATGCAGAATTGGAGACAACCAAATAACCGAATAATTTTCAACAAACAATTGATGCCAGTATAAGTCCATAGAATCAGAGATCTTCTATTAACTTCTTAAATGTAATACTTGCAACATGGTCTTTTAAAACATTGTAAACTTCATATATTATCTCCTACTGCCAATGATAATTCAACATCATATGTTCAACTTATATAGAAATATTTATGAAGAGACATAACTCTTCAAAATGTCTTTTGGGGATTAAAATGATTAACATTACAACAATAATGATAATGATGCTAAGATCTACTCAACCACAAGTATATCTGAGCGATGTGATCCAAATACTCTTGGCTGTAATGTGTATCAGGTCCATCATTACCATCTTCTCCAGATGCTTAAAGGCTTCCCTAGATGCAGAGTCTTTGTCCTTGAGAGCTCATAAGGCTTTATGCAATATCACTTGACACTCTTTACTCCATTCATCTTTGTTCTTCAGCTCTTTGTTGTTTCTGAACAACAGGGGTACTCTTGCTTTTGAAGCTTCAATACATTCTTTGGCATCATTTTTAAGATGGTCATAATATTTCTGATGCTACTCAATCAAGTCTTTTGCACTAGAAGTACCTGTGGTGTCAGAAACATCCTTACTCTATATCTCATGGAGTTTCTTCTAGAGCCTGTTGTTGAGGCTCTCGTGCTCTTGGATCACTTTATGGTTTTTAGAATAAACATCCCAAAATTTGTCCATCCAATGCATCATGTTAACATGCCTATTCTAGAGCACTGTTGCAAGTGTGAAAATCTGGACATGAGCTATCTAATCAATAGATGGTGATTGGGTGCTTTGTGAGCTCTCTCCTTGAGTTAACCTTTTCACTAACCCTCCAAAGGTATTCTTAATAGTATCTTTCATGAAATCATTTTCTTTTGTTAATATTTCAGAACTTACTTTATATGCATCCAGTTCTTTGATCAGCATATGAGACTGTGCCTTATTTAACTTTACAACATTTATGCCAATATCTGTAGTAATTAAGGGATTAGTTTCCCCTGCTTTCAAGGTCATAACATGCCCAAAAGTTTTTTCAATATCTATAATGGCCATTTTCTTATGAGGGTACAAGGCCCATATCATGAGTGATTTTTCATCATTGTTATATTTGGTACCCATGTACACCTCTATGACACCCTTAGGAGTGAGCTTATACTTGTCATCAGTACTGTGCAGAAAACTATCAAACACCAGAGTAGAATTTATATCAAGACTAGGGAATATAATGACTCCATCTTCTTTGGGCAGATGTCTACCTTTACTAGGAGTAATAGCTTTCAATTCATTGTCCACTGTCATTTTTAACATATCAATTAATTGTCTTTCATTGTTAGCCGTGACATCATCAACTAATTCCATGATCTCTTTACCCTTGCATTTATACAAAAATGATTTAAACTCTTTAGAATGAATAAATTGATCATCTAAAATAAAAGAATCATATGCTAATTGTCTAGGATCCTCATCAGTAGGCCCCTCCTCATCATACTCTATATCAGGAGATTGATAACATTGCATTTTTCATTTGGATATTCTAGTTGCCTGTTGATGTGGCTCTTCTTCTTCTGCAGATCCCTCATCACCAGAGGACAACAACTCTATCTCTACAAGTTGTCTCTTCTTCTCTTCTAGTTCTCTATTATGCTTCTCAATCACCAATTCAATCTCAGCTTCTTCCATATTCTAGATAATGTCATCATGTAGATATGGGACATGTGTATATCCATTGAGGTTTTGTTTTCTCCTAGCAAGATCAATGAAACCCTTAGGATCAAATCTTTTTCTTGTCTCTGCGCATCTCATGTTGTAATGCATGAATTTATCGATGATGAGACCATAACCCTATTTAGACACCACAGTAAAATCCCTAAAGCATAGAGTACAAGGCATGAAGGATTACTTGTCATAGGAGCTTAAGTTCATCACATTAGAGTAGTTCATTTGTCTGACTATCTCTAAGCAGGCAATTCTTTCAGGAACTGTCTTGGGCAATATAAACAGGATGTCCTCAAAACCATAAATTCTCACCATGGTTGAATGCTCAAAACAATACCAATCTGCCCAATTGTGGGTGACAGTAGGAGGACCACCAAAATCTTTGGATCTAAGAAACCTCTTTATTTGATTTGACAGTGAATATTCACAAGGATGATTGAAATATCTATACAACACTTTTACACAATATTCTTCAAAATGAATATAACTAGAATGCGCAAACCTGATGTCGCATATCCTCGTCCACATTTGCACAGGTGACTTTTGTCCCCTCTGGTCCATTTGAGCAACTCTAATTTCACTTGGCCATAATCCCATTTCCTGGCCATAATAAAGCACCATGTGCATGAGGAGTGAGTAGTGCTCAAAAGAGACTGATGTGGCATTATTCTTGATTGCAGTTAAATTAGAATCAATTCTTCCAAAAACATAGGAAGCTTAGTCAAACTACTTGGCATTGTGGTATTGGATATCTGTTGCTATCACCATTAAAGGAATTGTCATAAAATCAGGAATCTCTAACCCTAGGACTTGACTCATGGAATAATATGTGTATTGTATATATGGTTCAAACAATGACACATGAAATGGAGGTCCATCATTATCATTAAGAGGCACTATTTCTCCTTCTGCCTTAGTCCTGTTAAGAGGTACTCTCCATCCATTATACGTGGTATCCATTCTCTACTATTCTTTGTCCAAATCTTCATAAACTATGGGAACAGTACACAAATCATCTAAATCAAATACTTCACAAATGGCATTTTTGGACAAATGTATAACAAGTTCTCCTTGCGGATTGCATATGGCCTTGAGGCTTGGGTTGTAATGTTTAGCCAGGAGTTTGAGGAGTTATGCATTCACAAACACATCAGGAATGACCAATTTGCCCAAATTCAAGTGCCATGGATTAGACAATGGGACGTTCCTGAATCTTCTATTGTAATGGAATTTGAATAATTCATAACCTCTTATTGGTGTCCACACATTTCTAAGTTATTTACATTTGTCTCCCAATTTCTCTACGTCTGCCCTAAGTTGTGCAGACCTTCGGGCTTTAGGGGTAGATCCAAGCAATTGATCAATTAAATCCTAATTTAGTTTCCTTTTTTTATTTTTTCGTTAGGGCTTTTATCAATTTTTTGTTTCTTGGGCTTAATAGTTTCACCTAACTATTTTCTGCCCTTTCATTTTACTGGAGTCTCCATTACAATTATGGAAGGGAAATTCAAACTGTAGTCTATCACACAGAGGTTTTTGAGTATGTACCTGTTATCTGATGATTGAACTCCTTTATCATTTTCTTCGAGTTCTCACTTATGCACTCCTTTTAGATAGATCGTTTGAATCTAATTGTAGTGATTATGAATGGCTCTTCGAAGGATTTCTTCTTGGTCTGCAATTAATTGTTCCAGTGTTTTAATTTTCATGATCATTGTGAGATGTCACATCGTCATAACTCCCTTCATCGGTATGACTTTTATAATGTTAGGGAAATCTAATATCTTCTTATGGCATGAACATTTGCATGTGGTTCAATCGTTGTGACCCTTCATTTTGTCTCCTTAATGTCATCTTTTATATAAACATATATCAGTTTGTATCAGCAAGACATTTCAAGGTCTACCCGATATAGAAATGAGCTTGGCTATCATCAGCCTAACTTACTTTATCACCATGGGAATAACATCTTACTCCAATATTTCAATTGTCTCGGATATGAATATCAGCAAGAGTCTTATCGATAAGTGTGGCTACTATCATCATTGGAACAACATACGATATCGGGATGACTTGATCCAAGCTATTCGATCATAGTTGTTTCCCTGATACCTTTATTTTTATCCTTCATCGAAATGATCATCATAATATGTCACCGACGTCCTTCATCATTGTGACCATTGGTTCAGCAAGACTTGTAAACTTTGTTCTGACTTTTTAACTTTTGCTGATGATTTTTATCCTCCATACATATCAGTGTGACTTAGGCCGAAACAATCCCTTTGGTTGCTGAGACATTAACATGTCAGAGACACTTTAATTCTTATCCCTAATGTGTATTTCTTTTCGATGCACCACTAGCTCCATCCATTCCATGATTTGTTTGGTGAGAGTCCCACTGATCTTTCTTATTGGTGTGATCTATACTGTCAGGGAAGTGTTTAGAGTATCCTCCGATACTGTTTTCTTGACCAATAGTCTTTACCATTGATTAACTTGGTGTGACTAGGATTTTTCTCTCTGATGAAAGGTCATCGATGTCACTTTCTTCATCGGCGATGCCTGAAGTCTTGACTCCGACCACAAACCTCATGCCAATATAGATCTTAGCCCATATCATATAGAATATGGATCGGTATAAAGAAACTGAGGTCTTGCCGAAATTAAGGAACTGAGGCCCCTTATCATATATGGTGTGATGGGTGAGACAAATGTTTGTGGCAAAGATCATGTGATTTTATAAAATTCATCCACTTCTATTATGATTTTGGGCACATGATTTTTTGATTTGGTTGGACATAAGGTGGGTAGGAGTACAATTTTTGTTTGAAATTTTCTTGTCCCAATAGTGGCTCTGTCTGGGATGTATACCCCTTGCGTGTATAACAAGAATTTAGATCTCTTGGACAAGTAAGCCATATATATATATATAATATCCTATACTATTGTACATGGAGAAGTTTTTTCATTGTTGAGAGATTCATAGGACTGTCCATGTACTGGCAGATCCTAATCCCTTTTGATCATCCTAAACTACTATGCATGGAATAATAATATTTCAAGAATTATTTAAGAGTTATCCATGCACTGGTAACACTTATTTTTCTTTGTGCATGATTTTGATATTTTCATGAAAAGAAAGGTTTCAGAAACTATCCATGCACTATTAGCTCCTACTCTTCTCCAGACATTTTTTGCAGATAGTAAGAATCATCCCCCCTTTACTAGTGACAACAAAAGGGCCTAACCACAAGGCTTCAAACTTTTTGTGATTTCCCTTTTCTTGACATTTGGCATTCCACATCAATACCAAATCATTTATTTCAAATTTCCTGTACTTGGCCTTTTTTTCAAAAAGATATTTCACTTGTGATTGCAATTTGATGTTCTATTTTTGAGCCAGTCTCCTTGTCTCATCAAGTTCCATAAGATGTTCTAATCTTTCCTCTATTGGTTCAAGAATGCTTAAATCCTCTTGAAGAACAAATCTGTAAACTGGTAGAAGATTTTCTAATGGCATCCTTGCTTGTGTTCCATACACCAGTTCAAAAGGAGATCGCCCAATTGCTCTCTTTATAATAATTCTATCAACCCACACAGCCATTCTTAATTTTGAATCCCATGCCTTTTTGTTTCCCTTCAACATTCTTTTTATAATTTTTAGAAGATTTTTGTTACTGGATTCTGCCTGCCCATTTGCTTATGGGTGATAAGGGGCAGCATAAAACACTACGATGCCATATATATTGTAGAAATTTTTTAACTCATCAAATCTATAACACATTCCATTGTTTGTAATCAACCTCACTAGGGTGCCAAATCTACATATGATATTTTCCATTAGAAAATTGATCACTACCCTACTTGTTGCTTGTTTAGTTGGGATTGCATCCACCCATTTTGTGAAGTAATCTGTTGCCACTAAAATCCATTTGTGTCCTCCACTTGACTTCTCTACAATTTCTCCTATGAAGTCAATACCCCACTGATAGAATGGAGCCTCCACCTGCATGGGTTTCAAGGGTAGTGCTCCCTGATATTTTAATTTTCCTGAAAATTTCTGGCATGCTTCACATTTTCTTGTGTAATGATATGAATCATTAAAAAAACTAGGCCAATAGTATCCAGCCCTCAGGATCTTGTGAGCTATAGTCTTTTATGAGAAATGCCCTCCACACACACCTTCATTTAACTCTTTCATGACATGTTTTGACTGATGTTTATCTAGGCATAGTAGTAGGATACCATCCCTATTTTTCTAGTAAAGATCTCCATCAATAAGTACATATTTTTAAGCCTGTAATTTAAGTGTCCTTCTCTTGTTATCATCATACCCTTTCGGACATTTCATGTGTTTCAGATAATATATGATGTCAGTATACCATGGAGTATGCTCAATGCTAGAACTTGTGTTATTAAAATCATTGGCATTACATATCTGAGAAGTCTTGAGATTATTTTCAGCCATTAATCTAGTAAGACCTTGTCCTCTCACTAGTTTGGTGATTTGGATTTCAATATTAAACTCCTGAATTCTATTGATCCATCTGCATCTTCTGCCTGTGACCTCAGTTTGGACTAATACATCTTTTAATGTAGCATTAGGCACATATGGTATTATTTCATCTCCCACTAAGTACAGTCTAAAAGATTTAACTACCTTCACCAATGCATATGCATGTTTCTCAACTATGTCATATTTTAATTCTGCATTTTGAAGAGATTTGCTAAAAAATGAAATGGGTTGTTCATGCCCTTGATCATTTTTCTATAATAGTACTGCTGCAACTATATGCTATGATGCAAATGAGAATAGTTGGAATGGCTTACTGAAATCAAGGGATATCAGAACTGGGGCTTCTTTGATTTCCTTCTTAATTGTGGGAAATGCCTCTATTGTTTCTATTGTCCACTTCACTTCTAAATTCTTCTTCAACATTCTTGATATGGGATTAACAATTTCTGCAAAATTTGATATGAATCTCCTGACAATGTTGATTTGCCCAAAGAATGATTGTATAGCTTTTACATTCTTAGGAATGGAAACTTGGTCAATGGATTTTACTCTTTTAGGATCTATTCTTACTCCATCTTTTGAGACTATGTGACCAAGCAACTTGCCCTCTGTTACTACAAAATGACACTTCATAGGATTCAATGATATTCCATATTCTAAGGCTTTAATAAAAATTTGTTCTAAATATGTTCAGTGATCCTCAGCCTTTTTGGAATATGATGTAATGTCATCTTGATATACTATCATGATTTTATTAATCAATTCTGCAAAGGCCACATCCATCGCTCTTTGGAATGTTTCTCCAACATTTGTGAGTCCAAATGGCATCCTTAAATATACATATGTTCCCCATGGTGTGGTGAATTTAGTCTTATATTATTCTGATTCTTTGACTTTCACCTGATTAAATCCTGAGAAACCATCCATCATTGACAATAGTTCACACCCGGTAACTTTTTGCAGTATTGCTTCCATATTAGAAAGGGGATAGTTGTCCTTAAGAGAAGATTTGTTTAGATTCCTGAAGTCCACACATAATCTAATATCACCATTTTTCTTTCTGACAGGGACCAAATTAGACACCCAAGAAGAATGCCTAATGGGTTTAACGATAGCTCTATCTCTTAGTTTTGTGAGTTCTTCAAGCATCTTAGGGGCCAATGTAGGATTCATAGGTCTCTATTTTTGCCTGAATGTTTTAACATCTGGTTTTAATGGTATTTCATGCTGAAAAAGATCCTACCTATATGCTTTCAAGTCATCATATGACCATGCAAATACATGTCTATACTTCCTGAGTAAGTTGATGAGCATGCTCCTAATTTTGGGATTGAGATTCTTTCCAATGTATACATTCTTTGGGGTTATCTATGTCCCTAAATTAATTTGTTCAAGGTTGTTTTGAACTAATGGTATGTCTTTCATTTTAAATCTATCACATCCATCAAATGCTTTTTCCAACACTATGAGTCCCTTAGGTATTTTGTTTATTTTTAGCTGAACTATCTCTTGACCAAAGAGAGTTTCTTTTCCATCATGTTCTTCCACAAACACATTAAAATCAATCTCTTGGTTTTCATAGTGATCAGCACAATGCAAGAAGTTGATTATATCAGTATCATTATCAAACACTTGCCAGTTATGTACATTATCTGGGATAGTGGGTCTGGGTTTGAATTCGATCTCAGTAATACCTCCTAATGTGATATCATCCCTTTTTAATGTGATATTTTCTAGAAAATCTGCCATACTATTTTTTGATCTATCACTCTAGATGATTGAGAAGGCATCAAACAACTCAACATCATCCCAGACAACATTTCTATATTGCTTCAACCTCTTGTTTTTTGACAAGTATTTCCCTCTTACTTGAGAAGTAACCAATTCTAAATTACCATATATAGCCAACTTTTTTATCTTATGCTTGGCGGCTATATTCAAACCAATGAGCAAAGCCTTGTATTATACTACATTGTTTGTGCATTCAAATGTCAATATGAATGAATATTTGAATGTTTTTCCTGCTAGTGCATTAAATAATACCCCTGCCCCATTTCCCATTTTGCTAAATGCACCATCAAAATACATCTTCCACACATCATTCTCCTCTTTCTTAGATTTGACATGTATTGGATCAGTATTCTGCAATTCTGGCTGACTTGTTTTAACCTTAAAGGCTCCCAAATCTGTATCACAAAATAGGTTTATTTGATTTTGATTCAAGAGTTCTATGATGTTCTCATATCTTGTCTCCCTACACAGCTTGATCTCTTTGCCTCCCACTGGTATTGTGGCATATGATAAATCTAATTGGACATTCCCTCCTTCCATTGTAGCCCATTATCTTGATAAGAGCATTCCGTAATATGGTGGAATATCAACCATGGTTATATCAATGTTATAGGTTGCTTTAGGGTATGAAGCAAGTTTTATTTCCACATCCCTCTTAATGCCCATGACTGGGATGGATGTATTATCCATCGCATAACACCTACCAAATGTAGTGTCAACCCACATTCCCAGTTCTTTCATGACTGCTATTGGCATAATATTCATGGTCATGCTTGAATCAATCATACAGTTCCTTACTAGCCTATTTTTGATTAATAAGGCAGTGTAGAAAGGGTCCACTTGTGAGGGATTCCTTGTCAAGGTATCACCTAGATATACTTCAAAAATTTGGAATGTTTCTTGGTGAACATTGTTTGTTCTATTCTCTGATTCTTTATATTTTTGATTTGGTATATCTGAAATTAGTTTAACTATTGTATTTCTGTATTTGTCTATCTTCATCATTTCCAAAAGTGGTACTGATATCTTTACCTGAGATATTGCATGAGCAATGTCAAATGAATGGGCCATAGTTTGATCATTCCTTTCTGTCTTTATATGTTCTTTTTCTTGATTTTGTGATTTATCTTTCATTTTATTTTTATTAGTTTTTTTTGGTTCTTTGAATGATGACTTTGCATTATTCTTTTTGTAATTTTGATCTTTTATAAAGATACTCCCAGGTGTTCCTTGTTCAACATTTATTGTCATGTTCATTAGATTATAGGCAATTTTAGCTTGAGCTATTGTAAGAGCTTCTCTTTCATTTTCAGTGGGCTTTCTCCACTGATCATATGGTGAATTGTTATAATAGGTAGGTTCCTCGTAACCATCCTCTTGATTTGAGAATACTTCTTGTTTTCCCATGTTGATATGATGTTTCTAGTATCCCACATCATATTCATAACCCTCTTCCTCTCTAGAAGAATATTCTTCATTCAGAAAATATGGTGTATCTTGCATCATGTTTATTGTGTGATTGTCTCTATTATAATTGTATAATGTTTCTTCTTGTTGTATTGTTTTAGTGACAACACAATATTTAGGCGAGTGTGGTAAATTACACACCAAACACCAAGGTTTATCTTCTACCATATGTGCCCCATTTCTTTTTAGAGGATCAGGAGTATCTTTGCCATAATGTTGCTTTCTACTACTTTCAATGGGTCTCCCATCTTTCCAATTTGTATTATATGGCGTATCATGCAACCTGGGCCTTTCATGTCTATGCTAACCTTCTTGTTTAGTCTACTGAATGTTTGGGCTTTGAAGAATTCTAGGATTATCTCTTTTTCTAACCATACATGTAGCTTTCCTATTGTTCTCAATAGTTAACTCCACTTTCTGTGCTTCAACTAGGGTCATAGGGCAATGATTTCTAAGTTCTTACCCTGTCTTGGGATCAAATGCTTTCAAATAAATGCTCAATGCTACTGGATCAATTAGTTTAGATCCATGTGGTATTTTGTTGTGCAACTTGGAAAATCTTAGATTGAAATCATATACTAACTCATTTTGGTATTTTTGGATGCCTATCAATTCATGCAATACAAATTCAAGGGCATACTGATTGCCATACTACTCCTTAAATTGACTATGGAAATCTGTTATTGAACTGATTGAAGCATCAAGTAAGCTATTGAACTAGTCTCTTGCATCTTCATTCAGAGACATCATGAATAACCTCATTTTAACATCTTCATAATCCATACCGATATCTTGTATGAAAGCATTGAAGCCTCTGATGTGATCCTTAGCTGATACTGCACTGTTTCCAGTGAACTTGGGAACTACATTTCTCCAATTACTGTCAATAGGTTATGGATACAATTGATATCCAGTTAGATCAAATTGGCCACATATGTTTGTGAGGTTTTGAGGTGGAAGATTCATGGGTGACTAGTTAGGATAGTAATTATATCCACCTGGAGGCTGATGATAAGCATGTTGCTGTTATGGGTTTATGTGGGGATTCATATAAGGATTTTGTGGTCTATAATACTATTGGCCAGGGGGTGGGTATGGACTAGCCATATGTTGAGAGGTGTTGTGCATGAGAGGTGGTCTATGATTATTAGGGAGGGCATTTTGATGACTTTTGAATGCTTGTGAATTGGAAACACCACCTGTATTTTGGTGCAGGTTTTGCTGTGGATTCCTCAAAATGTTTCCTCTATGCGGAGGTAAATATTTTGGGGTGGTTATTTTAGTCCTATTCCTTATCTGTTGAATTTCTTGTTTTAACTACCTCTCAGTTTCCTCTATCTTGATCATTTCAAGTTCTTCCTAGAGCTTAAGCACATTCCATTGTGCTTCATTCATACTTCTTGTATTCTTTGGGCTTTCATTCACTTCTTGATTTGAGAATCCATGTTTTACCCCTTCTTCCTACTGTAATGACATTTTATAATCATATTCAACTTGCCTCTGATCAATTTCGCTCATGGCCCGTGCTTCACATTCAAGCTGTTCTTGAGGATCGGGTCTGTATTTTGCCAATATATCATTAGTTACTCCATTTAAATTTTCATTTGATTCATGCAGAGGGGTAAAACTATTTTGAGTTGTGATAGTTTGTTCTATATTATAGTCTTGAGCCTCCTGATTACTATTATGATGAAAATAATTTGATGCCCCATTTCTCTTGGGGATGGTTCTAATTGGTGGAGATGATTGTAATATCTTCCCTTCCATCTTAAATCTTCTACCATCCATTTGGTACTAACTTTCTGTTATAACAGGTTGTAGAGTCACCACCTATTTTTGTAAATAAGAAAAGTTTATAATTTATCTTTCTAGATCCTTCTTGCCAGTAGAGTTACAATTTGAATTATTGAAATTTCTGACTCTATAAAAGAATGGTTTCTTACTAAGGTCCTTTATTTGGTTCCCCAGTAGAGTCACCAATTTTTTAGGTCTCAAAAATGCAGGTTGAAAATCCTAAGAGGATGCCAGACTCTATGGTCAGATTGGAAACATTTTTGAACTAACATGATAGAGTTAACTTTTAGGGTTGATGACTCCCTGCACATTAGGCACTTCTATACCTACATAGGTGAACCTTGAAAAGTTGAAGCGGATTAGAGGAGTATAGGTGCTTTGACTAAATTAATGGATCAATCCACAATGGCAAATGGTGTGGAATAGAAGAAAGCTTGCTAACTAATTCTATATCTAAAAAACGATTGGTGTAAATTGTATAAGCAATATCAAGGTAAATTTTACAATTACGCTTAACTAATAAATGGCTTTTGGGTAAAACTAAATGATGAATTGAAATAAGACCAGTGCCTTGTTGGTTACATAGAGTCAAATGAAAGACAGAGACCAGTGGCTTATATTGGGTGATAACTCAAACTGTTTGGCACAATACTTTGGGTTATAACTTGTATAAACATGTAGGGAAATGATTGGCAGACTCTTCTTAATAATCTAATTGACACAATTAGGTTTCTTGTTATTCACCAAAAGGAAATTTAATCCTTTCTTGAAGGAACCAATTGGATAAAATATACAAGAATAACAGATAATATCAACTTGGAAATAGAATGACAATCCTAATTATATGGTTCTACTTAATGATCCAAATCGACACTTCTAGATTACTGTGACTAACTAGAAGGATTTTAATTCCTTTAGGGAAACCAATTAATCAAATCACATAAATACAACAAATGTGCATTGACAAATTAAATATATACTTGATATATTAATTTGAATAACAAGGAAATGCAGAACTGGAGACAACCAAATAACTGAATATTTTCAACAAACAATTGATGCCAGTATAAGTCCATAGAATCAGAGATCTTCTATTAACTTCTTAAATGTAATACTTGCAACATGGTCTTTTAAAACATTGTAAACTTCATATATTATCTCCTACTGCCGATGATAATTTAGCATCATATGTTCAACTTATATAGAAATATTAATGAAGAGACATAACTCTTTAAAATGTCTTTTGGGGATTAAAATGATTAACATAACAACATAAAGATAACGATGCTAAGCTTTACTCAGCCACAACTATATTTGAGCGATGTGATCCAAATACTCTTGGCTACAATGTGTATCAGTAAACTCAATAGCATTTCTTGTGATCACATCCATCATTACCATCTTCTCCAGATGCTTACAGGCTTCCCCAGATGTAGTCTTTGTCCTTGAGAGCTCATAAGGCTTTATGCAATATCACTTGACACTCTTTACTCCATTCATCTTTCCTCTTCAGCTCTTTGTTGTTTTTGACCAACATGGGTACTCCTGCTTTTGAATCTTCAATACATTCTTTGGCATCATTTTTAAGATGGTCATAATATTTCTGATACTGCTCAATCAAGCCTTTTGTACTAGACGTACCTGTAGTGTCAAATACATCCTTACTCTATATCTCATGGAGTTTCTCCTGGAGCCTATTGTTCAGCCTCTCGTACTTTTGGATCACTTTATAGTTTTTAGAATAAACATCCCAAAATTTGTTCATCCAATGCATCATGTTAACATGCCTAATCTAGAGCACTATTGCAAGTGTGTCAATCTGGACCTGAGCTATCTGATCAACAGATGGTGATTGGGTGCTTTGTGAGCTCTCTCGTTGAGTTAACCTTTGCATTGACCCTCTAAAGGTATTCTGGTGCAGGAGCACCCCTTCACCAGCATAAAGATGCACAACAGGGAGAAGAATAAGGTTTTAACATATATTTTGACATTTCATGTTACCTGGTAGCATTTGTATGTCATTAACTAATGTGACATTTTATGTTGGCATTTCCTGTCTGTAAACATCAAAATTTAAATTTCTAACATTTTGGGTGTTGTGAAGGGTTAAACAAGGTGTCTTATCATTAGGAGTTTTGTTGTCTTCTACAAAGCAGGTGTCATGAGATTAATTAGGGTTTTCTGCTAATAATCTTGGTTAAATCAAAATCCTGCAAATCGAGGAAGGGGTTAACAAAAACGGGGAGAGATGGTCGAGAAGGAGGCCCTTTCATTTTTTTCTTTTTTTCTAAAATTGTTCAAATGTAAGAAGCTGGAAGGAGAGAATTGAAAATTCTACAAATCATATTCTGTAGATTTTGAATCCTGTCTGAAAATTTGGTGAACCGAATTGCCCTATTCATTATCTGTATAGAACCATTGTATTTTTAATTTTAGTTATTTTGTTTGCTGTGATATAGGTTTAAATCCATTCCATTGGTGGATTTTTGTGAAATCAGTGGAATGGATTTGTAAAATATCTTTCCATTTTTGTTCCATTCTTTTGTTTGTTATACATGGCAGTATAGAAATGGCAGGATCCGTTTCAGAGAGGGTTATTGGTAGAAAAATTTGGATATAAATTTCTTGTATATATCGCAAATGAATGTAGGTATTTACTTTGTTTATATTGCTGTTGCATCTGAGTATCCATTAGTGTGTATATCACCAATGTACATTCTATGTTAAACCTTGTGTATGTCAAGATTATCTGAGGAAATACATTTTCTATGTATATGTCCATGGTATGTCATAGATAGTGTATGTGTATATCGTTATTGTATATGATTGTCAATTTGTGTGCATACGATAATTTCATTTTACTGTTGTATGTTGAAGATACAATGAAGAAATACAATGTATTTGATACAAATGGTGACCGGCCAAAATGGTATCTAGTTTGTATGTTGGAAAGGTATTTGGTCCATAGATGCAAAGGATGACTGGTGATAGCAGGTGATGCAGAGGAAAAGATCAATCTCACTTCATATTGGCAAAGTTCATAACAATGTGTTCCAAATCCACATTCTTTATCATAACCAAGGCTCTCAACATAACACCATTTTTGTTTTAGTCATCATCTCTGACCCAAATCAGGTTGTAGCTATCCTTTTGAACCTTAACTCAATCAAAATAAACAATCAACAAGTATAGTTCCTTCATGCATGCAACCTTCTCTTCAAGGACTATCTTTAATAGGCAACTATGGCACTCACACTATAACCAATCAATAGAAACTTGTTCAACACATCACCTATACATGGTCTCTGACCAAATAAGTAACTTCTATACTTGCAAGATGCCCAACTCCAATCAAAACTCTATCCAACCACTATGCAGGATAGTAATCTTCAACATTGTTTATTAAAGACAATCACACACTTCTATCTCTAAGGAGACAGTCAAGGTACCCTCCCTGGGGTGATATCCATTGACACAACTCCAATGCCAAATAACCAACCAACTCAACAATATACCTAATACTTAATTGCCTTCAATGACAAAACAACAATATGATAGACAAAACTATTACCTTCTTGATATGATTGTTGTCCTCCTCAAATCCTTTAACACATGATTCTGTAGAGGTCTTTTTCACATGCCCACACTCACCATAGCCAATCTCTTGCCCCTGCAACCTTCACAAGGCTATGGAAAAACTATTTCACATCCCCTTCCATTGACTGGTGAGGTCTTATATCAACAAAATGATGGTAAAAGTGAGGA
Source organism: Cunninghamia lanceolata (assembly GCA_027924645.1). NCBI lineage: Eukaryota > Viridiplantae > Streptophyta > Pinopsida > Cupressales > Cupressaceae > Cunninghamia > Cunninghamia lanceolata. The sequence continues at coordinate 5,374,181 of BSBN01000726.1, forward strand.
GTTCAACCAAAACCTAAGCTAGGGTTTCATCAAGCCAAATTCCAAAGAAATCTTTATTACTTCCTCCTATATGAGTTTCAAAGCCTCAAATCAACTTTAAAAGATAGTTAACACCTCAATTTTACTAATCAATTCATGTAATGGAAGAATCAACCCCGTACCCCCAACATAGTATGGACTGTTGCAAGGCAAATTCTAAAAATAGTTACTCTAAAAGCAGTCTGAGGAAAATGTGGATATCTCTCCTATTATCCACTGTCAAGACTTCAAACTAATTGCATTTGGAAATCATCTCATCCCTCTACACATGCAACATAAATGGAGACCATGACAGTGCCGTACAATAGTACAGTACGGCAGAAAATAGCGACTAAAAATAGAAAAAGTAGAAAAATAGAAAAAATAGTCTTCTTTTTATCATTTTTTCCTAATCCTCCAAATGGTTTGCATACAATGAATCATCTTTGGCTTCAAGTAGCCTTCTACAATTCTTGGAGTCATTTGGGGTCTAAAATAACTACCCCATCATTGAGCTTTTCATGATTTTTTTAACTGTTGTCTTTTAAACTCTTTTTAGAAACTGTCATAGAAACTGTCTTTTCTTCCACCGACTGTTTTGGTTTAGAAAAGCTTTTATTAACCTTCGATTAACCTTTGGACTATGTTTGAACTCATCAACACACCTTTGATATGCCTTACAAGGCTTTACAACCATGGAAACTTAATGACTTTAATGACTGCCCCCTACAAATAGACTGTCCTCCTAGGATTACAACTACAACATGAAAATAGATACTAGCTACTTGGACATAGTCCATTACAAATATGGCTTTCAAGCCTCATTACAATATTTAGTGATCTCCAGGACCTTATCAACCAAACAATCTACTAGAAGATTCAAACAAAATCCTGATGTCCTGGTGCTCCTGCACCAGCAAGGAGGAGAACCAACTCATCAAGTCAACAAATGTTTAGTCAAAGATGAAGAGTATCAGTGTAAGGAGTGTCATCAGAAATAAATTTGGAAGTCACAGTGAACAACAGGGTCATGCCAATAGAAGGCATATTGGTGTGAGAAGCATGATCGAAAGAGAAGAGTGAAGTCCGACTGAAGGTGAAAGTCTTGCCGACAAAGAGTATATCGGCCTGAGATATGCCATCAGTGGAGAAGTTAAAAGTATTGCCAATAGTCATAGTCTGACCGATGGTGGAACCTGGCATTAGTAGTATCAGGGAGACAATAGAGATCGGTATGAGATGCTCATCAGCGTAAGGAGGTGTATCGGCGGAGTGGCTTAAAGTTGGACCGACGGTGAAGGTCTGGCCGATGAAGGAGTTGGCAAAAGGTTTCAGAGTGACAAGTGACATCGGCAAAGGGAATGATGTCTTCGTCGATAGTTGTATGTCTTGGCAATAAGGATAAAGAAGTATATGTTGGTAAGACATTGAAAGTCTCTTGCTGATATTGACAAAAACAAACATTTTGCACGTTTCTACTGAAGACCTCTGCATCAAATTGGTATCAGAGCAAAGGAGTGTTCTTTGGGAAGAAGAAGAAGACAAGATGTTAGAAGGAGAAGGATAAAAAACATACCCAACAAAGATGACCAACGTTGAGTTGACAGCCTTAGTAAGAAAGCACATGGTAGAGAGTAAAGCAGATAGAGCTCAGAATCAGGCATTGAAAGAAGAGTTAGAGAAGTTGAGGGACAAAGTAGAGAAGAGAGAGGAAAAATTTGGTGAATGAGAAGACAGAGATGAAGAGGAGATCCCTAAGCAAGAAGAGATAGAGGTTCCTGCAGACCAGAGACCCTTACTCAATGCCCTCAAGTCCATGGAAAGAAGGACCATGGATGTGAAAATAGACTTGCCAGTGTTTGCAGGAAAAATGGAACCTGATTCGGTAATGGAGCGGATAGACTCCTTAAATAATTTCTTTGAGACCGAGGAGATACTAGAACACCAAAGAGTGAAGATGGCTCAGTCCAAAATGAAAGGAGCTGCACTGACTTGGTGGAACTTCATCCAAGATGACAGGGTGAAAGAGGGAAAGAACAGAGTTGCAACATGGAAGAGAATGATGGCTTTAGTGAAGGAAGCCTATGTTCCATTGGATTACAATATCCAATTACATAAGAGGAAACAAAATTTGAAGCAGAAGGAGCTAGATGTCAGCTCATACACAGAAGAATTCATGAAACTGTGTGTAAAAACAAAGGTGAAGGAAGGTGAGGAAGAAAAGGTAGCAAGGTACCTCAATCGATTAAGGTTTAACATCCAAGAAGATTTAAATCTGCATAATCCAGATACAGTTCAGAAATGCTACCAATTGGCACTCAAAGTGGAAGAAAAATTAAAGAGAAGGCATGAGAAGAACAATAGAGATAGGGGAAGATAGCAAAGGGGAGGAAGAAGTCCTTTCAGAGGTAGAGGAAATGGATTTGGATACCAGGGTGAATCCAATCAAGAGAATAGAAGTGGAGACAGCAGTCAGAACCAAGGGGGAAGCTATAATCAAAGGGGAAACTTTAGGGGCAGAAGACCACCATTTAGGAGAAGATCTCAGGGCAGAGGGCCTATCAGATGTTACAATTGCAATCAAGAAGGCCATATAGCCAGCAGATGTCCAGCAAAGGCAACAAGTTCAATAGGAGAAAAGAGGATCAATCTGATCCAAGAATCTGATTGTCAAAGTGTAGCAAGGTCAAGCACTAATCAAAGTGTGAATGCTCCTGACAGTTATGGGTATCCTGAGAATGGAGAATCTTTGATGATTAGGAGAGCAATGAACACCATTAAGGTGCCTGGAAAAGAACCTCCACAAAGGAAGTCTCTCTTCAGAACTACTTGCAAGGCAGGAGGAAAGGTATGTAAAGTTCTGATTGACTCTGGATCTACTGAGAATTTTGTGTCCATTGAGATGGTAGAAAAGCTTAAGCTTAGGAGACTGCCACATCCTTGCCCATATAAAATTTCATGGCTCACCCAAGGTCAACAAATAGTTGTGGAAGAACAGGGTTGGGTAGAATTTCAAATTGGCCCATACAAGGATAGGTTATTGTTTGACATTGCCAAGATGGATGCTTGCCATCTCCTATTTAGAAGAACATGGCAGTATAACTTGAAAGCATACCATGATGGAGTTAGAAACACCTATTCAATCACCAAGAATGGTAAGGTGATAGAATTACTACCATTAATGGAGAATGAGGCGGAATCAAAAGGAAAAGAAGTTAAGGTGATGATGGTAGAAGGCAAACAATTCATGAAGGGGATAGGAGAAGAAGGAGCAGTTGCATATGCTCTAATCCCTTGTCTAAAGGTAAACAAAGAATAGCAGCAACAAGTCAAGGGAGAGCAGAGACAAAAATTCATAGACCCAGCTGTCCAAGAGTTATTAGGCAAGTACAAAGGCATTATCTCTGATGGAATGCCAAGGTTCCTACCACCTATTAGGGACAACAGCCATTGTATAGATCTGATTCTAGGATCTACACTTCCCAACAAAGCAGCATACAAACTTACTCCAAATTAGAATGCAGAAGTAGCAAAGCAAATTAAGGAATTGTTGGAGACATGCCTAATTGGCAAAAGTTTAAGCCCATGTGCAGTACCGGCTGTACTAGCACCAAAGAAGGAAGGCCCTTGGAGACTTTGCACTGATTCAAGGGCTACCAACAATATAACAATCAGGTATAGGTTTCCAATCCCTAGGATAGAAGATTTACTTGATTGTTTAGGAGGTGCTAAATATTTCACAAAAATAGATTTGAAGAGTGGCTATCATCAAATTAGGATTAGACCTGGTGATGAGTGGAAAAATGCATTTAAGACTAATGAGGGGTTATATGAGTGGAAGGTCATGCCTTTTGGTTTGTCCAACGCCCCTAGTACCTTTATGAGGTTGATGAATGAGGTCTTGAGGGAATTCATGGGAAAATTTGTCATAGTATATCTAGATGACATCCTAATTTTCAGTAATATGAGGGAAGAGCACCTCATCCATATAGACTTGGTTCTCAAAAGGTTATATGAAGAGCAGCTAATGATCAATTTAGCAAAGTGTCTATTTATGCAGGAAGAGATCATCTACTTGGGATTTGTTATCTCACATAACAAACTAAAAATGGATCAAAAGAAGGTAAGTGCCATATTGTCTTGGCCAAGACCCAAAACCTTGAATGATGTTAGAAGTTTCCATGGGTTAGCAACCTTTTATAGGAAGTTTCTAAAGGGGTTTAGTCATATTTGTGCACCCATGCTTGACACTATAAAGGGAGGACAGAAGTGCAAGTTTACATGGACAATGGAGGCAGATAATTCCTTTGAAACATTGAAGAAGAAGGTGGCAGAGCAGCTAGTTCTTGCATTTCCTGACTTTAGCAAGATTTTTCAAGTAGAATGTGATGCAAGTCATATTACAATTGGAGCAGTACTCAGCCAAGAAGGTAGGCCTATTGCATTCTTCAGTGAGAAATTAAATGATGCCAAGAAGAGATACTCATCCTATGACTTGGAGATGTATGCTCTAGTCCAATCACTCAAGAAATGGAGGCATTACTTGATGCCCAAAGAATTCATAGTGTTCACAGATAATCAGGCCCTTATTTTTATAAACAATCAAGAGAAGTTGAACTATAGGCACATGCAGTGGGTGGAAACTTTGCAAGCTTTCACTTTGACACTCAAGCACAAGAAAGGGGTTAAGAACAAAGTGGCAGATGCTTTGAGCAGGAGAGTTCTAACCATAAATCAGATCCAATTAGAGAGTGTTGGGATTGATTCTTTGAAGACAATGTATAATGATGATGAAGACTTTGGAGAGATCTACAAGGTATGTACTTCTTTTGGAGACAAATATCATGTTGAGTTTTCTAAATTTTTGATCCAAGATGGATTACTTTTCAAGGGTGGACATATATGTATTCCAAGATGTTCTATGAGACTGAATATTATTCAGGAGAAACATTGTGGGGCTATGGTAGGACATTTTGGTCTTGATAAAACTCTTGATCTTGTGAAGAGACATTACTATTGGCCTCAGCTGCAGTCAGATGTGAGAAAATTTGTGGAAGCATGTGTAATATGTCAGAAAGCCAAAGGAAGATCCACAAATGTAGGTTTGTATCAGCCATTACCCATTCCTTCTAGGCCATGGGAGAGCATAAGAATGGATTTTGTACTAGGTTTGCCTAGGACAAGGAAAGGATATGATAGTGTTTTTGTGGTAGTAGACAGATTTAGTAAAATGGCACATTTCTTGCCATGCAAAACCACTTGTGATGCTTTGTATGTTGCAGACCTATTTTTCAAGGAAATAGTGAGGATCCATGGATTGCCATTGAGCATAGTCTCAGACAGAGATGTAAAATTTATTGGCCATTTTTGGAGGACTCTTTGGAAGAAGCTTGGAACCAATTTGTCCTTCTCATCAGCCTACCATCCTCAAACAGATGCGCAGACTGAAGTTGTTAACTGTTCATTAGGTAATCTACTTAGGTGTTTAACCAAGTAGCATGGAGAGAAATGGCATAATATCCTCCCACAAGTAGAATTTTCCTATAATGACACCATTAATAGGAGTACAGGAAAATCACCTTTTCTAATAGTTTATGGAATTCATCCAAGGGGTATCCTAGAACTAAGAGATCTACCTATAGGAGAGCCTATTAGTGTAAATGGAGAAGCTTTTGCTTCAGCCATTAAAGAAGTGCATGACCAAGTGAAGAATGAACTTCACCAAGCTACAATGAAGTACAAAACATATGTTGACAAAAAGAAAAGAGATTTATAGTTTGTGGTTGGAGATTTGGTGTTTGTAAATCTAAAGAAGGAGAGGTTTCCCAAAGGTAAGTATACCAAGCTAATGCAAAGGAAGATTGGACCATGTCAGATTTTAAAGAAGTGTGGGCAGAACGCTTATGAGATCCAACTTCCTCTTGATCTTGGATTGTCACCCATTTTCAATGTATGTGATTTGACTCCATACAAGCCAAATGCAGATATAGAATAGGAACCATTGCAGGATGCAGCAGATGATGATATTCCTAAGCATGATCCACCAAAGTTGAAGCATATCTTAGCCTCAAGAGTGATAAAGAAGACAAGAAATAAAGAATACCTGGAGTATTTGGTGACTTGGCACGGGCAACCTGATTCAGAGGCCATTTGGATGACTGCAGATCAGATTACAAACCATGGTGCAGACCTCCCAACTCTGATCTCAAAGAGGTTTGAGATCTCTTCTCCTGGGGAGTATGGTGCAGGAGCACCCCTTCACCAGGATAAAGATGCACAAGAGGGAGAAGAATAAGGTTTTAACATATATTTTGACATTTCATGTTACCTGGTACCATTTGTATGTCATTAACTAATGTGACATTTTATGTTGGCATTTCTTGTCTGTAAACATAAAAATTTACATTTCTCTCATTTTGGGTGTTGTGAAGGGTTAAACATGGTGTCTTGTCATTAGGAGTTTTGTTGTCTTCTACAAAGTAGGTGTCATGAGATTAATTAGGGTTTTCTGCTAATAATCTTGGTTAAATCAAAATCCTGCAAACTGAGGAAGGGGTTAACAAAAATGGGGAGAGATGGTCGAGAAGGAGGCCCTTTCATTTTTTTTTCTGTAATTGTTCAAATGTAAGAAGCTAGAAGGAGAGAATAGAAAATTCTACAAATCATATTCTGTAAATTTTGAATCCTGTGTGAAATTTTGGTGAACCGAATTGCCGTATTTATTATCTGTATAGAACCGTTGTATTTTAAATTTTAGTTATTCTGTTTGCTGTGATACAGGTTTAAATCCATTCCACTGGTGGATTTCTAAGAAATCAGTGGAATGGATTTGTAAAATATCTTTCCATTTTTGTTCCATTCTTTTGTTTGTTATACATGGCAATATAGAAATGGCAGGATCCGTTTCAGAGAGGGTTATCGGCAGAAAAATTCAGATATAAATTTCCTGTATATATCGCAAATGAATGTAGGTATTTGCTTTGTTTATATCATTGTTGCATTTGAGTATCCATTAGTGTGTATATCACCACTGTACATTATGTGTTAAACCTTGTGTATGTCGAGATTATCTGAGGAAATACATTTCCTGTGTATATGTCCATGGTATGTCATAGACAGTGTATGTGTATATCATTATTGTATATGATTGTCAATTTGTGTGTATACTACAATTTCATTTTGCTGTTGTATGTTGAAGATACAACGAAGACATACAATATATTTGATACAAATGGTGACCAGCCGAAATGGTATCTAGTTTGTATGTTGGAAAGGTATTTGGTCCGTAGATGCAAAGGATGACCGGTGATAGCAGGGAGGAGAACCAACTCATCAAGTCAACAAATGTTTAGTCAAAGATGAAGAGTATTGGCGTAAGGAGTATCGTCAGAAACAAATTTGGAAGTCACAGTGAACAACAGGGTCATGCCGATAGAAGGCATATCGGTGTGAGAAGCATGATCGAAAGAGAAGAGTGCAGTCCGACCGAAGGTGAAAGTCTTGCCCACAAAGAGTATATCGGCCTAAGATATGCCATCGGTGGAGAAGTTAAAAGTATCGCCGATAGTCATAGTCTGGCCGACAGTGGAACCTAGCATTAGTAGTATCAGGGAGACAATAGAGATTGGTATGAGATGCTCATCGGCATAAGGAGGTGTATCGACGGAGTGGCTTAAAGTTGGACCGATGGTGAAGGTCTGGCTGACGAAGGAGTTGGCAAAAGGTTTTGGAGTGACAAGTGACATTGGCAGAGGGAATGATGTCTTTGCCGATAGTTATATGTCTTGGCAATAAGGATAAAGAAGCATATGTCGGTAAGACATTGAAAGTCTCTTGCCGATATTGACAAAAACAAACATTTTGCACATTTCTGCTGAAGACCTCTACATCATATTCTTAGCAATATCTTTCAATAAATCATTTTCATTTGTTAATCTTTCAAAACTTAGTTTATATGCATCCTATTCTTTGATCAACATCTAAGCCTATGCCTTATTTAACTTTGCAACATTTATGCCAATATATGCAATAATCAAGGGATCTGTTTCCCCTGCTTTCAAGGTCATAACATGCCCAAAAGTTTTTTCAGTATCTATAATGCCCATTTTCTTATGAGGAGGGTACAAGGCCCATATCATGAGTGAGTTTTAATCATTGTTATATTTGGTACCCATGTACACCTGTATGACACCCTCAGGAGTGATCTTATGCTTGTCATCAGTATTGTGCAAAAAACTATCAAACACCAGAGCAAAATTTATATAAAGATGAGGAAATATCATGACACTTGCTTCTTTGAGCAGTTGTCTACCTTTACTAGGAGTCATAGCTTTCAATTCATTATCCACTAATATTTTTAACATATCAATTAATTGTCTTTCATTGTTAGCCATGACATCATCAACTGATTTCCTGATCTCTTTACCCTTACATTTATACAAAAATGATTTAAATTCTTTAGAATGAATAAATTGGTCATCTGAAATAAAAGAATCATATGCTAATTGTCTAGGATCCTCATCAGTAGGACCCTCCTCATCATACTCTATATCAGGAGATTGATAGCATTACATTTTTCCCTTGGATATTCTAGTTACCTGTTGATGTGGTTCTTCTTCTTCTGTAGATCACTCATCACCAGAGGACAACAACTCTATCTCTGCAAGCTATCTCTTCTTCTCTTCTAGTTCTCTATTATGCTTCTCAATCACCATTTTAATCTCAGCTTCTTCCATGTTCATGACAATGTCATCATGTAGATATGGGACATGTGTATATCCACTAAGGTTTTGTTTTCACCTAGCAAGATCAATGAAACCCTTAGGATCAAATACTTTTCTTGCCTCTACACATCTCATGTTGTAATGCATCAATTTATCGCTGATGAGACCATAACCCTTTTTAGACACCACAATAAAATCCCCAAAGCATAGAGTACTAGGCATGAAGGATTGCTTATCATAGGAGCTCAAGTTCATCACATTAGAGTAGTTCATTTTCCTGACTATCTCTAAGTAGGCAATTTTGTTGGGAACTATCTTGGGCAACATAAACGGGGTGTCCTCAAAACCATAAATTCTGACCATGGTTGAATCCTTGAAACAATACCAATCTCCCTAGTTGTGGGTGATAGTAGGAGGACCACCAAAATCTTTGGGTCTGAGAAACCTCTTTATTTTGATTTGACAGTGAATATTCACAAGGATGATTGAAATATCTATAGAACACTTTTACATAGTATTCTTCAAAATGAATATAACTAGAATGGGCAAACCTGTTGTCCCATATCCTTGTCCACATTTGCACAGGTGACTTTTGCCCCTCTAGTCCATTTGAGCAACTCTAAACTCACTTGACCATAATCCCATTTCCTGGCCATAATAAAGCACCATGTGCATGAGGAGTGAGTAGTGCTCAAAAGATATTGATGGGACGTTGTTCTTGATTGCAGTTAAACTAGAATCAATTCTTCCAAAAACATAGGTAGCATAGTCAAATTCCCTGGCATTGTGGCACTGCATATCTGTGGCTATCACCATTAAAGGAATTGTCATAAAATTAGGAACCTCTGACCCAAGGACTTGGCCCATAGAATAATATGTGTATTGTATATATGGTTCAAACAATGACACATGAAATGGAGGTCCATCATTGTCATTAAGAGGCACTATTTCTCCTTCTACCTTAGGCCTGTGAAGGGGTAATCTCCATCCATTATACGTGGTATCCATTCTCCAGTATTCTTTGTCCAAATATTCATAAACTATGGGAACATTACACAAATCATCTAAATCAAATACTTCACAAATGGCAGTTTTGGACAAATGTATAATAGGCTCTCCTTGTGGATTGCATATGGCCTAGAGGCTTGGGTTGTAATGTTTAGCTATGAGTTTGAGGAGTTCTGCATTCACAAACACATCAGGAATGACCAATTTGTCCAAATTCAAGTGAAATGGATTAGACACTAGGACATTCCTGAATCTTCTATTATAATGGAATTTGAATAATTCATAACCTCTTATTGGTGTCCACACATTTCCAAGGTATTTACATTTGTCTTCCAATTTCTCTACCTCTGCCCTAAGTTGTGCAGACCTTTGGGCTTTAGGGGTAGATCCAGGCAATTGGTCAATTAAATCCTAATTCAGTTTCCTTTCTTTTATTTTTTCGTCAGGGCTTTTATCAATTTTTTGTTTCTTGGGCTTACTAGTTTCACCTGGTTGTTTTCTGCTCTTTCCTTTTACTGGAGTCTCCATTACAATTATGGATGGCAAATTTAAATTGTAGTCTATCACATAAAGGTTTTTGAGTATGTACCTACTATCTGATGATTGAACTCTTGTATCCTTTCCTTCGAGTTCTCACTTATGTGCTCCTTTTAAACAGTTCATTTGAATCTAATTGCAGTGATTTTGAATGACTCTTCAAAGGATTTCTTTTTGGTCTACAATTAATTGTTCTAGTGTATTAAGTTTCATGATCGTTGTGAGATGTCACATCATCATAAATCCCTTTATCAGTAGGACTTTTATAATGTTAGGGTGATCTAATATCTTCTTATGACGTGAACATTTACATGTGGTTCAATCGTTGTGACCCTTCGATTTATCTCCTCGATGTCATCTTTTATAAGAAAACATATAAGTTTGTATCGGCAAGACATTTGAAGGTCTACCCAATATAAAAATGAGCTTGGCTATCATCAGTTTGACTTACTTTATCACCATGCAAATAACATCTTACTCTGATATTTCAAGTGTCTCCGATATGAATATCGACAAGAGTCTTATTCATAAGTGTGGCTACTATCATCATCAGAACAACATACAATATCAAGATGACTTGATCCAAGCTATCCAATCATGGTTGTTTCCCCGATACCTTTCTTTTTATCCTTCATTGAAATGATCATCATAATATGTCACTGACATCCTTCATCGTTGTGACCATCGGTTCAGCAAGACTTGTAAACTTTGTTCCAACTTGTTCACTTTCGCTAATGGTTTTTATCCTCCATACATATCAGTGTGACTTAGGCCGAAACAATCCCTTTGGTCACTAAGACATTAACATGTCGAAGACACTTTAATTCTTTGCACCGATGTGTATTTCTTTCTGATGCGCCACTAGCTCCATCCATTCCATAGGTTGTTGAGCGAGAGTCCCATCGAATTTTCTCATCGGTGTGATCTATACTATCGGGGAAGTGTTCAGAGTATCCTCCGATACTATTTGTTAGACTTAGGGAACACAACTGAGAGGGGGGTGAATCAGTTGTACAAAACTTTCTTCCAATTACACACTTAACTCCACTTAGCAATTCAGTAGCATAACAATAAATTAATCATGGAAACACAATGCAACAAATCAAGAGCAGAAACATATCAACACATGAGACACCAAGATTTTGACATGGAAAACCCGGTTAAGGGAAAAACCACGGGGTGATTAACCCAAGAATGTATTCTCTATTAGAAGAATAGAAAGAACAAATGGCACATGCCAATTAGGGCTCACTGCCCAAGCACATTGCTCACAAGAGGCTCACTGCCTACAAGAGACACACTGTCTACAAAGAAATAAGTATCACATACATGAACTAGAGAATAGCATATTCACCTGCTTGAATCAGTTCCATTTAAGCCCAATACTTTTGCTCTTCCTTTCACTCTCTTCCTCGCTACCACACTCTCATCACCATGAGGACCACTTTGAAATGACTTCGCAATCCCTTATTTATACAAGACATCAACTTAGGAATGATAATCTAAGTCAGCAAACATCAACAAGAACATCCATAGGATGTGTAACTCATCCAGTTCACTAGTCTCAGAAAGAACACCATCATCTGGAAGTTATTCTTCAATTGTGAGCTCCAACTCCAATGCAGACCACCAACACAAACTAGACATGATCCAAAGACCTCCACAAGCTTGCCTGAATCACCAAGAACATCCACACTTCATGTGCTTATTGAAATCCTTCTCCCCTTCATCTAGAACCTTAAGAACACAGTCTGTCATTACTGTCACAAAGGAATAGATGCTTGCGAACCTTCAAACCATGAACCAATCTAGTTGACACTCGACAAAAACTTCCTCAACACTCCCTCAAATCTACAGAACATTAAAATACAATTCTGGATCTCATCGGACCTGTCTGTGTCACTCTCTCACCACTGAACATCTGTCAGAACCAGTTTTACTAGAGCAGCCACAACTTCTTCATATCTTCATGTGGACCTCTGAAATGTCTACTAGATCACCTTAGGACACATATCTACAAACCCTTTAATCTGTATGCTCTGATCCTCATCCTATCTTAGACTTTTACCTTATTGTCATTGTTGTTCTTCACTGTTCTAGATTGAGACTAATTTTCTCAATATCCTCAGCACACAGCTCATCCAATCCTTATTATTAATGCAATAGGAGTATGTTGACATCAATGACAACACCAGTTAGGCCCATACTTGCAACAATGTCCCCCTTTGTCATTGATGGCAACATATGATGTGAAAAACTGTTTTAACCATCAAGACAAGAACTTCTCCTCACTGACACAACTCGCCCTATCAGCAACAACCATTCACATGTCTTCTCTCCCTTTACTGCTCCCACTTTGATCAGCAATCACTTATTTTTCACATGTCTTCTCTTGTCCTTTGACATCAATGGCAAAGGGTGCATACTTGCAATTCCACCACTTCAGAATCATACCTATTGCTCCTCTTGAGTAGCATCTTCCCATTATTAGTCCGAACCACAAGATGTGACTGTGATATCCACCGGACTGATGCACATCAATGCACCTTAGTTCATCACCAGAGGGGCAATAACCCCTAACTTCTCCTTGAGATACTCAAAAGAGTCCTTACGTAGAGGTTTAGTAAAGATGTCTACAATCTGATCCTTGGAAGGCACAAACTCCAATCTGACTTCATTCTTATTCACTTGCTCTCTCAAAAAGTAAAACTTAATGGATATGTGTTTAGTCTTTGAATGCAACATTGGATTCTTAGATATATTTATTGCACTTGAGGGTAAGTGCAGGAAGATGGGGGGCCAAAAAGGGGTCTTAAGTGGCCACTTTTTTTTTGAAATCAGGAAATACTGGCCTTGGATGAGAAATTGAGCATAGTTACACTCAAAATTTGGAGATGCAACCAAAACAATGTTCGTAGTGCTCCGAGTCTACTTTCTAAACTACTATTATTTTTTGAAAATGGCATAGATTAAGGGGTTCAAAAGAGGGAGCCACAGAAATTGGTGTTGTTTCTGTCAAAAAAACATAACATAGCATGTTTTGTGGCTCCCTCAAAAGGTCAACCTTTTTTTGGTATTTTTAAAATCGTTTCGGTGAGAAATTAGCTAATAGCATGTAGTTTATGCCCGATTTTTATGATAATTATTTGATGAATATTTGATTTTTTACTAATTTTCAAAGTGGACACATCCTAAAAAATAGAATTTTGGCCGTGCTACCCCTATAAATTTTGAAAACTAATCAAAAATCATTTTTTTCTTTTTTTAATATTTGTAGAATGGAGTCTAGTTTCTAAATATGTAAATTTTTTGAAATTTCAATGAATAGTTAATTTACAATGAAAAAAAGACCAAACAGTGGTTTTTACCTAAAAATGGACACACAAACAAAAAAAATTAAAGATGAAAGGCTTAACATTGTTAAAATGTGAAAAAAATTACATCGTCAGATAGCTAAGAGAAAGCCTAACATTACCCAGGTGTTTGATTTGTTTGACCTTGAAACACGTGCAAATCTGAGGGTTAGCACGAACAAAATTATCTAAAATCTTGAAGAATATGGAAAAACACATCTGTTACTGTTCATAAGGCACTCCAAGCCTTTGGGTTGGAAATCCAAAGCAAATCCCAAGCCCAAGGCTTGGGATTCCCAAAGCAAGACATAACGCGAGCGCGTTATAACACGCTCGCGTTATTATTTTCTTTGCATTTTTCCTTTACAACAAAAGTTTGTGCTGTTTTTCATGTTTTAAATAACGCGAGCGCGTTATGTTAAACTTAAATTTTTTTATGTTTAAGGCTTTTAATCATGTATGTAGGTATGCCTATATGTATGTATGTATGTATGTATGTATGTATGCCTATTGTATGTATGTATCTATGTATGCCTATATGTATGTATGTATCTATGTATGCCTATATGTATGTATGTATAGTGTTGACGGTAGAGGAGGGTAGAGATGGGAGTGAGCCAGATAGGGGAGGAGAGGGGTGGATAAGGATTGAGTGATTAAGGTTTAAGGTTAAGGGTTGAGCATTTAGGGATAGGATTTAGAGCTTAGGGATAAGGGATTAGAGTTTAGGACCTTGAGGGATTAGGGTTTAGGGTTGAGGCTTTAGGGATAGCATTTAGGGTTAAGGGCCGAGGGATTAGAGTTAAGGTAGACTGTTGAGGGTAGAGGGATTAGGGATAGGGTTTAGGGTTGAAAGTTTAGGGTTGAGGGATTAGGGTTTAAGGTATAGTTTAGTAGTTCTTGTGGATAGAGCCAGTAAACAATGGGAGATTATTTGCTTGTTTCATAACAATATACCTCCCCTAAGTGTGGGGTGCACAACAAGAAATATAGATGTACCCCAATGCAAAGATTTTCTCATAATGATCATCCTTCTAATTTCAACTGTTAATTACTCATTGTGGATGTACCATATGCAAAGCTTTTCTCATAGTGTGTACACCTATTGGCATAATGAACCCCAAATGAGCCAGAAAAACATGCCATATAACATTACTAACATTAAAAAAGTTCATAGCCATTTTTCTGACATATTCTTGCAACTCAAATATCTTTAAGAGAAGAGTGTCAAAAATGATGGGTTTAACAACCTAACATAAGGCAAAGTAGTTTTGTTGGGTTTAGGGATAGGGTTTAGGGTTTAGGGTTGAGGGATTAGGGTTTAGGGATTATGGTTTAAGGTATAGTGTTGAGGGTTGAGGGTTTAGGGATATGATTTGGGGTTGAGGGATTAGGGTTTAGGGTTGACGGATTAGGGTTTAGGGTTGACAGATTAGGGTTTAATGTTGAGAGTTGAGGGTTGAGGGTTGAGGGTTTAGGGATAGGGTTGATGGTCAAGGGATTAGGGTTAAAGTAGAGTGTTGAGGGTAGAGGGATTAGGGATAGGGTTTAGGGTTGAAGGTTTAACGATTGAGAGTTGAGGCTTTAGGGCTGAGGGTTAAGGGATTGGGGTTTAAAATATAGTGTTGAGCATTGAGGGTTTATGGATAGGTTTTAGGGTTTAATTTTTAAGGGTTAAGGGTTGAGGGATAGTGTTTAGGGTTTAGGGATAAGGGATTAGGGTTTAAGGTATAGTGTTGAGGGTTGAGGGTTTAGGAATAGGGATAGAGTTTAGGGTTGAGGGTTGAGGTATTAGGGTTGAGGGTTGAGGGATTAGGGTTTAAGGTATAGTTTCAAGGGTTGAGGGTTTATTAATAGTGTTTAGGGTTGAGGGTTGATGGATTAGGTTTTAGGGTTGATGGATTAGGGTTTAAGGTATAGTGTTGAGTGTTGAGGGTTTAGGGTTGACAGATTAGGGTTTAGGGTTGGTGGATTAGTGTTTAATGTCAAGGTTAGGGTTAGAGTGTCGAGGGTAAAGGGATTAGGGATAGGGTTTAGGGTTGAAGGTTTAAGAATTGAGGGTTGAGGCTTTAGGGATGAGGGTTTAAGGCTTAAGATATAGTGTCAAGTGTTGAGGGTATAGGGATAGGGTTTAAGTTTTAAGGGTTAAGGGATAGGGATTAGGGTTTAAGGTATAGTGTTGAGGGTTGATGGTTTAGGGATAGGGTTTAGGATTGAGGGATTAGGGTTTATGGTTGATGAATTAGGGTTTAATGTTTAGAGTTGAGTGTTGAGGGTTGAGGGTTGAGGGTTGAGGGTTGAGGTTGAGGTTGAGGGATAGGGTTAATGGTCAAGGGATTAGGGTTAAATAAGAGTGTCGAAGGTAGAGGGATTAGGGTTTAAGGTATAGTATTGAGCCTATTGAGGGTCTAGGGATGAGGGATTCAAGTTGAGGGATGACAGATGACGGATTAGGGTAGAGGGTTGAGGGATTAGGGTTTAGGGACAAGGTTTAGGGTTAGGGTTGAGGGATTAGGGTTTAAGGTATAGTGTTGAGGGTTTAGGGATAGGGTTTAGGGTTGAGGGTTTAGGGTTTAGGGTTGAGGGATTATGGTTTAAGGTATAGTGTTGAGGGTTGAGGGTTTAGGGATAGGATTTAGGGTTGAGGGATTAGGGTTTAGGGTTGATAGATTAGGGTTTAATGTTGAGAGTTGAGGGTTGAGGGTTGAGGGTTGAGGGTTTAGGGATAGGGTTGATGGTCAAGGGATTAGGGTTAAAGTAGAGTGTTGAGGGTAGAGGGATTAGGGATAGGGTTTAGGGTTGAAGGTTTAACGATTGAGGGTTAAGGCTTTAGGGCTAAGGGTTAAGGGATTGGGGTTTAAAATATAGTGTTGAGCATCAAGGGTTTATGGATACGTTTTAGGGTTTAATTTTTAAGGGTTAAGGGTTGAGGGATAGTGTTTAGGGTTTAGGGATAAGGGATTAGGGTTTAAGGTATAGTGTCGAGGGTTGAGGGTTTAGGAATAGGGATAGAGTTTAGGGTTTAGGGATGAGGGATTAGGGTTGAGGGTTGAGGTATTAGGCTTGAGGGTTGAGGGATTAGGGTTTAAAGTATAGTGTCAAGGGTTGAGGGTTTATTAATAGTGTTTAGGGTTGAGGGTTGATGGATTAGGGTTTAAGGTATAGTGTTGAGGGTTGAGGGTTTGGGGTTGACAGATTAGGGTTTAGGGTTGACAGATTAGTGTTTAATGTCAAGGTTAGCGTTAGAGTGTCGAGGGTAGAGGGATTAGGGATAGGGTTTAGGGTTGAAGGTTTAAGAATTGAGGGTTGAGGCTTTGGGGATGAGGGTTTAAGGCTTAAGATATAGTGTCAAGTGTTGAGGGTATAGGGATAGGGTTTAAGTTTTAAGGGTTAAGGGATAGGGATTTGGGTTTAAGGTATAGTGTTGAGGGTTGATGATTTAGGGATAGGGTTTAGGTTTGAGGGATTAGGGTTTATGGTTGATGAATTAGGGTTTAATGTTTAGAGTTGAGTGTTGAGGGTTGACAGTTAACGGTTGAGGGTTGAGGTTGAGGGATAGGGTTAATGGTCAAGGGATTAGGGTTAAATAAGAGTGTCGAGGGTAGAGGGATTAGGGTTTAAGGTATAGTATCAAGCCTGTTGAGGGTCTAGGAATAGGGATAGCATTTAGGGTTTAGGAATGAGGGATTAGAGTTGAGGGATGACGGATGATGGATTAGGGTTGAGGGTTGAGGGATTAGGGTTTAGGGACAAGTTTTAGGGTTAGGGTTGAGGGATTAGGGTTTAAGGTATAGTGTTGAGGGTTTAGGGATAGGGTTTAGGGTTTAGGGTTGAGGGATTATGGTTTAAGGTATAGTGTTGAGGGTTTAGGGTTTAGGGATATGATTTAGGGTTGAGGGATTAGGGTTTAGGGTTGATGAATTAGGGTTTAGGGTTGACAGATTAGTGTTTAATGTTGAGAGTTGAGGGTTTAGGGTTTAGGGATAGGGTTGATGGTCAAGGGATTAGGGTTAAAGTAGAGTGTTGAGGGTAGAGGGATTAGGGATAGGGTTTAGGGTTGATGGTTTAATGATTGAGGGTTGAGGTTTTATGGCTGAGGGTTAAGGGATTGGGGTTTAAAATATAGGGTTGAGCATCGAGGGTTTATGGATAGGTTTTAGGGTTTAATTATTAAGTGTTAAGGGTTGAGGGATAGTGTTTAGGGTTTAGGGATAAGGGATTAGGGTTTAAGGTATAGTATCAAGGGTTGAGGGTTTAGGAATAGGGATAGAGTTTAGGGTTTGGGGATGAGGGATTAGGGTTGAGGGTTGAGGTATTAGGGTTGAGGGTTGAGGGATTAGGGTTTAAGGTATAGTGTCAAGGGTTGAGGGTTTATTAATAATGTTTAGGGTTGAGGGTTGATGGATTAGGTTTTAGGGTTGATGGATTAGGGTTTAAGGTATAGTGTTGAGGGTTGAGGGTTTAGGGTTGACAGATTAGGGTTTAGGGTTGACAGATTAGTGTTTAATGTCAAGGTTAGGGTTAGAGTGTTGAGGGTAGAGGGATTAGGGATAGGGTTTAGGGTTGAAGGTTTAAGAATTGAGGGTTGAGGCTCTAGGGATGAGGGTTTAAGGCTTAAGATATAGTGTCAAGTGTTGAGGGTATAGGGATAGGGTTTAAGTTTTAAGGGTTAAGGGATAGGGATTAGGGTTTAAGGTATAGTGTTGAGGGTTGATAATTTAGGGATAGGGTTTAGGTTTGAGGGATTAGGGTTTACGATTGATGAATTAGGGTTTAATGTTTAGAGTTGAGTGTTGAGGGTTGAGGGTTAACGGTTGAGGGTTGAGGTTGAGGGATAGGGTTAATGGTCAAGGGATTAGGGTTAAATAAGAGTGTCGAGGGTAGAGGGATTAGGGTTTAAGGTATAGTATTGAGCCTGTTGAGGGTCTAGGAATAGGGATAGCATTTAGGGTTTAGGGATGAGGGATTAGAGTTAAGGGATGACCGATGACGGATTAGGGTTGAGGGTTGAGGGATTAGGGTTTAGGGACAAGGTTTAGGGTTCAGGTTGAGGGATTACGGTTTAAAGTATAGTGTTGAGGGTTTAGGGATAGGGTTTAGGGTTGAGGGATTAGAGTGAAGGGTTGAGGGATTAGGATTTGATGTTGAGGGTTGAGGGTTTAGGGTTTAGGGTTTAGGGTTAGGGTTGAGAGTTGAGGGATCAGAGTTAAGGGTTGAGGGATTAGGGTTTGACGTCGAGGGTTGAGGGTTGAGGTTTGAGGGTCAAGGGTTTAGGGATAGGGTTGAGGTTCAAGGGATTAGGGTTAAAGTAGAGTGTGGAGGGTGTAAGGATTAGGGATAGGGTTGGAGGGTTTAGGGATAAGGGATTAGGGTTTAAGGTATAGTATCGAGTCTGTTGAGGGTTTAGGAATAGGGATAGCATTTAGGGTTTAGGGATGAGGGATTAGAGTTGAGGGATGATGGATTAGGGTTGAGGGTTGAGGGATTAGGGTTTAAGGTATAGTTTTGAGGGTTGCAGGTTTAGGATTAGAGCTTAGGGTTGACAGATTAGCATTTAATGTCAAGGTTAGGGTTAGAGTGTCAAGGGTAGAGGGATTAGGGATAGGGTTTAGGGTTGAAGGTTGAAGGATTAAGGGTTGAGGCTTTAAGGATGAGGGTTTAAGGCTTAAGATATAGTGTCAAGTGTTGAGGGTGTAGGGATAGGGTTTAAGTTTTAAGGGTTAAGTGTTGAGGGATAGGGATTAGGGTTTAAGGTATAGTGTTGAAGGTTGATGGTTTAGGGATAGGGTTTAGGTTTGAGGGATTAGGGTTTAGGGTTGATGAATTAGGGTTTAATGTTGAGAGTTGAGGGTTGAGGGTTGAGGGTTGAGGTTGAGGGATAGGGTTAATGGTCAACGGATTAGGGTTAAATAAGAGTGTCAAGGGTAGAGGGATTAGGGTTTAAGGTATAGTATCGAGCCTGTTGAGGGTCTAGGAATAGGGATAGCGTTTAGGGTTTATGGATGAGGGATTAGAGTTAAGGGATGACGGATGATGGATTAGGGTTGAGGGTTGACGGATTAGGCTTTAGGGACAAGGTTTAGGGTTAGGGTTGAGGGATTAGGGTTTAAGGTATAGTGTTGAGGGTTTAGGGATAGGGTTTAGGGTTGAGGGGTTAGAGTGAAGGGTTGAGGGATTAGGATTTGACGTTGAGGGTTGAGGGTTTAGTGTTTAGGGTTTAGGGTTAGGGTTGAGAGTTGAGGGATCAGAGTTAAGGGTTGAGGGATTAGGGTTTGATGTCAAGGGTTGAGGGTTGAGGTTCGAGGGTCAAGGGTTTAGGGATAGGGTTGAGGTTCAAGGGATTAGGGTTAAAGTAGAGTGTGGAGGGTGTAAGGATTAGGGATAGGGTTGGAGGGTTTAGAGATAAGGGATTGGGGTTTAAGGTATAGTATCGAGTCTGTTGAGGGTTTAGGAATAGGGATAGCATTTAGGGTTTAGGGATGAGGGATTAGAGTTGAGGGATGATGGATTAGGGTTGAGGGTTGAGGGATTAGGGTTCGGGGTTTAAGGGGGAGGTATATTGTTATGAAATAGGCAAATAATCTCCCATTGTTTATTGGCTCTATCCACAAGAACTACTAAACTATACCTTAAACCCTAATCCCTCAACCCTAAACTTTCAACCCTAAACCCTATCCCTAATCCCTCTACCCTCAACACTCTACCTTAACCCTAATCCCTCGACCCTTAACCCTAAACACTATCCCTAAAGCCTCAACCCTAAACCCTAATCCCTCAAGGCCCTAAACTCTAATCCCTTATCCCTAAACTCTAAATCCTATCCCTAAATGCTCAATCCTTAACCTTAAACCTTAATCACTCAATCCTTATCCACCCCTCTCCTCCCCTATCTGGCTCACTCCCATCTCTACCCTCGTCTACCCTTGACACTATACATACATACATATAGGCATACATAGATACATACATACATATAGGCATACATACATGCATACATACATACATATAGGCATACATACATGCATACATACATACATATAGCCATACATACATACATGATTAATAGCCTTAAACATAAAAAAATTTAAGTTTAACATAACGCGCTCGCATTATTTAAAACATGAAAAACAGCACAAACTTTTGTGGAGAAGGAAAAATGCAAAGAAAAGAATAACGCGAGCGCGTTATAACGCAAGTGCATTATAACGCGCTCACGTTTTGACCTTTTTTTTTTTGAAATTAATTTGGCCACTTTTTGGCCCCCCATCTTCTTGCACTTACCCTTGAATTATCACAGAAGATTGTGATAGGTTCCTCATACTCCACTTTGATATCTCTTAGCATCTGCTTCATCCACAAAACATGAGTGCAACTACCTCCTACTGCAATATATTCTACTTTAGTTGTAGACAGAGATATTGCCTCTTGTTTCTTGCTTAGCCAAGAAACCAATCTCTTTCCCAAAAAGAATACTCCACCACTGGTACTCTTCCAGTCATCCACATCTCCTACCCAATCCGCATCTGTATATGCATTAAGAGAGAAATCATGATCTTTAGGATACCACAAACCATACTCAACTGTCCCTTTTAGATATCTAAAAATCCTCTTGATTGCCATGACATGAGATTCTCTAGGATCAGCCTGGAATCTAGCAACAAGGCCAACAGCCTGCATAATCTCTGGTCTAGTTTGAGTGAGATACAACAGTCCAATCATTAACCTATACTTTTTCTAATCAGCCTTAGGGGAATCCTCATCTTTGCTCAATTTACATTTGGTTGCCATGGGAGTATTCATTGGTTTTGAATCTTCCATCCCAAATTTCTTCAACAATTCTTTCACATATTTGGTCTGAGAAATGAATATTCCTTTCTTTGTTTGAGTGATTTGTAGACCCAAGAAGAAATTTATTTCACCAAGAATGGACATCTCAAACTCACTTTTTATTTGATTTGCAAAATTTTTACACATACTATCTCTTCCTCCAAAAATGATATCATCAACAAACACTTCAAAAATCAATATATTTTCATGATCAATTTTGAAATACAAATTACTGTCACTAGTACCTTTGTTGAAACCAATCTTTGAAAGATGTTTGTCCAGTCTTTCATACTAGGCTCTCGAGGCTTACTTCAGTCCATACAGAGCCTTCTTCAACTTGTATACCATATCATCATGATCAAACAATTGAAATCCATTAGGTTGCTCAATGTACACTTCTTCTTCCAAGTCACCATTCAGGAAGGCAGACTTGACGTCCATCTGATACACTTTGAAATCTTTGAAGATAGCAAATGCAAGAAATAATCTGACTGCTTCAATTCTTGCCACCAAAGAAAAAGTTTATTCAAAATCAACTCCTTCTATTTGAGAATACCCTTTGCAGACCAATCTAGCTTTATTTCTGATTACTTCACCAACTTCATTCAGTTTGTTCTGGAAGACCCATTTCGTTCCAATCACATTCTTGTTTCTAGGTTTGGGAACAAGATCCCAAGTGTGATTTTTCTCAATTTGCATCAACTCTTCCTCCATTGCTTTAGTCCATTTTTTTATCATTGCAAGCTTCATTCACTGTCTTAGGTTCAATCTTTGAAATCAGACAATACTCTTCTAAATATTGAGCAATTATCCTTTTTGTTTGTACTCCTTTGCTTTTATCACCTATGATCTAATCTTCAGAGTGGTTTAGTCTTACATATGTGGGAACTTTGGGAATTTCTTGCACTTCTGATTCTTGATCAGGCTCATTAAAACTCATCTCTTCTTCCTAGTTTACTGGATTAGTTTGAATCTGACTTACAAAGGAGGCTTGGGCTCCTTGAGTCAAAACACCATTCTGATCATCTTAATCATATTCATGAAACCTTGAGGGTTTCTCAATTCCCTCATCAACCTTCACATTTGTACTTTCTATCATCTTTCTCAGCTCTTGTTATAACACCGGTATGCTTTTCTTTGAGTAGAGTAACCCAAGAATATTCCTTCATCACTTCTAGCATCAAACTTTCCAAGATCTTCATCTCTTTTAATGTAACATTTGCTACCAAAAACTTTGAAATACCTCACAGTAGGAGTGATGCCAAACCAAAGTTCATAAGGAGTCTTATCGGTATTACTTCTGATTTGAACTCGATTGAGAGTATAGACTGCAGTGCTACGTATTCTCTCCAATAGATTTGAGGAACATTTGCTTCCATCACCATGGTCCTAGATGCTTCCTGGATGATCTATTTCTTTCTCTCCACTACTCCATTCTGCTGTGGATTCCTAGGAGAAGACAACTTTCTCTTTATTCCATGTTTCTCATAGAACTCTACGAACTCACCGGATGTGAATTCTCCACCTCTATTAGACCTCAGACATTTCAATTTTAATCCGGTTTCATTCTCTACCATAGCCTTGAATATTTTGAATTTCTGAAGAGCTTCTAATTTCTCTTTTAGAAAGGTTACCCACATCATCCAGGAATAGTCATCAATTAGTAACATGAAGTATCTATCAACTTGCATACTCCTGATTCTTGCCAGACCACAAATATCAGTATGAACTAAGTCCAATAATCTGGTAGAAGATAGTTCCTTACTTTTGAATGAGATTCTTCTTAGCTTACCCAACTAACATTCTTTGCACAAGTATTAGTAGGTTTCACCAATTTTGGAAGATCTCTTACAGCCTGAGTATTTCTTATCTTGATGATATTATCAAAATTCACATGACACATCCTCCTATGCCATAACCAACTTTGATCAACTTGAACAAATAAGCAACTTTTACCAATACCAACCAAGTGGAAGATATTACCTTTAGTTTGAGTACCGGATGCAATCTTTGTTCCAGAGCTTTCAAAGATCTTGCATTTTCCATTCTTGAAGTGGAGATCATAGCCTTTGTCCACCAACTATCCAACACTGAGAAGATTGTGCTTCAATCCTTTAACATACAGTACATTACCAATTTTGTTTCTTCCATAAAGAGAAATAGTTCCTCTACCTCTAATTCTATAGCAGAATTATCACCAAACTTTACCACTCCTCCTTCATACCTTTCCAGATCTACAAACTTATTTTTGTCACCTATCATATGGTGAGAGCATCCACTGTCAATGACCCAATCATCTATTTCTTCAACTTGGGCAGCCAGAGCTCTTTCCACAACTTTATGATTGACAGATTCAGAGGATATTGGTTCTTCTTCCTTGATGGCAATAAACACCCATTCACTTCCAGATTTATTTCTTGTCTCTGATTCATCATCTGTTACTCCTTCATCATCATCTTCTTCATGAACATAGTAACAATTCTTTTGGAACCTTGATTTGTTAGAATTTGGCCTTGAAAATCTTTTCGAACACTTTGAGGCAAAATGACAAATCCTATTGCAGTTAAAACACTTAAAAGGTAATTTTCCTTCATACTTACTGGATCCTCTTGGTAGTCTCTTTGCAATAAGGGCTTCAAGTTGAGTAGTTTCTACTTCTTCTTCTTCTAGATCTTTTCTTGTTTTTTCATACCATGACAGTTTCCTTGATGAGTTCTCTCCTGGATCAAGCCTTTGTTTACCTTTTACAGAGGCACTGGATTTGAATGCAGATTCAGTCTTGGGGGGGTCATCTCCAAACTCTGTCATTTCAAATGCAGCCAATTTTCCAGCCAATTGATCTCTTGTGACAGTTGTATGTGCTCTGAATTCTTCAATGGCAGTAGCCTTGATTTTGTAAGAAGCAGGTAAAGATCTGAGAATTTTGCCAACAATCTCATTTTCATCCAGGACTCCACCAGCATTTCTAATTCCACAAACAATCTCATTTACTTTTGGCATAAAAGTAGTAATATTTTCATCATCTCTCATCTTTAGATTTTCAAATTTCCCTTTCAGACTCTGTAGCCTTGCACATTTAACATACTTGTCTCCTTCATGCAAAAGTTCTAGTTTTTGCCAAATCTCAAAAGTAGTTGGTAGGTCAATAACATTTGAGAGCTCTGAATCAGATAATGCGCTTAGAAGAGCTTCTATAGTCCGCAGATTATTTTTAGCATATGTGATTTCATTTTGGGATTTCGGACCACCCTGTGGAGGTACATACTGTGTTGTAGCCATGGTCTAGTATGCCATTCCAATACATTGCAAGTGGCATTTCATGGGACCTTTCCAAAGATTAAAATTGGTTCCATCAAACTTCAGACTATCCTTCTTGTAAGACAACATCCTGGATCTCCTCAAGCGGTTAGGCTCTTTTTAGAGGACCTTGGCTCTGATACCAATTGTTAGACTTAGGTCACACAACTGAGAGGGGGTGAATCAGTTGTACAAAACTTTCTTCCAATCACACACTTAACTCCACTTAGCAATTCAACAGCATAATAATAAATTAATCATGGAAACACAATGCAACAAATCAAGAGCAGAAACATATCAACACATGAGACACCAGATTTTGACATGGAAAACCTGGTTAAGGGAAAAACGACGGGGTGATTAACCCAAGAATGTATTCTCTGTTAGAAGAATAGAAACAACAAATGGCACATGCCATATAGGGCTCACTGCCCGAGCACACTGCTCACAAGAGGCTCACTGCCTACAAGAGACACACTGTCTACAAAGAAATAAGTATCACATACATGAACTAGAGAATAGCATCTTCACCATGCTTGAATCAATTCCATTTAAGCCCAATACTTCTGCTCTACCTTTCACTCTCCTCCTCGCTACCACACACTCATCACCATGAGGACCACTTTGAAATGACTTCGTAATCCCTTATTTATACAAGACATCAACTTAGGAATGATCATCTAAGTCAGTAAACATCAACAAGAACATCCGTAGGATGTGTAACTCATCCGGTTAGCTAGTCTCAGAAAGAACACCATCATCTGGAAGTTATTCTTCAATTGCGAGCTCCAACTCCAATGCAGACCACCAAAATGAACTGGACATGATCCAAAGACCTCCATAAGCTTGCCTGAATCACCAAGAACATCCACACTTCATCTGCTTATTGAAATCCTTCTCCCCTTCATCCGGAACCTCAAGAACATAGTCTGTCATTACTGTCACAAAGGAATAGATGCTTGTAGACCTTCAAACCATGAACCAATCTAGTTGACACTTGACAAAGACTTCCTCAACACTCCCCAAATTCTATAGAACAGTAAAATGCAATTCCAGATCTCACCGGACCTGTCTGTATCACTCTGTCACCACTGAACACCTGCTGGAACCAGTTTTACTAGCACAACTTCTTTAGATCTTCAGGCAAACCTCTGGAATGTCTACTAGATCACCTTAGGACACATATCTACAAACCCTTTAATCTTCATCATCTGATCCTCATCCTATCTTAGACTTTTACCTTATTGTCATTATTGTTCTTCATTTTTCCAAATTGAGACTAATTTTCTCAATATCCTTAGCACACAACTTGTCCAATCCTTATCATTAATGCAACAAGAGTATGTTGACATCAATGACAACACCGGTTAGGCCCATACTTGCAACACTATTTTCTTGGCCGATAATCTTTACTGTTGATTAACTCGATGTGACTGGGATTTTTCTCTCCGATGAAAGGTCATCGGTGTCACTTTCTTCATTGGTGATTCCTGAAGTCTTCACTCCAACCACAAACCTCATGCCAATACACATCTTAGCCCATCTCATATAGAATATGGATCGGTATAAAGAAACTGAGGTCTTGCCAAAATTAAGGAACTGAGGCCCCTTATCATATACGGTGTGACGGGTAAGAGAAATGTTTGTGGCAAAGATCATGTGATTTTATAAAATTCATCCACTACTATTATGATTTTGGGCAAATGATTTTCTGATTTGGTTGGACATGAGGTAGGTAGGAGTACAGGAAAATTTTTAAATTTTCATGTCCCAACAAGAGCAATGCTTTACTCAAGATGCTAAGCAACTTTTGATGCCATGTCAACAGTTGCTGTAACTGACTCTATTAAGAAACCACCAAGGAACCATCACACTTTACCTTGCTTGTGCACCCAATAAATATATCCTGATTATTGAAATTAGGTCTGCAGTAGTAGTAATGTCATTCCTTGTGTAAATATTTGCATGGCTGAGTTTTTATTGAAACCCTACGAAAACTAGAGTTGGAAACCTCTAAAGAATAATTTGACCAAACCAAGATGAAGAGATGATCACACATGCAGGTTAAGGATAAAAGATAACATTAGAGAAGTTGAGCTCATAATATACAATAAATCAAAACATGGGAGAAGTTTAAAATTTTCAAAGTTCAAAAAAATAGTGGCAACAAGTTGTTGTCAACCTAAGTTAAATGTCTAAGTTGTTATCCTCTTATCAATTGAAAGACCCCAAAAAGATTGAATTTGCTAAAAGAAAATATCTTGAAGGTTTACCTTATAATATTGCTGATAGGGTCATAAGATATCTTGAGATTAGAGAAATCTCTTTAGAAAGCTCTCCTATTACATATCTTATTTAGTATGCCAAAGATCAAATTCTCTAGTTTACTGAACAATGTAAATATTAGTAGAAATTCACTAAGCATGAAGCTCAATGGATTGCTCCCTCTTTCATTGAGACTTATGGCTGCAATCCTTTCACTAAATGTCAGCGCAAAGCAAGAAAGAAATATAAAAAGCGCAACCTTAATTTCCAAAAGTGCTCTTTTCCCAAAAAACATTCCTATGCTCCCAAGAACAAATACATGCATAAGTGCTCTCAGCCGCATCCTCCAAGCAATCAAATTATCTACTATATTTGCAATAAACCTGGCCATAAAGCCCCTGATTGTCACTATAAAAACAAAGTTGTTAAAGAAGTTTATACTGACCCTGCTGCAGCCGCGTGGTGGGATGTGATTGATGAAGAAGAAGATCTTTATCTTCAAGACAATATTTATGAACTTGTTATAGAAGAATATGAATATGAAGATGAAGATGCAGATGCTTTAGAAGATCTTGTTAATACTCTTCTCGAAGTAGAACAGCTAGAAGACTCTTACTATGAAGAGCCGACAGTCATGATGAATCAAACATGGAGAAATAAAGGTAGAGGAAGAGGAAGAGGAAGAAATTCATTCCAGAGAGATTTCTACCAGCCAGATCTACCACAGCCATCCTTTGTCCAAGAACAATCCAGGTATCCTCCTATGTTCTGACCTCCTATAGTAAATACATCTATGCCTTGTCAGTTTATTCTTTAATAAGTTCAAGTCTTTTCTATTGATTTCCCTATCATCATTGCTAAATGAAAAGATAGAAAATATAGCAGGAAACAACCTAAAGAGGATTCTATTACAAAAGCTTTAGCTAATTTCTCTTTCCAACAACAAAATGTTTTTACTCCACAAGTTTGCCATCCATGTTCCACTCCTTTTTACCAAACTAATGAAGATTTCCCATCATCCTCCTCATATCCATTTCCAGACCATTCTGAGTCCCAGGAACAAATCCAAGAGTTGTATGAAGAAGAACCTAAACCGGAATTACCGACAACAATGGTTGATCCTAGTAAAGTCAGGCTAGTCATGTGTGTCTTACCAGATCCAAAGCCTCAGCTAGAACCTTCATATTTAGTGCATCTACTTACTAGAAAGTTTTCCCAATACATTACTATAACTATGAATGAGAAACAATATGATGCTTAGGTTGATACAGGTGCATCTTTATCATTTTGCAAAGAACCCATACTAAGAAATTGGGAGCAGTTAACTCAGAAAACTACTTATACTGCTTGTGACGTCCAAGGAAATAAATTTATCTATGATAAGTATAGCCATCAACATCTACTGCAAGTTGAAGGCAAGTAGTTTAAATGTGATTTCTTTGCAATGAAGCAAATGTTAGTAGATGTTTTGTTAGGAGGCAATTTTATTGACATATATACTCCATATGGATGTACAAAAAAGAGTATCATGTTTACTCTTAATGGAGATAAGATTAGCACTCCCTGGCTAATATATGCCTCTGAGAAATATCCATCCATTCATAGTATCTAGACAATAGAACCACTACCAGAGTTAAAGGCAACACTTATTGAAGCCATCTGTTCAGATGATCCTAAAAATTTTTGGGAAAAGGAGATGCTTGAAATGGAGATCCGACTTCAACATGGAGGGAAGATAAAGATAGGAAAAAGAATACCAATTCCTGCTCATGACTATTTAGATATGGCCCAGGCAATCAAAGAACTAAAAAAAGGGAAGTATATCAAACATTCTCAGTCTGAATACAATTGTTATGCTTTTATGGTTTGCAAAAAAGCTGAGAAAAGGAGAAATAAGAAAAGAATGGTTATTAATTATAAACCATTAAATGCCATTACTCTTCCATTTCCTTTTCCAATTATTGATAAATCATACTTGCTTGAGAAGGTAGCTAACTCCAAGATATTTTCTCAATTTGATTGTAAATCAGGATTTTATCAGATTCACATTTACCATTATATTTTAGAGAGGGACAGAACAATCTTAGAATTTAATACTAATCTATACAAAGTTTCTAGATGAGATCTATACTCACCAAAGTTTTTGCTAAAAATGAAAATGTCATCAATGTAAACACAAAGGAAATCTTCATAGCCACAGAAGATTTTATCCATCCTTTCTTGGAAGTATGCTGGTGCGTTCATCAAGCCAAATGGCATAACTCTCCATTCATAGTGTCCTACTCCATGCGATTAAGGTGGGAGTCATATTTTTCTCCTACTATGCACTTTGATAATGATCATCAAGATTGGAATATCGGACAAAGATTCCAAATCCATGCTTGATGGTGACCAGTTGGATGGTAAGAAGTGTACAAATATGGCTTTGACAGGACCTCTCATCCTTCACCATCAAACAGTTCAAGCTCACATGGTAGTTGGGATGGAGTCAGCTTTCACATCGGAGATGGAATGGGAAGATAAGATTCTCTAACAAATTAAAGTTGTAAAGGACTGTCATCGTCAGCCATCTTGGCATGATAAACCTCCTTTTTGGGTAACCAGTTTAATCAGTATTGTCAGTTTGATTCTTCTTTACCTTCCTTCCAAGTCAATAATTTTCTATAAATAAGCCTTTGTGGAAGTATTGTGGGCATTGAGTGATCAAGTGATCTAGAGTCTTAGAGTTTTAGAGTCTGAGTCTAGGTTTGAGTCTTAGATTTGCAAAGCTTGAGTATGCTCTATCTCTGCGCTTAGTGTGATTTGAGATATCAAAAAATTCTTGCATATAAGTTGTTCTTAGTAATATTAGAAGCCGTAACCATTCGGCCGTTAGCCTTCGTCACTATTTTGATCTAAAATTGTGGTATCAGAGCCTCTAACGATTCTCTGGGGAAAGAAATCTGCTATCTATCTAATTTCTAGTAAAGAATTCAAGAAGTTATCTAAGAAGCAAAGAGTTATCTCTATAGGGTTTCACTTCGGTGTTGGGATTTGAGTTTTATACCCATTTATGTCTTTGGTTGTTTAAGGGTTCTATTATCTCTCTTATAAAACCCCTGTAAGTTCTCTTAGATATACCAAGCTTCTCTTTCTTAAAAGAAATGGCAGAATTTCAAGGATTTTCTCATCCTCATACTAGAATCGAAAGGGTGAATGAGGCATTCGTTGAAGGAGTGTTTGAGCTTCCTCCTGTAAATCCAATGGAAGGTGATCTGATAGTAGAAGAAGTTCCTGATATAGACACATCTGAAGATGTTATAGAAAGGAAAGTAAGTAATTATAGACCTCCTCTTCTTACAATTGATTTTGTATATAAGAAGAATGCTTTAAAGCCTAGTTTCCTTAAAAATATCACATTCAAGTCTACTTTCAAACCTTTTATCATTCCCTGAATGAAAAATGTAGAGTTAACCCTTGAATATGACCCCTTGCAAACTTTCCAAACAAAGATGTTGTTTGTTCTTCCTGCAGAAGAAATTGATTATATTCAAAGTCATAAATATGTGAATTTTGTATATTTTGGAGCTATTAGGGTCTTAATAGGTTCTTGTGTCCTTGATAATATTAAACTTGTTTCATATCTTGCCCTATGTGATCATCATCAAGTCAACAATTCTCATGCTTGTCAATTGTCTAGCTTGTCTAGGCTTACAAAATTTTTTGTATGTTTCACCTATTATCCTAATCTTACTATTGTAGCATAGGATAAAGTTGTCAAGAAGTCAAAACAGATTCACTAAATTGTTGGGGAAATTTAAATATGCTTTAGTCCAGGTCCAAGTATTGTATTCCATGACTAATACAAATTTTCTAGTATATCTGGATTATTTGTATGTGGTATCAGAGCCTCTGACGATTCTTTAGGGAAAGAAATCTACTGTCTATCTAATTTCTAGTAAAGAATTAGAGAAGTTATCTAAGAAGGGAAGAGTTATCTCTATAGGGTTTCACTTCGGTGTTGGGATTTGAGTTTTATACCCGTTTATGTCTTTGGTTGTTTAAGGGTTCTATTATCTCTCCTATAAAACCCTTGTAAGTTCTCTTAGATATACCAAGCTTCTCTTTCTTAAAAGAAATGGTAGAATTTCAAGGATTTTCTCATCCTCATACTTGAATCAAAAGGGTGAATGAGGCATTTGTTGAAGGAGTGTTTGAGCTTCCTCTTGTAAATCCGATGGAAGGTGATCTGATAGTGGAAGAAGTTCCTGATATAGACACATCTAAAGATGTTATAGAAAGGCAAGTATGTAATTATAGACCTCCTCTTCTTACAGTTGATTCTGTATATAAGAAGAGAACTCAAATTTAATTTTCTCTTTCTCTTCCACAACTAGTGATATCGAATCATTAATAAACAAGAGATGAGGGGAACAATTCGCCCTTTACATCTATTAGAAGGTAATCCCATAATGATAATACAATCATTTAAGAACTATTGTGTCATAAGGATACCATTCTCATAGTATTCTACGCTTAACAAAATCTATATTGTTTAGATGTATAGTTTTATACTGATGCTTACAACTTGCAATATCATAAAGATACATATAATCCATTTGCAAAGTGTCATTCTAAATCTATTTTATTTGAATATGCATATATAATGGACACAGTGCTATTCAAGTAAATACTCTCTTAATATCGTTGTCTACATTCTATCATTCAACCATGCACAGGAATAGTTATGATATCAACTAATAGATAAAGGAAAGTGTTAATATCTATCAAACAAACCTTCTTTTAAATACAATAAGCATTTATGTCTATTAAAGGCCATTAAAATCACTATATAGGAAGTCTATTTTACTCAGAAATGTTAGCCTTTGCGCCATTATAAGACATCGGCCCCTAAATGCTTAGACACTTCGACTCAGCAACTAATCAAAAGTATGAAACAATATGAAAAATCATATAATAATTAAAGATTTCACACAAGGAAAGAAACTGTTAGGTTTCTTCGATAGTCAAGGATCGTTCTTACAATGCTTTACTCCTTCCTTTGTTAATGATTCTCCCTTCTTTCTGTGATGACTATCTATCCTTCTTGAATCAACTCCCCACTTAGTCAAGCAGAGAGACTCACACTAAAATAACCTATGACAACTTCACTGGTTTAGATTATTTTCTCCTGAGTGCCTTATTCCTCTGCTCTCCATGCTCAAAATGAACTCCTTTCTAAGCCAACAAGCCATGCCCTTTCTACTGTTTGATCACCTCTTCAAGACTATCAACCCCTCAATAACTTAACTCAACTCAACTCACATATGTGGATGTCTTGCTTCCCACAACCATGGAAAACTTATTTAAAAATTTGTTAAAACAACCTCCTATAGGTTTGTACATTCTGCCACAAGGAAGCAAACATTATGATTCCTCAAACATTGCTCTATTGTCCTTATCACTAATGACTATAAGAGAGTTGTAGTTTTATAACACAACTATGACTAACTTCTCTCATAAATACTGATACGAGAAAGTAAATCCATGACTCGTGATCATTAAGTCACCACTAAGAGTTGTTTAAACAACTTTACAAGTGTTATGAGAGATTCACTAAACATGCCTATGGGACATCGTTAATTTGAGCATGTGGATTAATAGATATCATGGTATTTATTACCATTTTACACACCACTAAAGGATCTCAAAAGAATAACCGATATGTAATAAAAATGGTTACTATGATGACTACATCAATAATAGAGTAGGTGGTTAATGTTTAAAACCACAAGTAATCCTTGTCAAACAAATTATCCAAAAAAATAATAATCAAAAGAATAATAGTCTTAGACTATATATATATAACTTCAATAGAGAGTAATATAATAATGTGACAAATGACTTACGTAAAATGTGATAGGGATGAGTTCATCTCCCCTTCACAAACACATGTTATTTCTCATCGATTTCATTTTGCCATGAACAAAACATGCAATGATTAAAAATTATAATCATGCCAACAATTTAAACAATTATGCCTTGAAGAGGCAAATGAAAAATATTTACGACATGATCGATGATAGGTCACATTAGTTGCAGACAACTAATGTTCTTTCTCAACAATGTCATTTTCACAAAATGACAAGATTGATGCAAAACTAACTTAAAAAGGATTCTATAAGACATTGACAACATGTCAACTTCATCCACAAATTAACCATTAAAACATGACTTACCTCAATTGAATAGAGTTAACTAACTAAAGAACACTATACTCATTTGCAAAATGACCATTTATAACCCAAGGTATATTCTCCTCTCCTCAGAAGATAGATACTCTCTCTCTCTCTCTCTCTCTCAGAGTCATCAAAAACTTGTTTTCCTGCATATACTTGCAATCATGAGATCATGATCAGTGCATCATTAGTCCATTCATAAACCTTATGAATAACAAATCAAATTTTCATAACATAAATTACTAAATCATTTCATCACATGCATTGCATTTAATCAAATAATTGATATTCAATAGAATTAATATTTTCCAATGATATTTGACCCAATGCTAAAGGTAATTATGGAGCCCAATGATGACAAAGAGGATATGGCTGCTTAAGGTCATAGGCTCACCTCCTAGATGATCTATCCTGAGGCCACTGTGTGCAGCCAATGGTGATGAGTGGTGTTGATGTGTTTATGGAATCTAGGGTGAAGGATTGATGGTGCTTGGTTTTAGGTGCTGTAGTTTTATTTTTTGATTTTTACATCTTGTTGGGCTGTGTAAGTAATTTATTATTAATTTTTATGTGTTTAGATTGTTCCTATTTGGGGGCTGATGGTGCCCATTCTACTATTGTAGGTATCATCTATCTTTTGTATTTAGCCTTTATGAGGTGGATATTTTGGCCCATTATATATTAGGGCTCAATTGTATAAATTCTTGATAGTAATAAATGTCTAGTGGTTTGCCACCTTTTCAATTAAAAATAAATAAATCATTTATACATATCACACAAAAGTACAATCACACAAGTGATAGATAAATACACCCAAGAAGACATTTCACTAGTCTAACACAAAGGGATCTAGAATTGTAATTGATTTGGATTAGATTTCCATAGGTTTCGACATCAAGGAAATAGATAAGGTGAGGTGACTAAGTGATATCGATGCCAACAATCTCCACATGCCAACCATTGGTAAATGCCCTATAAACTTTTGCACACTCAATCAAATTGTTAGACACATTTTGTCGAATGCATAAGAACAGTCGAAGAAAATGATAAAATTAGAAAATTTAATAATCAACATTTAATATACACAATTTATTTCAATCATCTATTCTAGCAATATGATCAAGATGTTATTAATCATTTAAAATAATGATATTAAAAGAACCAGATCTATCTACCCCATATATTATTTAAATGAAAATAATGAAACTGAGACTCTAATAAATATAAACACACATATAACTATATAAAGCTCTCATAAATCAAAATATACATATAGAAAGAATCTAGAATAGGACATTTGTATCAACTAGTGATCACCATTCTATAATAAAAAATATCACAACAAACTATCATACAACTCCAATATGCCAAAAAACACAAGGAAAAAGGAATAAGCACTTGTGGTCCTTAGATTTGACGTAGGAGCATCCTTGGGCATCATGGAAATCTTCAATCATTCTAGAAATGCCAACTTTATGGTTTATTTCAGTTGTTTGTTTATCTAATAGTTTATTGTTACGTTGAGAGGCATTCCTGCATTCACAGCATGGATGGAAGTTGAAAGATTCCAAAATTTCTATGTAAACTTATAAGATTTCAATCTAGAATCTTTATTAAAAAAATCTTTTTTGTTTTTTATTTTTGTATTTATATTTTGTCTAATTTCTTTTTTGGTTCCATAGTTTTTGTGACTTTTTTATTTTCAATTTCTTTTTTGCTTTTTATTTTTTATTTTTTCCAATTTCTTTTTTGGTTTTTTTTTTTTTCAATTTCTTTTTTGTTTTATAGTTTTTGTGATTTTCTTATTTTCAATTTATGTTTTGGTTTTTATTTTTTATTTTTTCTAATTTCTTTTTGGGTTCTATAGTTTTTGTGATTTTATTATTATCAATTATTTTTAAATCACCAAAAATATCAAATAAAAAAAATCAAAAAATTAAAAACAAAAAAATTTTGGAAATAAAAAAATAAAAATGATGGAAAAAATAAACTATGGAAAAGAGATATCCCTTGGCATACTTTAGATATATATTTTTAAATATAAATATACTAGTTACTAGTCTATGATAGATGGAGTTACCACATTTCATCATAGTTTGGAATTGGCTTTCACAGTTTTGCTAGTGGTTTCTTAAGTAAGGAATGGATGTCATATTAAATTTTATGGAGAATTAGATGAGTAAAAGATAGTAAATTTATTTGGGAGCATCTTTTCATTTGATAGTTGTGCACAGTTATTATTGTTCCCATTTGCAACCTAGGTTATTTGGAGTTTTCACTAATATAGGAAAAGTTGTAAGAATTTATTGTACCATTTACAATGAATGTTGAGTACCATGTGGAGTTTTTTATCATTTAATCATTTATATTTGGAAGTTTAAATTATTTCTCTTTGATGACACATTTCATGTGGTATTGGGCTTTGTGCCATCTTGGAGCTCATGTAGATCATTTAGAAAACTTGGGAAATTCTATATATACTTGGTTGTGAGTTTTTCAAAGGAAGGAAGAGACAAAATGAACTAGGAGAGTAGAAATGAGTTTGAATAGTGAGGGAAGGTGAGGAGTGAGGTCTAAGATAGAGAGTGAGGAAATAGGAGTATTATGTGGAGTGCAATCTTGAGGAAAGTGGATATTAAGAAAAGAAGATATGGAGGTAGGAGTTTGATAGCATGGAATATAGTGGGTGTCATCAGAGTAAATTTTTTTTAGTAATGTAATTGTACTTGAATTATCATTGTATGATAGTGATGTAGGAAACCCATTTTGGTGATAACCATTTGTGAATCTTAGTTATTATTTAATCAAATAGTTACAACTTGGCATGTAAGGAGCCCACTATAGCAAGTTGTGATGGTTACATAATCATGGTTGTAATCATGCAATTATGAAATAAATGGGAATATTTCTTTCATTATTATGATTTTATTTATTTATTATGGTTTCTTGTTGTATTCGTTACATGGTTGGATAATCCTTCGTTGGAACCTCCTACCATGACTACATTAGTAATACTAGCAATCATGCATAATATGGAATGGGTATGTTGATAGGTTGTCATAAGGATTTTACTTTTAAATTAATTTGAAGAATGCAATTAAAAATATGAATAAGATTTTGAAGTAATCCAAACAATTGGCACAAGTTATGGGTCATGCATAGACCAAGGTGGACGTACATAATATTCTAACTTGACCATAACAAACACGAAAAGATCTAGTAGGTTGCTCTTACTTTTTTACACAAACTTTCTTAGTGTTCCATTGGCAAGCACTACCATGATCTATAAATTTGAAGTAAGTATAACTTTATGGCATCAATACATGACATTGACTAAAAATATATGATTGACATTTTTCTACATTTGTCGATATCCTTACTATTTAATTTAAGAATTTATAAAATATTTAAAAGATTTATATAGAGCTATGATGTATTTGTTCAATTTGAATTTAATTACAAATGGGATCCATAAAGTCCTTATAATCAATTATCATAACATATTTTATTTTTGGATTGTGCTAGAACTTTCAAAATATTTTGGAAGAGACTAATTCCTTGCCTTATCTTTAGAATAAGTTGTCATATACAAAACTAAGGTAAATTTTTCCAAAATGTACTAACTCATATCTAGATATTTTTTGTGTTTGTTGATTCTTTTATGTTATTGTAAAAATAGATATTACCTAGTGATTCATTTCCTAGGTCCTCTTCACACTAGTCTACTTAAGCTTACTTAGGTATCATTAGGTGCATTCAATAATGTACATCTATATACATTTAATATTTTTGCATTAGTTGTCTCATGTCATAGAATTAAGCCACTCATCATATTACAAGTTGTACTACATGCATTTATTTATTAGTGGTGTCTAGGTACATTTATTATTTGTGTCATCTAGTTTGTTTTTCCACTATGTTAGCCTTGTGCCTCACCTCTCACCTTGCCTATATAAGGGAGGTATATCATTGTACATTTCATACATTGCAATATAATTTTAGTCAAGCTTTATATTATTCTTGGAAATATTTCTTTTCTCCCTTGTTGTGGAAGATTGAATTGATTGCAGGTGATCTTGGGAGTGCTTGAGTCCATTATCACCTCTTACATTTTGGGGCCTCTATTTTCCAAAATATGACTTTAAGAAATGTAATTTTCTATTATTTTGTATAAAAACAAGAAACTGGTGAAGACACTATTGACATGAATGAGCAAGTCATTTCAAGCTCCTTTCTTAATTGTACATGGTTGTTTCATATACATATATTAAATTATAGTGAAAGTATTGTAGAAGAAAACCATACGTAGAATAAGATATTTTATAACAAAAAGGAAATATCAAGAATATACATAAATACTTAATGTCTTACTATACTATACACCAAAAAATATCAAAATAATAAAAAGATATATTTGATAGTTTGAAGATGAGATGAAATGTATTGCACATCTTTGTATATATACAATATTATGATATTTAACATTGTAAAATTTACTCTCATTTCTACATAGTTAGAAAGTGTGATGCACACCCATAAAAAGAAAAATAAATGGGAATTCATATTTTATAAACCTTTCACATAATTCATAAGAATCAATCATTCCATTTTACTTTAAAAAGAGAGCCTATCTTAATTATTATGATGAATTTGAAGGTTAGGATAAGGACCTTTAAGGAGTTCACAAATATTTTAGCTAATAAATAAGGATTAAAAACTATTACATTGTACTCTAAAATATTGATTAGATAGTGTAAAGATAGACCTTAATTTAAGTAGTAACTTCTATAATGAAAATGATGCATTATGGATCAAGTAATAGTTGTGAATAAGAAAAGAGTGCTTTATGTTTTGAAGCTTCAATTTTCTACCTTACAAGATAAGTCAAATGAAAACATATTTTTACTATTCTCTATTAGAAAATAGTGAAATATTTAGAATGAAATGTGTCTTAGCCTATTTAAGCTACATTTATTTAAGCTAAACAATGAGCTAGGAAAGAGAGAAACTAGAAAATCTAGAAGAACATGAAAATAAAATAGAAATAGATAATAGATTAGTGAAG
Organism: Cunninghamia lanceolata; assembly: GCA_027924645.1. Taxonomy (NCBI): domain Eukaryota; kingdom Viridiplantae; phylum Streptophyta; class Pinopsida; order Cupressales; family Cupressaceae; genus Cunninghamia; species Cunninghamia lanceolata. The sequence continues at coordinate 5,412,492 of BSBN01000726.1, forward strand.
CTACAATAACAATGGACCTAGATAGAGAAGCTAGAGACAATTTGATTTGTATTGTAGTGCTCCTATGCTCACATCCAATTTGCACATTGTAGTCCTAAATTTGCACTATCATCTCAAGATGACAGAAAATAAAAGTTGTATAAAATATGAAACACCTACACACAAGGAAGTGGAAACACACAAAAAAAGAACTATAAGTGTATTGAAAATCATAGAAAAGTGAGAATTAATCCATTTGGTCAAATTTAAACAAAAATAGAAAATGAGGACAAGAAATAGTGATATGAAACCTCCATGTATTTCTCAAGCCATGAAATAGTTATTCTAAAATAGAAGAGAAGGTTGTAACAACTTGGGAGGCTTCCATGAATGATCAAGACCCTAGTTTGATCTTTCAACCTCCATGAATAGTCAATGGAATGAGGAAATATATTTGTGTGTATTCTTAAGCCTACATGTATCGATAATGTAAGAACAATAGAATGGAATAAATCTATAAGTATAAAAAACTAGGTCTACAAGGATTCAACACTCTAGTGTGTATAAATGGATAAAAAATGGGAGGTGAAAATCCTATGACGCCAACAAAATAGTGTATTGAGAATGATAACACAGTAAAGGTCTACAAGCCCTTCTCAAAGAGAGTGAGGGGATGAGATCAATATAGCTATGAAAATAAAAGAAATGGTATTATCATTCTTAAATATGATTGTGTATGTAGAAAATGGAAATCAAATAAGGAACAAATGCATCAATGAACCTATTCCATATTCAACATCACATCAAAAGAAAGTAACTAACAAAAAGAAATGAAACAGTATTACAAAAGTAGTCCTTGTTGCCCTTCATATTTAATAATGATTTTCAAATTGATAATGTTGATAACTCACACTAGCAGTATAACAATACTTAAAGATAGACGTGATTCTTAAAATGCTCTAGGATAGATCTCAATAGGTGCTCTAGGGGAAAAAGACTTAAAGGATGCTCTAATTTATATGATCTAGGACAAATGGATGAATGGCCAAGATTAAATTAGGCATCAATGGCTAAGATCAAACGAGACATGGATCAAGACATGGATCAAGGATGGATGGAAATGATTTAAGTGAGACAACATAAGGGAAGGGTAAGACCTATCCTCATAAGGTCGCCCTAGGATTTTCAAATTTTTGATCCAATATGAGGATACGTGAGAAAAGATAATTAATTAAATAATAAAATTATTTAATTAATTATGGGAGAAGGTGGGAACTAATAATTAATTAAATAATAAAATTATTTACTTAATTATTGGACAAAGGGGAAAATTAATTAAATAAATTAGAAAAAATTATTTCACTCATTTTGGCTAAGGAAGATGGATACAATTAATTAAATAAATAAATATAATTTATTTGTTTAATTAATTACCTAAAGGGAAGGAGAAGGTGAAAGGAGATGATTAAGATGGGTGGCAAGGTCAAATCTAGGTGTCTACATTTTGCCCCTCTTTGAGATGATGTTGTAGCCAAAAGGAAGTAGCATCATTTCAAGGAAGAAAAGGTATGGATCACCAGAAAGGGATGCCCCCTCGAGAGAATAGGCAGGTAAGAAGGACACAGGCAGACTCTTGAAATGGATAGGACAACAAACAGATGGAGAAAGATAAGTTATGTTGCATTAGGTGAGAAATCATGATTTTTGCTATAGCATTAGACATTATTCACCAAGGTATAAAGACTAGAGTGACAATGTGTCTAATGCATAAAAGGATGCTAAAAAGACTATGGATTAGAAGTTGAAGGAATGAAGAGATGTGGAGCCTGTTGGAACTGTGATCTTACTTTTCTAGTATCAAAAGGATCATTAACCTAGTTACCTATTGAATATAATGTCTAACAAGCCCATAGAGGCCTAGTAGCTATAGAGTCAAGACAATCTAGAGGAGAATCATCACCCTCTAAATAATTACAAGGAGAAGAGGATGATGAATCAACATCATCATCATCATCATCATCTAAAGTGGTGGAAGAAGACTTATCATCAAGATTAGGAGAATTAAGATCCTTGAAAGAACTACCATCATGTTGCAGTGTGGTGCAGGGGCACCCATAGGTCCAAGATGCCTATTTTAAGTTCTAGTCAATTTTTCATGTTTTGAGTTTCAATAAGGTCTTTAAGACCATTCTTGATGTAATACAATAAGGTCTTCTGACCATTTTGATTCATAGTGAAGTCATATGTAGTCATCTTCCTATGTCGTCCAATCAAGTCCTAAGGTGGTCCATTGCAATCATATGGTGGTAAGGGTGGAGTACATTCCACTTTCATGTTTGGCAGCCATTCATGACATGTTAACATTGTTTTAGAGGAGGTTTTAGTAGTTTGGTGAAGATTTGTTCATATTATAATCAATACATGTTAGTAAGTATAGTTACAAGATGACAAACAGAGATAGTTTAGACAATTTAGAGGTTACAAGGCAATTTCCAATTTCCAGTCAACCCAAAACTATCTTGGGAGATTGTGAACATGTCTATAAAACTTATCATGCCTGTGGAAGAGGATGAGGAAGGATTTTCTGAGCAATTCATTACAACAAACTCAGTCTTTTCTACAATTTCTATGTTTTCTGTTGTTTTCAGACCATACTTTGCTCGGTACAGAATTGTCATAGCCTCTTTGCACATTGGATTGAAAGAGTGTTGAATTACCTTTGATTTGAATGTCTTGATAGTGAAGTAGGGTGAAGGAAGCAATGTTTTTCTGCAAACTACCCAAAACCCTGATTTAGGGTTTTTGAGTGCAAGCGATGGGTTTTGTCTTCATTCCAACTAATCTCCTATCCCTAGAATCAGTGGAATGAATTTTTTTCTATGCATTCTTAAGGTTTGTGAAGGTTTCCAATGCAGGGGACTAGTTTTGTCTAAGTTTGCCATGTAAAGGCTCAACAAACCCATGTGTTAGGACTTTGTGAGGAACAACAGTGCTTATATGCCAAACAGTCAACTATGGGAGAGAAAACCTAGTGAAATCTCTTGGTTTGCCATGAATACAAGGTTTCCAAGTGTTTGTAATGGTCCTGTGATAGGAATCAAGGAAGGTTCCTTTGTAAAACTGACCTATTTTACCATGTTTTGACTATGCTAGTCCTCATTGGATGCAATTGTCCCAAAGAAAGTACTTGTTATGTCTTGTCATGTTGTTGGTCAGTCACAAGAACACCTGGAAGAGGTTAGAGCTGGCAGATTCAAGGTCATTATAGAAGGTTATTGTGACTGTCCCTCAGACAGTGCTACTAGAACTGTGACTGGTCCATGAAACATGCAACAAACCACACCATTTAGGCCCTACATAGTGAGTTGGATGAATCATGTGAGTTGGTTTGAGACCCTTAAGGTGTCTACCCTAAGATCATCTTGTCTTTTGTGCCATGTTTCAAATACAGTCCATTGAATTAGGCCTTGAGTCATGGAAGATTTGGTCTCTATCAAAACAGTGAATTTCCTCATCTTTGTTAAGTTATTTGATTGAATTCTTGTAGTGTCTTGTTCACCTAGGTCCTCTACATCATAGTGGTATCAGAGCCATAGTCTAATCAGCAAAGGAAGAAGAATAGTTGAGTCAATAAATCATCTTGTGAAGCCAAGATGCCTCCAAAAGGTGGGTCGCTGATAGCAAGGAGAATTAAGGTCTTGGAAGATGAGATTGAGGCCTTGAAGGCTAGGGAGAGAAGGAGAGAAAGAGAAGAAGGAGATAGTGATCTTGAACAAGAAGAAGAAGGTGAAGAGGGGGAATCTCTAGAGCAAGAGGAAGAGTTACCCCTTGATGAAAGAAGATTTCTCAATACCTTGAAGTCAGTGAAAGGAGAAGCCTCTGAAGTGAGGATGGACCTACCAGTGTATGGGGGGAAGATGGATGCTGAGGAGTTGATACAATGGATTGATGCCTTGAACAATTACTTTGAATACAAAGAAGTGGCAAAGGATAAGAAGGTGAATTTTGCAAAAACTAAATTGAAGGGGTCAACTTTAACATGGTGGAACTACACCCAAGGAGAAAGGGTGAAAGTGGGTAAGTCTATGATCCATTCATGGGAGAGGATGGTGAACAAACTAAAGGCCCAATTACTACCTGCTGACTATGAGGTCCAAGTCTATAAGAGGATGCAAAATCTGAAACAAAAAGATATGGATGTGGCTGCATGTACCGAGGAGTTTCACAAACTCAACTTGAGATGTGGACAAGAGGAAAGTGAAAAGAAGACGGTGGCCAGGTTCCTTAATGGATTGAGGTACAATATCCAAGATGAAATAAGTCTCTTAACCCCTAATACTATGGATGAGTGTTTCCATGTTGCATTGAGGGCAGAAGAAAAGTTGAAAAGAAAGGGTGATCAACAAAATAGGGGTAGAGGAGGTAGAAATTTAGAGGAAGTGGTAGTTTTGGGGGCAGAAATCAGTCCCAAAAGTAGCAAGGTGAGTCTAATTCAAGTGAACAGAGTGGAGATATAAGTGGTATAGGAAGTTTTAGAGGGAGAAGACCAAATGGGAGAGGCAGATTTGGTGGCCAAGGAAGAGGTTCAAATACTTTTACTGGTAGATACTACAACTGCAACCAAGTGGGACACCCAGCCTTCAAATGCCCTAAGAAACAAGACTCTATCTCTCATGGAGGAGAAAGGAGGAATCAATTGGTACAAGAGGAGGATGCTCAAAATGTGGCTTCACCTTCTAGGCTTGCTGATCCTAAATTTGAAGAAGCTTTGATGATGAGGAGGGCACTTCTCAAGGTTCCAAGTGCCAAGGAGCCACCCTAGAGGAAGTCTTTGTTCAGAACTTCATGCAAATCCCATTGCAAGGTATGTAAAGTGATTGTAGATTTAGGTTCCATAGATAATTTAGTGTCCATAGAGATGGTTGAAAAACTTAATTTGAAAAAAATTCCCCATCCCACTCTGTATAGGGTGTCTTGGTTGAATAAGGGTCAACAAGTCCTTGTTAATGAACAATGTTGGGTAGATTTCCAAATTGGGGAGTATAAGGACAACATATTGTGTGATGTCATTCCCATGGATGCTTGCCACATACTTCTAGGTCATCCTTGGCAATATGATAGGAAATCTCATCATGATGGGGAGAAAAACACTTATATGATAACCAAGGATGGGAAGTCTTTCACCATGAGTCCAATGTCGGATGAAGGCATGGATAAACATGTAGGTTCTAGTGTCATGGTGGTTGGGGAAAAAGAGTTTTTATAGACCTTGAAAGAAGAGGGAGGTTTAGGATTTGCATTGATTTCCAAACCAAAGTGTGGGACTGTATTGTCTACGAACAAGGAGTCTATCCCTAGTGAAGTCCAAGATTTGTTGGAGAAGTATAAGGACATTGTAGTAGAAGAAATGCCTAAATCCTTTCCTCTAATTAGAGATATAAGACACCACATAGATCTAATTCCCAGAGCCACATTGCCTAATAAGGCTGCCTATAAGATGACACCAGCCCAAAATGAGGAGATTGCTAACAAGTGCAAGAATTGATGGATAACGGCCTAGTGAGGAAGAGTTTGAGCCCATGTGCTATTCCTACTATCCTAGCACCCAAGAAGGATGGGAAATGGAGTCTTTATACTGATTCTAGAGCCATCAATAGGATCACAATCCGGTATAGATTTCCTATGGCTAGAATAGAAGATCTCATGGACTATTTGGGATAAGCTTGTTATTTTTCTAAGATTGATTTGAAAAGTGGCTACCATCTGATAAGGATCAGAGAGGGGGATGAATGGAAGATAGTATATATGACAAATGAGGGCCTCTATGAGTGGTTGGTGATGCCCTTTGGGCTGTCCAATGCACCTAGCACCTTTATGCGCCTTATGAATGAGGTATTGAAACCTTTCATTGGAAATTTTGTTGTGGTTTATTTGGATGACATTCTTGTTTTTAGCAGGTCCAAAGAAGAGCATTTAAGGCATCTTGACATGGTTCTAAAGAGGCTACATGAGGAGAAATTGATGATAAACTTGGAAAAGTGTGACTTCATGAAAGAAGAGTTGGTGTACCTTAGCTTTGTCATTTTCAAAGGTAGTTTGAAGATGGATCCTTCCAAAGTAGATGCTATTCTTAATTGGCACACTCCAAAATCCAAGGGAGATGTGAGGAGTTTTCATGGACTTGCAACTTTCTATAGAAAATTCATAAGGAACTTCAGCCACATATGTGCACCAATCCTTGACACCATCAAACGAGGTAATAAGGGTAAGTTTTCTTGGACCCATGAAGCTATTAAAGGGTTTGAATATTTGAAGAAGAGGGTATCCCAGAAGCCTATACTTGTGCTTCCTGATTTTGATAAGGTTTTTACCATTGAGTGTGATGCTAGTAACAAAGCAATAGGGGCTGTTTTAAGCCAAGAGGGCAGACCCATTGCATTTTTTAGTGAGAGGTTGAATGAGGCCAAGAAAAAGTATTCATCATATGATTTAGAGTTGTATCCTATGGTTCAAGCACTTAAGAAATGGAGGCACTACTTGTTACCCAAACAATTTGTTGTTTATACTTACAATCATGCTCTAATTTTCTTGAATGGGTAGGGCAAACTCAGTCATAGACATATGAAATGGGTGGAGTATCTACAAGCCCATACCTTCACCATCAAGCATAAGAAAGGCCAAGCCAATAAGGTGGTGGATGCACTTAGTAGGAGGGCACTTATGGTGTAAGAAATGCAATTTCAAAGCATGGGAATAGATGCATTCAAGGACATGTACCATGATGATCCTAATTTCAAAGAAATTTATGAGGTTTGCACTCAGTTTTTTAATACATTTCATAATGAATATTATGATTTTTTACTTCAAAATGGTTTACTTTTCAAGGGGAGTCAATTATATGTGCCTAGATGTTTAATGAGGGAGAATATTATCAAGGAGAAGCATAGTGGGAGTCTTGGAGGTCATTTTGGACTTGATAAAACCTTGGATTAGGTTAGGAGGTTCTACTATTGGCCTAAAATGCAAGTGGATATCAGAAAATTTGTTGAGGGCTGCACCATATGTCAAAGAGCCAAAGGAACTTCATCAAATGCAGGGCTTTATCAGCCACTTCCCATTCCTAATAGGCCTTTATAATGGGGTTGCCTATAACACAAAGGGGTTTTGATAGTGTTATTGTGGTTGTTGGTCAGCTTAGTAAAATGTCACACTTTATTCATTGTAAAACCACCAATGATGCATCACATATTTCTAGCTTATTCTTCAAGGAAATAGTAAGGATACATGGTTTACCTCTGAATATTGTCTTGGACCAGGATGCCAAGTTCATAGGTCACTTTTGGAGGACCTTGTGGAAGAAGCTAGGAAAAAAGATGTCATATAGTTCAGCCTATCATCCTCAAACAACGGTAGACTGAGGTGGTAAATAAATCATTGGGAAACCTTCTAAGGTGTCTAACAAAGGAGCATGGATAGTCTTGGGATCTGATTTTACCCTAGGCAGAGTTTGCATATAATGACTCCATGAATAGGAGTATTGGGAAGAGCCCTTTTGAAGTGGTTTATGGAATGAATCCTAGGGGTGTCTATGAGTTGAGAGATCTACAAGATTTGGATAGGAGTGCTCAAGGGGAAGATTTTTCTTTCGCAATCAGAGATATACATCAGCAAGTAAAAGACACTCTTCAAAGGAATGTGGACAAGTACAAGCAAAGGGTAGATTTGAAGAAGAGAGACCTTTAATTCAAGGTTGGTGACTTGGTGTTGGTACATCTAAAAAAGGAGAGGCTTCCAAAAGGCAAGTACACTAAACTCATGATGGAAAAGATAGGACCTTGCAGGGTGGTCCATAAATTTGGGCAGAATGCATATGAAATTGAGTTGCCTCCTAGGATAGCCATACAAAGGCTCTATGGTTGGTGACTCTAATGCAGGTGTAGCAGTAGATGAAGATGATGATTGGGTGAAGGAGTTTCCACCAAGCCAACCCATACCACTCGAATGCATCTTGGACACAAAGGAAGTGAAGAAGACTAGGAGGAGGACATATAAGGAGTACGTCATCAAATGGTAAGGTCTCCCTACAAAAGATGCCACTTGGATGTCTGAGAATGACATCAAACAACATGGGTTTTTAGTTGAAGACCTCATCTCAAAAGGGACTTGAGATTTTTCTCTTCCTGGGACCATGGTACAGGGGCACCCATAGGTCCAAGAGGCCTATTTTGAGTTCTAGTCATGTTTTCCTAGTTTGAGTTTCAATAAGGTCTTGAAGACCATTCTTGATGTAATACAATAAGGTCTTGTGACCATTTTGAGTCATAGTGAAGTCATATGTACTCATCGTCCTATGTCATCCAATCAAGTCCTAACATCGTCCATTCCAGTCATATGGTTGTAAGGGTGGAGTGCATTGCACTTTCATGTTTGGTGGCCATTCATGGCATGTTAACATTGTTTTAGAGGAGTTTGTAGTAGTTTGGTGAAGATTTGTTCATATTGTAATCAATACATGTTAGTAAGTATAGTTACAAGATGACAAACAGAGATAGTTTGGACAGTTTAGAGGTTACTGTGAGGCCTACACTTTTTCATTTCCGTACATATGACTATTTAGCTTACTGTTGCTGATACTTTTATATTTGTTGGACTATTGATCCCAGATTTTCAAACTATTAAACCCTATTATGTTAAAGGAAAACTAATTGGGTGATGTTAATTAGATGTTTTCTTTAAGAGAAAACAAATTGGGTGATGTTAGATAGATGTTTATTTTATAGGAAAACTAATTGGTGATGTCCGATTAATGGTTACATTATAGGAAAACTAATTGGGTGATGTTTGAAAGGAAATTGTTATGTGATTTCATTATGTTTATGAGAACTGTGTTAGGTGTTAGGAATTCATGTTTTAAGTTGCTTCGGCAATGATATTTAAATGTGAAATTGACTTTGTAATTGAGTGTGCAGGTTTTGGCTAACAAACCACAGATACTGGAGATCATTCCACACCTTATGTTGTGATCCCTTGTGAAGCCGATCTGGTTCCACTAGGAACTGGGATCAACTCTATGTTTGATGTAGTGTTGTAATGTTGTCTTCATGAGGTTGAATGGGTTGGGTCTACCCACTTGTAACATTGAATTATGATTTGTGTTGTAAGAATTTTATTTGAATTTCTTTTCTTTTTATTTAAAATTTTTAGGCGCTTTTCTTGTGTCTTAACTTGACCCTGGGTGTCCTAACCAGGTTAAAGTTGACCCTGGGTTATAACCCATGGGTCTAGGGTTACTTTTGACTTGGGTAACCCTTGGGTAACCTCCGTATGGTCACCTTAACTTCACACTGAAGTTAAGTGACGAATTTGGAGGTATGGGAGGGATAGGATGAGTGGTACCAACAATCAAGCCCATCCCTCTTCAATCCCCAAGGTAAGAGATGACTCCAAACCCACCAATTATGGAGGATTTGACTTCTAGTCACCCTCACCATTGGTGAGAGTCCCCATGGAGTTGTGTGGTCATCCATAAGAAGGAAGGAAGGAGAGACATGGGTCACCTATTGTTTTTCCTCCTTTAACTCCTTTTATTTCTCTCATGTGTAAGAGAAATGACAAGGGGAATGGGGTAAGGAAGACTTTAGGGATGGGTGAGTGACATAAGCCAACACTCATCCCTTGGGACATAATAGTAGTTTGGCGAAGAGTGAGGAGGTGACAAGTGTCACCTCCCCATTCCTCTAAACTCATGGAATTTGGGTTATTTTAATCCCACTGGGGATAGGGAGAGGGGGTTGTTGAATTTGGAGGATTATTGTTTATTGAAAAAAAATTGCTTTTTGGAGAGGAAAGCGAGAGGAAGTTTGGTGGCTTAGGTTGGAGGAGATCTTAGTGGAGCTCTACATCAACTTCATCCATTAAAGAGCTTTGTAAGGTTGGTTTTTATGACCTTTCTTTTGTATTTCTGATTGTTGCATGAAAGGTGTGTGAAAGTTATTTATTTGCTTGTGATGTAAATTTTGTTATTGTGGGGAAATGTTGTTGGGATGTTGACAGAGCTTCTTCCACTTGGGAGAAATGCTCATCAAGTGTGGGGTAGGGGAGGAGTAATCCTCCTCAGATGCATGCCTTGTTCTTTTGGGATGTTGAAAACCTTGAGGGCATGTGTATGACTTTGAGAAATTTTGTTATTTGGGTTGAGAGTCAAAATACGAACTCCTTGGAGAATTTTGTTATCAAGTTTGGCTTGAGGCCATGAGAAATTGTGTTGATTATATTATTTGAAAGGGCGACACTCTAGAGTTGAGTGTGTCCACTCTCCTACCCCTTGTTAAACTCACTATGGTTGAGTTTTTGTGTTGTGTAAATTATCCATGGGTGTATGTGTGTTTTGAGTGCGTTGTTTGTACCTTGTTGTGAAGTGAATTGTTGGAATACCCTAGGTGTGTGGATGATCTCCCTAGCTCGGGGGTGACCCTCTTGCAGGTCTATAGTAGGGAGAGAGTAGCTTGTGTGGTGTTTCTTTCCTTGTGTCATTTGCAGGTTTTCATGGAGCTCAATGTGAGGAGGGGGGAAGTTTCCTTGTGTTTGGAAAATATTTTATTTCCTTTACTCTATAGAAGAGTTTGGACTTGCCATTGTTTACATCCTGGTTGATTCCCAAGAGGAGAGTTTTTCCTTTATTTTTATCTGTTGTGATTTCTGTGTTTGAGTTATGAAGGAATCCTCCTCTTTGTAATAAGTTTCTTTTCTTCTTTATATATAATATTATTTCATTGGGTTGTAGTTTATGAAGTGATTAAGAGAAGAAATTTATTTTTAAAAGAATCTTAGGATTGTCTATTTCCTTCTTCTCCTATTTGCAGAGCTGTGAAACTGGTTGTAGCTGTAAACAAGTTTTGTAATACTTACCTCCTTAGATGAATTGTGAAACTGTTAATTGTAATAAATTATGCGGAGTTGAAGTGTTGTCATCTGACATTATGTAAATAAATGAATTTTTGTTGTAATCATGCATTGATTTGTTGTGAAGAAATGCAAATAAAATAAATTCCTTTTCCTTCCAATCAAAAGCTTACTATAGTTAAACTGAATCATTTGAGTTGGAAATAGACAATTAATAAAGAGAAAATTGGATTTAATTGGTTCTTGAATAATACTCTATATTTGTAAATTCTAATTTTGGGTTGCATTAAAAATAAATTTTGTATGATATTTCATTATAGGTTAAATTAAAAATTTTGTCCTACAAACTAATTGACAGTTAAGTGATTTATTATTGAAACTGTGATTTGAAAGTAACTAGGATTTTTACTGTGAATATATATATATATATATATATATATATATATATATACACACACACAATAAATAAAATTTCATTGGAGAAATAAAATACAAATGTGTAAATGAAACATAGTAAATGAACTATGTCAAAGTAAACAACTGGTAGTTCGCTGTTTGGTTTTAATATATAAAAAAAAAAATTTAATATTGGTGGGGGTTTGAACCCGCCACCGCAAGAAATACGTAGTGCGATGTGGGTGGGGGCTCCTCCCCTCCCCACACCCTTGTATGTGCATAGCCCCATTACAGCCACCGTGAGCCTTCCGTAGCACCACACCCCCGCCACCACAACTCCCGCTGCTCCCATATACCCCGCGCCTTGCGACCACTCCCTGCGTGGCCTCTGTAGTCTCCACACCCCCGCCAACACATATGCCCCAAAACCCCCTCGCGGGGATATTTAGACTGCTGCCACCTCCGCTGAAAACTGTGGCCTCCCTCTACCCTTCCTCCATGCTCCGCCTTGCCGCTCCCTACGGCCACCACCTCCTCCTCAGCCGTGGCCCACGGCCACCTACACCTCCATTCACAGTCCGCCCTCTACTCCATGGCCACCGCCGCCACTCTTCATGTCTCTGCCCTAAAAATAATAGAAAACAAAAAAAAAGGTTAGGGTTTTCATAAGATGCAATAAAATATGAATTGATCACATAGCTTGGGTTTTTTATAAAGAGGAAAGCCTATTCTATTTAAAAATAAGATAAAACAAAGAAATATATTAATGTATGTATGTATATATATATGTATATATGTATATATATATATATATATGTATGTATATATATATGTATGTATATATATATGTATATGTATATATATATATATAATTTGCTATAGATTTATAAGAGAAGCCATAATTTCCTTAATTAAAAGGAGAAAGAAATTTATATTAGGAGGATTAATTAAGATAAAGGAAGAATATATTTATAAATTAAAAGGGAGGATATATATATAGATATTATTTTTAAGAAGAGTATCTCAGAAGTTAATCAATTATTTCAAATTAAATATTAGGAAAATGAAGAGGAAAATATGTTCCTTCCATCTACAAAGGACACTAGAAATAAATACAAACAAGCCATCACAGGCATTCCATGTGTGGCCATTTTAAACTCAACTGTAGATTAGAAAACATCCAATTGAGAAAATAAGAGAAAGAAAAACTAACATTAGAAAACAAAGAAGAGAAAATGCGCAGCAATTCTGAACCGGGCTAAGAGAACTAAGTAAGTTTATCCTATCGTTAATCCTGATTAGGAACAAGTTGATTATTAGAATTAATTCAAACATTGAGATGAAACCTAGAGCAAAAACTTAGGAGACTAAGTCGAGCAAAGTTAGTAAACCAGTTTAAGTGATCTGGTCTATCAAGAAATAGGAATAATGTAAAGAATGCAATGATAACTCTGATTGATGAAGAACATGAAGAAGAAAAAATAGGATAAACATAAAGAAAACTTAGGGACATAAAGGGAGTGATAGAAATACAATCAAAATTAAGATCTAGAGAAATGGAAGAGAGAGCAAATGAATGGCCTTGTTAAAAATGCTAAGTCCAAAGGAGGAGAAATTAATATTAAAATTCAGGAAACGAGAAAAAAGACAGATGATCATGCTTTGTTGAAAAATAACCCAATGATGAGATCAAGTGCAAATTCATTATGATTAGGGAGTCATGGGAAGTTTGTTAAACATATAAGGGAACCTCGTATTAAGAGTAGAGTTTGTGTATTAAACCCCACTCACGCCCGTGAGGCATTATGCTGCCAGAATCTTCTAGAATTTAGGGTTTAGGAGCCTCAAAAGTTCTAACCTTGTAGTGATGTTAACGACGTCACGAAGACCCCTTATTGGCCTCCTTGCGTCTGGATGTGCGCAAATGTACTTAGTACCCCGCTGACAACTGTATTGTTCTCTTTAAGTGTATGCCACCGAGCACGCATACGCGTGCAAGGGGGTTTCTAGGGAAGCGTGGGAAAATTTTTGATATTTCATGTCATGACCACATGACAGATGTGGACATGACATGGGTGATGCGTGTTGTGACCACATGGGAAATGTGGGCATGACATTTGGTATCAGAGCCAAGTTTAAACATTGGGAATATTTGGGCACATTATTATTCCTCAACTTTGATTAATTAGTGTCTACCTTGTTTTGTAGGATGCCTGCCTGACGTGTTCGACGAGCGCGATCATGCAACACAGCATCCACCGAGGTGCACAACGATTCCTCAGTAGAGGGACGGGCATCCGTAGTTATAGCAGACCCACTAGTACCACAAGCACCACCTGTACCACAAGCACCACCAGAACCATAGGCACAACCAGTGCTAGATATAGGTCCATAGATATTATAGACCTTATAGGCTATGTTAGAGAGATTACCAACAGCTATTACTGAGCCATATGATGAGCCTCACATTGATCCGCGAAAGGAGCCACGTAAGGAGCCACATGCTGAGCCATATGTGGAGCCTCGTGCTGATCCATGAGAGGTACCACGGACAGAGCCTTTCGTAGAGATCCCTGAGACCTTAGCCGATGAGGTAGGGTCAGCCTACCGTGCATGGAGTAGTCGTCCTCCGAGACTCTCGAGACGAGATGAGACCATGAGGGTAGAACATGTATGCCATGGACCGTATGAGAATGGAGTAGATGAGCTGGTTGTAGGGCTCAGAGATAGAGGAGATCCCATTAGAGATCTACTTAGGCTCAACCCACCTACTTTCACAAGAGCTATAGAGGGAGCTATGGCTGAGGCTTGCTGATTAGTCTAGACAGGTGTTTCACGTTGTGACCTTACGGGAGCAACATGAAAGCACAAGTGGTAATACATCTCCTGAGAGATGCAGTAGCTACCTGGTGGCATACAGAGGAGTGCAAGCACCAACTATTATTAGATACACTGACTTGGGATATCTTCATAGAGCACTTTAATGCACGATATTTGTCAGAGCATTACAAATAGTGTAGGATTGATGAGTTCCATGATTTACAGTAGAGAGGACTCACTGTTGCTCAATATGAGAGCCGATTCATCGAGCTTTCTCGTTACGCGAAGTACCTCCAGGATGAGAAAATCTTGGTACATAAATTCATCAGAGGCCTGAATCATGGGATAGAAGGACCAGTACGTATGGTAGATCCCCAAACCATGAGCGAGGCTATTGAAAAGGCTCTTATTGTAGAGGAAATTCAGGGGCAAGGGTAGAATTCACGCCCACAGTATCAGGATCATAATCACTAACAATAGCAAAACTTTCATAGGCCTCAAAAAACACCACATAGAGGAGGATATAATTCTTCATCATTACCTCCTAGGCCTCCACAGCAGCAGCAGCAACATCAGTAGAGATCTAGATCCCAGCAGAGTGGTCAGGGAGGACAGAACCGTGGTTGGTAGCAGCAGGGCTAGTTTAGAGACCAGAGATAGTAGGGATCTTCTGCAGGACCCGCAAGGTCTCAGCAATCAAACAGAGGTTCACAGGGGTCCACTAGACGGACTGGGCAGCAGTAGTCAGGCAGGATGCAGTTAGTACAGTTAGAGGCTATGGGCCCGTGCTATGTGTGTGGTGGGGCAGGGCATTTGGCCAGGGAGTGCCCACAGGTATTTACAACAGGTGGACAGCCCCATGCAAGATGATCTGAGCAGATTGTAGGTGATGTGGGTAGGTCCCACCACATGTTTGTAGCAGTTGACAACTGCCAGGCTGATTTCCAGGCTTCAGTCATTGAGACAGTAGGTAAGATTGGGGATTTCTCTATCTCTATTCTTTTTGACTCTAGAGCTACCGATTCTTTTCTGTCTACATCGTTAGTGGAATGTTGCAGGCTAGTGGCTTCTAGGTAGGACATTAGGTGAGAGGTTGAGTTGGCCTCTAGGGCCAGGATGTCAGTAGATACCTTGGTTAAAGATTACGAGATCACCTTAGGTTCCTTCACTACAATATGTGATCTTAGGGTCATGCCGTTAGGATCCTACGATGTAGTTCTGGGTACGGACTGGCTTGCGGCTCATAGAGCCAAACTAGATTGTTGCTAGAGGATGATTAGCTACTTAGATGATCATGGTTCACCGGTTGAAATAGTGGGCATTCAAAAGCCCACGGTTGCTTGTATGATATCCACTCAGCAGCTTAAGCGCTACATGCAGAAGGGATGTCAGATGTTTGCTATCACGGTTAGTGATAAATCAGAGGATGAGCCTGAGGGTACTCTTGATAACCACCATATCCTTAGAGAGTTTGTTGACGTATTTCCACCAGAATTACCAGGTATGCCTCCACTCAGAGAGGTTGATTTCTACATCGACTTAGTGCTGGGTGCAGAGCCAATATCTCGAGCACCCTATAGAATGACTACACATGAACTTACAGAACTTAAGCTGTAGTTAGAGGAGTTACTTGAGAAGGGGCACATTCAACCTAGTGTTTCACCATGGGGCGCACCAGTCATCTTCGTGAAGAAGAAGGATGGGTCTCTTCAACTATGCATGGATTACAGGCAGTTGAACAAGGTGACGGTGAAGAACTGTTATCCTCTACCTAGGATTGACGACCTCTTTGATCAGATGTAGGGAGCCAGAGTGTTCTCAAAAATTGATCTAAAATTTGGGTATCACCAATTGCGCATCACAGAGGCAGACATTCATAGGACTGCTTTTCGAACTAGATATGGCCATTATGAGTTTACCGTGGTACCCTTTGGTTTGACAAATGCCCCTGCAGTATTCATGAGTCTCATGAACGGGGTGTTCCGTACTTACTTGGATCAGTTCGTGATCATATTTCTTGATGATATTCTAATTTATTCACAAACCGAGGAGGAACATGTGGATCATTTGTGTCAAGTTTTGCAGTGATTATGAGAGTAGCATCTTTATGGCAACCTGGTGAAGTGTGCCTTCTTCAAGACAGAGGTGCAGTATTTGGGATACATCTTATCAGGTAATGGTATCTTCATAAATCCATCAAAGATTAGAGTGATTCAAGACTGGCCAGTACCCACCAGCGTGACTAAGGTCAGGAGCTTTATGGGATTAGCTAGTTATTACCATAGATTTGTCGAGGGCTTTTCTAGGATAGCACATCCCATCACTTCCCTTCAGCAAAAAGGGAAATTTTTCACTTGGACTAAGCAGTGTGAGAGGGCCTTTGGGATCCTCAAGGAACGTCTCACTAGTGCTCCCATTTTAGTGGTTCCATATCTTGCAGAGGACTTTTTTGTTTGTACAGATACATCATTGGAGGGTTTGGGAGCCGTGCTTATACAGGGTGGTAGAGTGATTGCATATGAATCGCGTAAGCTTAAGACACATGAGCTAAACTACACTACTCACGATTTAGAGCTCACAGCAGTTATTCATGCTCTTGTCCACTGGAGACACTTCCTCTTAGGTTGACGCTTTGAGCTCCATTCAGATAATCATAGCTTACAGTACATTTTTACACAACCAAATCTAAATGCTCACCAGCGGCATTGGATGGAGTTCTTATGCGAGTACAACTTTGATGTCCACTACATCAAAGGAAAGGAGAGCGTGGTCACTGATGCTTTGTGTCAGAGGCATGACGAGACCCTGACCTTGACTTTGAAGGTGGACTTAAGAGATCACATTTTACAACATCTGCATGAGGACGAGTGGTTTCTTGAGGTGCAATAGGAAATTCAGAATCAGAGGACCTTTAAGGGCAAATTCACAAGATATTCCCTTGACCCTAATGGTTTGCTTAGACATCAGCAGCACATCTATGTTCCCCGTATAGGTGACCTATGTACAGTAATTCTTTCAGAGGCTCATAGAGCACCTTATGCAGCACATTTAGGAGTGAAGAAGATGCATGCTGATTTGCGACAGTTATATCATTGAGCTGGCATGAGATGCGACATTGCAGAATATGTTGCTCATTGCCTTGAGTGTCAGAGGGTCAAGGTCGAGCATCAGCATCCAGCAGGACTGTTATACCCTCACGAGATACCTGAGTGGAAATGGGACACCATTTCCATGGATTTTATTGTTGGTTTACCTATGTCATCATGTCGCCATGATGCCATCATGATGACAGTTGACAAATTGACCAAGGTGGCACTTTTCTCACCTGTATGCACAACGTACAATGCACCATCAGTGGCGAGAGTGTTCTTAGATCAGATTGTTAGACTTCATGGAGTACCTCGCCACATCATTTCTGACAGAGATTTCGTATTCACTTCAGCATTTTGGAGAGCCTTACATTAGGCATTGGGCACACAGCTCAACTTCAGTTCAGCCTACCATTCGAAGATCGACGGATAAACAAAGAGAGTTAATCAGGTGTTAGAAGATATGCTTCATATGTATGTTATGGACCATTAGTTTAGATGGGAGGAGTACCTATAGCTAGTTGAGTTCGCCTACAATAATGGGCATCACAGCTTGTTGGGTATGCCTCCTTTCCAGGCTTTATATGGCAGACTGTGTAGGACACCATTGAGTTGGGATCGGATAGAGGACAGGGTCGCCATTAGTCCAGAGCTAGTTCAGGACATGGAGCAACAGATTGCACTAATTAGATAGAGACTTTAGGAGGCACATGATAGACAGAAGAAGTACACCGATGCTAAGAGAATTGATTAGAGTTTCTCAGTAGGAGACAGAGTATTTTTGAGAGTGCGACCGCACAAGAGTCCAATCCGTTATGGAAAGGGCTCTAAGCTCACACCTCAGTTTGTAGGACCTTTTGAGATTTTGGAGTGGATAGGACCTGTAGCCTATCGTCTAGCCTTGCCACCTAGCCTGTTGCGTATCCACGATGTCTTTCATGTTTCAGTTTTACGTCATTACATCTCTGACTTATCTCATGTATTGGGTTGGAGTGCTCTTCAGGTAGAGGCAGATGGGTAGCTGGCATTGGAGCCAATTCATATATTGGCTCATCGGACGCTGGGCCTTCAAGGTCGAGAGCTAGACCAGGTTAAGGTCCAGTGGGACATGTATGACGAGGTCACTGCGACATGGGAGGATGCAGCGAGACTGATGACTCTTTATCCTCACCTTGTTGATGACTGTTTTGATGCAATCATAACAATAAGTTAAAATTCACATGACATGAACTGTAACTATACTTGAAAGACAAGAAGGAATCATTTGGTGATTCAACTAATCCCAAGTCTACAATAGTTCGGTTGGTCAAGTTCAGTTGGTCAATGTGAAGCTGTAATGTTCAAGGGGCCTTACGTAGTTTAGGTTTGTTTTGTGGTTTACTGGCCTAAGAATATGCAAAAAGGTCATGAGATATGTCAATGCTTTTCATTCCTTTGCATAAGAGTGATACTGGGCTGCAAGTTTCAGAGGGTTTACTTGGATTTTTTGCAGCTGTCTTCTTGATCTGTTTATGAAAACTGTCTACTTAGACTCTGTTATGCATGCTTCTTCAGATTTGAGACAATTTCCTTTAGATTTCTATGTTTTCAGCTAGATATTTCAGATGGGTTGGGAAAAGTTAGGGAGATCTAATCTACACTTCATCTAATCTACAGAAGGATCTAATTATTTCTGTTATCCACTATGTAAATACCACAGTAATCTGATCAAATCCACAGTAAAAACCTTAAATGTAAGTCCTGAGCATTTTCACAAACATACATTTAAAATTGCAAGCTCTCAAAGAAGATATTTCAAAACACAAACAAGAGCAGGAGAACACTCAGAAGATAGATGCAGAACTCCAGATTCTATTGTATTAGAAATGAATAGCCATACATGATTTACAATGTAAGAATGACTCTTAGTTTCATTGATCATACTACAGAGAACTTACAAGCTTTACAGATACAGTAAGGCAGCCAGACATTCCACGCGCACCTTACTGCAGACAAACAGGCGACCTCCTTCTTCTACTTCTAAACTATGCTAAGCTAACATGCTGTATGTTCCTAAAATCTCTGTTGTAGGCCCTAAAAATCCCTGTTGTAGCCCCTGTTGTAAAGTATTACAGTGCAGAGAGGCACAATATATAACATCATGATTGTCCTCACTACAGCAAAAAAACCTAACTGAAGCCCTGGTTCAAACCTCTAGTTACAGCAATAAATGCAGGTGAACCAGTTCTCAAAAATATCTCTGAGCTGTGGTCAAATCTGGGTGAAATATTGCCCCTTCTGAGAAGTTCCAGCAGCAGGGCAATAACTTCTGTTTGTCTTTTGCAGAAATACCACCAGCTGCGACCTTCCTCTTCACTTGAATGGCTTTGACTTTTGCATTTCATCTCTATCTTCTTGCTCCTGAGATCAGATCTTCTGCCTCCATGAGGTCACTTCATTGACTTTCTAGCTGTTTCCTCAACTGCAAGCTTGCAAGACAAGACCAGCAATAAGTTTCACATTTATCACAAAAAATAGCATGAAAATAGAATAAGCGTTTAAATCCAGATGACTGCGCAAGATGGAGGAAATCAGATCCAAAATCCACTCAAAACGCGTCAAAAATGCGCCCAAGCTGCTCAAAATTGATGGGTCAACCATCGCTGACTGAAAAAATGTCAGAGGCACCAAAAAAAACACTTTAAAATGTCCACCGCTTCATTTCCTGCCCATCAGTATGATCATCCCTGTCGGTGCGTCAAAAAACAAATTGGTCGATATACCTCATCATCATGATATTCGCTTCTGCATAATGGAGAAAAAGAACAACATCATCATCATCATGATGAAGGATAATAGGAGGATATGAAGATAATCATGCTGCCTGGGAAAGGAAGATGATGGTGACGTCATCATGATATTTGGGATTCATGAAAATGCTAAGGATGACGTCATCGTCATATCCGGTTAAGATCAGGGGGATAATTGTTTTTATCGGGTCACCTAAGGAGCATGATCAGGATGATGAAGTGAAATATGATCCTTTTGCGGCCAAGGTAACCCACTCGAGAAAATCAGCATGATGAAGATCGTCATCATATTTGCGGCTTGTGTCAAACTTGGAATAGGACGTCATCATGATAATCAGGAACTGGATCGTGTTTGAAAAAAAGTATCCCGCTTGAAGGAAAAAATGATGATGATGAAGGATAATCATCAGGATATTTACTTTTGTCGAACATAGAATAAGACATCATCATCATATTTCACGAACGGATCGTGCTTTGGAAAATATCCTATTGAAAGAAAAGATGATGATGCTGTTCATCAGGATATTAGCTTCTGTCGAACATAGAAAAAGACATCATCATCATATTTCGCGAATGGATCGGGTCTTGGAAAATATCCTGTTGAAAGAAAAGATGATGATCATCAGGAGGATATTTGTTTTTTCGTTATTCAGATCGGGATGATGTCATCATGATATTTGGAGCCTTCGTTAAACTTAAAACATGACGTCATCATGATATTTCGGCTAACCGGATCATGTTTGAGAAATATCCTGCCGAAGGGAAAATATGATGATCATGAGCATGATCAGGATAAAAATATGATGATGATGATCATCAGGATGTTCTCAAAAAGGTTGCATTTTCGGCAGGAGGACTTAGCGAAATATCGGGCGCACAAACAAGATCATGATGATGATGTTGTTAACAGGACAGGATAAAAATGATGATGATGACCCTCCTCATCGATTTATCATGATGACGTCATCATGATAAATTGTCTTCAAAGCACAAGGGTGAGTTAAGGTCATCATGATAAATGTGCTAGGGTGATATTGCAAAATATGATGATGCTGTTTAAGAAATGCAATATCGACCACCTCTTCTGAATAGACAGGGTGATCATCATGATGTTTCTGCAAACGGATATCAGGAGGATATGAAGATGATGATCCTCCTTCAAAATTATCATGATGTTGTCTTCATTACTTAGCGAATTCAGCGAATATGACCCGTGAAAGATCAGGATAATAGGGAGTCGTCATCATCATAATTCGAAGTTCAGCAAATATGACCTTCGTGTGAAAGATCAGGATGATGATCATGATGCCGCGAAAGGAGACCAAGAGGATACGAAGTCGCCGTCATCATCATATTTCGAAGTTCAGTAAATATCATGATGATGACCCTCTGAAGGATTATAACACGCATACGCAAACATGCCGAAGGTGATTTTGTTAAGTCAGGGTGATCTTATACCATCAGCATGATATTTTAAGATCAGGCGATGCAAGGATATCATGATGATGCTCGCGATACAAAGACCGCTTCGACGGGGAACCTACCTTGACTTAAAGCCGATGTCATCATGATATTTGAAGCCTCAGGATATTATCGGGGGGGGGGGGGGGTTCAAATATGATGCTGATGATGCTCTTCAGCAAAACCGAGTTTATAACATGACCTTCCTAAAAGATATCATGATGCTGCATAATGCGAAGATCATGATGATCCTGTCAACATGACTTAGAATAAAAATAAAAATGATGATCCTCCTGCGAATATGAGGTTTGACCAAGACTTTGACCGTGCATAACTTCCACATATGGACGAATTTTTAAATGAAGTAAAAGGCAAACCTTCATGAAATTTCAAGCTCTTTCAAAATATGAGGTCACAGAAACAAAATATGAACTTTGACAAATAGACCTCATGATGATAACCTACCTTATGCAATATATCATGATGATGATGCACCTGACCTTCATTTTTACCAGACCGCCAGGAAGCAGAAAAAACACAAGCAGAAGCAAAAAAGCAAGACATCAGCAGGGGTCCTCGTTTTGCTAAGGAGCAAAATGGGGCGTGTTGTGAACATCACAACAACTAGCAACCAAAACAAAACAATTAAATTCAGAGTGTTCAAGGAAACTAGGTGAAATGAACTCATAACCTCCAACTATCTTTCCTGCAAATTACTATTCAGCTTGAGACTCAAAGTGTTCAATAAAGATGCATGAATTTTCATTTTCAGTTTAGTTGTGTGCATGTGATTAATTATCCTCATCTTGAAGATCGGTTGAACAAACCAGTGACTGACATTAGCCTACGTAGGTGAGGATATTCCCTCATAGCCGACCGGATAGAGCCTTGCTGCCAGTGAGCGTCTATAGCCCCGGCAAGGTTATCGTTACAATTCTCCTAAGTAGAGCCCCACTGCCAGCGAGCGTCCATAGCCCCGGTAGGGTTACTTAGATGGCTTAATCTGGATTTTCAGTATAATCCGCTTTATTCATTTATTTATTTATTTATTTATTTTTTTGTTTTCTAATTTTGAAAGATTTCATAAGGTATAGCAATTTGTAACTTCATGATGATGCAAGGAGTGGACACTTGCTGAAATTAAGCTGAGAATTGTAATGGTAGCAAGGGTGACCTCTGATTTTTCACCTAATATCTACACTGGTAGGTTCAACAAACCCAAGGATTTTAGGTGTGTCATCGTGAGAAACCTGCTTTGAATTCTCAATCACGTTTATTGAATACAAAACTTCAGAAGATGAACAACTCCCTACATTCATGACAGTGACAGGTTATGTGTAAATTGCAAATGGTTAACCTGAACATCCTAAATTATATACTGTTTTGAATGGTTGCTAGTTTTGCTCCTTAATACTCTACAGTAAAATAAAGATCCCTGCTGAGGAGACAACAAACAAACCAAACAAACAGGCTGTACAAACAAGATCATGATGAGGATCATCATGATGTTGTTAACAGGACAGCAACAAAACTGTACAAAACTGTACAAACAGACAGAAACAAAAAGCAAAAACAAGCAGAGGACAGGCTATACAAACAACCAACCAAAAGGAAAACAGCAAAAGAAGACCACAAAAAAAACAACTAACAACTACCCCATCAGACTATATATCAGCCTCTCCAAGGCAAACTGAAACCCAGGAAAAAGACCCAAGAACACCCGTACTTGCATATTTCTTTAGGTTGTACAGGAGTAACAGGGTACTGGTGATGGTTCTCATCCTAGCAGATTTATCTTTGAATTCTGAAAAAAATTCTGATATTCTAGATTCATTGTGTTTATCAGAATAGCTCTTAACTAGTAACTGAGGCTGCTCATCAGGTTTATGATTAATCCATAGGCATGTCCTATCTCTTGAATTTCCATAATCAAAATAGCATTTATCATTGTTTACTAAGGAAAGGAAAGAGACAACCTGATGTGCCTTTAGCTCTGTGGAACACACTTGTTTATTAGTAGCTGGCTCTTCATCTAGCTCTGCATTTTCATTGCCCAGCTCTATGTCTAGTCCTTCTTCAAGTTGAAAGATGAATGACTCTAGATGTATCATTTCTTCATCTTCATCCAGCTCTGTTCCTTCATTCTGGATGTTCAGTTTATCCTCAAATTTAGCACACCTCTCAATGTTCTCATTAGTTTCCTGCACATCAGCACTTAAGTAAGTATCTTCATCATCATCTGATATACAGAATTTAATCATTTCTAAATCACTTGAGAGTAAAGGTGGGACGACATCCTTTGATTGACAGGAGTACTCCCCTGTTTTATTTTCAACATAGCATGAGGGTGATGTCTGATTATGCACAGCAGCTCCATGATCCTCTGCATCCTCTTCTTTCAAGAATTGTTCATCAGATGACTCACAGTTATCGTCCAGTGTGGAGTCTGCTTCTATTAACCTGCAACAATCATCACATGATTCCTGGAGAGAGATCTTATTATCCTTTATTCCTAGCATTGGTTCCATTGTTGTATCCTCCTGTCGCCCAATAATCTCCTCACTTCCTTGCCAACTTTCAGCATTATACACATATTGGACTGGGAAATTGTATGTAACGCACTCTTCCACCTCTTGTCTAATGTCATGACCAAATCTGTCTATTGCATTGTTTTCCTCATCTGAAGAATTTCCGTCAGACTCAATGAATAGTGCTGTTCTATTGCTGACACACTTCTTTCTACTGTTTAACATCATAACCTCCTCAATCTGCGTCCCATTGTTGGTAACTCTATAGACACCTGGCTCAACAACAGCATATAAGATTTCATTAGTTTGATTATACTCTGTTATCATATGTTTCATTCTGGGCTCTACCTCTATTCTGATCTGGTTTGGGATGCCTCTCCATGGTAACCACATGTGTGAAAAGTCAGTAGCCATATATCCGTTTAATGTCTTGGACCAATCCCTACTCAGCAACATTCCATAATTTACGGGTATATCCACTACTTGGATGTCAATGATTTGGCTCACCCTAGGGTCTGAAGCTAACTGCACCTGTATGTTCATGAGTTCTCCTATCACACTAACCTCGGTCTTATCTAATTGTGTGACAACCTTGGTAGATTTGGTGGGAGTCAGCCCCAGAGTTTTACATATTCCTAAGGGCATTACGTTGGCTGAAGCACCAGAATCTACCATGCAATTGTGTATATTCTTCCCACACAACCTAACAGTTAACAAGAAAGGTTGAGTATCCCTCTTATCCGCATGTATTACTACATTTGTGTTGGAAGGCTGCTCAACTTTCTTACCTTTCTCCTTAGGTGGTGAATCACTACTAGGAACAGTTATATCAGCAGACACCATGTTTGTTATGGATGTGTCCAGGGATTTTAAAAAAGCATTTCTGATCCCTGGGGTCTTCAATAATTCATTTAGAGGTATGCTGACCTTCATTTTCTTTATTTCCTCTGACAAGTAATTCATTAGTCTTGTTGTCTCTACTGCTTCTGTCTTACTTGTTTGATCCTTTTGCACTGCTGTTCCGTTATTTGTGTGCTGACTAGCTTTAAGTATGGCAGGATTGTTGCTAGCATTCTGATCTGGGGGTGTATTGATGTTATTCGGAGGAGTGGAAGTGGTGAAGGGTCCTCCCGGCCTAGGGTTGTTCCTCAAATTGTAGGTGTGGCTTTTATTTGTCTGTTGAAAGGCCTGCACCTCCTCTGTTTCATTTAATATCTCGTTTTCAGATTCAAAAGGAAACTGAAAAGCATTTAACACAAAGGCTGATTCGGGATAAAGACTTTCACAATAGTATGGTTCATCCTCCCTCTCTTCTGCAGTTGCAAAGGTAAACGTTTCTAAGACTAATGCTGTGTCATATTCTGAGGGTACTACCTCATTACCCTTAGGAATGAGAAATTCTGAGGTAGGAGGCTGTACATCTACGTTGAAGATACTAGCTGCCAAGTGGAACTGTGGACAGTCATGCTCAGCATGGGCATTAGTATTGTGAAATCTGCACCAATTTTTGGGTGCTGTATTGGCCATTTGTATGTTAGTTATTTGTTTTGCACCATGATTATCCGTATTCTCGAAAGGAGAAGCCAGAGTACCGTTGTTGGGCCCAGTGTTCCATGTCTTGGGTGGCCTAGGTTGATTCTGGTTCTTGTTATTATTGCCCCAGGTCCTATTATCTATCACTGGCCCCCTATTTTGCATTGGTTGCCCCTGACTGGGGCCTTGATGCTGATTGTAGTTTTGGTTCTGATTGTACTGCTGATTCTGGTTGAGACTATAATTCTGATTTTGGGCTTGGTTGTGACCTTGATGTGGATTGTAGTTTTGGTTGCTTCTGCCATAGAGATTCTCATTTCTTAGCTGTGTCACTTCGGTTGTTAATCTCTTCAAATGTGCAGTAATCTCTTTGATGTCTTCCCTATCCTCTTGTGCTTTTGCCACAGTTACATCCTTAGGAAGTTGGAAGAAAGGCTGACCATTATTTTGACTGTTATTGGAAGTACTAGCCGTGTAAGGAGTTATAGCCTGGATTGGAGTAGGATTATACACAGGTGTGTAAGAAGGAACCGGATTTATTAGTGGAGCATGCTGCACAGGGACTCCATTCCATGGGTGTGCCTGATTCTGCACCCCAAAATTTCCTCCAAATGGACTGTAAGTTGTATGTCTCATTTCTTGGTTCACTGAGGCTGCCTCTTTATAGGCTTTGGATACTGAATCTATGTTAGGTTTTCTCTTGACAAACATGGCAGTTAAAGGATCCAAAGCAGCATAGTACATAGCCAACAAGGGAGCATCATCTATGGTATAAGGGGCTGCTAGCCTAGAATAGGCCTTTTGAAATCTGTCATTGAAATTATCAATTAACTCTCCCTCACCTCGTTTTATAGCAGCCAACTTATGATACAAATCACAAGGGTCAATGGGTCCTCTAAATCTTGACAGAAATGCTTCTTCCATAAGTGCCCAGGAAGAAATGTAACCATTGGGTAAGTTTACGTACCAGCTAGAGGCCTGCTCATTAAAGGTGTAAGGAAACAACCTACACACAACATCCTCGTGCTCTAACATAGCCCTAAAACATGCTTCCTTAAATATTCTAATATGATCTTCTGGGTCTTGATGCAACTGGTATTTGGGACATATCTTTTCCGGATTTTTTGGCATGTCATGATAATCATTGAAGAATATGGGAGAATGGACATCGAAATAAGCCATTGCAGGTGTTTGAGCTTGACTTGAACTTGCAGAAATACCTGGATTGATTGGTGGATTAGGATTTAGAGGAGGATTGAGACCTCCAGAAGTGCCTGAACCAAGATTTAAAGATCTGAACAGTGATCTGTCAGGACTTACAATACTACGGATGTTAAAAGGTGACCCAGGAGGTGTTCCAGATGAACTTCCTGCTTGCGATATCTTTGGATTCCAAATTAAAGGGCTTTTACTTCGCCTTGTATCAGGTAGTTGCACAAATATATCTCCTGAACTGGACCTAGACCTAGTCACTCTGTTACTGTCATTAGCCAGTTTTGAAATGAAACCTAACTCAGGCAGGCCCTCCTTCTAGCGCCAGAAAACTGTTGATGACTGTTTTGATGCAATCATAACAATAAGTTAAAATTCACATGACATGAACTGTAACTATACTTGAAAGACAAGAAGGAATCATTTGGTGATTCAACTAATCCCAAGTCTACAATAGTTCGGTTGGTCAAGTTCAGTTGGTCAATGTGAAGCTGTAATGTTCAAGGGGCCTTACGTAGTTTAGGTTTGTTTTGTGGTTTACTGGCCTAAGAATATGCAAAAAGGTCATGAGATATGTCAATGCTTTTCATTCCTTTGCATAAGAGTGATACTGGGCTGCAAGTTTCAGAGGGTTTACTTGGATTTTTTTTAGCTGTCTTCTTGATCTGTTTATGAAAACTATCTACTTAGACTCTGTTATGCATGCTTCTTCAGATTTGAGACAATTTCCTTTAGATTTCTGCATTTTTAGCTAGATATTTCAGATGGGTTGGGAAAAGTTAGGGAGATCTAATCTACACTTCATCTAATCTACAGAAGGATCTAATTGTTTCTGTTATCCACTATGTAAATACCACAGTAATCTGATCAAATCCACAGTAAAAACCTTAAATGTAAGTCCTGAGCATTTTCACAAACATACATTTAAAATTGCAAGCTCTCAAAGAAGATATTTCAAAACACAAAGAAGAGCAGGAGAACACTCAGAAGATAGATGCAGAACTCCAGATTCTATTGTATTAGAAATGAATAGCCATACATGATTTACAATGTAAGAATGACTCTTAGTTTCATTGATCATACTACAGAGAACTTACAAGCTTTACAGATACAGTAAGGTAGCCAGACATTCCACGTGCACCTTACTGCAGACAAACAGGCGACCTCCTTCTTCTACTTCTAAACTATACTAAGCTAACATGTTGTATGTTCCTAAAATCTCTGTTGTAGGCCCTAAAAATCCCTGTTGTAGCCCCTGTTGTAAAGTATTACAGTGCAGAGAGGCACAATATATAACATCATGATTGTCCTCACTACAGCAAAAAAACCTAACTGAACCCCTGGTTCAAACCTCTAGTTACAGCAATAAATGCAGGGGAACCAGTTCTCAAAAATATCTCTGAGCTATGGTAAAATCTGGGTGAAATATTGCCCCTTCTGAGAAGTTCCAGCAGCAGGGCAATAACTTCTGTTTGTCTTTTGCAGAAATACCACTAGCTGCGACCTTCCTCTTCACTTGAATGGCTTTGACTTTTGCATTTCATCTCTATCTTCTTGCTCCTGAGATCAGATCTTCTGCCTCCATGAGGTCACTTCATTGACTTTCCAGCTGTTTCCTCAACTGCAAGCCTGCAAGACAAGACCAGCAATAAGTTTCACATTTATCACAAAAAATAGCATGAAAATAGAATAAGCGTTTAAATCCAGATGACTGCACAAGATGGAGGAAATCAGATCCAAAATCTGCTCAAAACGCGTCAAAAATGCGCCCAAGCTGCTCAAAATTGATGGGTCAACCATCGCTGACTGAAAAAATGTCAGAGGCGCCAAAAAAAACACTTTAAAATGTCCACCGCTTCATTTCCCGCCCATCGGCATGATCATCCCTGTCGGTGCGTCAAAAAACAAATTGGTCGATATACCTCATCATCATGATATTCGCTTCTGCATAATGGAGAAAAAGAACAACATCATCATCATCATGATGAAGGATAATAGGAGGATATGAAGATAATCATGCTGCCTGGGAAAGGAAGATGATGGTGACATCATCATGATATTCGGGATTCATGAAAATGCTAAGGATGACGTCATCGTCATATCCGGTTAAGATCAGGGGGATAATTGTTTTTATCGGGTCACCTAAGGAGCATGATCAGGATGATGAAGTGAAATATGATCCTTTTGCGGCCAAGGTAACCCACTCGAGAAAATCATCATGATGAAGATCATCATCATATTTGCGGCTTGTGTCGAACTTGGAATAGGACGTCATCATGATAATCGGGAACCGGATTGTGTTTGAAAAAAAGTATCCCGCTTGAAGGAAAAAATGATGATGATGAAGGATAATCATCAGGATATTTACTTTTGTCGAACATAGAATAAGACATCATCATCATATTTCGCGAACGGATCGTGCTTTGGAAAATATCCTGTTGAAAGAAAAGATGATGATGCTGTTCATCAGGATATTAGCTTCTGTCGAACATAGAAAAAGACATCATCATCATATTTTGCGAACGGATTGGGTCTTGGAAAATATCCTGTTGAAAGAAAAGATGATGATCATCAGGAGGATATTTGTTTTTTCGTTATTCAGATCGGGATGACGTCATCATGATATTTGGAGCCTTCGTTAAACTTAAAACATGACGTCATCATGATATTTCGGCTAACCGGATCACGTTTGAGAAATATCCTGCCGAAGGGAAAATATGATGATCATGAGCATGATCAGGATAAAAATATGATGATGATGATCATCAGGATGTTCTCAAAAAGGTTGCATTTTCGGCAGGAGGACTTGGCGAAATATCGGGCGCACAAACAAGATCATGATGATGATGTTGTTAACAGGACAGGATAAAAATGATGATGATGACCCTCCTCATCGATTTATCATGATGACGTCATCATGATAAATTGTCTTCGAAGCACAAGGGTGAGTTAAGGTCATCATGATAAATGTGCTAGGGTGATATTGCAAAATATGATGATGCTGTTTAAGAAATGCAATATCGACCACCTCTTCTGAATAGACAGGGTGATCATCATGATGTTTCGGCAAACGGATATCAGGAGGATATGAAGATGATGATCCTCCTTCGAAATTATCATGATGTTGTCTTCATTACTTAGCGAATTCAGCGAATATGACCCGTGAAAGATCAGGATAATAGGGAGTCGTCATCATCATAATTCGAAGTTCAGCAAATATGACCTTCGTGTGAAAGATCAGGATGATGATCATGATGCCGCGAAAGGAGACCAAGAGGATACGAAGTCGCCGTCATCATCATATTTCAAAGTTCAGTAAATATCATGATGATGACCCTCTGAAGGATTATAACACGCGTACGCAAACATGCCGAAGGTGATTTTGTTAAGTCAGGGTGATCTTATACCATCAGCATGATATTTTAAGATCAGGCGATGCAAGGATATCATGATGATGCTCGCGATACAAAGACCGCTTCGACGGGGAACCTACCTTGACTTAAAGCCGATGTCATCATGATATTTGAAGCCTCAGGATATTATCGGGGGGGCGGGTTCAAATATGATGCTGATGATGCTCTTCAGCAAAACCGAGTTTATAACATGACCTTCCTAAAAGATATCATGATGCTGCATAATGCGAAGATCATGATGATCCTGTCAACATGACTTAGAATAAAAATAAAAATGATGATCCTCCTGCGAATATGAGGTTTGACCAAGACTTTGACCGTGCATAACTTCCACATATGGACGAATTTTTAAATGAAGTAAAAGGCAAACCTTCATGAAATTTCAAGCTCTTTCAAAATATGAGGTCACAGAAACAAAATATGAACTTTGACAAACAGACCTCATGATGATGACCTACCTTATGCAATATATCATGATGATGATGCACCTGACCTTCATTTTTACCAGACCGCCAGGAAGCAGAAAAAACACAAGCAGAAGCAAAAAAGCAAGACATCAGCAGGGGTCCTCGTTTTGCTAAGGAGCAAAATGGGGCGTGTTGTGAACATCACAACAACTAGCAACCAAAACAAAACAATTAAATTCAGAGTGTTCAAGGAAACTAGGTGAAATGAACTCATAACCTCCAACTATCTTTCCTGCAAATTACTATTCAGCTTGAGACTCAAAGTGTTCAATAAAGATGCATGAATTTTCATTTTCAGTTTAGTTGTGTGCATGTGATTAATTATCCTCATCTTGAAGATCGGTTGAACAAACCAGTGACTGACATTAGCCTACGTAGGTGAGGATATTCCCTCATAGCCGACCGGATAGAGCCTTGCTGCCAGCGAACGTCTATAGCCCCGGCAAGGTTATCGTTACAATTCTCCTAAGTAGAGCCCCACTGGCAGCGAGCGTCCATAGCCCCGGTAGAGTTACTTAGATGGCTTAATCTGGATTTTCAGTATAATCCGCTTTATTCATTTATTTATTTATTTATTTATTTTTTGTTTTCTAATTTTGAAAGATTTCATAAGGTATAGCAATTTGTAACTTCATGATGATGCAAGGAGTGGACACTTGCTGAAATTAAGCTGAGAATTGTAATGGTAGCAAGGGTGACCTCTGATTTTTCACCTAATATCTACACTGGTAGGTTCAACAAACCCAAGGATTTTAGGTGTGTCATCGTGAGAAACCTGCTTTGAATTCTCAATCACGTTTATTGAATACAAAACTTCAGAAGATGAACAACTCCCTACATTCATGACAGTGACAGGTTATGTGTAAATTGCAAATGGTTAACCTGAACATCCTAAATTATATACTGTTTTGAATGGTTGCTAGTTTTGCTCCTTAATACTCTACAGTAAAATAAAGATCCCTGCTGAGGAGACAACAAACAAACCAAACAAACAGGCTGTACAAACAAGATCATGATGAGGATCATCATGATGTTGTTAACAGGACAGCAACAAAACTGTACAAAACTGTACAAACAGATAGAAACAAAAAGCAAAAACAAGCAGAGGACAGGCTATACAAACAACCAACCAAAAGGAAAATAGCAAAAGAAGACCACAAAAAAAACAACTAACAACTACCCCATCAGACTATATATCAGCCTCTCCAAGGCAAACTGAAACTCAGGAAAAAGACCCAAGAACACCCGTACTTACATATTTCTTCAGGTTGTACAGGCGTAACAGGGTATTGGTGATGGTTCTCATCCTAGCAGATTTATCTTTGAATTCTGAAAAAAATTCTGATATTCTAGATTCATTGTGTTTATCAGAATAGCTCTTAACTAGTAACTGAGGCTGCTCATCAGGTTTATGATTAATCCATAGGCATGTCCTATCTCTTGAATTTCCATAATCAAAATAGCATTTATCATTGTTTACTAAGGAAAGGAAAGAGACAACCTGATGTGCCTTTAGCTCTGTGGAACACACTTGTTTATTAGTAGCTAGCTCTTCATCTAGCTCTGCATTTTCATTGCCCAGCTCTATGTCTAGTCCTTCTTCAAGTTGAAAGATGAATGACTCTAGATGTATCATTTCTTCATCTTCATCCAGCTCTGTTCCTTCATTCTGGATGTTCAGTTTATCCTCAAATTTAGCACACCTCTCAATGTTCTCATTAGTTTCCTGCACATCAGCACTTTAGTAAGTATCTTCATCATCATCTGATATACAGAATTTAATCATTTCTAAATCACTTGAGAGTAAAGGTGGGACGACATCCTTTGATTGACAGGAGTACTCCCCTGTTTTATTTTCAACATAGCATGAGGGTGATGTCTGATTATGCACAGCAGCTCCATGATCCTCTGCATCCTCTTCTTTCAAGAATTGTTCATCAGATGACTCACAGTTATCGTCCAGTGTGGAGTCTGCTTCTATTAACCTGCAACAATCATCACATGATTCCTGGAGAGAGATCTTATTATCCTTTATTCCTAGCATTGGTTCCATCGTTGTATCCTCCTGTCGCCCAATAATCTCCTCACTTCCTTGCCAACTTTCAGCATTATACACATATTGGACTGGGAAATTGTATGTAACGCACTCTTCCACCTCTTGTCTAATGTCATGACCAAATCTGTCTATTGCATTGTTTTCCTCATCTGAAGAATTTTCGTCAGACTCAATGAATAGTGCTGTTCTATTGCTGACACACTTCTTTCTACTGTTTAACATCATAACCTCCTCAATCTGCGTCCCATTGTTGGTAACTCTATAGACACCTGGCTCAACAACAGCATATAAGATTTCATTAGTTCGATTATACTCTGTTATCATATGTTTCATTCTGGGCTCTGCCTCTATTCTGATCTGGTTTGGGATGCCTCTCCATGGTAACCACATGTGTGAAAAGTCAGTAGCCATATATCCGTTTAATGTCTTGGACCAATCCCTACTCAGCAACATTCCATAATTTACGGGTATATCCACTACTTGGATGTCAATGATTTGGCTCACCCTAGGGTCTGAAGCTAACTGCACCTGTATGTTCATGAGTTCTCCTATCACACTAACCTCGGTCTTATCTAATTGTGTGACAACCTTGGCAGATTTGGTGGGAGTCAGCCCCAGAGTTTTACATATTCCTAAGGGCATTATGTTGGCTGAAGCACCAGAATCTACCATGCAATTGTGTATATTCTTCCCACACAACCTAACAGTTAACAAGAAAGGTTGAGTATCCCTCTTATCCGCATGTATTACTACATTTGTGTTGGAAGGCTGCTCAACTTTCTTACCTTTCTCCTTAGGTGGTGAATCACTACTAGGAACAGTTATATCAGCAGACACCATGTTTGTTATGGATGTGTCCAGGGATTTTAAAAAAGCATTTCTGATCCCTGGGGTCTTCAATAATTCATTTAGAGGTATGCTGACCTTCATTTTCTTTATTTCCTCTGACAAGTAATTCATTAGTCTTGTTGTCTCTACTGCTTCTGTCTTACTTGTTTGATCCTTTTGCACTGTTGTTCCGTTATTTGTGTGCTGACTAGCTTTAAGTATGGCAGGATTGTTGCTAGCATTCTGATCTGGGGGTGTATTGATGTTATTCGGAGGAGTGGAAGTGGTGAAGGGTCCTCCCGGCCTAGGGTTGTTCCTCAAATTGTAGGTGTGGCTTTTATTTGTCTGTTGAAAGGCCTGCACCTCCTCTGTTTCATTTAATATCTCATTTTCAGATTCAAAAGGAAACTGAAAAGCATTTAACACAAAGGCTGATTCGGGATAAAGACTTTCACAATAGTATGGTTCATCCTCTAGCAATTCATCCTCCCTCTCTTCTGCAGTTGCAAAGGTAAACGTTTCTAAGACTAATGCTATGTCATATTCTGAGGGTACTACCTCATTACCCTTAGGAATGAGAAATTCTGAGGTAGGAGGCTGTACATCTACGTTGAAGATACTAGCTGCCAAGTGGAACTGTGGACAGTCATGCTCAGCATGGGCATTAGTATTGTGAAATCTGCACCAATTTTTGGGTGCTGTATTGGCCATTTGTATGTTAGTTATTTGTTTTGCACCATGATTATCCGTATTCTCGAAAGGAGAAGCCAGAGTACCGTTGTTGGGCCCAGTGTTCCATGTCTTGGGTGGCCTAGGTTGATTCTGGTTCTTGTTATTATTGCCCCAGGTCCTATTATCTATCACTGGCCCCCTATTTTGCATTGGTTGCCCCTGACTGGGGCCTTGATGCTGATTGTAGTTTTGGTTCTGATTGTACTGCTGATTCTGGTTGAGACTATAATTCTGATTTTGGGCTTGGTTGTGACCTTGATGTGGATTGTAGTTTTGGTTTCTTCTGCCATAGAGATTCTCATTTCTTAGCTGTGTCACTTCGGTTGTTAATCTCTTCAAATGTGCAATAATCTCTTTGATGTCTTCCCTATCCTCTTGTGCTTTTGCCACAGTTACATCCTTAGGAAGTTGGAAGAAAGGCTGACCATTATTTTGACTGTTATTGGAAGTACTAGCCGTGTAAGGAGTTATAGCCTGGATTGGAGTAGGATTATACACAGGTGTGTAAGAAGGAACCGGATTTATTAGTGGAGCATGCTGCACAGGGACTCCATTCCATGGGTGTGCCTGATTCTGCACCCCAAAATTTCCTCCAAATGGACTGTAAGTTGTATGTCTCATTTCTTGGTTCACTGAGGCTGCCTCTTTATAGGCTTTGGATACTGAATCTATGTTAGATTTTCTCTTAACAAACATGGCAGTTAAAGGATCCAAAGCAGCATAGTACATAGCCAACAAGGGAGCATCATCTATGGTATAAGGGGCTGCTAGCCTAGAATAGGCCTTTTGAAATCTGTCATTGAAATTATCAATTAACTCTCCCTCACCTCGTTTTATAGCAGCCAACTTATGATACAAAGCACAAGGGTCAATGGGTCCTCTAAATCTTGACAGAAATGCTTCTTCCATAAGTGCCCAGGAAGAAATGTAACCATTGGGTAAGTTTACGTACCAGCTAGAGGCCTGCTCATTAAAGGTGTAAGGAAACAACCTACACACAACATCCTCGTGCTCTAACATAGCCCTAAAACATGCTTCCTTAAATATTCTAATATGATCTTCTGGGTCTTGATGCAACTGGTATTTGGGACATATCTTTTCTGGATTTTTTGGCATCTCATGATAATCATTGAAGAATATGGGAGAATGGACATCGAAATAAGCCATTGCAGGTGTTTGAGCTTGACTTGAACTTGCAGAAATACCTGGATTGATTGGTGGATTAGGATTTAGAGGAGGATTGAGACCTCCAGAAGTGCCTGAACCAAGATTTAAAGATCTGAACAGTGATCTGTCAGGACTTACAATACTACGGATGTTAAAAGGTGACCCAGGAGGTGTTCCAGATGAACTTCCTGCTTGCGATATCTTTGGATTCCAAATTAAAGGGCTTTTACTTCGCCTTGTATCAGGTAGTTGCACAAATATATCTCCTGAACTGGACCTAGACCTAGTCACTCTATTACTGTCGTTAGCCAGTTTTGAAATGAAACCTAACTCAGGCAGGCCCTCCTTCTAGCGCCAGAAAACTGTTGATGACTGTTTTGATGCAATCATAACAATAAGTTAAAATTCACATGACATGAACTGTAACTATACTTGAAAGACAAGAAGGAATCATTTGGTGATTCAACTAATCCCAAGTCTACAATAGTTCGGTTGGTCAAGTTTAGTTGGTCAATGTGAAGTTGTAATGTTCAAGGGGCCTTACGTAGTTTAGGTTTGTTTTGTGGTTTACTGGCCTAAGAATATGCAAAAAGGTCATGAGATATGTCAATGCTTTTCATTCCTTTGCATAAGAGTGATACTGGGCTGCAAGTTTCAGAGGGTTTACTTGGATTTTTTGCAGCTGTCTTCTTGATCTGTTTATGAAAACTGTCTACTTAGACTCTGTTATGCATGCTTCTTCAGATTTGAGACAATTTCCTTTAGATTTCTGCATTTTCAGCTAGATATTTCAGATGGGTTGGGAAAAGTTAGGGAGATCTAATCTACACTTCATCTAATCTACAGAAGGATCTAATTGTTTCTGTTATCCACTATGTAAATACCACAGTAATCTGATCAAATCCACAGTAAAAACCTTAAATGTAAGTCCTGAGCATTTTCACAAACATACATTTAAAATTGCAAGCTCTCAAAGAAGATATTTCAAAACACAAAGAAGAGCAGGAGAACACTCAGAAGATAGATGCAGAACTCCAGATTCTATTGTATTAGAAATGAATAGCCATACATGATTTACAATGTAAGAATGACTCTTAGTTTTATTGATCATACTACAGAGAACTTACAAGCTTTACAGATACAGTAAGGCAGCCAGACATTCCACGCGCACCTTACTGCAGACAAACAGGCGACCTCCTTCTTCTACTTCTAAACTATGCTAAGCTAACATGTTGTATGTTCCTAAAATCTCTGTTGTAGGCCCTAAAAATCCCTGTTGTAGCCCCTGTTGTAAAGTATTACAGTGCAGAGAGGCACAATATATAACATCATGATTGTCCTCACTACAGCAAAAAAACCTAACTGAAGCCCTGGTTCAAACCTCTAGTTACAGCAATAAATGCAGGTGAACCAGTTCTCAAAAATATCTCTGAGCTGTGGTCAAATCTGGGCGAAATATTGCCCCTTCTGAGAAGTTCCAGCAGCAGGGCAATAACTTCTGTTTGTCTTTTGCAGAAATACCACCAGCTGCGACCTTCCTCTTCACTTGAATGGCTTTGACTTTTGCATTTCATCTCTATCTTCTTGCTCCTGAGATCAGATCTTCTGCCTCCATGAGGTCACTTCATTGACTTTCCAGTTGTTTCCTCAACTGCAAGCCTGTAAGACAAGACCAGCAATAAGTTTCACATTTATCACAAAAAACAACATGAAAATAGAATAAGCGTTTAAATCCAGATGACTGCACAAGATGGAGGAAATCAGATCCAAAATCCGCTCAAAACGTGTCAAAAATGCGCCCAAGCTGCTCAAAATTGATGGGTCAACCATCGCTGACTGAAAAAATGTCAGAGGCGCCAAAAAAAACACTTTAAAATGTCCACCGCTTCATTTCCCGCCCATCGGCATGATCATCCCTGTCGGTGCGTCAAAAAACAAATTGGTCGATATACCTCATCATCATGATATTCGCTTCTGCATAATGGAGAAAAAGAACAACATCATCATCATCATGATGAAGGATAATAGGAGGATATGAAGATAATCATGCTGCCCGGGAAAGGAAGATGATGGTGACGTCATCATGATATTCAGGATTCATGAAAATGCTAAGGATGACGTCATCGTCATATCCGGTTAAGATCAGGGGGATAATTGTTTTTATCGGGTCACCTAAGGAGCATGATCAGGATGATGAAGTGAAATATGATCCTTTTGCGGCCAAGGTAACCCACTCGAGAAAATCAGCATGATGAAGATCATCATCATATTTGCGGCTTGTGTCGAACTTGGAATAGGACATCATCATGATAATCAGGAACTGGATCGTGTTTGAAAAAAAGTATCCCGCTTGAAGGAAAAAATGATGATGATGAAGGATAATCATCAGGATATTTACTTTTGTCGAACATAGAATAAGACATCATCATCATATTTCGCGAACGGATCGTGCTTTGGAAAATATCCTGTTGAAAGAAAAGATGATGATGCTGTTCATCAGGATATTAGCTTTTGTCGAACATAGAAAAAGACATCATCATCATATTTCGCGAACGGATCGGGTCTTGGAAAATATCCTGTTGTAAGAAAAGATGATGATCATCAGGAGGATATTTGTTTTTTCGTTATTCAGATCGGGATGACGTCATCATGATATTTGGAGCCTTCGTTAAACTTAAAACATGACGTCATCATGATATTTCGGCTAACCGGATCATGTTTGAGAAATATCCTACTGAAGGGAAAATATGATGATCATGAGCATGATCAGGATAAAAATATGATGATGATGATCATCAGGATGTTCTCAAAAAGGTTGCATTTTTGGCAGGAGGACTTGGCGAAATATCGGGCGCACAAACAAGATCATGATGATGATGTTGTTAACAGGACAGGATAAAAATGATGATGATGACCCTCCTCATCGATTTATCATGATGACGTCATCATGATAAATTGTCTTCGAAGCACAAGGGTGAGTTAAGGTCATCATGATAAATGTGCTAGGGTGATATTGCAAAATATGATGATGCTGTTTAAGAAATGCAATATCGACCACCTCTTCTGAATAGACAGGGTGATCATCATGATGTTTCGGCAAACGGATATCAGGAGGATATGAAGATGATGATCCTCCTTCAAAATTATCATGATGTTGTCTTCATTACTTAGCGAATTCAGCGTATATGACCCGTGAAAGATCAGGATAATAGGGAGTCGTCATCATCATAATTCGAAGTTCAGCAAATATGACCTTCGTGTGAAAGATCAGGATGATGATCATGATGCCGCGAAAGGAGACCAAGAGGATACGAAGTCGCCGTCATCATCATATTTCGAAGTTCAGTAAATATCATGATGATGACCCTCTGAAGGATTATAACACGCGTACACAAACATGCCGAAGGTGATTTTGTTAAGTCAGGGTGATCTTATACCATCAGCATGATATTTTAAGATCAGGCGATGCAAGGATATCATGATGATGCTCGCGATACAAAGACCGCTTCGACGGGGAACCTACCTTGACTTAAAGCCGATGTCATCATGATATTTGAAGCCTCAGGATATTATCGGGGGGTGGGGGGTTCAAATATGATGCTGATGATGCTCTTCAGCAAAACCGAGTTTATAACATGACCTTCCTAAAAGATATCATGATGCTGCATAATGCGAAGATCATGGTGATCCTGTCAACATGACTTAGAATAAAAATAAAAATGATGATCCTCCTGCGAATATGAGGTTTGACCAAGACTTTGACCGTGCATAACTTCCACATATGGATGAATTTTTAAATGAAGTAAAAGGCAAACCTTCATGAAATTTCAAGCTCTTTCAAAATATGAGGTCACAGAAACAAAATATGAACTTTGACAAACAGACCTCATGATGATGACCTACCTTATGCAATATATCATGATGATGATGCACCTGACCTTCATTTTTACCAGACCGCCAGGAAGCAGAAAAAACACAAGCAGAAGCAAAAAAGCAAGACATCAGCAGGGGTCCTCGTTTTGCTAAGGAGCAAAATGGGGCGTGTTGTGAACATCACAACACACCTCTTTAATGACTTCTAGGAGGAAGTACAGTCTTAGGGGGGAGGATGTGAGGCCTACACTTTTTCATTTCTATACATATGTCTATTTAGCTTACTGTTGCTGATACTTTTATATTTGTGGGACTGTTGATCCCAAATTTTCAAACTATTAAACCTTATTATGTTAAAGGAAAACTAATTGGGTGATGTTAATTAGATGTTTACTTTAAGAGAAAACAAATTAGGTGATGTTAGATAGATGTTTATTTTATAGGAAAACTAATTGGGTGATGTCTGATTAATGGTTACATTACAGGAAAACTAATTGGGTGATGTTTGAAAGGAAAATGTTATGTGATTTCATTATGTTTATGAGAACTGTGTTAGGTGCTAGGAATTCATGTTTTAAGTTGCTTCGGCTATGATATTTACATGTGAAATTGACTTTGTAATTGAGTGCGTAGGTTTTGGCTAACAAACCACAGATACTGGAGATCATTCTGCACCTTATGTTGTGATCCCTTGTGAAGCCGATCTGGTTCCACTACGAACCAGGATCAACTCTATGTTTGATGTAGTGTTGTAATGTTGTCTTCATGATGTTGAATGGGTTAGGTCTATCCTCTTGTAACATTGAATTATGATTTGTGTTGTAAGAATTTTATTTGAATTTCTTTTCTTTTTATTTAAAATTTTTAGGCCCTTTTCTTGTGTCTTAACTTGACCCTGGGTGTCCTAACTAGGTTAAAGTTGACCCTAGGTTATATCCCATGGGTCTAGGGTTACTTTTGACTTGGGTAACCCTTGGGTAACCTTCGTATGGTCACCTTAACTTCACACTAAAGTTAAGTGACGAATTTGGAGGTATGGGAGGGATAGGATGAGTGGTACCAACACTCAAGCCCATCCCTCTTCAATCCCCAAGGTAAGAGATGACTCCAAACCCACCAATTATGGAGGATTTGACTTGTATTCACCCTCACCATTGGTGAGAGTCCCCATGGAGTTGTGTGGTCATCCATAAGAAGGAAGGAAGGAGAGACATGGGTCACCTATTGTTTTTCCTCCTTTAACTCCTTTTATTTCTCTCATGTGTAAGAGAAATGACAAGGGGAATGGGGTAAGGAAGACTTTAGGGATGGGTGAGTGACATAAGCCAACACTCATCCCTTGGGACATAATAGTAGTTTGGGGAAGAGTGAGGAGGTGACAAGTGTCACCTCCCCATTCCTCTAAACTCATGAAATTTGGGTTATTTTAATCCCACTGGGGATAGGGAGAGGGGGTTGTTGAATTTGGAGGATTATTGTTTATTGAAAAAAAAATTGCTTTTTGGAGAGGAAAGTGAGAGGGAGTTTGGTGGCTTAGGTTGGAGGAGATCTTAGTGGAGCTCTACATCAACTTCATCCATTAAAGGGCTTTGTAAGGTTGGTTTTTATGACCTTTCTTTTCTATTACTGATTGTTGCATGAAAGGTGTGTGAAAGTTATTTATTTGCTTGTGATGTAAATTTTGTTATTGTTGGGAAATGTTGTTGGGATGTTGACAGAGCTTCTTCCACTTGGGAGAAATGCTCATCAAGTGTGGGGTAGGGGAGGAGTGATCCTCCTCGGGTGCATGCCTTGTTCTTTTGGGATGTTGAAAGCCTTGAGGGCATGTGTGTGACTTTGAGAAATTTTATTATTTGGCTTGAGAGTCAAAATATGAACTCCTTGGAGAATTTTGTTATTAAGTTTGGCTTGAGGCCATGAGAAATTCTGTTGATTATATTATTTAAAAGGGTGACATTCTAGAGTTGAGTGTGTCCACTCTCCTACCCCTTGTTAAACTCACTGTGGTTGAGTTTTTGTGTTGTGTAAATTATCCATGGGTGTATGTGTGTTTTGAGTGTGTTGTTTGTACCTTGTTGTGAAGTGAATTGTTGGAATACCCTAGGTGTGTGGATGATCTCCCTAGCTCAGGGGTGACCCTCTTGCGGGTCTATAGTAGGGAGGAGAGTAGCTTGTGTGGTGTTTCTTTCCTTGTGTCATTTGCAGGTTTTCATGGAGCTCAATGTGAGGAGGGAGGAAGTTTCCTTGTGTTTGGAAAATATTTTATTTTCCTTTACTCTATAGAAGAGTTGGACTTGCCATTGTTTACATCCTGGTTGATTCCCAAGAGGAGAGTTTTTCCTTTGTTTTTATCTGTTGTGATTTTTGTGTTTGAGTTATGAAGGAATCCTCCACTTTGTAATAAGTTTCTTTTTTTCTTTATATATAATATTATTTCATTGGGTTGTAGTTTATGAAGTGATTAAGAGAAGAAATTTGTTTTTAAAAGGATCTTAGGATTGTCTATTTCCTTCTTCTCCTATTTGCAAAGCTGTGAAATTGGTTGTAGCTGTAAACAAGTTTTGTAATACTTACCTCCATAGATGAATTGTGTAACTATTAATTGTAATAAATTATGTGGAGTTGAAGTGTTGTCATCTGACATTATGTAAATAAATGAATTTTTGTTGTAATCATGCATTGATTTGTTGTGAAGAAATGCAAATAAAATAAATTCCTTTTCCTTCCAATCAAAAGCTT
This sequence comes from Cunninghamia lanceolata, assembly GCA_027924645.1. Lineage (NCBI taxonomy): Eukaryota > Viridiplantae > Streptophyta > Pinopsida > Cupressales > Cupressaceae > Cunninghamia > Cunninghamia lanceolata. Next base: position 5,454,476 of record BSBN01000726.1, read on the forward strand.
ACTATAGTTAAACTGAATCATTTGAGTTGGAAATAGAAAATTAATAAAGAGAAAATTGGATATAATTGGTTCTTGAATAATACTCTATATTTGTAAATTCTAATTTTGGGTTGCATTAAAAATAAAATTTGTATGATGTTTCATTATAGGTTAAATTATAAATTCTGTCCTAAAAACTAATTGACATAAATTATTTTATAAATAAATAAAATTTCATCAGAGAAATAAAATACAACTGTGTAAATGAAACACATTAAATGAACTGTGTCAAAGTAAACAACTGGTATTCGCTGTTTGGTTTTAATATATATATATATATATATATATATATAATTTAATATTGGTGGGGGTTTGAACCCCCCACCGCAGGCAATACTAAATGGGTGGGGGAGGGGCAGAGCCCCCACCCACACCCCACATAGTGGGATGTGGGTGGAGGCTCTGCCCCTCCCCACACCCCCATATGTGCACAGTCCCGTCACAGCCACTGCGAGCCTCCCGTAGCACCACACCCCCTCCACCACAACTCCTGCTGCTCCCATATACCCCACGCCCTGCGACCACTCCCCGCGTGGCCTCCACAGTCTCCACACCCCTACCAACACATATACCCCAAACCACCCCCCCCTCGCGGGGATATTTAGACTGCTGCCACCTCCGCTGAAAACCGCAGCCTCCCTCTGCCTGTCCTCCATGCTCTACCTTGCTGCTCCTTGCGGCCACCACCTCCTCCTCAGCCACGACCCATGGCCACATCCACCTCCATTCACAGTCCGCCCTCTACTCCATGGCCACTGCCGCCACTCTTCATATCTCTGCCCTAAAAACAATACAAAATTAAAAAAAAGTTAGGGTTTTCATAAGACCCAATAAAATATGAATTGATCACATAGCTTGGGTTTTTTATAAAGACGAAAGCCTATTCTATTTAAAAGTAAGATAAAACAAATATATATATATATATAATTTGCTATAGATTTATAAGAGAATCCATAATTTCCTTAATTAAAAGGAGAAAGAAATTTATATTAGGAGGATTAATTAAGATAGAGGAAGAATATATTTATAAATTAAAAGGGAGTATTATATATATATATATATATAATTTTTAAGAAGAGTATCTTGGAAGTTAATCAATTATTTCAAATTAAATATCAGGGAAATGAAGAGGAAAATATGTTCTTTCCAACTATAAAGGACACTGGAAATAAATGCAAATAAGCCATCACATGCATTCCACGTGTGGCCATTTTAAACTCAACTGTAGATTAGAAAACTTCCAATTGAGAAAATAAGAGAGAAAAACTAACATTGGAAAATAAAGAGGAGAAAATGCACGGCAATTTCGAACCGGGCTAAGAGAACTAAGTAAGTTTATCCTATCGTTAATCCTGATTAGGAACAAGTTGATTATTAGAATTAATTCAAACGTTAAGATGAAACCTAGAGTGGAAACTTAGGAGACTAAGTCAAGCAAAGTTAGTAAACCAGTTTAAGTGATCTGGTCTATCAAGAAATAGGAATAATGTAAAGAATGCAGTGATAACTCTGATTGATGAAGAACATGAAGAAAAAAAATAGGATAAACATAAATAAAACTTAGGGACAGAAAGGGAGTGATAGAAATACAATCAAAATTAAGATCTAGAGAAATGGAAGAGAGGGCAAATGAACGGCCTTGTTGAAAATGCTAAGTTTGAAGGAGGAGAAATTAATATTAAAATTTAGGAAATGGGAAAAAAGAAAAATGATCGTGCTTTGTTGAAAAATAACCCAATGATGAGATCAAGTACAAATTCATTATGATTAGGGAGTCATGGGAAGTTTGTTAAACATATCAAGGAACCTCATATTAAGAGTAGAGTTTGTGTACTAAACCCCACTCACACCCGTGAGGTGTTATGCTGCCAGAATCTTCCAGAATTTAGGGTTTAGGAGCCTCGAAAGTTCTAACCTTGTAGCGATGTTAACCACGTCGTGAAGACCCCCTTGTTGGCCTTCTTGCATCCGGATGTGCACACATGTACTTAGTACCCCACCGATAACTGTATTGTTCACTTTAAGCATATGCCACCGAGCACACGTAAACGTGTGAGGGGGTTTCTAGGGAAGTGTGGGAAATTTTTGATATTTCGTGTCATGACCACATGACAGATGTGGACATGACATGGGTGATGCATGTTGTGACTACATGGGAAATGTGGGCATGAAAGTTACAAGGCAATTTCCAATTGCTAGTTGACCCAAAACTATCTTGGGAGATTGTGAACATGTCTATAAACCTTCTCATGCCCGTGGAAGAGGATGAGGAAGGATTTTGTGAGCAATTCAATACAACAAACTCAGTCTTTTATGTAATTTCTATGTTTTCTATTGTTTTCAAACCATACTTTACCTGGTACAGAATTGTCATAGCCTCTCTACACATTGGATTGAAAGAGTGTTGAATTACCTTTTATTTGAGTGTGGTTTTGGGTCTTGACAGTGAAGCAAGGTGAAGGAAGAAATGTTTTTTCTACAAACTTCCCAAAACCCTGATTTAGGGTTTTTGAGTGCAAGCGATGGGTTTTGTCTTCATTCCACTGATCTCCTCTCCCTAGTATTAGTGGAATGAATTGTTTTCTATGCATTCTTGAGGATTTTGAAGGCTTCCAATGCAGGGGACTAGTTTTGCCTGAGTTTGCCATGTGAACAACAATGATTATATGCCAAATAGTCAACTGTGGGAGAGAAAACCAAGTGAAATATCTTATTTTTCCATGAATACAAGTTATCCAAGTGTTTGGAATGGTTCTGTGACAGGAATCAAGGAAGGTTGCTTTGTAAAACTAACCTATTTTACCCTGTTTTGACTGTGCTAGTCCTCACTGGATGCATTTGTCCCAAAGAAAGTACTTGTTATGTCTTGTCATGTTGTTGGTCTATCACAAGAATACCTGGTAGAGGTTAGAGCTAACCAATTTAGGGTCATTGTAGAAGGTTATTGTGACCGTCCCTCAGATAGTGCTACTAGAACTGTGACTGGTCCATGAAACATGCAACAAACCACACCATTTAGGCCCTACATAGTGAGTTGGATGAATCATGTGAGTTGGTTTGAGACCCTTAAGGTGTCTTTCCTGAGATCATCTTGTGTTTCATGCCATGTTTCAAATAGAGTCCATTGAATTAGGCCTTGAGTCATGGAAGATTTGGTCTTTGTCAAAACAGTGAATTTCCCCATCTTTGTTGAGTTATTTTATTGAATTCTTGTAGTGTCTTGCTCACCTAGGTCCTTTGCATCGCAGTGTCTCTAAAGTGATGGTAGATGGAGAATGAAGTAATATCTTTATTGCTTGATTTATTCAATGAACTACAGGAAACGTACATATAGGGAGAAATGTAGTTAAGACTAGTAGTATATGTAGTTAAGAAGTTGTAACTACATAACTGGTAGTATAACCACTAAGCAGAGATTAAACAAAATGTAATATAATGATAAAATTCCCCCCTTATTATGTTGTTCCTGCAATAGTACCAAGGTACCCCCCCTTGATGCTAAAATACTCAACAAAGCTGATTACATAATATGAATACATATTTTATAAAACATCTTCTCCCAGAGAACAAATCCTGAACCGAGCAGGGCTCCATCATGCTATCTCGTCTACCATAAAAAATGCATAGCTTTGTGTTATTTTCTTGAGCTCTTTAGTCCTGAACTCTCAAATCACGGAGTCTTGAATTATTCAACAATGAAACCTAAGAGATATGGTAGATCTTTGCCATTATCTAGTGACCGTGAAAGGGTATAATTCTCAATCATATACTCTTTGAAACTCACTAGAAAACAATCCATATTGAGCTCCACACCAAATCCCATACCTATCTCCAAAACAAAATCTTCACAAAACATACATTCTTCAAATCCGTTAGCATCAACAAAGAAAAGCAAAATAACCAAAACAAAAAATGCTTCTCATGCAAAGCATCATCTCAAAGTGAGAAGCTAACTTGAGATGATACAAAATCCTCTATCCTCTAATGTTGCCTTTCCCCAATTTGACCCTACTACACTTTATCCATTTGCTTTAGACTCTTCAATAGCACAAGCATGCAAGTCTCTCAAATTTCTATCAATAATAGCATGGATGGCATTGGAACCACAGACATAATATGTGGCCACAATGTCAATTTTGATCAATGATGGACTTAGATACCTCCAATCCTTAGTTTCCTTATCACTCCAATGTAAAATTTCTTTACAAATCCCATGCACTAACTGACCTACTGATACGATTGTATTCAGGAATACAAATTTGAATTGGCAGCCACTTTTACACTCAACTTCTTGTGTTGTCTGGAATCAATAGCACCATGACTCAATAATGTTTTGCTTTCTTTGTATTCCAATCAAATCATGACTTAATTTTCATCCTCTTGCTAAGTATATGAATGAGATCGATGATAAAATGATGAAAATCGGTCTGTATCTGCTATAACAGAAAGTCACGCCATGCTTTGTATTTCCACAGTCACATAGAATGTTCTTTCTTCAACTGAAACAGCTTCAGATTTTATTAAGAGTGGTTAGATCTTTCAAACATGCTAATATTAATTCTAGAATTTTATTTTTAACTCCGCTTGCTTCATTAACAATACACATCCACACACATCCACATAAAATAAAATATTTCACCACCGCATACCTAATATGACCAACTTAGAAATAAATAGATTACATTTAGAGGAAATATAGGGCACCTTTTTTATCCAACATCTTCTAGACAATGCCTTCTCCATAGGAAAATGGATTATATTTCTTGTTCATCTACAGTGTGCAACAGAGACTTTTGTTTAAATAACTTGAGCTCTCCTTTAACCTACAGATTTGAATGGACCAACAAAGAATTTCATATGTCTTTTATCAGCTTCAACACCTTTGTAATCTTCTACACTGTCACAGTTTACAATGGGAATAGACGAGAGTTTTTATTTTTAATTTTTTTTAACAACATCAAACTAATTTTCAAATTTAATTAACCACAACTAGCAGGCCACACTAAAATAAACACAGTCTAGAAGGAATTGAAAATATCTAATCTAAAATTAGAAATGCCTCATGAAAATTGAAACGCCTTCATGGAATATGGAATTTGGAATATCTATAAACTTTCTATGCCTACATGGAACTGCCTTTATGAAATTAGAAATGCCTTCATACGCCTTTATGAAGTTTTGGACAACTTCAAACATCTTATATCATGACTGGGGTGTGGAAATTTCTACTTCTCTTTACCTCCAAAATGCCTCACAAATTGCATGAAATGGCTCTCGAACAAATCACAAATCCTCACGCCTTCATCACACTTGCACACTTGGTTTCCATCACATGGTGTCTATGCTACAACATTCCCTCTATTAGCAGATACATCTCCACAAAAATGTTTGTAGGCTTTCTCTTAAGCTTTGCTCATGGACCCATCATTCCATAGGCACATAAATATCAATCGCTCTGATACCAAATGAAGTAATATCTTTATTTCTTGATTTACTTGATGAAATATACGAAACATATATACAGGGAGAAATGCAATTAAGACCGGTAGTATATGCAGTTAAGAAGTTGTAACTACATAACTAGTAGTATAACTGTTAAGTAGAGATTAAACAAAATGTAATATAATGCTAACAAAGAAGTTGTAGGATAAGAACTAGAAATATCCTCCTTGAAATGAGCAGTCCTCTCAATGAATAACTCATGCTCGTGGTGGGGTGGAGAAGCCTATAGCCTTTGACACCATTTGGGTAACCAACAAATATGCAAGGCTTGCTCTGTGGATCCATAGCCTTGAATTTCTCTGCATGAATTTTATGATGGAATCTAATGGATTTTAATGATTTTGTGAATAAATTTTGAATTGTATCAAAATTACATGGATTTAAACCTATGATCTCACTTTTAATTGGTGATCCCTTAATTCATCTTGTTTACTAAAGAGCCCTTCAACGATTATCTAGAATTCATTTGGAGTTTATGAAGATTCAACATGAACAAGAAGATCAAGAGATATAAACATGCATAGAGTACCATATGCTTCATCACATTTGTTAAACCATTTTGTTTTTTCTACAATTAGAGATGGTTAAGTTTGAAGCCCCATAGTTACTCAATGCAACCCTTAAATCTTAAGATAGATAGTCATCTTGGACTTCAATTCATAGTAGTTATATAGTGTGAGCATTAATAATGTTGCTTGATCCATTTTAATGTAGAAAAATAGAATTTTGTTATGATTGTTGTGTAGATATGAGAATACAAAACTCAAAGGGAGCACACATGACACCCCCTTTTTACTCAATCAAAAGACCCCTTAAGAAAATATGATTTGAAGTACTCAAAAAAGATGCACTTTCAAAAAAAGAATCACCCCAATCCAAGGTTGTATGTGAAAGTTATGAGTCTTTGAAGTTCCCAAAATGAGAACTATGCAATGTCACTTGTGAGAATATACATTTTTTTGAAAATTTGGTCACCAAAAATAAAAATCATCTACATCAGAATGTAGAGCATAAAAAATTAGCCTAAATAAAAAAAAAATACTCAGAAAATGGACCCAATATGATCCAGAATGGAGCCTCTGAAGTTTGTCTTCAAATTTGAGCTTGCCAATGGAGAGGGGTCTTAGTTTGCAAAATGTCTTCTTTACCAAGTTTGGTAGAACTATTGCCAAAACTAGTGGTGCACCCAAAATAGATGTGTTCTTAGATAGTTTGGATCTTTGTTGAATTCATAAAATCTCTAGACAAATATAGCTATTACTAGAAATAACAAAACCTACCAATTTTAGGTACTACAGTTAAAAATTGGCACAAAGGCCGAGGTAGGGGGCATTTTTCAAGGATTAGAAAAGCCAAATCAAATAGTATTTTATACTTCTAAGAAGGCCAAAATAGAGGAGGGTCATGGGTCAAAGGGCGCTCTTGAGGCCACTTGAAAAAGAATGCAAACTTTTGAGTGGGTTGCACCCTATATGGAGGGGCTCTATCCCAAAGGGGGGGCATGAGGCCCTTAATAGGGCTGAAGCCCCTCTATAACAACACTTCAAGAGCTTTTAATAGTGCTTCAAAGTGTTGTACTTTATTTTTTACTTTTTAAAAAAAAAAATTACAATAATTGCCTTGAAAGGCCTGCTGGGGGCATGAAATGGCCCTCTGGCAATTATTTTTTGCCTCAAATACTCTTGGCATCGAAGCTAAGAAAATTTAATATTAAAATTTGTCTATTCGGCCTTTCGGACTCAATGCAAGGGTCCTTTTTGGCCAGAAATGCTCTGTATGAATGTTGATTGCCAAATCTGAGCTTCAAACTTCTACTTGCAACTATGTTAAATGATCTCCAAATCAGATGAAACAAAAACCAATATTAACTTTCTCATGCTTCATGTGTTAGATTAGTTAAAAACATTGTCAATATAACTAGAATAGTTACAATCACCTAGTTCTAGAACCAAACACATATGCAAAATAGAGATGTTATCGGATCTTCATAAATCCTTTCTGATTCTCAAGATTGTTAAAAAATACAAGTGAAGAGAATATGGGATTTTACAATCTCTCACAAAAAATAATCTCAAACTCTTAATTAGGAATCCTAGAACTTAAAACTCTCAAAACAAAAGCTTTGATACCGTGTTAAAATCTAAAATAGATGAATAACCTAAGAACTTTTCAAGAGAGATTCTAAGCTACAAAAGCTATAAATACAAAAACAAAAGAAAACTAGTGATTCAGAGGGATATGCAAATGTTAAGATGACATAATTGTATTACAATTTCAAAGAAGAAGCTACAAAGGATTGGTAAAATTTCCTATCAAGATACAAAATACAAGCTAGGAAGTGAATTTATATAGACCACGGAGAGGGGTGGAGGTGGGAAAACTTACCAATAGGGAGGGACCACCAAATGGTATAAACATAGTAAATGTAACTCCTTCATAGGATTGTGACACCTCAAATGACCCACTCACCTAATCTAACTCACTTTATTTATCTAAGAAAGCTTAATAAAAGTGTAGGAAAAACCTAGGGAAAAAGAAAATAAATAACCCACTAAGAAAATAAAAACCTACACTAACAATATGTTACTATGTCACATGTTTATGATGTTTGTATGCTTCCTTATGTTTCATTCTTATGATTTCTATCTCTTATGCCATCATTATAATGATACAATTCTATACATATATATAATATTGCTCTTACATGTTTGTCATGTTAAATGCTCATATGCATCTCATGTTACCTAAATGCTAATGTTTATAAAATTTATATGTTTCCATTTGGTTATCATGCTCATATATTGTAATAGAATGTTATGCTTATATACTTATCTTCTTCTCACATGCCTACATAATTATGATCCTTGATCGTTCTTATGTCTTGTGTTTGATTTGTGATTACATGATCATTATCTAGCATTTTGGCTATCATTGTCATGGTATTTTCCTTCATTAGGTACAATATTGGGGGGCACATTAATTTTCACTTGTTATATATATTTTCATGATTATATCTTACCTATTTTTCTACATACTTATCCTATGATGTCAATAGATTTTATCATTTTTACACACTTTGTCATTATTATATGATTTTCTCCTTACCTCCAATTCCTTAAAACTTTTGTATGTAACCAATTAGCGGGGGACATATATCTTAGTAATGTTCCCTTTGTGAGTTTTTTTTTACAATTATAGGTTCATGTTCATTCCCATGTTGAAGGGATATTTGTTAACATATTTTTGTTATCATAATGTTTCACTTAGAATCCTACAATTTTTCTGCTTAGTCAAAGCTTTACCACTTTTTGTGTACAAAATCTTACATTTTTTCTTTTTCATTTTACTAAAATTTCAAAGATAATTATTTTAAAACTAGTTGTAGTTAGTTCATACTATAAATTTGTGACATATACTATGCATTTCATATTTTTTCTATTTTGCAAGTTTGTAATGTACTAAGTACAAGGACAGTACACACCATTGACACCAATATATGTACACTTTGAGTAGGTATATATATCATTTGGGTGTTTGGAAATTATTTAAATTTCATGTTGACTATTTGATTTTAGTTTGATATTCATTCTTATAGTAGTTTGCATGCAAGTCAAAGTGGGGCCAAAATGTAACCCGTGAAGTTGTAAGACCTTAGAAGGTTACCTAAGGGATATGGGAGATACAAACAAAGAAAAGAACATCAATCCACATGTTTCCAAGAGGAATACTAATGAGATGTTATATTTACATGCTTACATGTATGTGTTTAAGAGTATATCTTATCATTGGATTACCATGTAGTATCATGCACTTTTTAGTGCTTACAGCAACAACTCACCATTAAAAACTAGATGCTCTCCTAGAGAAGGTGATATATTGAGATCAAAACAATTCTCACCAATCTATTCGAGGATGGTGTATGGACCATATCTAAGGGGATGAAGTTTCTTGTGTCGCCCTTGAAGCAACTCTTTCTGGAGATTAAGTTAAACCTTGTCTCCAACCTAAAATTGATGAGGTGTAAGATACTGGTCATATCATTCCTTGTACTTTTGGTTGGTGTGGTATAGTATCTCATGAAATTATTTCTTGATATGGAAAACCTTCTCAACAAACTTAGATGCTTTATTTAGCTCATTATTGCAATGTGATGATGGCTCATTTTACATGATCAATAGTATTACATCAATGGGAGTCAAATGCTAGAATACTTTAATTGGAATTCCATATGGAGTCATGCCATGCACATTTAAAACAATGTTGTACATATGGTTGACTCTCATCCCATGTGCAAGTATGGTTTGAAGGATACATCCATAAAATGTGAGTGATCATGTGATTTTCTACCTTAGTTTTCCATTTTTTGGTTGTTGGAATGCATTAGACTTTGTCGATTTGGTGTCCATCATCTCCTATTGAAATATACTAGAAATCTATTTAATTTTGGTACCTGAATCTAGTAGGATCATAACCCCTATCATGTTTGGAAAAAAATGGACTAGATGGATACATTGGAAACATCTCCAAGAGGACTATTTTGAGTTTCTAAGAATGAAATTATTGGCAACCTTCCTAAGAAACTAGAGAAAATCCCCAAGGCCAATTCCACTCTAAAAGGCTCTGAAAATGCAAATTAAGGAAACATAGAAAATATCAAAAACAGAATTTTTTATAGATTCAATCATGTAGATGGAATTGAATTACTTCTAGATCTCTATCAGATCATTCATTCCCCCTCAAGAGGCATTGGGACCCATTACACCTATTTTTTGTAGAAAATGAGGAAATTATTTGTTAATGTATCTCTAAACAAAACCACCTATGTGGTCTTGTGAGCTTATGCCCCTAATTCAAAAATATTTGAATCCTATATTTATAAGTGAACCCTTCCAAATATTCTAATCATTACCTATGGGCTTGTGTGTCAAATACTTTAATTTGAGTACCAATGATCTTTCTTTGAGGATAAGCTCTAAGAGCTCATGTCAAATCTTATTATCAATTGATTAGAAAGCTTTATTGCATATGACATCAACACCTTTATCATTACATCAAATATTGCACTCTCATTTAGGCAAATTGCATCTACATGAGGTGAGTCTTTGATGTTTATACATTATCCAATGGGATTAACTAATCATTAAGGAAGTTCCACACTTCCATCTACACACAACAAACCACCAAGGTGCTTTTAAGCACTCCATTTATCCTAGATATAGGTACAATCAAGCACAAACAAGAATTAAAGATAATTTAAGAAAAAGTCAAATCCATGTGAACAAAAATTCTTCAAAGAATAAACTACATGTATGGCCTAGTCACAACTAACCCCAGATTCATAATATATAGTTTTCATAGTTTTATAGATGTAAATACAATTTTAGAATCTTGATTTAGGCTATTGTGTGTAATGTTGGGTCCCAAAATAGTGGGATCTCTTCTCTTGCACCATGACCAAGGTTGAGACAAAGGGAACAAGGTATCTTAAGTAGGGAGGGTGATACATCAACAAGGAGAGGGTGGCTTTGGTCCAATGCATAGGATTAGGGAAAATCATCTTCTTCTTTAGGCTCTATAAAACCTAGGGGATTTTCCATTGAGGTATAAATATATGGAAATAACTACAATATCTATTTGACTACCATACCCTAATGGAAGTTAGAAACAAGCCTACAAGACCTAATAAAAATAGATAATATAAGCAATCATATAAGTGCATCCATAATGTGATCAATTTCAATCACTAAAGGTAAATCTCCTTAACATTTCATACACACTCATCTGTTACATGCACATCATTGCAGCCCTCAAAATATTATCTAACATGAGCTCACTAGAGACACCTAATTACAAAATAATGGACTGCAATCATGGGATGAACTTCTACATGCACAAACATCTCGACATCTATCTGACACCAACTCATTGAAGATATATAAATGAAATAATGTTGGTTTGTAGATGTAGGTAGAACATGAACCTAAACTAGTGATTAAAGATGTTTTTCTAATTTTAGGGCTTGTGATTTACCATGAACTTATAGGGCTGGTACCTATCCAATGGCTGGGAGAGTCATAGTTTTCCAAGAGGAACAATAGAATGAAATCATGAAGGAAAATGAGCCATGCATTCACATACACCAAAGATAAAATATCAAATAATAGAGCATATTTAATAATCCATCCTATTATTGCAGAAATCCATATGAAATACATAAATTACCATCACAAGATCCTTGCAATGAATTGAAATCCTATGACATTTGTCAAATCCATATTATAGTCATACCAAGAAATGTGGTAAGAGGAAACCTACAATTACAATTGCAAGGATTCCCTAAAGATCTACAAATAGTCATGGAAACATTCCATTACAAACACCATTTACAATATTAATCTCCTTTTGATTTACAAAACTTGGTCCTCTACAAATGAACAGGACTAGCAAGAGTTAAAACCCTAGACAATGCTTGGTACTTACAGGCATGGAAATTGGTTTAGTGACCAACGGTTTGAATCAAGAACAAACTTGCATTTATAGCATTTTAGTTTTCTAGCTCCTTGGTCACTTGTGGAAATTTGACGTACTATAGGATGTTGAAACATTGAATGCAAAGCTAATGAAATTCCGTGAAATCTATCTTGAGCCATGTGTAGAGCAAGTGAGAAGGAAATAAAGAGGAAAATGTTGGAAATGAATAGATACAAAAATAATTTGAAGAAACCAAATGTAGGAGAGGAAAGAAGACTAGAAAAACCATCTCACCAAGAGGAGGAGCTCATTGCCTTGGATGACAATGCACCATAGGGAAGTCTATGCTAATTGTTGGCATCCTCAAAGCCACAAAAATAAAAATGATTCAATCTGTACGACTTCAAGAGGTTTGCACAACACAAAGACAAACAAAAAACACACCCAACAGCTTCTGAGTGACACAGACTTGAAAATAGAACAAATATTGAAAGGAAGAAAATGAAACAAGAAGGAAGAGAGGAAGACCAACAAAACCCCTATGTGTTTGAAGTTCTTCACTCCAAGAATATCTGCACAAAACATAGAAAATGGTTGTGCTACTAAGGAGCTTGCCTTAGTCAAGCCCCAGTTTTGGTCTTTTGACCTCCATGAGAAGTGAATGATAGAAATATTTTGAAAAGCAAAGAAATGTGTGTGCTCCTATCCTATGTGTGTCTAGGAAATTAGAGTAGTGACAATGCAAGTAAAATAAAGAGATTGCTTCCCTGGTCTATAGGGAAGACAACCCTTGATCACCCAACAAGATAAAGAAAGATGGTGGTCTACACCATGCAACATAAACAAATGATGGTCTACACCAAGAAAATAACTACACTGTGCATAAAATGATTCAAACAAGAGATACACTACTACATAATGAAATAATATTACCAGTTTGAGTGGAGAAGAGGAGGCTACAATTCCTCAAGAGTTGAAACCTGATGCACAACTTTCAAATATGCACCAAGAGATAGAGCCTTCTCAACAAATACAACACCAACAAGAGTCTCGAAGAGATAGTGAAGATGATACCACAATACATGAGGGCAAGAAAAATCCCAACAGCTATTGTAAGGACAAAGTTTACGTAAGGATTTTGAAAATCTTGTAGAGAGGAGAGCCAAGAAGATTTTGTGTAAGCTTCAGAGTATGAATGAATGAGTAAAAAATCCAAGAATCCCCCCAAAGGAATGAATCATTTGAAATAGGAATCTAAGAGACATTTTGCACCTCAGAAGGGCATTATGAAACAATCTCATCATCACAAAAAGGTATTTGGTAAAGTAAAGCTTAACCAACTGGCACATTGTAAAGCTGTCGGTTGATCAAAATCTTAATGATTGGTTGCTCACCGTTGACTAAATTAATTTACAATGTGATTTAATAGGTCGATCAAAGTGGACTTAATAGGTGGATGTTGAAAGTCGCAGTTGGATAGGGTCAAAAATTTGGTAAACAGTCGGCATGACAATATGCCAGTTGTTTATGGTGGGTGATTTGGTAATGCCCAAGAACAGTCACCTAGCGCCAAACATATGCAAGATGCTAGCACGTTGTGGAGACGTCTATGTGTTGCTCTTGAGTCCAAGTGATTTAAGTCCCTAGTTACATGGAACACCTTAGGACAATGTAGCTAAAAAATTGCATTCAAATTAATTTTGACAAAATTAAGAGAAAGAGGCTAGAATGAAGAAAACAAAATCGTATAATGCAAAAAGGTGGTGCAAGCACTAGAGTGGTTGCCAAATGTAGTGTGAAATTGCAAAGGGTATGCAATTTTTGGCATTATAGTAATAAACAAATGGATAGAGTGAATGTATAGGAGTGTGCAAACATATAAATGTGAACAAGTGATATGTGTATACAAATGTGTGTAATAGATAGGCATATGACATAGGGTAAGGGACCCAATTTTACACAAAAGTATACCATTTATCTAGATATATTTATCTATCAATACTCTCATTAAAATAAAACTAAAACTAAAGGTAACATATCATAAATATAAAAATTTCATCATCACACTAATATATAACTAGATTCAATCATTATTATTGGAACATAAATAAATTTCATCTCGTGCCTTTGAGAAAAGATAAAGTCAATATAAGGACACTGAATAATATGGAAGGGCTTAAACAACTGGTATGTTGTAAACGTAGTCGAAATCAATCGACAGAGCAGATTTTCAACAAATCAATCAACATTTGCAGAGGTCGATAATATGAAGACTGGTGGAATCAACTGATCTGTTGCAAGAGTCAACAATTAGAAAAATCGATTTTTTTTTAAAAACAATCGACTGTTTACTGTGGGCGGAATAACACTACTATGAAAAATAAAATAAAATGTCGACACAATCTCATATTATAATTTCAGCTCCTCTTCCAGTGGAGAAATTCTAGCTGTTTAAAATATAATTTATTGAATGAATCACTTACATGGACATAGGTATTATCTTCATCAGAAAATAAAGAAATGCCTACAATAGCGTAACGCGTAGGTTGTTCACGTTAAGCTCTTCCGTTTATTTAGGCGGTAACGTTGGATTGTTTATCCTTTAACGAATCCAAGTGAGTGTAACCACTCAATAATATTTGGCGCCCCACCTACAAAATTCATTGTTTTATTCTCCCCTACTGTTCCTCCTCTGTACAGCGACATTACCGCTTCCCATCCTCTCTGCGTTGGATGAAAAATATCCCAGAAAAACTTTTCATTTATGTTAGAACACACTTCATATAAAGGCCTGCCAACTTCGTCTACCACTCAACACAGATCAACCCTGCCTTTCACACCATAGTAAGGAACGAACAATTCCACAAAACCTATCACACAATCACAATAACAAAAGTAAAAGAGTATTGCTCAGAAGGTATAGATTTTGAAGACCCATTAGACACAAGAAAGGCACAAATTTTAAAGCACCATATTGTCCAGGATTGGAGAAAATATAATTCGTTGCAGACACCAAATCTGAAATTATGATGGATGCTTCCTTGAAATTCGATCTCAGGCTTTCTACGCCCTCCGTCAATAATCCTGTATGAAGAGCTAAAAAGTCATCGTAGGTTGAATCGCAGGATGTTTTGCCGATCTGAGGCCCGCACCCAAAACGAGCAATATTACTCACAGCAAAATTCTTAAGCCCGAATTCATACAGATCTTTCACAGCGTCGATTATCCCGCTTACTACAGGCCTAACCAGATCGATTAGTCCCTGTAATAAACTCACAAATTATGGAAAAATATATGTGAAAATTTAGCTGGCAAAGAAAGGCCTTAGATCTTCAACTACCTCAATAGAGCCGTTTCTGCTAGCAAGGAATGCAACGTAGTCGTTGCCAGCAACCGCGAGAGTTTCTAAGAATCGAACCCATGACTTCCTCCAACCAGCTTCTTAAATTGTTTCACCTGTTGTGCTACTACTGTGAAACCGTATTCAAGAAATATTCCACTGCCGCCCACTGCAAAATTCACTCCATGTTTAATCTTCTTTGCAGTTGCTTTACAGCCGTGACTTTTCAACAGCTCATACGATATAGGAATAGGAAGTCCTAAAATATCCCCTGCACATACCACAGCCACATATTGATAAGACACAGACTGCTTAAAATCCAATACTACACCATTTGTGAGCGGAAGCAAGGTTTACCCCAAAAATCTGTCTGGATTTTTCAAGAAGAAAATCTGCCTGCAGGATAGCCAGGCCAGGAAAAACCGTATGGTGGTCTCCATGGCTGGTTTAAGCTTTGATTGTATGGATTGCGATTTCCTGTGTCGGCATAAGAGTCTCCGAACACAAACAGCGCCCGTGCTTTATTCGCATTGCCTTTCCCTGTAAATTATTCAACTTAAATAAAAAGCATATGGGCACAGAATGAGAAAGGTTTGAAATGATACGTTGTATAACTGACCTGCAAATAAACAGAGAATAATTATCAGAAACAGAAGGCAAGAAAACATGGCATTCATATCCTGCACTAAATTTGTGAGCAAGAAATTTGTGACTACAACCCACAAATTGTTTGAACTTTTCTGTGAGAGACAATGTATATATAAGCTCTCGAAATATTAGTGCTCGAGAATATGCTCCGATAATTTTAAAATTCACGAGGATATATTGCCTTCATATTAGTGCAATTTTCACAAGGAGATGGCACGGATTTTTGGTTGTAAATTTCTATTATTTTGTATAAAATCAAGAAATTGGTAAAGGCATAATCGAGATGAATGAGCAAGTCATTTCAAGGTCCTTCCTTAATTATACATGGTTGTAGCCTATACTTATATTAAATTATAGTGAAATTATTGTAGAAAATACCATAGAATAAGATATTTTCTAATGAAAAGGAATTATCAAAAATATAGATTAAGTCTTAATGTCTTACTATACTATACACCAAAAAATAAACAAATAATAAAAACACATATTTCATAGTTTGAAGATGAGATGAAATATATTGTACTTCTTTGTTTATATGCAATATTATGATATGTCAACATTGTAAAACCTACTCTCATATTTCCATAGTAAAAAATTGTGATGCACACCTATAAAAAATTTTTAAAAAAGGAATTCATATTTTATAAACCGTTCACATAATTCATAAAAATCAACTATCAAATTTTACTTTTAAAAAAGTGCCTATCTTAATTATTCCATAAAAGTTGAAGATTAGAACAAGGACCTTTCTAGAGTTCAGAAATCTTTGAGCTACTAAATAAAAATTAAAAACTATTACATTGTACTCTAAAATATTGATTAGCTAGTGAACAACTAGACCTTAATGTAAACACTAACTTCAACAATGAAAATGAAACATTATGGCTCAAGTAGCATTTGTGAATAAGAATACTGTTTTTTATTTTTTGAAGTTTCAATTTTCTACCTTACAAAATAAGATAAATGAATGAAATGTTTTTACTATTGTATGATAGAAAATAATTAAATAATTAGCTTTATTTGAAATGCAACTTATCTTTTTTAAACTACATTTCTCTAAGGTAAAACAATGAGCTAGGAAAGAGAAAAACTAGAAAATCTAGAAGCAAAAGAACATAAAAATAGATTTTTGAAACTAAAATAACAATGAACCTAGACAAAGAAGCTAGAGACAATTTGATTCAGATAGGAGTGTTCTTGTGCTAGCATCAAAGTTGCATGTTGTAGTTCTAAATATGCACTATCATCTCAAGATGATAGAAAAGAAAAGTTCTTGTATATAATAGGAAACACTACACACGAGGAAGTCGAAACACAAAAAAAAAAAAAAAAAAAATTATATTGAAATGCATAGAAAAATAGAGAAATAATCTACTTGATTAAATTCAAACAAAAAAAAAACAAATTAGAAGGAGAATAAATAGTGATACAAAACCTCTATGTGGTTGTTAATCCATGAAATACCTATTCTAAGATGGAAGAGAAGGTTGTGACTACTTGGGTGCTTGTCATGAATGGTCAAACCCCTAGTTTGGTCTTTTGACCTCCAAGGGTAGTCAATGGAATAATAAAATAGATTGGTTTATGTTCTTAAGCCTACATGTATCTAGAACTTAAGAAACAAAATGAAATAAATCTATAAGTATAAAAACCATAGGTATATAAGGATTCAACACCCTAATGTGTGTAAATGGACAAAAAATGGGAGGTGAAAATCCGATTATGCCAACAAAATAGTGTATTGAGAATGATAAAATCGTAAATGTCTACATGAATCCTTCTCAAAGAGAGTGAGGGGTTGAGAACAAAAGAGCTATGAAAATTAAAGAAATGGAATTATAATTCTTAAATATGTTGTGAAGTAAAAAAAGAATGAAAAATTTAGAAGAACAAAGAAGATGAGTACACAACTTAACAACATCACTTGGTTGACAAAGAGTGCCATAAGAATATTTCTCCAAACTAGTGAGTGAAAATTACAATGGTTGAGAGTAGAGATGATACAAAGTGGATACTCGAACACTAAACCAAGAAGTTTTTTCTCACAAAATATTGTTCAATAGGCCAAAGAGAGAATGTTGGAACTTGTTGAAGAGTTGAAATTCACATGCCAAAAATTGGACAGCAAGATATTATGTAATGAGCCACACAATCATAATAACTTAATGCAATAATTTAAAGTTAAATAACTCACAAATGCTACAATTTTGAATTTTTCCAATAAATAATAAAGTTTCACATAATATAAAGATATTAATGCAAATCTTACATCTTCTCAAGTATAGAATGATTCAAGTTTATAATAATAGTTTCATACATATCTTTGACTATATAAATGATAGAATGATTAGTGTGTTCCCAACCCAAATGAAAGTGGTATGGTTGTCTAGCTATAAGAAGGAGAGAATCATTAGAGAACTTTACCTCCAACCATAAACCAAGTGGTCCCTCACCAATCTTCCTACTAGAAGCAACCCAACCCTTCAACAAGGTTGATAGATAGGGACATCCACAATAGAACCAAATGCAAAATAATGTATACATCCATCCATGTAGTTAGTTATGCAATCCATAGATACCCTTTAACTAATCATGAGTTCCCAACTACATGGAACCTATGAATATACTAAATTGATAATGCATATAGCTATAGAATCACTTCAGCCAAAGCATTTAAATAATAATGGCATATAAATGTAGGTTAATTGTTCATAGCACTTCCTTCTCTTGCTTGACTTAACTAAAAAATAAATAATAATACATATAAAGAGGAACCTAGAATTTTTTATTTAACTTCTTAACCCTTGACATTCCCTACCCTTGGGTTGATTTTTTATGTTTTTGAGTTCAAAATCAATGCTTACAACTGTGCATAATTGTTGATATAATAGTCATGTCTATGCAGTAGTTAAAATGCAATACATATATCCATAATAATATTCTTGCATGTAAATGAATATAGTTTTATCTATGTGCATCTATATGTTTGGCTAATAATGCATATTTATAATAGCAATGTATAACAAAATCAAATACCATAATTCAACAAAAAAAATCAACCTTAAAAGGTATGTACATAGCTGTGGAATACTTCCAATTATTTATATTTCTTAGTATGAGAAAATATATACCTGATGAAAATCAATATCATCACTTAGATATACATTAATAACTTCATATTGATGCACAACAATATCATCATATTGATGTGCAATAATATCATCATATGGATATACTTATTGGATAGAAATAACATTATTTAGGGGTACAACAAAATCATCATGTTGATAAACTTAATGGACAACAATATCATCGTATGGATATACTTATTGGATAGGAATAACATCATCCAAGTTCACAGCAAAATGATCATGTTGAATATTATCGTATTGATATAGTACAACAATATCATCAGGTATTGATATACAATAACATCATATACTTATTGGAAAATACTATACTCATATGCAACTAACATATTGGTAATGTATACTTAATGAATAGTAATATAGTCATATGGGTTAGATATACATTTATATTGATATGTGGGTGCATATGCAAACTTATACTCAATTTAAAACTATGATCTTATGGACAACAAAGAGGTTCGCCATTTTCTATTTGGGGCTTAGATATCATCAAAAATATTTCTATTTGGGGTTTGACCATCTTAACTTCTGCTACTTGCAGCAGCTCAACCAGTAGAGCATGGTCACATGGTTGCCTTCAGTTTAGTTTTCCGGTGGTTTTTGCCAAGGTTGCATTCTTGGTAAGCATCCTAAGAAAAAAAATAACAAAGGTAAGGCATGGAGTGCTTCACAAATACTGGAGTTAGTTCACAGTGATTTGGCTAGTCCATTTCCTCATCCACCCTTCAACAAGGCTAGATTTGTTCTAACTTTCATTGATGACTTTTCTTGATATACTTGGGTGTACTTTCTCAAATATAAGTCTGAGGTATTTGATCACTTTCAAGACTTCAAAACTTTTGTAGAGAAGCAATCCAGGAAAGCCATTAAAGCTTTACGCACTAACAATGGTGGTGAGTATGTCAACCATCATATTGAGCAGTTTTGCACTTTAGAGGAGATTGGTCTACAACATTCAATTACATACACTCCTTGGTAGAATGGTGTAGTAGAACGAAAGAATAGGTCCTTGAAGGAATTGGTGAACTACATGATTCACTCCAAATCTCTTACACCATAGTATTGGGTAGAGACCATTAACTGTGCTTGTTATATCCAAAACTGTGTTCCTCACTGAGCCTTGAAGGGAGTCACTCCTTTTGAAGCTTGGAGCAGTCAGAAACTATTAATTAAGTACTTCTAAGATTTTCATTCTCCTACATGGGCCCACATTCCTCTAGAGAAATGTAAGGCCTTGGAGCTACAGAGCAGGCCTTACATATTTTTAGGCTATCCTGATGGTGTGAAGGGTTATTAGTTGCTCCACCCTACTACACGAGTTTCTCATTGAGAGGAGTGTTCATTTTGAGGATGGCTCTTCAAGCTCAACTCCTATCACTTCTCCACCTCCTTCTAATTCAATATTACAGTCACTTGGGCTACATGACAGATCTTCTAATGAGTCAGATTTACTTGAGCAACTTCTTGACGATGAGGAGTCTTCTACCTCCACTTCTAATGTTGAGAGTGATTCAGAGGATTCACCTCCTTCCTCTCCTATTCATCATTTAGAGGATGATGATTCTCCTCCAGATTCTTTGACTTTTGGTCCACTTTGGGCTAGATAAACCTTGCAATCTATAGGAGATTGGGTTGGGGATCCATCAGACACTAGGAATACTTATTCACAATTCCAAGATGTATCACATGTCTTCATTGCTACTATCTTTGATCCATAGTCCTTTTGACAGGCTTCTAGTATTATTGAGTGGGATATAGCTATCTAGGAGGAGTATAGTTCCTTGATGAGGAACCACACTTGGGATATTGTCCCTCTTGCTAAGGGAAGAAAAAATGTTCAATGTAAGTGGATCTATCAGACAAAATTTGTTGTTGATGGGTTAGTTGATAAGAATAAGGCTTGCCTAGTCACCAAAGGATTCTCCTAGATTCTTGGGATTGACTACTTTGAGACTTTTGCACCAGTTTCTAGAATGAACTCCATGCAACTTGTTCTTGTTATTGGTGCGTCTAATCATTTGGAAGTACACCAAATGGATGTGAAGATTACTTTTCTTCATAGTGACCTTCAAGAGGAGATCTACATGAGCAACCACAAGGATTTGTTCAAGATTCTTCACTTGTGTACTGCCTTTGAAAGTCTCTCTATGGCCACAAATAGGTTCCTCAGGCCTAGTATGTAAATATGTACTCCTTCCTTCTGATAGGTGGGTTCACTCAGTGCCATTTTGATCCCAATGTCTACATTTTGCAGTAGGATGATTCACTCCTATTTTTGGTCCTATATTTTGATGACTTGTTGATCATAGGGAGTTCTTCATCCACCATTGGGGTAGTCAAAACTACCCTTCATGACACCTTATTTTGATGGCTGACTTGGGCTTGTTGCATTACTTTCTTGGGAATGAGATCCTTCAGTCTACTTTCGAGATCACACTCACATAGTCCAAGTTTGCTCTAGATTTTCTCTCAAGGTTTCATATGGTTTCCTATAAGCCTACTCTGACTCCCTTCCTTTCTAGATTAAAACTTGAGTCTTAGTATTCTTCACTATTTGTTGATGGCACCTTGTATTGATAGCTTGTTGGGAGTCTCATTTATCTGACTCATATGAGACCTAACATTTCATATGTTGTAGGCATGGTCTGTAGACTCATGCAAGATACCCATGAGCTATGTCAGAAAGTAGCCAAGTAGATACTTCACTACATTCAAGGTACTCACATTTTTGGGATTCACTATGTAGCAGGCATTGATCTTTACTTGGTGGGCTACATAGATTTAGATTGAGTAGGTGATTCTTAGGATCACAAATCTAATTCAGGTTATAGCTTCTCACTTGGTTCAGGTCTTGTTTGTTGGTCAAGAAAGAAGTAGTCTGCTATTGCTCTATCTTCTATTGAGGTCGAGTATCAAGGAGCTATGAATGCTACCACTAAGGCCAGCTAGCTTCAAAATCTTCTCATTGAATTTGGTATCTAGATCAGATGGTCATCAGTCATATTTTGTGACAACCACAATGCCATTAAGATCTCACAAAATCTAGTTGATCATCAATGGACCAAACACTTTAAGGTCCACATGCACTACACCCGGAAGCTTATCCATGGCCACATCAGCATCCTTTGCTACTTTCTGACTTCCAAGCAGGTTGTCGATATCTTCACCAAACTCTTCATAAAGATCATGTATCTTCATCTGCGAGCTTTGTTGGGGGTGCGAGAGGCTTCATCTTCTAAGGGGGCTTCTTAGTCCTCTCATTCGGACTCCTGACTCTCTCTACTTTGGGAGGGTCTCTTGTCTTTCTATTTGGGGGACTTTTCTCTCTTTACTGCAGGGCTTCTTCTCTTTGGGGGAGATTTTTATGTACATGGATACCTCATCATGCTTCATTTTTTGGGACCCAACTTTTCACCCACCTAAGTTGCACTTAAGGGGGGATGCTAGTGAAGGTTTTTATTTTCCTAGTTGGTGTTATATAGAAAAGGGAGACTTAGATTAAGAGGTTAAACTAGATCAAACCCTCTTATATCAACATTGGAACAAAAACTAAGTTTAGCTTCTACCTTTGAAGGAGAGCCAAACTACATGGGTTTTTTTCCTTTTGTTGTATAACAGAGTCTCAACCAAATTCAACCAACCAAACTAGGGAAAATCTTGAAACCCTAATTGAGTAAGATTAATTGATAAATGACTGTTAGAAATAGATACAAGAATTTTGAAGTGATAGCAGAGATCAGGAGACAAAGGAGAATCAGAACCTGAGTTCGGGAGCAGAGAACTACTAGGGTACTGGGCACCCTAGACCCAAATTAGGGTTTGGTAGAATGTCAAGATCTAGGTGCCTTCACCTATGTGTCTTCCTCCTTCCTATCACTTATTATCATCTGATTCTTCTAGATGTTACCTGCATACAAACAAGAAGGGAAGAGGGTTTGTGCTATTTAGGAGCTTGCCTAAGTCAAGCCCCATGAATGTTGTTTCCACCTCGACAATAGCAATGATAAGAGATCAAAGAGTGTGTGCCCTAGGAGGGTAGGGGTAAATCTGAAGTAAAATGGATTTCTATAATAAAGCACGAAGGAAAGGAGTCACCATGAGCATGGAAATGCTAGCTTGCTTGATGTGGCATCACAACTTGACTCAAGAAGTTGGTGTATCCCCAAAGAAGTAGAGAGATCTTCACAAGACCTACAAGTCTAAGTTAGTACAATAAGAATAATCCACTATAGAGAGCTTCCAAGATCATCTAGAGAAGAATAGAGAGCATGAGAGAGAGAGAGATAGAATCATTTAGAGAACTTAGAGATTCTTCAAATGAATAAACTAACTTTCTTATATTTGCATTCACATTGATTTTTGGGGAACTAAACCAAATGAGGCTGACATGAGGAAGCATTAGAGATGTATTAAGCTGACATTACCTTAAATTAGCCCCGACCTAAAGGAGGGACCAAGGTGCTGGGTACCCTTGTCCTTTAGCCCCAAAAACTCTGGGATAACCTTAATTAATTGTGGTTAGGCCAGCCCTAGAGTCATCTTTTAGGTCTTGTGCACAAGGATTAAGAATTAATTGTTTTAGGTCCACCTAGGTGCTAAACTAGGTGTCAAATACTAGTGTACAAATTTTACTCCATAACATTTAGCCCCCACTTTAGTGTGGGTATGATCTTACACTCAAACTCGCACTAAAGTATGAAGAGGATAGATTTCAATCACAACAAACATAGAAGCCATGTAGAATGTCACCAAAATTGAGGGGTGATTACGCCCCGAAGTTTAGGATTCTAGGAGTCTATAATTGATTAACAAGAGGAGTTGCATACATGTAAGACACATGACATATTTCACTCATACATGGAGCATTTAGAAATCATAAGATAAGACATACACAAGGTATACACTTGAGAAATCACAATGTATACACGCAATACACAAAGTATATATGCTTGACACAAAGCATACACAGAAGCATAAAGTATACATAAAATACACATGAAACACACATGGAATACACACAAAGCACTCGAGAGGCATACATGAGGAATACACAGAGAATACACACAAAGAATGCATGAGACATGAATAATATATAAAGGACAATAATATACAAGGAGAATACATGCATTATACAATAACCACAAGAATGAGAGAGAGGCAGAGAATGACAATGTTTATTTGATGATTCAAAGCATTACAAGATGTGTATATATAATATGTAATAGTTGATGAAACTGTTAAGGCAGTTGGTATAACTATAGAACCAACTAACGTAACTACATGGTTATGTAACAATGTAATACATTATGCTAACATTCCCCCCCTTATTAGATTGTTTTTACAAATGTACCCCCTAAACAGTTCAAATTTGATCCTACCAAGAGGTTTGCTGAACATATCTGCAATCTAAGAGTCTATAGGCCAGTACTGGAGCGGGATGTGGTGGTTCAAAACTTGGTCCTGAATGTAATGACACTTGACCTTAATATGCTTAGTGCATTCATGGAAAATTAGATTCTTCACAAGTTTTAACACAACCTGCTTGTCACAATAGAGAACTGGTGACTTCTCTTCAGGAATGTCCATATCTGCCAGAATGAAACATAACCAAATCACTTCAAACATAGCTCCTCTTGCAGTGTGATATTCAGCCTCAGTGGAAGAAACAACAACAACATTTAGCTTCTTACTAACCCACAAAATTGGCCTAGATCCGAGATGAAAAATATAACCTAAAGTTGATTTCCTGTCATCTACAGATCCTGCATAATCTGCGTCTGTATATCCCTGTAAGAAGAACTGATTATTCTTCTTATATTCCAGACCATAATCAATTGTACCTTAGATATATCTCAACAAATGCTTTATTGCAACCTAATGACACTTCTTTGGCTCCTGCATGAATCTAGAGAGATAGCTGATAGAAAAACACAAGTCTGGTCTGGTGTAGGTGAAGTAGATGAGGCTCCCAACCAGCTTCCTATAGAGAGTGGCATCTACTTGAGGTGAATCTTGGAAACAGGATAGTTGTAAACCTTTCTCCATTGGAGTGGAAATAGGCTTACAGTTGACCATTCTATACTTTTCAAGGAGAGTCTTGGCTTATTTCATTTGGGAGATGAATATGTGGTTCTTCTTCTACCATATCTCCAAGCCAAGACAATAATGAAGTAGCCCCAAATCTGTCATGTCGAAGGAGTTCCTGAGATCATTCTTTACATCATCAATGAGATTGTTTGAGCTATCAGTGAGAATAAGATCATCCATGTACAAAACTAGAATGACAATCTCTGTGCCTACATTCTTAATATACAAATGAGGATCAGAGGGGCTATGGGTGAATCCATGTTGCAATAGGTGACCATCAATCTTAATGTACCATGCCCTAGGAGCTTGCTTAAGGCAATAAATTGATTTGATAAGATGGCATACCTTGTGTGGATGATGTTCATCAACAAACCCTTCTAGCTGGGTCATGTACACTTCCTCTTTGAGATCATCATTTAAGAAATTACTCTTGACATCCATTTGTTGAAGCTTCCATCCCTTCTATGCTACCAATACATAGACCATTCTGATAGTTTTGATCTTCACAGTGGGTACAAAGGTCTCTTCATAATCAATGCCCTCCTATTGAGCATATCCCTTTACTACAAGTCATGCTTTGTACTTGTCGATAGATCCATCTGCCTTGTACTTTGTTTTGAAGATCCATTTGCAGCCAATGGGTTTCTTCCCTTCAGGTAGATCAACAAGTTGCCAAGTATGATTTTGCATTAGAGAATTATACTTAGCATCCATAGCCTTCTTCCACTGAGGTTGGCTTAATGCCTCTTGAACTATTTCAGGTTCAGTGCTGTCAACAACAGTACTCATGAGCGCAAGATTCAATTCATTTCTTGTCTAACTCCTGGTTCTGATTCTTGACGAACTGTCTGAAGAGTGTGTAGGTTAGAGTCCCTGATTGTACTTTGGACCCACTTTGGAGGTTGACTATGTTGCTACTAGTGTGTAATGTTTTCTAGAGGGCCCAAATCAACATACAACTCTCCTTGTAGTTCACTTTCTCTGTGAGAGTCTTCCACATGCTCATCATCTTATTGTGAGAGCAATTTATGAGAAGTAGGAGGCTGTTACTCTTCTTTTTGTGATATTCATCACACACCACATCTCGACTCTAACGTATCTTCTTTATCTCAGGATCTATGAGATAATATGCTTTTGATGTAATACTGTATCCCAATAATATACACTGGAGTGTCTTAGGATCAGTCTTCTTTCTCTTATTGCTAGGGACATGCATGTATGCTGTGCAACCAAACACCCTTAGATGAGAAATTGAAGGTTTTTGTCTAGTCCATACCTCTTCAAGTGTCTTGTGTTGCATGATCTTTGTTGGTGCCCTATTGATGAAATATACAGTTGTCCACACTGCTTCTACCCAAAATCTTTCCTCCAACTTGGCTATGGAGAGCATGCATCAAGCCATCTCCATGACAATCTGATTGCGACATTCTACAACTCCATTCTGTTGGGGTGTATAGGGAGTAGTTAGGTGCTGCTTGATGCCATGATGCTTCAGGTATGCCACGAACTCCTTGGAGGTGAATTCCCCCCCTTGATTTGAGCAGAGGACAAGAAGAGACCGGCCTGCTTCTTTGACAACTTGCTTGTGAAAGTCCTGAAAGTTGGCAAAGGCTTCATCTTTCTTCTTGAGAAAGTACACCTAGGTCTTTCATGCAAAGTCATCCACGAACAAATTGGAAGTACTTATGTCCTAAAAATGATGTAGGCATGGGTCCGCATAGATCAGTATGTACTAACTCAAGGCGATATTTAGCATGGAAGCTACTATCCTCGAACGGATCCCAGTGTTGTTTACCTGCAAGACATCTAGGACACATAGGCAATGAATTTGAAATTGGAGGAAGTCCTCTTACCATTTGTTTAGAGCTGAACTGATTCAAGGAGTTGACTAAAAGGTGCCCATAGCGATAGTGCCAGAGTCACGTAGATTCTATTGTTGAAGCTGATAGAGCTACTGTAAGGGAGGAGACAACATCTAATGCAAATAGTCTATCCTTCGTAAATTCTCTAGCAAGTATCATACCTTCTCTTGAGATTAGATAGGTCTTGACCCTGTCCTTCACCTGGAACTCAACTTTTGGTTTGTGGTTCAGAAGTTGACTAACAGATAGTAGGTTTGTTGTCAAACCAGGAACATACAACACCTTGGTGAGGGTACAATAGCTTGTCCCAAGAGTAATGATGACCTTGCCTATTCCCTCTGCAACATACTGCTTGTTGTCAGCAATTCAAACTCTATCTCCAGTAGGTTGTTTTGTTAGTGCATCGAACAACTCACGATTGCCTGTCATATGCTTGTTGGCACCTGAGTCTATCAACCAAATATCCCTCGTGGGCTGCGAGGTTTGGGAGACAAGGACTAGATTGTGATGAGTGCTACAGTTGGCTATTTCTAGTTCATCTTCTTTTGATGCATCATCATGCTAGGCCACTACATTGCCTTTGTGCGATCTGTGACTATGATGACATTTGGATGGCTGAGTATCACTGCAACTAGAAGAGCCTTCTTTAATTGAATTGCCTTATGTCAAGGTATTGTACCAATAGTTGATAGTGTCATGATTGTTCTTGTTGCATCTATGACACCATCAGTTTCCCTTTGGAGGCTTCGATTGTTGATGTTCAATTTGTTTATGTGGCTACTTTTCATGAAACTTCTGACCTTTTGATTGTCTGGAGATCAAGGCCTTGTCCTCAAGTTCACCTTGGACTGATTGAATGACTTCTTCTTGCTACAACAGATTCACATTTTTGTCAAATGACACCTCTTTCTTTGTGATGTTTAGCATGGTGACAAAGATTTTGAACTGAGATGGTAGAGCTCTCAGCATAATTGGGACAAGTAGTTTGTCCTCCACCTTTTCTCTAGGTACAACAAGCTCAGCTCGCAGTTCAGATACTTGCCATAAGAATTCCTCAACATTCTCGCCAGCTTGGATTGTAGATGGAGCATCTTCATTTGGTTCTTTGCCTAGTAGATTGTGGAGAGAGAATCCCATGCCACCTTTAATGTTTCTGCATCCTGAATGTGAGGTTGAACTTCATCGGTGGTGCTGAGTGTTATCAACATCAATGCTTTGGCATCAGCCTTGTCAAACTTTTGCCTTTCATCTAGGTCTTCCAGTCTGGTTATGTCATCAATGACAATTCCCCATAGCTCCTCAAAAATGAGAATTGTCCACATCTTTGGCTTCCAGGCAGCATAATTTGGCCCTTTCAAAAGTTGAGCATCGGAAAGAAGTAATTTCAGGGCTGACATTGTTCACCACAAATAGAAAAAACTACTCCAGATAATAACTTTATTATTATTATATTTGTCAGTACATTCACTTTCAAGAAGAAATTGTAGCACAAAGATGAGCATGATAGGCCTATGGTATGAGATGGGGACACTTGGGAGTGCGTTCTACCTCATCAAGTTTTGCTCTAATATTCCTTGCTTGACATTGTACATCAAACAAAAAGTAATCTAACAATCCTTGCCTAAACAATTCATTGAATTGAAGATTACCAGTGTTTTGCAAGGCATATAGAAGGGAAAAATAGAAGCATGAGCTTTTTGAAATAGCATGTCTGCCTCGAGGTGGCTCATTTGCATGATTGCTAGCCACACTACTGGCATCTGGTGCAGTGGACATCCACTTCTGATTGATTGTTGAGTGCCTTGTCATAGTTTATACTTCACCAAGTAGTGCTAAACATGTGCAACTCAGTCTTCAAGTGTCTTTTGGAGGGAGCTACAAATGGCGTGGATCAAGAAATATCAGTTCAGGCAATGACCTCTTCAATCTACCAGCAACAACCTCTTCAATCTTCCAATGTTGTTTCTTCCCAGCGCATTGCAATCATCTAACGCTATTTGCTCATTGTGGGTGCTTCCTTCCTCGCTATCTGGTTGCACTGGGTGCTTCCCTTACTTCTGCACACCTAAGGAGTATTCCATCGTCAGCTTGTGAAGTCTAGCACCGGTGCACTCCTACATAGACCACGCTTGCTCTGATACCATTTGAGAGAGAGGCAGAGAATGAAAATGTTTATTTAATGATTCAAAGCATTACAAGATGTGTATATATAATATGTAACAATTGATGAAACTGTTTAGGCAGTTGGTATAATTGCAGAACCAACTAACATAACTACATGGACATGCAATAATGTAATACATTATGCTAACAAAGAAGCACATAACATAAGACCTTGAGTTAGCATGACAAAAGAGACCTCACTCTAAAAGTTTGTCTCAATCACCATGCATCATTCATCAAGATGCAATGAAAAGAATTCTAAGAAGGGGTTAGTTAGAAATGAGAAGAGAAAGAGGATACAAACACATCATACACATAATCCACATCAAGCAAAGTGTTTCCATTCAAGGGAACACACAACGTACCTCCCACAAGAGGGTTTACACAAAGCCTCGCAGAATACGAAGGCATTGCAACCATACCCAAAGGTACTCTAGCCAAACTCAAGTTGGTGGTTCCAACCCTTCTCCCTAATGTGCAAGGAGCTTCAACCTAGGAGAACAAGATGGACTCAAGATTGTGCTTCCCAAGATTATCATAATCATTCCCAAGAGAGTGTAGCAATAAGTGATTTGATAGAAAGATGAGAGTAAGGCCCATAGAACAATATATGCCCCCACCTTAAAGTGATTTCTAACTCCATCAGTGAGCAATTACCTTTAAAGTATAATAAGGAAGACATATAAATCAGGTACAAGAGTTTTCTAAACACACATCCCCAAATGATATATGTTCTTAAAAGCTACATCACCACAAGGGATTGCCCCCAAAATGAGCAAACCAAGGTGATGCTTGCAAGCATAATACACAATGGCTTGTGTAGTCATGGTATGACACTGATCATTTCAAAAAGGTGCTAAGTAAATAAAATATCATAACTATGAAGATGACAAAGGAAGTATCACATGAAAGTAGAGTTCACATAAATTGAATCAACATGAAAGGATGCTAAATCATCCAAAAGAAAAATAAGGAAATTACAAATTACGACATATATAAGAATGAAGATACACATAGAGGAATGCCACAATGGGTTCGTTCTCCTTATATCCTTGTGCTAACAAAGTGGGCCAATGGAGAACTAACAATCAACAATACATCACAATATGGGGATAACAACATGTACAAGCATAACACAAATGAGGAGGGACCCCACTTGTGAGTCATCCTATAATAAATCATCCTCCCCAAACTTGATTATTATAAAATGGATGGAGGACAAGGTGCTACAGGGACTACATCAAGCATGATGAAAAGTACAAGAGCCATACCGTATTTGAAGTTATTGAATTTAGTCACCCAAGGCTCAACATTCCTTAGTGGAATGGCCAAGTGCTCAATGATATGCATAGTAATGTGGTGTTGAATGATTATTTTATAGAATCTTTTTGTGTTTTGGAGGAGGAAGAGTGATTAAGTGGTTTTTGAGTAGACTCAATAAAATACACTCTTGTTGAGATATAATAGAAGATATAGGTGGAGTAGGAAGCAATCCTTTTTGTTGTGAACATGGTAGAGAGAACGTAAGACAAAGTTAGAAACCTACAGTGTTGGTTCAACAAGTTCCTTAATTTCTTGTTCTTTGCATCCTAACCCATTTCCATTGTATCCAAATTTAGAAAGGATTTTGAATCCACGCCTATAATGTGTCTCTAAGTCCGAAGGAAGAGGAGAAACTACATTATTACCTTTGTTGAAATGAGAAGTATGATCATGTGTTGAAGAAGAAGTAGAACGATCATTTTTTTTATCATAGTGAGGAGGGTCAATTTTTATTTCAACGAGTCCATGGGGGTTGAAATCTAAAGGGACCTTGTCATTACCAAGACATGCATTAGAAGAAGATAATCCATTAGATATGAGTTTTTGTAGATTGAGATGATATATCACAACTGGCTGCCATTTTTGTAGAAGAAAGTGAATTATCATCAATATCAAAAGTTCCATCATCATTACATTAAAGTTTTTTATGAGCAAGAGATTGTGTTGAGGAAATTGCATTTACCTTCGAGGTTTTATGGTTTGAGGGTTCAAGACTTTATATTCACCTATAAATGTGGGTGTAAAATCTAACGAACCCCAATCATCACCTAAGAACACATTTGAAGGACCGACACTATCCTGACCATCACTATTGTTAGCCGTGTAGGGTACTGGTTCAGCTTTTGTTATAGAAGGGATCAAATTATTTAGAGGAATTTGATATGTTTATTTCATTTGCAAGCAACACTCTAGAATTAGATTAGCTTCAATTGTATGGCATTTGTTTTCAAAAATTAACCTTATTGAACGATGAAAGGTAGACGAGATTGCCCCCATGGCATGAATCCAAGGTCTATCAACAAGAAGATTTTATGAAAGAGAACCAGGCATGACATGGATAAGGGTGGGCAATGTCATAGGTCTAGCCTTAACAATTAAGGTGATCATACCTAGTGACTGTCTACCAACATTATCAAAGCCACGAATCTTGAGTTTATCCGATTTGATGACAGATGTATTAACATTGATTTGATGTGACAATTCTATGCCACAAACATTAAGACCGGATCCACCATCAATCATAGTGTGTCTTACCCTCATTTTATTAATAATGACAATTATGATAAGAGGATCATATTGGTTTTGCACTTCTATGGGAGGTAATTCATTTTGTCCAAATAAGATATCTGATTTTATCACATGCATACAACTAAATAGAGATGCTACATCATTCTGTCTAACAGAAGGTGGAACAACTACCTTTTGTAGAGCCTCTTGAAGCATTTTGCGGTATGTAGGTGACGTTTGTATTAAATCCGATAGACAAATCTTAGTCAGAGTAGCATGGAACTGCTCGACAAGATCGCCTTCTCTACCAACATGTTGAGGAAGACGAGTAGGGGGAAGAAAAGGTTGAGAAGGTGGAAGAGAAGGAGGGACCCTCAGTGCTTTCTTACTTTTCTTGTTATTACAAGTGTTGTGTGTGAGAAACCACATGATAATGAGGTTGTTGAAACACATTTTGAACACTTGGATTCCTTTGAGTAATTTTCTTTGCAAATTTGAAGATGTAACTAGGAGGTCGAGATGGTTTTGGAACACTTCAAACTGTAATCACAAGTTTAAAGAAAAGAGTCAGATTATGTGTCTCGTGCACAATGATTTTAGGAATATTTTTAACATTAATGCACCTATCCAACATCCCCTTAGTGGGTGGGGTGGGTCTATTGATGATTATGGAATTTACATTGCTCTCTTTTTTATTATGTTCAACACCCCTCCATGAGGGATTGAATGTGAGAGAAGGCTCTTCATTCACTTATGCTTCATCTTTCAAAGGAAGAGCATTGGAATGAAGGGAGGGTATAGTGATGTTAATAAAATTTTTGATGATTGTATCTTTAGTGATGTCCAAGGGGCTTGAACATGCAACCAAAGGAGGAATATCAAGGGTCTTCACATCCTTTGTGAAATCCAAGGTACTTGAACATTTAACCAAATGAGGAAGATCAATAGGATGACTCATGGAATCATCATGTACTATGGTATAAGTAAAAATAGTATGCTCAACATCCTCTAATACGACATCTCTAGAAGAGAGATCATTCAAATGAAGAGAAGGTAAAGTAGTGTTAAGGAATGTTTCAACAATTTCATCCTCTTTTGTCAAGATCTCTTCATAAGTATGAGGAATCTTAGGAGAGGGATAAAAGGAATACAAGGCCATAGGAAATGCTCTATTTTTACCATATTTAAGGAATGGAACATAAATTTCACAAACGTTTCAAGTAAACATGGAAAATGATGAAATAAAGTCCATGTTTGCATTTAGTTATTTTTGTTTATGTTTTTGTTTTCAATATTTTGAAGAGACAATAGATGTAAGAACTTTATTGCTTTCTAAATTCAATAAGTATGACAGACACGATGAGGTACAACAACTTAGAATTATATTTAGCAATTAACCAACATAGTAAAGATCTGAAAATAAGCTTTCAAATATAGCCACTAAATGCAAGAGTAGCTAGGGTTTTACCATCAAACCCTAGAGCCTAAACCAAATTTTTTGACACAAGAACACTTTTTTCTTCTTATTTTAAACACAAATGATAATTATGATGTGCTATAGAAATGCAAAATCAAATTTGAAAAACTAATTAACATCACTAAGATTTGAAATAAGATTCTACTCAACAAATCCTAGGTGCAAGACTAGCTAGGTTTCCTAAAAATGAAAGATTTTTGAAAACCCTAATAATGGAGAAGTGCAAATGCAAAATATACCACTATGAAATGATTAATTAATGCAATACCAATCAGATCTGATGCAAAAATAAAAAATTTATATCAAGCTATAATCATATAAACTTATGGAATATAGATAAAGTAACAAATATGCTTTCATCTAAACCTAAATCAAATGCTTGATTTTCTAATTTCAAATGCAAATATTCAATAATGTTCTTTTCTTATATGCAAAGATGATATGCCATAGAAAATGAAATCATTTTAATCCACCAAATAATGGCACAACACTCTAATTTAGAAATCCTAGACTCAAGACTAGCTAGGTTTTCTAGGAATGCAAGGTTTTTGTAAACCCTAATAAAGAAAAAATACAAAGGTAAACTATGAAACTATGTAAAATGATGAATGAATTCAATCTAATCAGATCTAGGGTAGAAAATAACTCAAAACTAAAGCAAGAGGAATCTAAAGTGCAAGGCATGTCAGGTTCACCAAAATATTAGATGGAAAAGGGAGACTTAGCTTAAGAGGTTAAACTAGATCAAACCCTCTTTTATCAACATTAGAACACAAACCAACTTTATCTTCTACCTTTGAAGGAGAGCCTTGAGCTATAGGGGTTTTCTCCCTTTGTTGTATAAAGGACTATCAACCAAATTCAACCAACCAAGCTAAGGTAAAGCATGAAACCCTAATTGAGAAAGATTAACCAATAAATGACTGTCAAAAATAAATATTGGAATTCTGAAGTGATAGCAAAGATTAGGAGATAGAGGATAATTAGAACCTGAGTTTGGAAGCAAAGAAGTACTAGGGCGCTAGGCACCCTAGACCCAAATTATGGTTTGGTAGAATGTCAGGATTTGGGTTCCTTCACCTGTGTGTCTTCCTCTTTCCTATCACTCATTGTCATCTGATTCCTCTAGATGCGACTGAGACACAAGCAAGAAGGGAAGAGGGTTAGTTCTATTTAGGAGATTGCCTAAGTCAAGCCTCGTGAATAGTGTTTCCACCTCCACAATAGCAATGATAAGAGGTCAAAGAGTGTGTTCCCTAGAAGGGTAGAGGTAAATCTAAAGTTAAATAGAATGCTGTAATAAAGCATGAAGGAAAGGAAGTAGAAACCCTAGCTTCCTTGATGTGGTGTCACAACTTGACTCAAGAAGTTGGTGTAGACCCAAGGAAGTAGAGAGATCTTCATAAGACCTACAATAAGTTAGTACAACAACAATAATCCACCATAGAGAGCTTCCAAGAACATGTAGAGAAGAATAGAGAGCATGAGAGAGAGTGAGAGCTAGAATCCTTTAGAGAACTTAGAGATTGTTTAAATGGATAAACTAACTTTCTTAAATATATGCATTGTCATTGATTTTTGAGGAACTAAACCAAATGAGGCTGACATGAGGAAGCATTAGAGATGTCCAAAGCCAACATTACCTTAAATTAACCTAGGGCTAAAGGAGGGACCAAGGCACTAGGCGCCCTTGTCCTTTAGACCTAAAAGCTTCGAGATAAGCTTAATTAAGTGTGCTTAGGCTAGACCTAAAGTCATCTTTTGGGTTTTGTGCATCAGGATTAATAATTAATTATTTTACACCAACCTAGGTGCTAAACTAGGTGTGAAATATTAGTGTACACATTTTACTCCATAATAGTTGGGTTATTTATTTTCCTATATTCCTAGGTTTCTCCTACACATGTAATTGAGCTTGTTGAGGTTTAATTAAGTGAGTATTATTGTGTGTGGGTGCAAGTTGTTTGATTCCTCCATGGGAGTTACACTTGCCTATTTTAAGCTATTGTGGTGGACTCTTCCCATTGGTCATATTTGTCACCTCTCCCTTCTCTCATAGTCTATTTATACTCACCTCCTAGCTTGTATTTTTCATCTTGAATGCATTGTCTAGATACTCTGCTATTCTTTTGTACAAAGCTTTGATCTCTTAATGCAATTTTGTCACATCAACATTTGCATCTCCCGGAATCGTTGGTTTGCTTCTATTTTGCATTTCAATTTATGTAACTTTGAATCTCTCATATATTTGGGTTACCAATCTTGTTCAAGATTTCTAATAATATGTCACAAAGCAAAATATTCTCTTAGATCAACCCACAAAAATGTGTATGAATGATCAAAAACAAAAATCTTCAATCATGCATATGTTTCTATAAATATTTATGTAGAACTAGATTCATTTTATTGCACCAATTAAAGTGTGTAAAGCAAATGATAGTCAAATAATGCTCTCAAATCATGGGTGTCCTCATATCTTTAAATGAATGCATTGAATGCCTTTAAATACAAGGATATATAACTACATCAAACAAATTTGTGTTTACTTGGCCCTATGCAAGAAGGGTTAATGTCAGTGTTGAAACAATTTGAACTAGGGTGGGATGAGTCCATAACTATGAGGACGTCCATGTTACAATGAACTTGCCCCTAAACATGAAAGGGGCTCTATTGTAGTGGGTAACATGTGTATGGGAATGTATGCATGCATGGGTGTAATAAACAAATAGATAGGGTGAATATATAGAGGTGTGCAAACATATCAATATAAATGAAGGATATGCATATATGAATGTGTGTAATTGATAGACATATGGCATAAGGAAAGGGATCCAACTTTCCACAAAATTTTATACCATTCATCAATATATAACTTATGTATCAATACACTCTCCTAAACAAAAACGTAAAACAAAATAGAAAATAGCTTGGATTTACAAATTTCAGCATGCCACTAAATATCGCACTACTATATAAAAGTACACTCAATAATTGTTATTTGAGTAATTGATCAGCTATCTAGTTTCATCTTGTACGTTGAGTTAAAAGTCCAACTCAAAGTGAAGACATTCATAATACTATTTTGAAAAGAAAAAAATGTCAAGACAATCTCGTACTATAATTTGAGCCATTCCCTTTTCTTTGGATGAATTCGAGCTGTTTAAAAAACTGTTTATTGAATCATTGGCATTGTCTTCATTCAGAAGATCTTGAAATGCCTACAAAAGTTTATTTAGGTGGTAACATTGGGTTGTTTATGCTTAGTTCAAAAGATTGTAAGCAATGAATCCAAGTGAGTGTAGTCACTCAATAATATTTGGTGCCCCATTTACAAAACTCATTGTTTATGCTCTCCTACTTCTCCATTACTGTAGAGAGACATAATAGCATGCCATCCTTGTTGCGTTGGATGGACAATATCCCGGAAGAACTTTTCATTTATGTTAGAACACACTTCATATAAAGGCCTTCCTACTTCATCCACCTCTCCACATAGATCAATCCCACCTTTCTTAGCACAGCAAGGAACGAACAAATTGTCACAACTCAATTTTTGAATTCTAAATTTGAAAACTAAACATAAAATGTATATTCATTTAAAAATACAAATAATAAACAATTTAACAATGGATTACACTTTAAAAAAATTGAGGATAAGATTTGCAAATCCACTAAAAAGTGGAGGATGCATTATCATTAAAATAAAAGAGTGGAGGATGCATTATAATTAAAAATAAAAGAGTGGAGGATGCATTATCTTTAAAAATAAGAGAGTGGAGGATGCATTATCATTAAAAAAAAGAGAGTGGAGGTTGTAACTTTCTATAAATTGCCTAGAATTGTGAGGAAGAGGGACACTGATCTCTGATTTGGGAGTGCTGGAGAAATTTGTAAGAAGTTCTCCCCTTCTTCATTTTGTTTTGAAAGTTTGGATCTTGAATGTTTGTTGATAAAATTTAGATTTGAATTCATTTTGATGGTATGTCTTAGAATAAAATTGTAAATTGTTTATAAGTTTTTGTGAAAGTCTTGGTGAATGGAAATTGTATATGTAAACTTCTTTCCGTCCTTCTTTTATGGATGTCCATACCCTGTCGCTGAGTGCCCTTTGACTCCACGACTGTCTGGGTCTCTTCCTTGTCGATCCAAGCAAGATTTCTTCCGTCCACTACACAACCATACTCTTCCTCACATGTTTATCTTTCAAAACTTGGTTTATTGTTTGTAAACCACGCATGGATTTTTGCATCAATCTGTTCGTATGGGTTTTTTTATCAAATCCAAAGAGAAGGTAGGGACGCCACTACTAACGGTTGTGGGATTTGACTTTACATCTGCCATTTTCTTCTGCTTAAAAGTTTCAAAAAGATTTTTGAATAGAACCATTTTATGCATATACTGCAATCGTTGATATCTCTTCCAGGCATTATGTTAAACAGTTCTCATGCATTGTATATGCTTCCACAATTTGCATGGATGTCTACCTAGACGCTTGCAATTACAACATCCAACAAAAAATCCCCTACCTTTATGCTTTAAGGGAGAACCATACCCTGTTTCTCAACATCCATTGGGCCTTACGCCTATCAAATGCATCTCCATGAAAGTTTCTAAAGCCTTTCCCACATATCCATTTTGTGTACTATAAAGTGTCTCTCCATTCAAGGTTACCACAACACTCCAACTCCCACACTGGCACTGGCAGAGAGGATGCTAGAAGAGCTTGTGAATTTTAGATTTACAACTGATGATTGCATTTGCCTGAAAGTTTCTAAAGCCCTTTCAACAACTCCATTTTGTGCAATTCTGTGATTATGCATTACATGAGATGACATCCATTTGGGGCATTCTGTAAAATGGGAGGATGCTGGCAAAAGTTGCAGAGTTTGGTTTTACACCTGCCAATTTCATTTACTTGAAAGTTTTGATTTTAAAGCCTTTTCATGAAATCCATTCTATGCACATCCTGGTTGCAAGAAAACTTTTCTTTGAGGCATTTTGACAACAGTTCACGTGCCTTGACTGTGTTTCCTCATTTTGGCA
Organism: Cunninghamia lanceolata; assembly: GCA_027924645.1. Lineage (NCBI taxonomy): Eukaryota > Viridiplantae > Streptophyta > Pinopsida > Cupressales > Cupressaceae > Cunninghamia > Cunninghamia lanceolata. Next base: position 5,492,807 of record BSBN01000726.1, read on the forward strand.
GAGTATTTTCAATTATAATACCTGACAAAAAAACCCCCCTTGTTCTGCTTTGGTGGATGTCCTTACTTTGATAGGAAGCTTCTCATAAATTAGGGATTTCATTGTATCATTACTACCGTTAAAAAATAGTTAGATGATGTAAAAATTTAATGGGCATCGTAATATGTGAAATGTTAAAATATAACACAAATATATTCTTTAGAAGGAATTTTATGAACTGGATATAAATGTAAATGTGTGCTAAAACAAGATCATAATGTAAATACTATTCTCGGATAAAGTCTTAATACTTAAAATCCCTTATACATTTCAATCTAAGGAAAAATCATATAAAATGGTAAATTTATACTTGGTAGTGCCATGAATAGTAATATAAAGGTTAGAGATTTTTAAAATATGTGTATAGGTACTTTATGGATTTTGATATTTGATCAATTGTACCCTATTGCACAATGTTAATGATAAAAACCAATTATGTATTACGACAAAGTGGAGGATAGAGCCCCCATATATGAGTTTACAATGGAAGAAGTAAGGTTTAATAAGAATATCTTAATGAACAATATTGAATTAATGATATCATTGAGGAAATACATAAACTTTTGTTCCTTGAGGAATAGAATTCAACGTAAAGAGTTGGAACAAATATTTAGCAGAAGCCTATAGTGAGAATCAAAGATAATCATTAATCTTAAATGATTTAGAAGGAAACAAATGAAAACCAGTGTTTTGAAACAATTTCCCCTAATCTCAAAATGTGATCATGAATTCTCATTTGACCTAGAAGTCAACATTATTTACCATGGTTAGGAATTGTTAATTCTCAACTAAAGAAGTTGAGTTTAATTTGTGTTGGATAACTTATCCTGTTAAGATTACAAGCCTTAATTTGATTCTATTTACACGTATAAGTTGAAATAATTATGCAAGAAAAGGATCTAGTACCCTACTCTTAGAACAACGATTAATTTGATATATGACTATACATCATTATTTTACTTTGAATAAAGTTCACTTGAGGCACAACAAACTAATTATCATATCACCTTGGAAACTGAATGATTATGTATCTTTTCTAATTTATGTTTAACGTAAGCGAATTAATATCTTCTGAAATTATGTTTACAATTGTTTGAATGTCGTTACTTTACTCTTCCTTATGAATATATGAATGGATCAAACATCTAGCCATTTTCTTTACATGCAAGCAAAGAAGTTTAATTCTTCTCATTTCCTTATAAGCTATCATATATATTTTTCTTTCATCTAGATAGGTAAACCTTGTAATTAAATCTCCAAACTCAAACATTCGCAGTGTTTGGTATTTACAGTACCTCTGGGTCACGTTTACGGGTAATGCCGTTGCGTTGAACCAAGTACCTTGCGCCTAACATAGTTGCAACAACGACGTCTGGGCACCGTCCCTCTAAATCGTTGGGGAGTAATAAGGAACATGCCTAAGTTGAATTTGCAGGAAGGGAAAATCTCCTCGGATACCTGACTAAAAAGATTAAGAAAAAGAAAAAAATGAGACTATCAACAATTGTTGTAGGACAATCAACAGGAAGACCTCATCAAGGAAATATGTGTGATAGGTAAATTATTCACACTTGAAAACTTAAATGCCAAACACTTCTGGGAGGTGTGTTTGTAATACTAGTTTCTTAGGAATTCTGTCTCTATATTCCTTGAGTGAATGGGCAGTCAGCGAAGAACTATGTACCAACCACAGTTACATAAACATGGTGCAAGACAGAACTACATGTTCGCATTCGTCATGTAGATCACATCCGTAGAGGGCCTTCATCCCGTGGATACAGGGTATGTAGGTAGTTTGGATGGTGAAGGATGTCCCCAATACTTAGATCCCTCAGATAGAGGGTACTCTTTAATAATCAACTTCATAATCTTGATCTCTAGTTAAAAGGTTATCTAGGTAACTTAAGAACTCTCCTAGTACTCAGAAGAATCCCCGGGGTGGATTACTTGTACCTGGTGTTGCCGTAAACTAAGGTGAGTACAAGTTGATGTTATGTGTTCCCTGGTCGACATCCTCAGCACCGTGTCTAGGCAGACTGTGGTCCCCAGGAAGTGACTCATGAATCTATATTAGTTCCGAGGGAATCAGAAGTCTCTAGCCAGAGCATAATGATTCATGTCCTCTTTAACCCAGTTAGCTGTTGTGTTTACTTATCACGTATTAGATAAAGTATTGGTCCGTTTGACACACTAGGCCTTTTGGCCACTGTTTGTTCTACTCGAATCAGGTAGCGATAAGGTTCATTCGACCTGGTTCCATATGAACCTATTTCCCCAAAGGATAGAAGAGCCCAGGTTGGCTTAAGAATGTTCCATTTTGAACATATGGCCCATTTTGGCCGAAATTAATGTTCTGTTTTGAACATATGGCCCGTTTTGGCTGAAGTTTTTCTTGAGTACTCAATGGAAGTCTTGATCCATATCATAAGAACTTGTTAATAAAGTAAAATTTTTGAAAATTTGAGTTTGGATCAAGTGGATCCTTACATGTGGTATCAGAGCATGGTTCAAACACTCGGCCTGGAGGCCTACAAACTCAAAATCGATAATAATTAGTATTCAAGATGAGAATTATGATAGATTTAATTATAGTCAATTTGCATGTTGTAAACCAAAAATTGTAGCAAGTGATAAATCACCTCTCTCCTTGTTTTAGAATTAAATGGCGAGAACCCAAAAATTGTGAGATTTGCATGGAGAGGAACCGGTCAACCAAGAACCAGTTGTAAACCAAGAACCAGTTGAAAACCCAAATGCAGGTATAGAAGCAATTATTCAATTGTTGACAGAATAGAAAGAAAATTTGAAAAACCTTGAGAAAACTGTACAGGACCTGAAGACTAGACAGGGGACTATAGAAAATATTTTGGAACCAGAAAATGAACATCAAGGTGCAGAAGTACACATAGCTCAAACAACTAATGAGCTAGAGGTTCCTAGGGCTCGGCGAGATACTACCACTCTAGATATCTCACAAAACCTCAGAAAGATAACTCCTCCTACGTTTGACAGTAAACATGTGGGGGATGCTGCAGAAGGATGGTTAATCAAAATGGAGAAATATTTTGAACTAAGAAACTACTTAGAGAACATCAAGGCAACCTGGGGAGCCTATCAGTTAGAAGGAGAAGCTGCTAGTTGGTGGATAAACATAAACGAACAATATTGTTATTCAAAAGAAAACCTGACTTGGAGGTAGTTTGTGAGCCACTTCCGTGAGAGATGGCTTCCACAAATATTTTATGATGAAAAGATGACTGAGTTTCTGAATCTTAGACAAGGAAATCTCATAGTCCAACAATATTGGGATAGATTTGCCAAACTACTGAAATATGTTCCTATCTATCAAAAGGATGAAAGGTCTCAGGCAAGGAAGTTTCTTTTGGGGTTGAATACTTATATTGGGGCAGAAGTGGATATGTTCACCCCTAACAACATGAATCAAGTCTTGGAGAAGGCACTCAAATAGGAAAATAAATTATAGGCACTATCGGTGGCAAAGCAAAACTTTCAGGACAAACAATTTGTCTTCAAAAGGAAACTAGACAATAAGGACAACAGAGGAGCTCAGAAGAACAAGAGGAGAGACTGGGGTAGAATAGAATCTACTGGTAATCAGGATCACAAGAACAATTACAATAGTAATGTCAGGAGGAATGATGGGAATGTACCACCCCAAATTTCTAATGGACCCCCTGGTGGATGCTTTATGTGTGGAGGCAATCATTATGCAAGTGATTGTTCAAAAAGGAATGGGTACAATCAACCACAGCAAGCTCGACAACACCAAATACATGCTGCCATTAGAAATCAACAAACTCATCATCAAAATGTACCTATGGAGACAAGAGGTATGCTTTTTGGTAAACCCATAACTATTTTGATAGATAATGGTTCCTCTGAGAATTTTATTTCCCCATAATTGGTAAGAAAAATGTCTTTGCAAACTAAGAATACGGAATCATCATGGATGGTTTATTATGGGGACAAGGCTATACGGAAAGTGAACAAGTACATAAGAGGAGCCCTCATTAAGTTTCCTGAATTAGAAACCAAAGCTAACTTATATGTTGTACCCCTAGGAGCCTATGATGTCATAATCAGAATAAGTTGGCTGATAAGACATAAGGCTAACATAGATTGCTATAACAAAGTGGTGGATTGTGTAGATGATAAGGGGTGTAGAGTTAGGATCCAAGGAATTTACAAACCTATATCAGTGGGGACCATTTCTGCTATGTAACTAAAGAAGGCAAGATGAAAACGAGGAAATCAGATATTCTTAGTATCTTTAGATGAGAAGGGAGAAGAGAAAGAAGCCCCTACCTTTGAAAATAGTTCATTCTTTTGGAACTACAAGGATGCATTTCCAGAAGAGCTACCTGGATTACCTCCTAAAAGGGAATTCAATTTTTCAATCGATATACTTCCTAGAACCGTACCTATATCTAAAGCCCCATATAGGATGAACACCACAGAACTCCAAGAATTAAAAATACAGTTGCAAGAATTGCTAGAGAAAGGGTTGATAAAGCCTAGTGTATCACCTTGGGGAGCACCAGTCATATTTGTAAAGAAGAAGGATGGGACACTAAGGTTGTGCATTGACTACAGAATGTTGAATAAGGCCACTGTGAGGAATAGGTATCCCTTGCCTCGTATTGATGATCTATTTGACTAAATGAGAGGAGCCTTAGTGTTCTCCAAAATTGATCTTCGCTTGGGCTATCACCAATTAAGGATAAAAGAAGAAGACATCCCAAAGACAACATTTAGGACTAGGTATGGCCACTATGAATTCACTGTAGTTCCATTTGGGCTAACAAATGCTCCAGCTGCCTTTATGAATGTAATGAATAGTGTGTTCCATGATTTTTTTAGATAAATTTGTGATTGTGTTTCTGGATGACATTTTAATATATTCCAAGGATGAAGAGGAAAACTTAACCCATCTCCAGGTAGTCTTACAAAGGTTGCAGAAGTATAAGTTGTTTGGGAAGTTATCCAAATGCTCCTTCTTTGAAAGGAGGGTTCACTATTTAGGGCATATCATTTCAGTCGAGGGTATAGTGATAGATCTTGATAAAGTAAAAGCCATCACTGAATGGCCTATCCCTACAAATGTGACCGAAGTAAGAAGTTTTTATGGGATTGGTTGGGTACTATATAAGGTTTGTGAAAGACTTTTCAATGATAGCCAATCCAATCACATCCTTGCAAAAGAAGAATAAAAAGTTCATTTGGACTGGGCAGTGTGATAAGGCTTTTCAAGTACTGAAGGAAAGGCTAACATCACCTCTAATTCTAAAAGTGCCTGACCCTAATGGTAACTTCACAGTAGTAACAGATGCATCCATAGAAGGACTAGGAGGAGTTCTTTTCCAAGAGGAGGGAGTAGTGGCTTATGAATCACAAAAACTAAAAATCTATGAAGTCAATTATGCCCCCATGACCTTGAACTTGCAGCCATAGTTCATGCCTTGCAAAAATGGAGACATTTCTTGTTGGGAAAACCATTTGAGCTTAAAACAGACCGTCAAGGGCTAAAATATATCTTCACTCAACCTCATTTGAATGCAAGATAGAGAAGGTGGTTAGAGTTTCTAAGTGAGTATGATTTTGATATTCAATATATCAAGGGGAAAGAAAATAGGGTGGCCGATGCTCTCAGTAGGAGGAGGCATATAATGGCCATATCCAACTTGCACATAGACCTAAAGCAACAAATACTCTCTGAACAAAAACATAACCCATGGTACGCTCAGGTTAAGACATCTCTAGCTAATACCTTTGTGGAACCTAGGTATTTGGATTATGCTTTCGATTATGATGGACTAATGAGGCACCATGGAAGAATATATGTTCCTGATAATGCAGAACTAAGGGGTATGATCTTAACATAGGCACATAAGGCTCCATATTCAGGACATCTAGGAGTGAATAAGATGTATGCAGACCTCAAAAGAATATATTTTTGGCTAGGAATGAAGAAGGATGTGGTAGACATAGTTGCTAGATGCCTAGAATGTCAAAGGGTTAAGGCGGAACATGTGCACCCAGTAGGACTTCTTTATCCACATGATGTACCTTTCTATAAATGGCAGGTCATAAGTATGGATTTTGTCCAAGGGCTACCAATGACATCTCATAGGCACAATTGCATTTTGGTGGTAGTGGATAAACTCACTAAGGTTGCCCACTTCATACCAAGAAACCTAACAGATGATGCACCTGCAGTAGCAAAAAGGTTCATAAAGGAAATTTTTAGGTTGCATAGAATTCCTGAGAAAATCATCTCTAATAGAGATGCGAAATTCACTTCTAGATTTTGGACCATATTGCAGGCTACTTTAGGAACACAGTTGAATTTCAGCACAGCTTATCATCATGAGACAGATGGACAAACAAAAAGAACCAACCAAATTCTGGAAGACCTCCTTTGTATGTATTGTATGGATCAATAGACTAAATGGGAGGAATATTTGCCGTTAGTTGAGTTCGCCTATAACAATTCCTTCCAAGCAGCAATAGGTATGGTACCCTTTGAAGCTCTTTATGGGAGACCTTGTCGAACACCATTAAATTGGGATAAATTGGAAGATAGGATACTGGTTGGCCCTGAAATGTTGAAAGATATGGACAACCAAGTGCAACTTATTCGACAGAGGTTGAAAGAAGCCTCAGATCACCAGAAAAGTTATGCAGATAAGAATAAGACACCCAGAAGATTTCAAGTTGGTGAAAAGGTGTTTCTAAGAGTTCGTCCTCATAAAAGTTCCATCATTTTTGGAAGGAAGTCAAAGCTAGCCCCTTGCTATGTTGGGCCTTTTGAAGTACTTGAGGAAATCAATCCTGTAGATTACCACTTGGCCTTACCTCCAACACTGAGCCACATGCATGACGTGTTCCATGTATCCTTGTTAAAAAAGTATATACTTGACCCTAAGCATATTCTTAATTAGAATGCCCTACAGGTGGAAGAACCAGGTACAATGACAATAGAGCCATGCAGAATCATCGACATGTGCCAGTTCCAGCTCTACAATAGGACAGTGGACCAATCTAAAGTCCAGTGGAACCAGTATTCACCTAAGAATGCTACATGGGAAGACACAGTGGAAATGCAACAGCTCTATCCGCACTTATTTTGAATAAACTCTAGTTATTTATTAACTCGACAAACTTCAAACCTTGCTTAAGGACAATGATGTTGATACAGATAGTTATGCTCAAAAAAATACACCTTGTTATCTTTATCTATGTTAAACTATTTAACCTACCTTGTTAAAATATGGACTTTAAAAGTAGATATTTTGATATGGATTTATATGTTTTGATCTAATTTCTAACATGCATTGGGACGATGCATAAATTTAGGGGAGAAGGATGTCACAACTCAATTTTTGAATTCTAAATTTGAAAACTAAACATAAAATGTATATTTATTTAAAAATACAAATAATAAACAATTTAACAATGGATTACACTTTAAAAAAATTGAGGATAAGATTTGCAAATCCACTAAAAAGTGGAGGATGTATTATCATTAAAATAAAAGAGTGGAGGATGCATTATCACTAAAAATAAAAGAGTGGAGGATGCATTATCTTTAAAAATAAGAGAGTGGAGGATGCATTATCATTAAAAAAAAGAGAGTGGATGTTGTAATTTTCTATAAATTGCCTAGAATTGTGAGGACAAGGGACACCGATCTCTGATTTGGGAGTGCTGGAGAAACTTGTAAGAAGTTCTCCCCTTCATCATTTTGTTTTGAAAGTTTGGATCTTGAATGTTTGTTGATAAAATTTAGATTTAAATTCATTTTGATGGTATGTCTTAGAATAAAATTGTAAATTGTTTATAAGTTTTTGTGAAATTCTTGGTGAATGGAAATTGTATATGTAAACTTCTTTTCGTTCTACTTTTATGGATGTCCATACCTTGTCGCTGAGTGGCCTTTGACTCCACAATTGTCTGGGTCTCTTCCTTGTCGATCCAAGCAAGATTTCTTCCATCCACTACACAACCATACTCTTTCTCACATGTTTATCTTTTAAAACTTGGTTTATTGTTTGTAAACCATGCAGGGATTTTTGCATCAATCTGTTCGTATGGGTTTTTTTATCAAATCCAAAGAGAAGGCAGGGAGGCCGTTGCTAACAGTTGTGTGATTCGACTTTACATCTGCCATTTTCTTCTGCTTAAAAGTTTCAAAAAGATTTTTGAATAGAGCCATTTTGTGCATATACTGCAATCGTCGATATCTCTTTAAGGCATTATGTTAAATAGTTCTCATGCATTGTATATGCTTCCACAATTTACATGGATGTCTACCTGGACACTTGCAATTACAACATCCAACAAAAAATCCCCTACCTTTATGCTTTGACGGACAACCATACCCTATTTCTCAGCGTCCATTGGGCCTTACGCCTGTCAAATGCATCTGCTTGAATGTTTCTAAAGCCTTTCCCAAATATCTATTTTGTGTACTATAAAGTGTCTCTCCATTCAAGGTTACAACATCACTCCATCTCCCACGTTGGCACTGGCAGAGAGGACGCTGGTAGAGGTTGTGAAATTTAGATTTACAGCTGACGATTGTATTTTCCTAAAAGTTTCTAAAGCCCTTTCAAGGACTCCATTTTGTCCAATTCTGCGATCATGTATTACATGAGATGACATCCATTTGAGGCATTCTATCAAATGGGAGGATGCTGGCAAAAGTTGCGGAGTTTGGTTTTACACCTGCCAATTTCATTTACTTGAAAGTTTTGATTTTAAAGCATTTTCATCAAATCCGTTCTATGCACATCCTGGTTGCAAGAAAACTTTTCTTTGAGGCATTTTGACAACAGTTCACATGCCTTGACTGTGTTTCCTCATTTTGGCAGAGTATTTCCAATTATAATACCTGACAAAAAATCCCCCCTGTTCTGCTTTGGTGGATGTTCTTACTCTGTTAGGAAGCTTCTCATAAATTAGGGATTTCATTGTATCATTACTACCATTAAAAAATAGTTAGATGATGTAAAAATTTAATGGGCATCATAATATGTGAAATGTTAAAATATAACACAAATATATTCTTTAGAAGAAATTTTATGAACTGGATATAAATGTAAATGTGAGATAAAACAAGATCATAATGTAAATACTATTCTCGGATAAAGTCTTAATACTTAAAATCCCTTATACATTTCAATCTAAGGAAAAATCATATAAAATGGTAAATTTATACTTGGTAGTGCCTTGAATAGTAATATAAAGGTTAGAGATTTTTAAAATATGTGTATAGGTACTTTATGGATTTTGATATTTGATCAATTGTACCCTATTGCACAATATTAATGATAAAACCAATAATGTATTACGACAAAGTGGATGATAGAGCTCCCATATATGAGTTTACAATGGAAGAAGTATAAGGTTTAATAAGAATATCTTAATGAACAATATTGAATTAATGATATCATTGAGGAAATACATAAACTTTTGTTCCTTTAGGAATAGAATTCAACGTAAAGAGTTGGGACAAATATTTAGCAGAAGCCTATAGTGAGAATCAAAGATAATCATTAATCTTAAATGATTCATAAGGAAAGAGATGAAAACCAGTGTTTTGAAACAATTTCCCCTAATCTCAAAATGTGATCATGAATTCTCATTTGACCTAGAAGTCAACATTATTTACCATGGTTAGGAATTGTTAATTCTCAACTAAAGAAGTTGAGTTAAATTTGTGTTGGATAACTTATCCTATTAAGATTACAAGCCTTAATTTGATTCTATTTACACGTATAAGTTGAAATAATTATGCAAGAAAAGGATCTAGTACCCTACTCTTGGAACAACAATTAATTTGATATATGACTATACATCATTGTTTTACTTTGAATAAAGTTCACTTGAGGCACGACAAACTAATTATCATATCACCCTGGAAACTGAATGATTAAGTATCTTTTCTAATTTATGTTTAACATAAGTGAATTAATATCTTCTAAAATTATGTTTACAATTGTTTGAATGTCATTACTTTACTCTTCCTTATGAATATATGAATGGATCAAACATCTAGCCGTTTTCTTTACATGCAAGCAAAGAAGTTTAATTCTTCTCATTTCCTTATAAGCTATCATATATATTTTCTTTTCATCTAGATAGGTAATCCTTGTAATTAAATGTCCGAACTCAAACATTCGTAGTGTTCGGTATTTACGGTACCTCTGGGTCACGTTTACGGGTAATGCCGTCGCGTTGAACCAAGTACCTCGCGCGTAACATAGCTGCAACAATGACATCTAGGCACCATCCCTCTAAATTGTCGTGGAGTAATAAGGAACATGTCTAAGTTGAATCCGTAGGAAGGGAAAATCTCCTCGGATACCTGACTAACAAGATTAAGAAAAAGAAAAAAATGAGACTATCAACAATTGTTGTAGGACGATCAATGGGAAGACCTCATCGGGGAAATATGGTGAAAGGTAAATTATTCACACTTGAAAACTTAAACGCCAAACACTCCCAGGAGGTGTGTTTGCTATACTAGTTTCTTAGGAATTCCATCTCTGTATTCCTTGAGTGAATGGGCAGTCGGTGAAGAACTGTGTACCAACCACAGTTACATAAACATAGTGCAAGACATAACTACATGTTTGCATTCGTCATGTAGATCGCATCTGTAGAGGGCCTTGATCCCATGGATACATGGTATGTAGGCAATCTGGACAGCAAAGGATGCTCCCAGTACTCAGGTCCCTTGGATATAGGGTACTCTTTAATAATCAACTTCATAATCTTGATCTCTAGTTAAAAGGTTATCTAAGTAACTTAAGAACTCTCCTAGTACTCAGAAGAATCCCCCGGGTGGATTACTTGTACCCGGCGTTGCCGTAAACTGAGGTGAGTACAAGTTGATGTTATGTGTTCCCTGGTCGACATCCTCAACACAGTGTCTATATTGGTTCTGAGGGACTCAGAAGTCTCTGGCCAGAGCATAATGATTCCTGTCCTCTTAAGCCTGGTTGGCTGTTGTGTTTACTTATCCCGTATTGGATAGAGTATTGGTTCGTTTGACCCACTAGGCCTTTTGGCCACTATTTTTTCTACCCAAATTAGGTAGCGATAAGGTCCATTTGACCTGGTTCCGTATGAACCTATTTGCCCAAAGGATAGAAGAGCCCGGGTTGGCTTAAGAATGTTCCGTTTTGAACATATGGCCCGTTTTGGCCGAAATTAATGTTCCGTTTTGAACATATGGCCCGTTTTGGCCGAAGTTTTTCCTGAGTACTCAATGGAAGTCTTGATATATCTCATAAGAACTTGTTATTAAAGTAAAATTTTTGAAAATTCGAGTTTGGATCAAGCGGGTCCTTACACAAATCCACAAAACCTATCACACAATTACAATAACAAAAGTAAGAAAGCATTGTTGGGAAGGTATAGATTTTGAAAATTTATCAGAAACAAGAAAGGCATAGAATTTAAAGTACCAAATTGTGCAGGATTGGAGAAAATATAATTCTTTGTGCAGGTACCAAGTCTGAAATCCGATCTGAGGGTTCCTACACTCTGCCTCAGTAATCTCGTATGAAGAGCTAAAATGTCATCATACTTTGAATTACAAGATGTTTTCCCGATCTGAGGCCTGCACCCCAAATGATAAATATTACTCACAACAAAATTCCAAAGCCCGCATTCATACAAATATTTTACAGCACCGATTGTCTCGCTTACTATAGGTTTCAACAGAGCGATCAGTCCCTGCAATAAGCTCAGAAATTGAGAAAAAATAGATGTTAAATTTTTGTAGGCGAAGAAAGACCTTAGATCTTGAATTACCTCAGTGGAGCTATTTATACTATCAAGGAGTGCACCGTAGTCATTGCCAGCCACAGAGAGAAGAACTATAGACCACGAAAGATTGTGACAATCGAACCCCTCACTTCCTCCTATCACTTCCTTAAACTACTTCACCTGTTGTGCTACTGTTTTGAAACCATAGGCTTGAAATATTCCACTGCCTCCCACTGCAATGTTCACTCCTCGTCTAATCTTCCTGGCAGTCGCTTTATAGTCACGACTTTTCAGTAGCTTATAAGATATGGGAATGGGAAGCCCTAAAATATCCCCTGCACACACCACACGCACGGATAGATAAGGAACACACTACTTAACACTTTATATTACACCATTTGTAAGTGGAAGGAAGGTTTACCCCAAAAATCCGTCTGGATTTTTCCAGAAAAAAATCTGCCTGCAGTATAGCCAGGCCAGGTCAAACCATATGGTCATCTCCATGACTAGTTTTAACTGTGATTATATGAATTGCGATTTCCTATGTCGGCATAAGAGTCTTCAAACACAAACAATGCCTGAGGCTTCTCTGCAATGCCTCTCCCTGTAAAGCAATTAATTTAAATTAAAGCCATACACATATAGAATGAGGGAAGTTTGAAATAATAATTTGTATAACTGACCTGCAAATAAACAGAGAATGATTATCAGAAACATAAGGTGAGAAAACATGGCATCCATATCTCTAGTTCTTACTATATTCCACGAGATCTGTTGACTATAGTTGTCCTCGGTTCGCAAGCCTTGAGCAGATTTTTAAGTTGTCAGTTTGGTAATGCACGGGTGGTGAAAAGACTGCTTTGGCAGGGTGAAATAATCCATGGATTGTGAAATAAGCTCTAGCACTAAGCTACTATTTTTTGTGATACGGCTTCACAGTCAACTTTCAACCCTTCTTATTTGTCATTTCTTCAATCAAATAAAGGTACTATAATCATAGCCACAATATATATACATGAAACTTTTCACTCCCTATAGTTATATATAAATATCTTATGTAGTGGTCTTATCTCTTATATTTTCATAAGTTAAATACAGGATAATAAATATCTTAAATATCTATCAAAAAAGGGACATGACACGTGTTTTTCTTATGATTATAAGTCCCTATTAAATTAGAGAGTTATGTTATTAAATTAGAGAGTTATGTTTTCAGTGTGGTCTTTTTTTAATTAGTTTGTCTTGATAATTATTTCAAATTAAAAATTAAATTGTTTGTTTAAAGTTTATAGTTTTTTTTTTTTAACTTTTCTTTAAAATTGTGTAATTTTAAACTTCAAAGTGATGTAGAAATACTTTTGGGAAAGAAAATAAATTTGGATTAGTTTAAAATAATGGAAAACCCCTGTCCAACTACAAAGGTGGGGGAATTTTTTTCAAGTTTCTATAATTTTTGGTTCCGAAAAAAATGAATATTTTGTAAAGATAATATTTTGTTGGGTCTCATCTCAACTTCTGAAAGTAGATTTTCTATACACATCTTCCAGTACATCTTGGGGTTGTATTAATGCATTTTCACCTAATATACAAAGTAAATTCATCCAACAAGGACATAAGGTATTTTGTGATTTAATATTTTTTTTGGGTATTGTTACAAAAACCCTAGGTTTTTGATTTGTGGGACTTGAATAATATTATTTGTTGATTTTTTGTTTCCTTCGTTGTTTGAGCTTTTGTATATATGATTGTGTCATGTTAATTTTTTAAATGAATTTGTTGTGGATTTGAACATGTGGTGGTCTATCTATTCACATCAATTAACATGAATTCTTAATCAACAATGACCCCAATTTGTAGAGGAGTGAGGAAGGGTTGAGGAAACAAATAAATTGCCTTCTACATGTATTTCTCAAGCAGAGATAGAAAAAATAAAATAAAATAGAAAATAGAGAGGTGCACAATAGACAATTTGCTTCAACAATTTAAAAAAAAAAACATTTCCTTATGCTATCGGTTATAATCTGCCTCTATATGTAGAGGATTTTCATCATGCAATAAATTATAAAACTAGACCATTACTTATGCAAAGCATTAACAATATTTTGTTCATGCAAATCATGCAAAATTGTTTTTAAGCTCTAACCCTAAAAATAGTTTACACATGCAAAACTATTTTATCCTCCCCTAAACTGAAACTAAACTAACTTGTATGTTTTATTTTGAGAGAAATTATTCCACGTTCTAACACCCCCCCTTAATTTCTACCACTAATGACTTCAACATTTATAATGCCCAGATTTTGTCTTAGATGCTCAAAATTCTCCTTTGCTAATGCCTTTGTGAATATATCTTCCAACTGGTCTTCAGATCAGAAAAAACTCCAAATGGATTTCTCCATTGTTCACTAACTCTCAAATTAAATGAAATCTCATATCAATGTGCTTTCTCCTTTTGTGAAACTTGATTTTTTGACAATGCAATTGTTGATTTGTTGTCACAAAAGATTGGTGTTGACTCCTCTTGTGCTTTCAATATATCTACCAATACTCTCCTCATCCAAATTGCTTGGCATGATGCTGATGTGGCTACTACATACTCTCCTTCAGTTGATGAAAGTGTCACTATGGGTTGCTTTTTTGATGCCCATGAGACCACAACTTTTCCAAAATGAACGGTATATCCAGAAGTAATCTTCTTGTCATAAATGCTACCTACAAAATCACTATTAGTATAGCCAACCAAACCAAAATCATTAGTTGTGAAATATAAAATTCCATATTTTGTTGTTCCTACCATATATCTCAATATCCTCTTTCCAACTTGCCAATGTGAGTCTTTTGCTGACTCCATGAATCTTGAGATTAAACTAACCCCATACATGATATATGGTCTTGTAGTTGTAAAATACACCAAATTTTCAATTAGTCTTTTGAATGTTGTAGAATCAACATTAGGCCCTTTGTCCTCTTTGCTAATTTTAGTCCCTATAGCAATTGGTGTAGGTGTTGAGTTACAATTCAACATCTTAAACTACCTTAACACATCCCTTGCATATTTAGTTTGATAAATAAAAATTCCCTTATTTCATCGTACAACTTCAATGCCCAAAAAACACTTTGTTAATCCCAAATCGGTCATCTCAAATTCTTTCTTCATTGCTAATTTAAATATGTCTATAGTAAAATTCTCAGTGAAAATCAAATCATCAACATATAAACACAATCAAAATCTGACCTTCTTTGTTGATTTTTTTTTTGTACAATGTGGGCTCACTACTACTACTAAATCCATTGTTTGTCATGTATGAATTAATCCTGCTATATCATGCTCTTTGTTCTTTCTTGAGATCATAGAGAGCCTTCTTCAATCTATAGACTTTATCTTCATGTCCATGCAATTCATAACTTGGTGGCTATTTCACATACACTTCTTCATCTAGAAAACCATTCAAGAAAGATGATTTGACATCCAGTTGATATACTTTCCAATTATTTTGAGTAGCTATTTCTAAAATGATTCTAATAGTATCAAGTCTAGCAACTAGAGCAAATGTTTCATTATAATCAATTCCATGTTGTTGTGCATTTAACCTTTTGGTACTAACCTTGCCTTGTGCTTTTCAATCTTATGGTCTTACCTTTTGCATTAAATTTGGTCTTATAAACCCATTTGACTCCTATGTAATCTTTACCTTTAGGTAGGTCAATTAGCTCCCATGTTTGATTTCTCTCAATAGAATCCATCTCTTCATCCATAGCTTTTATCCAAAGTTCCTCCTTAACTACTTCTTCAAAACACACAGGATCATGAGAGAATAAAGCAATATTTGAACACAAATTTAAATTTTCTTCTCCTTGATCATAAATCTCCTTCAAGCTTCTTATTTTATTGCATTTATACTTTTACCTTAAGGAGGCAAGTGTAGGATCCGGTTCATCACTTACTTGTGAATTAGAAGTAGAATGACATGCATGACTAGATGATTCACCTTGTGCTAAGTACTTTGGTGTTCTTATTAGAGTACTTTTTCTTGCTTGTGGAGTTGATTGATCACCTTGCAAATGTTGTTTTTTAGATTCTTCTTTATTTTTGGGGAATTGATGCTCCAATTGTGATTATTCTAATGATTTGCAGAGAATGAAGAAATGTTTTATTCAATCATCAAAGGTGTAGATACATCCATTATATACTGAGAGAGCTCAGTTGGTTGACAGTTACAACTATACAGTTATATCAAACTGATGGTTGACAGTTATAACTAAAAGGTTATATCAAACCGATCACCGTAGAAAGCTAAACACCGAACAATGTAATGCCAACATTCCCCCCTTATTACATTGTTCTTGCAATGGCACCAAGGTACCCCCCCCCTTAATGCTAGAATACTCAACAAAGCTGATTACATAATATGAATACATATTTTATAGAAGATCTTCTCCCAAAGAACAAATCTTGAACCAAGCGAGGCTCCATCATGTTGTCTCATCTACCCTCGAAAAGGCATTGCTGCGAGCTGTGTTCTTGAGCTCTTTAGTCCAAAGCTCTCAAATCACAGAGTCTTGAATTATTTGATAATGGCCCCTAAGAGATACGACAGATCTCTACCATGTTGTCTAGTGATCGCGAAAGGGTATAATTCAAGATCATATACTCTTTGAAGCTCGCTAGACAACAATCCATATTGAGTTCAACACCAAAACCCAAACCTGTCTCCAAAACAAAATCTTCACAAAACATACATTCTTCAAATCTGTCAACTTTGTTAGCATCAATAAAGAAAAAACAAAACAACCAAAACCAAAAATGCTTCTCATGCAAAGCATCATCTCAAAGCGAGAAGCTAACTTGAGACGATGGAAAATCCTCCATCCTCCGATGCCGCCTGCCTTCAATCTGACCTTGCTTAAAGGGCATATCCACAGAAATTAATAGCACCATCTGGTGAATCCTCATCTTCAATATTTGGTGGGTCCTTATCATCTTCAATGCAAGAAAGATTTCCTTCATTTTTGAGCTTTCCTTTAAGAACATCACTTGCTCGAGTTCTATAATCCCAAGCTATGTGACCATTTTTCTTACAATAAAAACATTTGATTCTCTCTGATCTCTTGTAATTGCTTCTTGAAAATAATACTTTCTCCTGAGGATCATCTTCTGAATCTTCTGTTGTTCTCTTCTCTTCTGATAGAAGAGCAGAAATCATACCTTCTAGAGTTTGTGAAGGTATTTGACTGAGTGTAAAAACAACATTGTTGTATTTTGAAAGCAAACTATTTAATAGGATGGCCCTAGCATCATCATCATCTACTGTAACCTTAACCTCTACTAGCTGTCTAATGAGAGACTGCAAGTTACTTATATGGTTTGACATTGTGATTCCATCTTCCATCTTAAACCGAAATAATTGAAGTTTTAGAGAAAACTTTGTATTAACGGCTTTTGCTCCAAACAATTTATTCAGATTATCCCAAATTTTGGCTGATGATTTATCCAAATCAACATGGTGCAATTCAGTGTCAGAAAGAGCAAGACCAATTATAGCCTTGGCTTTATCATCTCTACTACTCCAATATAATAACTTATTTGCATCTGTAGGTGCTTTTTTCTTTCCACTTACTATTGCCCACAAATTTTTATTCATTAGTTGCATTTGAATTTTCATTCTCCAAGTATGAAAATTAAAACTAGAATATTTGTCTAATGGAATCTCCATGTAGATGATACTCCAAAAAAAAATTGACTTCTTACTCAGACTTAAATACACACTTCAATACATACCAATGATTGCCAGATTTTACAGACTATGTCTTCCTCATTCAAATGACTTATGGAGACCTCCAAATGATGCTTCCTTCCAACATAAGCCAAACATCATTCATCATACCTTTCACACAGATACTAGAGTTGGCGATCTGCTTAACTATAGAGGTTGGATTCCAGTTGTGAAATGCTCATTGGCAAGATAGCTCTCATGGGCTTGCCGCTACCTCTCCTTCGATGTCTTGTCACCACTATGTAGATGACAATGACTTCTATTTTCTCTAGTCTCCTTTCAGATATGCTGCAGACATCAGATACTCCATTTGTCATAGGAAATGCCCAGCGATCAGAGAAAGCTCTTCTCAGTCTTCAACGGCTTTCTTCCAACAGTAGCATGTGTTTTCCTTCAATGATGGCTCACTATGAGTTCTTCAACGCTTCACATCACCACAGTCAGCATTGCTGCCCATCGCTACTCACCAGGATGCCAGCCAATGCTCTGATACCATTTAATGATTTGCAGAGAATGAAGAAATGTTTTATTCGATCATCAAAGGTGCAGATACATCCATTATATACTGAGAGAGCTTAGTTGGTTGACAGTTACAACTATACGGTTATATCAAACTGATGGTTGACAGTTATAACTAAAAGGTTATATCAAACCGATCACCGTAGAAAGCTAAACACCGAACAATGTAATGCCAACATGTTCTATCAATGCTTCCATCCCATGCTTCTTCTTCCTTAAATTCCACATCTCTACTAATAATCACTTTCTTTGAAATGGGGTTATACAACTTATAAGGTTTTGACTCTTCACTATACCCAATCAAAATGCATTGCTCACCTCTATCATCAAGTTTTCTTCTCAATTCAGATGGTATAAGAGAAAATACAATACAACCAAAAATTCTAAAATGATATACACTATGTTTCTTACCACCACAAGCATCTTTTGGAATTCGGTCCTTGACACTCTTTGCTGGGCTTCTATTTAGAATATATACTGCACATGCTACTACTTCTACCCAATATTCATTTGACAAATGTTAGGCCTCCAACATTGTTCTTTTCTTCCTTTCTACTACACCATTCTATTGTGGTGTGTACCTTGTAGTAAATTTGCTTTTAATGCCATGATATCTGCAAAAATCTTAAAATTCATTAGACATATATTCGCATCCTCTATCTGATCTAAGTACCTTGATGTAATGGTCACTTTTCTTTTCCACCATAGCTTTGAATTCTTTGAATTTTCCAAAGGCTTTAGACTTCTCCTTGAGAAAATATATCGAAGTCTTCCTACTAAAATCATCAATGAAGGTTAGAAAATAAGTACTACCTCCAAATGATGGAGTTTGCATTGGTCCACATAAATCACTATGAACTAGCTCCAATAATATCCTTGATCTATATGAAACTCCTATTGGAAAACTCTCTCTATGTTGTTTTACCAAAATACAACTCTCACATGAATTGCTTGGCTTGTCTATTGGTGGCAATCCCTTCACCATATTTTTCTTCTGTAACAAACTCAAACCTCTAAAATGTAAATGTCCATACCTCAAATACTATAGCCATGATTGATCTAAATACGTAGATTTGAAATTGACTTCTTCTTCTCCTTGCATGCACTGAATTCAAAGGTGGAACATCAGATTCTTTGTCATCTTCACTTTTGAAATCAACCTGTCATTTGGAAATCTATCTAGTATTGTGCAAACATTATCCTTAAAAGATACCTTGTAACCTTTTTGCACTAATTTCCCAACTCACATAAGATTATGATTTAATCCAGGCACAAAATAAACATTAGGAATAAATCTTCATTCACAATTTTTTGCCAAATCATTTATTATTCCTTTACCCATTAAAACCACTTTATTATCATTTCCCAATTTTACTTCTCATTTAACAGAATCATGAAGACTAGCAAACAATTCTTTATTCCCTATCATATGATTACATCATCCACTATCTAAAAGCCAAACATCTCTAGCACATTCTTGAGCAACATGACAAGTGAGAAATAAACTTCCAAAATTAGATTTAGATTCATTTCTGTAATTAGCATTCTGTTGGCCCACATCTCCTTCTCTCTTTCTACATTCATTTGCATAATGCCCATATTTTTTGTAATAATAACACTGAATGTTAGATTTATCAAATCTCTGTGAATTCTTCTAGAAGTGATTGTTGCCACGTCCTCTATTGTTGTAGTTTTGATTATAGTTTTCACCTTGATCTGGATTTCTCCTTCCATCTTTGCCTCTACCTCTTCCTGTGAAGTTTGATCTTCCTCTTCGTTTTCCTCTACCAATGATACCCGGGACTTGAAATAATTATAAAGAAAAGTACTGTAATTTCTACTCATTTTGGATCCATGTGTTAACAAAGATACCATTAATTCATCTATTGATAACTATGCCAAATCCTTGGACTCCTCACTTCCTACAACTACTACATCAAATTTACTGGGTAAACTCTTGAAATTTTTTCTATAATCTTCTGATATGTTATTTCTTCTCCATTAGATCTAATTTGATTCATAATAGTCATGACTTGACTCATAAACTAATCTACTAATTTAAATCATTCATTTGTAAATTTTTAAAATTTCTCCTAAGAGATTGTAGGTTAACTACTTTCACCTTTGTAGTTCCTTGATAGGTTGTCTCAAAAATTTCCCATGTCATCTTGGATCTTATTACAACTGCAACTCTAGGAAAGCTGGACTCATCCTTTGCCTCTTGGATTAGGAATAGAGCTTTTTCATCCTTTTTCTTGGAATCTCTAAGCTGATCTTTTTTTTCTTGTGATAATGCTTGATAGGTAGCCTCATCATGTGGTTCTACAAAACCATTTTCTACCAAATCCCAAACACCTTGTGAGAAAAACAATGTTCTCATTTTAATTACCCAAAAATCATAATTCTTACCACTGAAAATAGGAATTTGGGGTTGAGTGATGTTGATGCTTGTTTCCATGATATGATATGATCTCTACTTTTTTGAATAGTTGTGGGATTATTTCTTCAATGATACTTTTTTGTAGAAGACTTCAGCCACCCTTATAAAGCTTTGATCTTCTGGTCCAAAATTGACTTGCAGGTAGTCCCTTGATCTTAACAACTCTGATACAACTTTGTTGGACTAGAGACAATAAAATAAATTATATAGGAAATAGAGAGGTGCATAGAAGATAGTTTGCTTCAACAAAACTTAAAATATTTTGATTTTCCCTTATGCTATTGATTACAATCTACCTATATATGTTGAGGATTTTAATCATGCAATAAATTAGAAGACTAGACCTTTACTCATGCAAATCATTAACAATATTTTGTTCATGCAAATCATGCAAAATTATTTAATCTCTAACTCTAAAATTAGTTTACATGCAAAGCTATTCTATCCTCTTCTAAACTGAAACTAAAGTAATGTGCATGTTTTATTTTGGGAGAAATTACTCACGTGCTAACATGTATTGCTATAGGAGATAAAGAAAGGCCTTCTATAGCTACAACAAAAGAAAGTAGAAAACAAATAAGGTGACTAATTTTGATAGAAAAGTTAGAATATAAGGATGAAGCATAGAAAAAATCCCTCTTCAAAATAGAATTTAAGGCCATCTACAATGATTAAGAATTCAGTAGCCATGTCTAGTAAACAAGCTATAGGATTGGAGAAAGAAGGTTAATCTAGTTTGGAAGTTGAGATTTTGGAGAAAAATGTGTCATTTGATGGGTTTCATATTTGTCTTTTATAATCCTTTTGTTTCCTATTTTAAGAGGATATTTCTATAGACATTCCTACCTTTTAAAATAAGACTTTTAATTAATATTTGGATAAAAGCACTATGTTAGTTATAAGATGTTTAATGCATGTTTGTGTGTTGAAATAATTATTTTTAATATAATGTGGCATGCTATTATATTTGTGATGATATTAGAGTGGGGATTTTCTATGGAACTAACTTCTTCCTACAAATACTAAAAGTGACAACCTGCAACCAAAGGTCTAACAAATGATCCAACTACCTACAGCCAAAGGTCCAGCTACATTCAGCCTAAGGCCCAAGTACTTGCAGCCAAAACTTGTGGTTACTGAAGACAAGGAAATGGAGAAGGACCATAAATAGACAAGAAAACAACAAAATGCTATACCTTCATATCCAAACCATGCCTACTCCTTAATACAATGGGAGTGATGCACCCAACTCACTCAGCTGTGTCCTTGTAGTGGTAGAATAATATGTGGATTGCTCAATATTTTACCAAAATATCAGTGTAGAAATGGAGGTAAGTGGATAAATGGATAGCATGTAGCTAAGGCAAATAAGCATGGTATAAGTAAATTCTTTAGGTGGACTTGTATTTATAGATCGAAGTTGACTTGGGATGGAGGGTTATGATTTTGCCTCAAAATGGAGGGCTGAGATTTGTGGTGAGGAGGTCAAATAGGAGAAGGAGGTGGTAAGGTCTAATGAGAAATGGAGGTGGAATGGAGGGTTTAGATTAAGCCCTAGAGCATCTTTTAAAATGGAGGGTGTGGATTGATTAAAGAGTTGACTTTTGATTTTTGTCCTCTAGTGAGAGGAATTTAAAATTTAGATTTATTGTGAGAAGATTTGATTAGTTGGAAGATGGTGATTAGAAAGGGATTAGGGTTAATTAAATAGGTGTTTATTTAATTAACCATGGAGGGTGAAATTAGAGGAGAATAATTAATTAAATAAAAAGGGGTTTTATTTAATTGACCTATGGTGTTGAGGGTTAATGTTAAAATTAAATAAATAAATGGGATTTAATTAATTAGGGCTAAGGTGGAATTAATCAAATAAAGTGAAATTTATTTAATTAATTAGAGTAAATGGATGAAAGGGGAAATTAATTAAATAAAACAAAATCTAGTTAATTAATTTAGATAAATGGATGAAAGGGGGAGTTAATTAAATAAAAAAGAATTTATTTAATTAATTTAGATAAATGGATGAAAGTGGTCTAAGCTAGTGCGGAGATGACATCGACGTGGTGTTAGTGAGGTGGCAGAAAGGGTGGTGTCAGCCTGGCCATTTCTGAATGTCTGCATTTTTCCCATCTTTGATGTGGCATCATGATCGAGCGAGAGTGACATCAAATCAAAAAATGTTTGATTTTTCCATAGTTAACCGAAGGAGGGATAGGGGTATGCCCCCTTGAGAGATCACCTGAAAAAAAATATTTTTGGGGAGAACTCTCAAAAAAAGGAAATGATAGGAGATATGGATCAGATATGCAAAAATAAATTGATGGGACGAAGAATGAAAGAAAATATAGAAAAAACAAATGTGTGGGGTGAAACCCTAGGGTTGTGGTTAGAAAATTAGGTTTGGAGAAGGATATAAATATAAATGTGAGGGTCCACAAAGCACATTTGTGTACACACAAGCTTTGGATTTGGAGAGAGGTAGTGACCTCAGAGAAGCAATGAGATGGCAATTATTCTATGAGATTCTCATCAAGCAGAGCGAGTACAAGTCTTCTGGTGACCAACAGAAGCTGGTGGGTAGTATGTATTCTTATTTTTTTTTGGGTGGGTTTGGGGTGTAATAAATGCACATTAATGAGGGTTAGGTTAGGTTAGTGTAAAGGCGTTGATCGCTAGATCAGTGCCTGTGGATTGTGATTAGCGCCTCCACAGGGTGAGTCAGCACTTATGGGGTGATTTAGCACCTATGTGTAGGTTAGCACTTGTATTACCTTATAGTTCTTGTACGAATTGGTTTAGAGCCCACATAAAGCATAACAAATATGGTGTGTAGGGTAGCACATTCACCGTTTGAGCACTTTTGAGAGGGGGTTTAGTGCTTACACCAAGGAGGGTAGTGCTATGCACCTTTTGGCACCTATGTTGTAGGGTTAACACATTTGCATGAGTTAGCACATTTGTACAAGGGTTTGGTGCCTGTACTTGAAGGGTTAGTTCTTATGCACCTTTTAGTACATGTATACAAAAGGTTTAGCAATTTTGTGCTAGTCAGGGAAAGACTATAGATGTAGAAGTGAAAAATGATTGTCAAGGAACTAATGAAGTGGATGGTGGGTGTAGGATGAGTTAGGCACGCTCTAGTCTCATGAGTGGAGGCCACCAATAATGCGGTTATGGGAGGAGCTTAGATGGATGGAGATGCTACTTCTATCAATGGTGGGGCTGAGATATGTGGCTTGGATGTTCGAGATTCAGGCATATTGGCCCATGAGGTTAGCCCTAGTAGAGAGGTGGCATAATGGGACCTACTCTTTTTGGATGTCAATGGGGAGATCACTATCACTTTGAAGGATATCTGGCAGATTCTAAGGATTTTGATCCATGGTGAGAAATAGTTGTGTATGACCAAGACAGGGGTGTAGGGTATTTGAGGTTGGTGTTTTTGCTAGATTGGGTGTCACTTGATGAGTCAGAGGATGAGATATTGTGGGTGGATACATTAGATGGGGAATTATATCATTTGCCCCTATTTATGGCAAGGTTGATCTCAAGACTATTAGTACCAGATCAATGATCAGTAGGATTCCCTGTAGGATGGGGGATTGTTCTTCACAAGATGATGCAGGGTGGGATGGTGTATGCATGGGCATTGGGAACCATGTGTCCTATCACATCTATATCATGACATAGATGTAGTGGTATATCATGACATGATGTTATCTTTATAACATAGTTATTATGCCATACATGACACATTATATGGCTATAAAATGATGTAATGTCTCATGTCATTTTTATCTTGTCATTTCTAAATGTGCACCTTATATGTAAAAATTCATATTCCCCTTAAATAATCACATTTGGCATAAGACCATGTTACATATCTCTAAATCACTTGTTCTCACACTCTATAGATAAATCAAGGAAAATATTTTTTCCTCCATTACATTGGATTTAATATTATTATCATTTAATTTATTATCTATGGCCAACATAATGTCACATATATCCATGACACTTTATCCTTTCCTCAAGTCAAATTCATGACAATTTATTTACTCAATTTGAGGAACAATGTTACATCCATTATGCTATACTAACCTTTACATAAGTTAAGGCATGTATATATTGGGGCAGGCACATCAATTACAACTTGTTAACAACCATACACTTCATGTTTTCATGTTTTAGCTCATGTTTATATAGATTGAGGCACACAAATTCCAACTCCTTGATAGCCATATTTATCATGATTTGTTTATTTTTCTTGTCCTTTTACATGGTAAGTCATGGAGTTGAACTTTGTCACATCCTTATAGCTCCTTTTCAATACTCACACCTCACTTTCATTTTGTGTTATTATATTTTATAGATTGCATAATTTGTAAAATGTAAAATGTTGATGGTTATGATTTTATCCTACTAACGTTTGTAGCATTTACCATTAATGATATTCTATAGGTTGGAAAAAAAATTATTTTTGTTTGATGCTCTAACAAAAGAATTTTAGAAAAAAAAGAAGGCATCATCCTATCATGTATCTATGAGTATGTAAATTCTCATTTTAATTATTGTCTTCATTCTTTAGCATTTACGATTGATGTAGGTCACATCCCTACCAAAGTGGAGGGAATGTAGAGGAGAAAAATGCATACCTAAATTTTCCCCTTCTTGCTTACACTTATTTTGACATCATCATAAATATAATGTCATAACATTTAGTTTTCCCACTTTGCACAAAGGCTTATAAAAATCTTGTAGCCTATTATCCACCAACCTACACCTTAGTCCCAAATGGTCTAGAGGAACCCTCACTATAGCCAAATCAATACTCTATACGATATTGCAAGTGCAAATCTATCCCTAGGTAGAACCACCTATGTGGTCATGTGATCTTATGCCCCTAATTCAAATGTATTTCCTTAGATTTATAAGTTGACCCTTCTAAATATTATAATTACTTATTGGCTTGTGTGTCATATACTTCAATTTGAGCACCAAATATCTTTTATTTAAGGAGAAGTGATAGAACCTTAATCATCATTATGAGATTATCAATGTAATGCCCACCCTATCATTTCCCTGGCCTGCTTTCTGATTCATATTTTATATGTTGTTCTAAGTGTTTATCAATGCATCACATGATTATTATGCTTTGATCCATTGCACCGAACTAGCCAATGAGGCATATTGTACCATCAAGGGGTTCTAAGAGTGTATTCTAGATGAACATTGAGGTGTTTCTAATGGGGCTTTGCATTGACATTTAGCTTTCAACTATGCATTATGGGATGCATACGTTGTGATTGTGTATGTTATATTATTGTAGTGCTTCAGCTTCACTATTTTCACTATATCTCTTATAATTGTGATCATCATATTATTCGCGCATTATTTGTAGGTCATGCATCATGTTCCTGGATCATGCTAGTCGTAGATGATTACTGTGGATGTGTTTAATTTATATCATGTATGTTTATACTATGTTGGTGTGGATTATGTTGCTTCAGCTAGTATATGTGGAATAGGTATGTCTGATGGTTGACTCGAGTGTGTAGGTAGATTACAAGCATTTAACTAATGTGGGAAATTTGTCTAGAGAAGGTTGACATGGGATGCTAAGCCATGTCACCCTTATCCTTATTTTGTGGAAACTCATAATGTGTGTGTTTGAATCCCACTATGAGTATTTCCTTAGCTTTTGTGCTATATTTTATTTTGTCTTGAAAAACATGTTTCTGTGTTTTTAGAATATTTTAATAATTAGTTGAAAACTATTAATTATAGCTTAGTGAAAATAGTTATTGAATTATTTTATGCTAGAAGAATGAATTTAAGTGACTTTGATTTATTTCCAAAATTTAATATTTTTCCTTTAGAAAGATTGATTTGCATTATTTTGGAAAAACTGAATCCTTTATTATGAGTGCTTGGACTTTTTGAAAGGTGGTTAAGACTAATAGAAATTACCTATAGGGAATATTCAAATTAATCTAATTAGCTATTTTCCTATTGTTTGCAAATGTTGGTGTGAATAGGGTTATTACCTATCTAGTTTAACCTTTGTTGTGTAGATAATTCATATTATTTAACTATTTATTAGTTAAATAATACCCACACACATGTTCACATCTTAAGTTGACTTAGGAAGCATTCTAGTTATCTTCTAGATGTTTCTAGTTTGTCTAGTTGTTGATAGTTATTGTTGATAGTTTTCATCTTATCCTATAGTTGTCATATGTCATAGGATTAAGACACTTGTCAGATGACTACAACATCTTGTATCTCACCTTGGTCTTTATAATCAAGGCCTCATTGTACATTATGTAATCCATTACATTGTTGTATCATGGCAATATAGCATTCTCTTTGCTTGTCTCTCTTATGTGGAAGGTTATTTGGTTTTGCAGATTTGATCCTGGTGGTTGATTGCTCCAATATCCAGTATCAGAGCTTTGATCCTGCAAGCCCCTTCTCATTTTTTTTGGAGAGATCTTCCTATCAACTTTTTTCTGGTGCATCCTAGCTCAAAACAAAGTTCACTGTTGAGTTTAGATTGCCCAAATCAGTAAGGAAATTTTTTTTAGGAGAGGACCATTTTGTCCTTTGCATCATTGTTGTGAAACAGATCAGATTGAGGTCAAGGTTTGCATTTCATTGTGACATGAATTCGGACCTCTAATTGGTTTTCTGTTACATCTGTGGTGGATGTTTTGTATTGTGGGTGATTGGCCCTCTAATAGACCAATTTTTACAGACTTGGTTTTATTTCCTGTACACTGGGCTCCAAGTCTCCATTGAATTTTTTGAGCTTGATTTGCCTGTTTTTGGTCTCTTTGAACCTGATTTGGGCCAGATCAGCCTCATCAACCTGAATTTCGGTTACATTGGCATTATAACATATCATTTTTAGAGTTTAGCTTCAAGCAGCCCCTATTTGTTGGTGATTTCTACACCATATGAATCATTTTCGATCGATTCTTGGATGTTGGGCATCTGCTTTGATTCAGTCAGATCTAAAATGGGTCACCTACCTACAACCATTGACTGGATTTGCACTAGATTTGCACTGGAATCCAATTTAGGCCATCACAAGATCCATTGATTGGCTCGTCGGAATTGCTTGCATGGCATTTTTTGGCATCTATTAATTCTTTCAACCCATTATAGAGTTGTCTCAGTCACCATACATCAACATCATAGAGCCTACCAAAGGTTGATTTGCACATAGCAGACGATTGTTACATTGATTGGCCTTTGTTTTCATTGTTCCTAATCACTATGCATCACAGCTAGTAGGTTTTGGTTTTAGATCATATCGTGGATAAGTTTTTTGTAAGCCTTTGGATGGTCACATCTGGTGTCTTCTATGTGGATGGCCTCTCTAATTGTCAAAAGACTCCTTGATCGGTCTCATAAGCCTGCATTGGCCATCGACTTGCATTCCAATAGATCGATATTTTTCAATCATTGACGATCGACCATTTTTTTGGTAACTGGATGACGATTTGACTTTTTCATTTCCATTGATTAGTTTTTTCAAGGCCTTCATCTACAGACTACACCACCGATCATCATTTGTAGGCTTGGTCTAATTTTGCCATTGTCATTGATTAGTTCCTTCTAGGAATTGGTGTGGTTTTAGAACCCTTAATCAGCTCAGTGTCCTCTTCTTGATCTGATATTAAAGAGTTAATAAGCTTCATTAGATCAAAGTCTATATTAGTGGCACCATTGAGTGCTACCAGCTAAAAGAAACTTGTGAAGTCAATGGCTTAACTTGGTGTCAACGGCTTCATGTTTTTAGTTGACTAGAGCATCCAACACTTTTGTAGGCCTCTGTGCAACCATTGATTGGATCGGACAGTTCTCTATTTGGCATTCAAAGATATTTGACATGCTAGCTTTGTTTCAAGCCTATTTGGCTGATATCAAACTTACTTAGCTATTATTGGTAATAGATTAGTCTATGGTGTTCTCATCTCACAATTTTTTTTTGGATTGGGCCACGACTAATGCCATTTCAAGTTAAGTATTTTGTTCATCTTTTTTTGCTCTTGTGATCTCACAGACAAGACATCCAAAGAGCAACTCTTTGTAGCAGATATCATCAATAGTGAGTGAGACCTAGTTTGGTAGGTGGCCTACCCCCTCACAAACAAACTACTCCACCTTTCTTGCTGGTTCCATCACTTGATCACGTCATTGATCTTGTCGCATAAAAGCTGAGGACAACTTTTTGCAAATTTTGACAAAGAAATAGATGTTTTCTTTCTACCATATCTTGCAAACCAGGAGGTAGATTTTTACATTCTTATAGTCATTGGAAAGGTGGTTCAATGAGTTTCATTGTTGTCTAGGTGATTTGTTCAGATTTTGTCATTTTTTGCCAGTTTTTTTAGCTTGAAGGTACAGTTCATGCTTTTCTTGCAACTGACATATCATTTACATACGACGTCAAAATCTGGTGAATTTTTTTTTGAAATTGCTTAGAAAATCACAAGGAATCTGATTATAACTTCTTTTTTTCCCTTGACAAGATTTCTTTGCTCAAAATTGTAAAAATCACCATGTGTTATAAATGGTTGATTTAAGCTTGTCAATTGTACAAATTCATCAATTGTACTTTGCTGGGGGGTTACAATCACATTGTTAATACATTTTTGGGGGCTGAAAAGGCATAATTTAAGTACCCTTGTGTCTTTGGTTCTTGGTGTTTTTTTTCTGTTACACATGGCAGAAAGTGTGACAATAAAACCTCTCACTCCACATAATTACCACACATGGAAGTTAAAAATGAAACAACAAAGGCAATCTAAGGGCCTTTGGCAAATGCTAGAGGATACTCCACCTGGTTTCACTAAGGAGTTTGAAATATTTGTTTATAAGAACAAATTAGATGAAGCTATGGGAATCATAGGATTGCATGTATCAGAGAACTTGTTGTTTCATATTGCGGAGTGTACAACACCTAAGCAAATTTGGGACAAGATGCAGAATTATATCATACTGTCAATGAATTCTAAATCTTACAACTAGAGGTAGAATTGAAATCACTCTCTCTAGATAGTTTTCCTACCATCCAAGATTTTCTTGAGAAATTCAAGATGATCTTGTCACAATTGAAAGGGGGTGGGCATGATAAAACTGAAAAGGAATGTATCTTCCTGATTTTGTCAAAGTTGAAGGGCCCATTTCAGGTGTTTTCATCTACCTTCTATTCTACTATGGATGCCTTTGGGAAAGAATTTAAGATGCCTAGCTTTGAGCTATTTTGTGAGTGTCTTACTAGGTAGTAAACCAAGTTACTTCAAATGGATGCACTTCCTAGTTCTAAGAGTCAAGCCTTGATGGCCTCATCTTCCAAGGGTAAAGGTAAGAATAAGAAGAAGCCCAAGATAGAATCTCCTTTGGGTAGTGAGTCTCCCTTCAAACCAAAGCTGAAGAATGATCAGAAGCCCACTCCTCCACCTAATCTTTCCAAATCTGGTGAGTCTTCCTCCAAGACAAAGAAGAAGAAAGGTGGCACTTGTTCTTTTTGTGGCATGATAGGTCATGATGAGTCTGATTGTTTTAAGAGGTTAGAGGCTTTAGAGGAAGCTATGAAGAAGCACAAGATTTCAATTCCCAAGCCCTCCTCTATAGGTAAAGGACATGCTCTTTCCGCACATGGCTTGCTTGCATCTTCAGATAGCTGGATACTTGATCTAGGAGCTTCACATCATATGACCAATTCACATGATCTACTTGAGACTCTTTCTAATACTAGCACTTCTCAGATTGTAGTGGGGAACTCTTCACACATTTTAGTCATGGGGACATGCACTGTTCAATTGGAATATGGTTACATTGAAGATGTTCTTTTTGTTCCTAAGATATCTACTAATCTTCTCTTCATATATCAGATTTGTCATTCTAGGGATGGAAAGAAAGTTTAATTTACTCCTCACAATATGGTTATTAGATAGCTACAGGATCTTGAGACAGTTATTGCTATAGGGAGAGTGGATCATGCATCTCGACTATATAGATTTGATGGATTTGAGTCTTCATCAAGATCATCTCTTATAGAACATGCTGATGCCTTGATCAAGCTTTGGCATGAGAGATTTGGACATCTAAATCATGACTATCTTCAGCAGATGAGCACAAAGAAGTTGGTTGTTGGCCTACCTAAGATTTCTTGTAAAGAGGGAGTTTGTCCAGGATGTGTACTTGGAAAACATCATCAGGATCCCTTTCCTAAGGGTCAGGCTACTCGAGCTTTGGCACCCTTGGAGTTGGTTCATAGTCATCTCATGTTTTTTCCAACTCCTTCACTTTTAGGGGCCAAGTATGTACTCACTTTCATTGATGATTTCTCATGATTCACATGGGTGTACTTTCTTAAGTACAAAAGTGATGTTTTTGACACATTAAGGACATACAAAGCATTTTAGGAGAAGCAGTTAGGTCTTTCTGTTTGACGGATACACACGGATAATAGGGGGGAATATGTGAACCAAGCTTTTTAGGATTTCTGCAGTGAGTATGGAATTCAGCATTAGTTTTTAGTTCCTTACACTCCTCAACACAATGGTATGGCCGAGAGAAAGAATAGGACATTATGAGAGATGGCAAATTACATGCTACAGTTTAGGTCTATGGATCCCACCTTTTGGGATGAAGCAGTCAATTGTGCCAACTATATTTAGAATTGTATGCCTCACAAGGCAGTGCAGCATATGACTCTTAAGGAGGCTTGGTCCCATGTCAAGCCTAATGTATCCTTCTTCAAAGTATTCGGTAGTGAGGCTTAGGCATTCATTCCTAATGGTTAGCGTAAAGCTATGGAGAAGAAGAGTCAACCTTTGATTTTTATTGGCTATTGTGATAATGTGAAGGCTTACAAGTTGTTTGATCCTATTACTCAGGATGTCTACTTTCGTAAAGATGTCCACTTTGATGACTCCTCCACACAAGTGGATTCTTCCACCACTTCTTCTTCCTCACTACATACTCTACCTTCTTCATTGTCACTTGAAGATAGTTTGCTTCTTCATGATGATACTAATGAAGGTCCTACTCCACCACCTCCTCCAAAACCCATTTTGCCTCGATGGGCCCGCACTACTCTTGAGGAGGCTAGTCCTCTTGTTGGTGATCCTCCAAATACTAGCCGCACTCATTCATAGACAACAGGTGTTAGTCTTTTGAGTCATGCCATTTCCACAGATCCTCAGAAGTTTTCAGATGTCGCAAGTATTCTAGAGTGGGATAGTACAATGGTTGAGGAGTATTCTTCTTTAATGAAGAATCATACTTGGGATCTTGTTCCTCTTCCTAAGGGAAGAAAATTTGTTCGGTGCAAGTGCATGTACTGCACCAAATATGCAGCTGATGGTTCTATAGATAAGTACAAGGCTCGTCTTGTTGCTAAGGGGTTTTCTCAAGTTAAGGGTATTGACTACTCTGAGACCTTTGCTCCTGTCACCAAGATGGATTCCATTCATCTTGTACTTTCTCTTGCTGCATCTCAAGGATGGTCAATGTATCAGATGGATGTGAAGAGTGCCTTCTTGCATGGTGATCTTCATGAGGAGAACTACATGGAGCAGCCTCTGGGTTTTGTGCAGGCATCTTCACTTGTTTGCAAGCTTCGTCATTCATTATATGGTCTCAAAAAAGCCCCTAGGGCTTGGTATGAGAAGATGAATAGTTTATTGCTTGCTTCTAGTTTCACACGATGTCATTCTGACCCTACAGTTTACACTCAGGGACGTGGAGATGATCTTTTGATCCTTGTGATTTATGTGGATGATTTGATTCTCATAGGTAGTTCTACCTCCATGATCCAGAGTATTCATCAAGCATTGATGGAGCACTACATCCTTAGTCTTTAGGTTCTCCAGACTACTGAGGGGATCTTCATTTTTCAGTAGAAGTATGCTCTTGATTTGCTTCAGAGATTTGGCATGGTTGATTGCAAGCCTACCCCTACACCATTTTAGTTAGGTGTTGTACTATCTACCAGTTGTACTACTCCCACATTTGATGCTACATTGTATCAGCAGTTGGTTGGTAGTCTTTTGTACTTGACACATAGTCATCCTGATATTTCCTTTGCAGTTGGACTTGTCTCCCGGTTCTCTCAGGAGCCACATGAGAGTCATTGGAAGGCAGCCAAAAGTATCTTGAGGTATATTTAGGGCACATCACATTTTGGCATTCATTACATGTCAGGAGCTTCTTTGATTGTTTTCTTCACTGACTCAGATTGGGCTGTTGATGTTAATGATCAGAAGTCCACTTCTGGCTTTGGTTTCTACCTTGGTTTTGGTCTGATTGCATGGTCTTGCAAGAAACAGACAGCTATTGCATTATCCTCGATAGAGGCTAAGTATCACAGTGCAGTTTTAGCTAGCCAGGAGGTACTTTGGCTTCGACAGTTGATGACTGAGTTTGGATTTCCTCTAGATCATCCCACTACTTTTTGGTGTGATAATTAGAGTGCCATTCATATTTCTCGCAGCCCTGCAGAGCATCAACATGCTAAGCACATCAAGATCCACATGCACTTCATCAGGCAACTCATCCAGGATGGTGTTCTCAGCTTGGAGTACTTGCCTACTGAGGAGCAGGTTGCGGACATCTTCACTATACCTTTGGCATTGCCTTATTATCTTCAGTTGTGATCGATTCTTGGGGTGAAGGAAGTTGTCCTTGGGGGGTCTTCTTGAGTCCTCCTTCCATCACTTTTTCATTCTTTTTCTTTACATGTTTCTCCCTTTTGTAGAGGAGTTTTTTCCCATGAGGTTTTCTCCTTTTCTCTGCTTGTGAGAGATTATTTGTACATGGGTACCTAACATGGCCTTATTGCTGGGACCCATCTTTGCATTTG
Organism: Cunninghamia lanceolata; assembly: GCA_027924645.1. Classification (NCBI taxonomy): domain Eukaryota; kingdom Viridiplantae; phylum Streptophyta; class Pinopsida; order Cupressales; family Cupressaceae; genus Cunninghamia; species Cunninghamia lanceolata. The sequence continues at coordinate 5,526,257 of BSBN01000726.1, forward strand.
TTTGTTCCTCCCTAAGTTGCACTTAAGGGGGGGTGTTGGTGTGAATAGGGTTATTACCTATCTGGTTTAATCTTTGTTGTGTAGATAATTTAGATTATTTAACTATTTATTAGTTAAATAATACTCACACACATGTTCATATCTTAAGTTGACTTAGGAAGCATTCTAGTTGTCTTCTAGATGTTTCTAGTTTGTCTAGTTGTTGATAGTTGTCATCTTATCCTATAGTTGTCATATGTCATAGGATTAAGACACTTGTCACATGACTACAACATCTTGTATCTCACCTTGGTCTTTATAACCAAGGCCTCATTGTACATTATGTAATCCAGTACATTGTTGTATCATGGCAATATAGCATTCTCTTTGCTTGTCTCTCTTGGGTGGAAGGTTATTTGGTTTTGCAAATTTAATCCTGGTGGTTAATTGCTCCAACAACAAAAAAGATATTTTTTGAAAAGGTAATTAGAAAATAGAAAATAGAAAGAAATGAAATGAGGGCTTTTTGAATATAAAGGGAAAATAGACTTATTTGTTGAATTTTAATTCATTATTTTTGCTCTCTCTCTCTCTCTCTCTCTCTCTCTCTCTCTCTCTCTCTCTCTCTCTCTCTCTCTCTCTCTCAAAAACCCTCTTATGCTTGAAAAGAAGGAATTTATCTTATGCTTGAAAAGAAGATCTATTTGTTGATCTGAAGAAGGAATTGGAATTGGATTTGTTTGGTGTTTTCTTGGTGAAAGATTGAACAAATATTGCCTCCATCTCTTCATTCCTTTAGATTTTTGGCTTGTTTGGAAGGTATGTTGATTTAAATCTCCTCATGGATTTCAATTTAAATGCTTTCTCCTTCATGTCAAGCCAGCAAGAGTGGATTCCTTTGGTATTTCTTGTTGGGATAGAAATTTTAAATGATTCAAAGTTGTTTTAAATATTTTTTTTATGTGTTCTTCATTTTTGGAAACATGGGAAAACAAACAAAACCCTATCATTTTTTTTGTAGAATCACCCACATGGATTTTATTTGATATTTGGGATATTTTTCACCATAGCTATAATGGGTAGTTCACCATTTCTCCACACAACTTGAAACATAGAATTTGGAAAAATGGCCCAAAAAGTCAAGCATTCAACCATGGTGGATTTGGGGTTTTATGTGAAAATTGCATGATGTAGAAATTATAAAATTCACATTTCCAAACTTACCTCGATGTATTTTAATGTGAGATTTGTGGTCTCCATCATGAAATAATATTTTACATCTTTTAAACCTGTGTTGTGATTTTTTTGAGTATTGTCACCTTGATTTTTGTGCCACGCTCAATTGGTCAAATTGGTGTGTTGGGTGTTTAGGAAGAGGTTTAGGGGTAGGAAAGGAGTGGATCTCTTACTATAGACCATGATACAAAGTGATCATTGGGTTTAGTATGTGGAGATTTTAGCCAAGAGAAACATTAAACACATTTGGGGAAACAAAAACTTAATTACAATATCTATGACAATCGCAGGGAGCTTTCCTAGACCCGGTTTGGTGGTGAAGAGCATGTCATGTAATGGTAGAGTTGGTGAGTTCTAAGAGGAATCCTCCTAGACAGAAGGCCCAACTATTCAGTCGCTTTGCTACAAGGAGGTAATATGCCTTCATAATGAGACTACTTGTCTTGATGACTATGTCTCTTCCTTTACCTGCTATTAGAGTTATGCTTAACATGTGTTGTGACCCTAGTATTGCATGTGCATTGAGATGTTTGATTCATTCTTATATATGTGCGAGATAGTCTATGATATATGCATGTTTGGCATGCGTTGATGGTTGAGAATCTCCCTTATGAGGAATCTTGTGATGTCATTCTATTTTGCATATCATCAAGTGTGCCACCTGTTACTTGAATGTAATTGTTTGGTAGTTGTGTCATGTGTTAGTTATATGCATTGGATTGGCAGTTGTGCCATGTGTTATTTATATGCATTAGATTGGAGATTGTGCCATGGGTGTGTTGTGTGCATTGATTGTCATGTATGCCATATGTTTCCATGTATACCTTGGATTGTGTGAGATTGTTTGTAGTGGGTTTTCCATGATTGCCTTCTCTATATCTTAAGGGTTTCCTAGAGTGGCATAGATAGCTATTGTGCTCGACAATGGAAATATGCTTGGGAGGTGAGTAACATTTCCCCATTGGGACTTTCACAGTGATCTTTAGGTGTTGGATGGTCTCCTTGTCCTTTTACATGTTGAGTATGACATGCTATGTTCCTTGATTTACCTTGGAGAGTTTGATGGACTTATGGTGTTTTATGCTCTTCTAGCATCTTATTATTGTATATTATATGTCATTGTAAAGTATGTCCTTGAGACCTTTGCAATAATTTTTATATGATTCTTTGATGTATTTAATGATGTTGGTTATGATGCATCCATGTTTATAATGAATCCCTTCTATTGTAATGATTATCTGTTATCATCTAATATGTTTCCACGCCTCAGCTTCTGAGGACATTGTCATGATTTGTACATTTTCATTTGTTGTAATCTTCCTATGTTAGCATGTTAGATTCAATTTATCTGATGTTGTATTGATGATTTTGGATATGTTAGTATTGCATTGTATTCTTCCCACATAGGTGGTGAGGATCCTATCTTTTCTTTTGGCATGTGTCCACGTTGGTGTTGAACATGAGTAGCCTTTTGTACTGCATTTGTCCTCTTTTCATGTGGACATTATTGGTTCATCACCTTATTCATTTTTGGTTAAAATGAACCTAATTTGATAGTAAATCATATTTTGAGTCATTAGAGGAACTTTGGGTAAGTTTTAGGTTGAATTGCATAATTTTGGGCAATTTTAGCATTTTATGGGTTTTAAGTCCTATTTTTAGGAGGACTACAATGCCTAGCACTAAATTCCAATAGACCACAATGCATAGTGCTAGTTTCCTAAGGACCAAAGTGCCCAACATTGGAGTCTTGGGTAGTGGACTCCTTCTCTGGGGTTTGTACATTGCTAGGGAGCCCCGTTATGTCCGTTGAACTCTCTCGTGCATATTGTTGATGAAAATTGTACTTTTGCCCTTTGAAATCAAACTATGTATGATTTATCCTAATGTTTTTTTAAACCTGATTGGTTTCTATCTATTGAATTGGGAAACTATGTGCCCTTGCATGAGATCAACTAGTGACCATTCCATTTGGTTGAGAACTTGTACCTCCTTGTTGGACCATCCCATGGTTGACTATTACTCTTGAGTTGGGATGTCTTGTGTAGTCATGGAATGGATTGAGGGATTTTTGCTCCCCATCCTTCTCCGTGTGTTCGTGAGGGAGCAAGGTTGTGGGTGTGTATCTAATCTTCTGTCATGGAGTGAGTTCCACCTCTCGCTTGGTCACCGTGGTGAATCCTCACATGATGAGTGAAGTCTTTTGCCTTGTACCACCTTTCTTACTACAATGGTGATGTCTAGTTAGGTGTTGTTATACTTGATATGACACCTTGTGCATGTGTGAGTGCAATGGAACATGTAAATGTCACACTTGCAAACACAAAAAATTTGTTTGTTCGATATTTGTTCGTCTAATGCCCTAGGTGGAAGCTTGTGGCATTACAATCAATTTTGATGAAAAAGATTTATTGCATATTACATCAACACTTTATTAGTGCATCGGATAATGTACTCTCATTTAGGCAATTTGCATCTACATGTGTTACATATTCTATCACTATAAATTAGCTATTGGGATTGACTAATCATCAAGGAAGTTTCATACTTCTCTGTACACATTACAGATCCCCAAGGTGCTTTTAAGCACCTTATTTGTCTTAGACATGGACACAATTGAACATAGATAAGAATTAAAGAGAATTTTGGTAGAGGACAAATCCACGTGGAAATAAATTGTTCAACAAGTAACTACATGCATGGCCTGGTTGAAAGCAAGCCTAGATTCACAATACCTATTCATCATAGTTTGATAGGTGTAGATATAATTTTAGAATCCTAATTTCAATCATCTGTGTAATATATATTACAAACTTCATCATCAATAACAACAAATAAAGACAAAGATAAACACATTTTAAATCTCTTTTACATTTATTATTTCATCTCTTATACAATTTAGGTCTAAATACCTATTAGTTGTATTTATGCATTAAATCCTCAATCAATATAGACTTTAATTTATTTCCCTTTAATAATATCAATTTCAAATTTAATCTTCATCTATATTTTAAAAGGATTTTGTTTTATTCATGAATTTCTCTCCTAAAGACCAATATCCACACTTCTAGTTGTAAAGGAAATCAAGATTTCCCTATGTTTAGTCAATTCTAATCTTACCAAATCCATATGCATAAGCACCCTTAACTTAGGCTAATTGATTTAATAGATTGAGGTATTGATATTATGATAATTGTAGTAGTTATTAAATATGGGAATGAAAATATAAATTAATGTACTTAGCTGAATAATTCAAGAATGTTGAAAGAGTAACGTACACATAGAATCTAATATGCATTGGTATCTAGAATAGGATATCATAGATAGATAGTTAGTGTCAAAATCCTAATATTCTATCTTGATTATGCATGGACAAATATGGAACCCAAGGATGAGTTTTGTATCTTTGTATCTTTTACTTGTTTTATTATTTGTGGACTACTGGTATTTAAAAATACCTTGGTGGGGTTTCTGGTATGTCACAAAGGGAAACATTCTCTTAGATCAACCCACAAAAATGTCTATGAATGATCGAAAACAACAATCTTAAGTCATGCATATGTTACTATAAATATCCGTGTAGAACTAGATTCATATATATTGCACCAATTAGAGTGTGTAAAGTGAATGATAACCAAATGATGCTCTCAAATCATGGATGTCCTCATATCTTAAAATGAATGCATTGAATGCCTTTAAATACAAACATATATAACCACATCAAACAAATTTGTGTTTACTTGGCCCTAGGCAAGAATGGTAAAAGTGAGACTTGACAAAATTTGATTTATTTTTTTCAATTTGGGTGAGGATGTGCATGTGAGCATGAACTTGCCTGTGGGCATGAAAGGGGCTATATAGTAGTGGATAACATGTGTTAGGTAATGTATGAATGCATGAGGGTAAGAAACAAATGGATAGGATTAATGTATAGGGGTGTGCAGACATATCAATGTGAATGAGGGATATGTTTATATGAATGTGTGTAATTGATAGGCATATGGTATAAGGCAAGAGACCGAACTTTACACAAAATTTTATGACATTTATCAATATATTCATGTAACACTCTCCTCAAAATAAATATAAAACTAAATAAAAAATACCATGAATATACAAATTTCATCATCTCACTAATATATAAAAGTAGATTATATAAAAGTAGATTCAATAATTATTATTTGAGGAATTGATCAGCTATCTAGTTTCATCTTGTACCTTCCAGTTAAAAGTCCAAAGACATTCAATAATATTATTATGAAAAGAAAGAAATGTCAAAACAATCTTGTACTATAATTTGAGGTCCTCCTTTTCCTCTGGAAAAAATCTAGCTGTTTAAAAAGCCGTTTATTGAATCACCGGCATTATCTTCAGTCAGAAGATCAAGAAATGCCTACAAAAGTTTATTTACGTGGTGGGGTTGGGTGATTTGTTTTATTTAGGTGGTAACGTTGGGTTGTTTATGCATACGACGAGACATTGTAAGCAACGAATCCAAGTGAGTGTAGCCACTCAATAACATTTGGCGCCCCATCTACAAAACTCATTGTTTTATTCTCTCCTGCTTCTCCATTTCTGTAGAGCGACATTATCGCATCCCATCCTCGCTGCGTTGGATGAATATAATCCCAGTAAAACTTTTCATCTATGTTAGAACACACTTCAAATAAAGCTCTTCCTACTTCGTCCACCTCTCCACACAGACCAACCCCGCCTTTCACAGCACAGCAAGGAAGGAACAAATCCACAAAACCTATCACACAATTACGATAACAAAAGTAAGAGAGTATTTTTCAGAAGGTATACATTTTAAAGATTCATTAGACACAAGAAAGGCACAGATTTTTAAGTACCATATTGTGCAGGATTGGAGAAAATATGATTAATTGCAGACAAGTGGTCAGAAATTATGATGGACAATTCCTTGAGATCCGATCTGAGGCTTTCTACACTCTGCCTCAGTAATCTCGTATGAAGAGCTGAAATGTCATCGTACTTTGAATTACAAGATGTTTTGCCGATCTGAGGCCTGCACCCCAAATGATAAATATTACTCACCGCAAAATTCCTAAGCCCGCACTTATACAGATCTTTTACAACGTCGATTATCCTGCTTACCACAGGTTTCACCAGATCCAGCAGTCCCTGGAATAAGCACTCATTTTTTTGCAGGCGAAGAAAGGCCTTAGATCTTCAACTACCACAGTAGAGCCGTTTCTGCTAGCAAGGAATGCACCGTAGTCGTTGCCAGCCACAGAGATAAGAGCTTGTGAGAATCGAACCCCTGACTTCTTCCTATCACCTCCTTAAACTGTTTCACCTGTTGTGCTACTGTTATGAAACCGTAGGCTCGAAATATTCCACTGCCTCCCACTGCAAAATTCACTCCTTGTCTAATCTTCTTTGCAGTCGCTTTACAGTCATGACTTTTCAGCAGCTCATAAGATATGGGAATGGGAAGCCCTAAAATATCCCCTGCACATACCACACCCACAGATGGATAAGGCACACACTGCTTAAAACCTTATATTACACTGTTTGTGAGTGGAAGGAAAAGTTTTACCCCAAAAATCTGTCTGGATTTTTCCAGAAGAAAATCTGCCTGCAGGATAGCCAGGCCAGGTCAAACCGTATGGTCGTCTCCATGGCTGGTTTTCGCTGTGATTTTATGGATTGCGATTTCCTGTGTCGGCATAAGAGTCTCCGAACACAAATATTGCCTGTGCCTTCTCTGTACTGCCTCTACCTGCAAATCAATCAATCTAAGTAAAATGAAAATCCATGGTACAATATGAGGAAGGTTCGAAATGATGTTGTATGACTGACCTGCAAATAAACAGAGAATGGTTATCAGAATCAGAAGGTGAGAAAACATGGCATTGGTATCTCTAGTCCTTCATATATTCCACTAGATCTGGGCAGTAAAGTTGTGTTCGTTTCGCAAGCCTTGAGCGTCTTTTTAAGTTGTCGTTTTGTAATGAAATAATGCACGGCTACTGAAAAGACTTCTTTGGCAGGGCGGAATAATCAATGGTTTGTGAAATAAGCTCCACCAGGACCACCACTAAGCTACTATTTTTTGAGATAAGGCCTTCATAGGCAACTTACAACACTTATTATTTGTCATTTTTCAATCAAACAAAGGTGCTATATTCATCAATATATAGATATGAAACTTTTTACTCCATATGGTTATATATAAATATCTTATCTACATGTCGTATGTCTTATATAAAAATATCTTATATACATGTCAGTAATAAACAAGGGACATGATAAGCATGTTTTTCTTCTGGTAAATGTGTTTTTCTTATGGTTATTAGTCTTTATTAAAGGTAGAGATTTATGTTTTCACTATTATCATTTTTTAATTAGTTTGTCTTGATAATTATGTTAAATTAAAAATTAATTTGTTTGTTTAAGTTTACAATTTTCTTTTATTTTTTTCTTCAAAATTGTTTAAGTTTAAATTTCTGAGTGATATGTAGAAATATTTTTGGGAAAGAAATCAAATTTGGATTAGTTTAAAAAAATGGAAAATTCTCGTCCAACTACGAAAAGGTGGGGAAATTTTTTCAAGTTTCTATAGTTTTTGATTCTAATAAAAATATGAATATTTTATGAAGTTAATAATTTGTTGGGTCCCATCTCAACTTAAAAATGTATATTTTCCACACACATCTTCATGTCATATTAACACATTTTCACCTAAAATACAAAGTAAATCCATCCAACAATGACACAAGGTATTTCATGATTTAATGGTATTTGCCCTTTTGGTTATTGTTGCAAAAACCCTGCGTTTCTTATTTGTTGGATTTGAACAATATTATTCATTTCCTTCCTTATTTGATCTTTTGTCTATATGATTGTGTCATGTTAATTTTTTAAATGAATTTGTTGTGGATTTGAACATGTGGTGATGTATCTATTCGCATCAAGTAACATGAGTTTTCAATCAACAATGACTCCGTAGTTTGTAGAGGGGTGAAGAAAGGGTTGGGAAAACAAAAATTACACCTCCTACAAGTAATTTTCTAAGAGATAAAGCAAGGCCTTCTGTAAAGGCAACAAGAGATAATAGAAAACAAAAAAGATGACAAATTTTGATATAAGAGTTTGAATATAAGGATGAAGCATAGACAAAAACTCCTCTTCAAAATGGAATATAAAGTCATCTACAAGGCTTAAGAATTTTGTAGCCATGCCTAGTAAACAAGCTATAGGATTGGAGAAAGAAGGTCAATCTAGTTTGGAAGTTGAGATTTTCGAGGAAAAGGTCTCATCCATGAGCAATAAACAAAAAGAAGAGCACTTGTAGTATTTTTTGATGGAGAACCCTAAAATAGAAATGCATGTAGTAGAAGACTCTATTGTAGGAGAACCTAAACCAAAGATACCTATTGCAAAGGCATTTATAGAAAAATAGGGAGAAGAAATTGTGGATCTTGTTGGGAACATATTAAAGAGGATGGACCTATAGTAACAGTTGATGAGTCTTGTATAGGTTTGATGGAGTTAGAGAAGATCCATGTGTTGATAAAAAATAAGAAGAGGAGTTAAGGGCACTTAAAAAGAAAGTTATAGTATTAGAAGGCACTATAATATAGGTAAAAGATAAAGATACAACTTTTGTAGAGGACACTAGACCACATTAGAGAAATTAAAACATGACTGGCCCATTATATATATCAATCAAAAGGACAAATTACAACAATTAAGAGTGGAGAATATTGGTCATGAAAAGTTGAATCAAGAAAACTATGTTTTGAAGGACATAGTTCAAAAAATTTCATGCTTGCCACCAACATGCTATAGTATAGGCTCTTGATGTGAGTGCATGTGTGATGGCTACAAAGGTTTATTAAAGGATCACTGAAAAGCCTAGATATACCTATAGCATTATGTGAATTTTATATAGGAAGTGAAACTCAGATACAAAAGAATATGTTATGCAAGTTGTATCTACATAATTTTATTTCATTGAATTAGAAATTTTCTAGAAAAAACTATGTAAATCTTTCTTGCATCAATATTTCTAATCAAACTCTATGATCCATTTTTATCCTCTTCCTGATGATGGATCGTGGAATGTGATCCAAAATGTCAATGCAAAAAGGCTTTGCACAATTGTTTCTAGAAAATATTCTTATTCATTACACGGACTATGGAAATATCATATTTTTAATAACTTTATTTTAATTGAGGAGGGGTCCAAGATTTAAGGGAAATCAAATGGTTGAAGATTCCCTTGGGAGAAGTGGATGGTGGCGATCAAAAGGGTACCTTAAGGGTACTTTAGAGATATGGGAAAATATTTGACCTATATGCATGTGTATGTACAAATGAAAGGAACCATTTATAAGATTGGACCTTGTGTAAGGTTTGAATGAGTTAATCATGTTTAGGGTAGTGCAAGTGGATGATTAGTTGACTAATTGATTTTAGCCAACCTAATGAAAAGTGAACAAAATGGTAAATTAAATAAATAGGATATATTTATTTAATTTTTAGGATGAGAATGAGGGGCTTAGATAAATAAATATTTGTATTTATTTATCTAAGGTTGCACTATAGATGAACAATTGATTAATTAAATAAATAGTTCTAATTTATTTAATTAATACTTGGGTGAATAGTGAATGAATAGTGGATTTATTAACTAAATAAAATATTATTTTATTAATTTTCTAAGGAATATTGGAGTAATTAATCACATAGATGAGACTCATTCAATTAATTATAGAGGAATGATAATGTTATGATGATGAGTTGATATTAGGTGTCTACATATTGGCCCTCTTTGAGATGTTGATATGATAGTACACCATCATCTCAAAGAAAGATAAAACAAAACACTTAGTTTGAGGACAAGATTTTGATTTTAGAATAAAATAATTGGATTAGGGATGATGCCCCAACCATTCGAAGGGAGAGTGATGAGGATAAGTTATGATAGGGATGATGATGCCCCCTCAAGAGGGTAGGTGAGTTTGAAGAGCATGTGTGTGCTTTTGAAATGGATGAAAAGATGCAAGATAGATGAGGAGAGAGGATGTGATATGATTGGCTAGAAGATTGGATATAAGAGGTTGAGAGTTAAGTGATTAAAGGATGAACAGATAAGGGTGAAATGATAGCGGAGGTGATGGATCGCAATGGATGAGGTGGAATGGTTCATCATCTTGCATTGGATTGAGCAACCAAGTTTGATATATCATGAGATTTTGTGCAACACGATATAAAGAACCAAGGTGACTATGTATCCATGTATAGGATTGACTCACAAAATGGTCACAATCCACCCTATTCTTTATAACACCATGATATGGAAGACCATGATGTGATTATGGTAAGTAGGTTGCAAGGACTAATGAAGATACAAGATAAAGTGATAATGCACATAAGAAAACAAGCAAAAATACACAAAATTATACAAGCAAAAATATGATGTTGCCCCTAATTAAGCTGAAATGCCAAAAATTGATTGATTGATGATGATGGATAATGCTATTGATGTGGGACCAATATATCCCAAGAACATCCTGATGATTGGGAATTATATATCCTGAAGATGGGTGGATTGGATTTGTTTAAGGCTTGTAACAAAGCTAGGAACAAGACCAGTGGATGTGTTTGGATGGTTTTCATAGAGATTACTTAGCAATGTTATGTCATAAATTGTTGACTCAAGGTAATTTCACACAGAGTTTAGCTCCCTCCCGAATGTTGTACAAATTTTAGGACTTAATTAAGGATCTTGGATAGGTCCCTTGGTAATACACCATTTTGGGAGCTAATTGGCTAGGACCCTAGCATCCAAGTGCTAGTGTCCTACAAGTTAGGCCATAAAAAGGATTTAGATTAAAGTATGTTGGCCTTATGTGCCTTGTGTATTGTACCTTGTCGGCCTCAGGTCATTTGGGCCCTCGACAAGTAATTGATATATATATATATATATATATATATATATATATATATATATATATATAAGTCTCTCTCACTCATTTACTCCTAGTGATCTAATGACACTCTAGCTAATGATTTTCTATGCAGTTACTTTCTAACAAGATCTCCATCTACAAGCTCTCTATTTGTGCAGATTATTGTTGTGTGTACTAACCATTGTTGTAAATCTTGGTGGAAGCTCCTTCCTCCTTCACTCACTCCTTGGTGACATCATCCCATCAAGGATCTCATGTTCATGGTAACATACTTCCTTCATCCTTTCTTACATTCATATTCTTTTATTCAAATCTGCCTCTTCCCTCCCAGGGCACACACTCTTGATCTAATTCTCGCTCTTGTGGAGGTGGCACACCATTCACATGGTTTAACTTAGGAAATCACCTAAACAACACCAACATTTTCCCTCCTTTATGTGTGCAAGTCAAAAAAGGAAGATCCGACAAAAACAAGTGATAGAAAGACAAAGGTACAAGTGTCAAAAGTGTCTTAGACTTTTGATAGACCAAAACCCTAGTACACCTACACCTGGTCACCCTAGTCCTCCATATTTAGCCCATGTTTCTAATAGTAGCCCCTGACAACTCTACATTGCTCAATTCATCTCTCAATTTTTGGGGTTTTGGCCCCAACAGGCAGTAAGTTTTGTTTTATCATATTTCATTATAGAAACCTTAGATCTAGCCTAATTAACTCAATCTTTGCAATTAAATCAAAGGGATAAAACCCCTATAGATTGGTTCTCCTTCAAGGCTATATCCAAGCTCAGTTTGTGTTCCAATGTTTGATTGAAAGGATTGACCTAGCTAGTTGCATAGTGATATGGTCTCTCTTTTCCATTAAACATTTTGCTGAACCTAATGAATCTTGCAATGTTATAGCCTTCTTGGTTTAGATATGATCTATTTTTCATCTAGATCTGATTCGTTTAGTTAAAAAATAAGCATTTACAATTTTTTATTGTCTAGATTAGATGGTGAATTAATTAGACACTTATTATAGCATATACTTGTTCATACCTAGTGGTCATGATTGAAGTATTATTTCAGATCTTTGTTATCTTGATTAGTTGCTAAATCTTATTACAATTCATTGTAGCATATCACACTTGTTATGTGTGTTTAATTTAGAAAGTAAAGGCACTCATACATTTATATTTTCTTTGAGGTTTCAAAGAAAAATCGTAAAAGAAAACTATCTAAATGAAAACATGTCTTTTCTTCCATCATTTTCCAACTCTACTCGAAAGGTTAATGAAATTAATATTCCATTCCTTAAATATGGTTAAAAAACATTTCCTATGCCCTTATATTCCTTTGATCTCTCTCCTAAGGTTCCTCCTACTTATGAGGACATCTTGGTGTAAGAGGATGAAATCATTGACACATTCCTTAAAATTTCTTTACCTTTTCTTCATTTGGACGATCTCTCTCCTAAAAATGAGGCATTAGTGGATGTTGAGCATACTACCTTTACTTCTACCACATCTTCCATAGTCCATGATAATTCCATGACTCTTCCTATTGATCTTCCTCCTTTGGTTGAATGTTCAAGTACCTTAGATATCACTAAGGATGTGGAGATCCTTCTACTCCTTCAACATATGATCACAATACTCATTTTAACAAGGCTTGTAATGTAGCCTCTCCTCTTTGTTTAGATTTGGAGACACATTATGGGCATGGATTCAAAATACTTTCTAAGCATGGATATAATAGAAATCGTTTAGGATGATTGGAACAAGGTGTTAAGGATATTGTGAAACCATTACCACACTTGTCTAAAGTAGGTTTAGGTTTCCAACCTTTTCCTATGTTCCCAACGTCATCTTCTAAAGTGTCTATGGATCCTTCTTTTCAAGAATCAAACTCCTCTCCACAATGGAAATGGTTTCTTCCTCCTCCACCTATATCTTCACTTATATATCAAAATAAGTGTATTTTTTTGAGTCTACTCAAAGACCAATTAATCACTCTTCCTCCTCCAACACGTAAAAAGATTTCACAAAATAATCAATTAACACTTCCTTTCTATGCATATCACTGAGTGCTCGGCCATTCCACTAATGAATAGCAAGACTAGCATGACAAAATTCAACAATTTTGAACAAGATATGGCTCTAGCACCTTGCACAGTTCTTGATGTAGCTCTTTTAGCATCTTGTACTCCATCCATTTATATTGCATTATCTTGTTTGATTTATATGGAACCTTGTTGCAATGCTCAGTGTCATACCATGACTACAAAATACATTGTGTATCATGCCTATAGCATCACCTTGGTTGGTGTGTCTTAAGGCCAACCCCATGTTGTGATGTATCTTTTTAGAATACATATCATTTGGGCATGTGCTTCCATAAAGCTCTCATGCTTGTTTTACATTCATTATTCATTCTACCTTAAAGCAATTGCTCTCTAATGGAGTTAGCAATCACTTCAAGATGGGGGACATACATTATGCTATCCGATTTACTTTATTCATGCACCATGTAGTTGGTCTTGATATCAAAATACTTCATTATTTTTGTAGCACCTTTAATATGGTTGATGTGGAGCTCACCTAGTGATTCAGCGATCCTCACTAGCACATGATTTCTTCACATAGCATGGAACTCACCTAGTAATTTGGTGGTCCTTACTAGCCTGTGATGTTTCCTTATGTTGTTTGTCCATGGGCCACCTAGCATAATGCAACTTGCTAGCATGTGTGCTTCATGCAACCTATGATTATTACACTCATGGTCACCTAGTAATTCAACAGTTCTTACTAGCCCATGATTTGTGAGAGAATTGTTCATGTTCTTTTCGATTGATTGCTCAGTTGTCTATCTATGCTCGTTCTTTCTATTCTTCTATCTCATTCTTAGAATTCCTCTATTTTAGTTACATCTTGTGGATGACACATGGTAAATGAGACAACCTTTTAGAATGAGATCTCTTTTACCTTGCTGACTCAAGATTTCACTTTTTGTGCTTAGGTATTTTTGATGAATTCATTATTGTATGCTTTTGTCTTCCATGAAATTCTTCATGTATACATCGTTAGATGTTTAGCTATATTCTGTGTGTTTTGTGTGTATTTCATGTGGCTTTAACATGTATTATGTGTGTCTTTCACATATATTCTCTATTATTGCTTCGTGTATTACATGTTTGCTTCATGTATTATGTGTTTTCTTCATGTGTTACATGTTGTCTTCATGTATTATGTGTTTTCTTCGTGTATCATGTGTTTGCTTTATCTAGTACATGTTTTACATGTATTCTCTATGTACTCTTTGTATTATCTCATGTTTACTGAATTTTCAAATGCATGTATATATGTATGTGTGTATGATTTGTGCCATGTTTTTTGTGACTTGTAGAAACCTAATATTATGGGCTAGAGCATCTCTCAAACAAAGCGACATTCTATAAGGAGTTTTTGTCCTCTCCATACTTTAGTGGGAGAAGGAGCATACATTCCTACTCCTCCTAAAGCGAGGGCTAAATGTTATGTCAAGAATTGTTTACTCAAGATAATTTCACACAGAGTTTAGGTCCCTCCCAAATGTTGTACCAATTTTAGGACTTAATTAAGGATCTTGGATAGGTCCCCTGGCAATACACCCTTTTGGGAGCTATTTGGTTAGGACCTTAGCGCCCAAGCACTAGTGTCCTACTAGTTAGGCCCTAAAAAGGTTTTAGATTAAAGTATGTTAGCCTTATATACCTTGTGTATTGTACCTTGTCAGCCTCAAGTTATTTGGGTGCCCGACAAGTAATTGAGATGTGTGTGTGTGTGTATAAGTCTCTCTCACTCATTTACTACTAATGATCTAATGAAACTATAGCTAATGATTCTTTATGCAATTGCTTTCTAAGAATCTCTCTATCTATATGCTCTCTATTTGTGTAGATTATTGTTGTAGATCTTTGTAGAAGCTCCTTCCTCCTTCACTCACTCCTTGTGGCAATTTGATTATGACATCATCCCATCAAAGATTTCATGTTCATTGTAACATCTTTCCTTCATGCTTGCTTACATTTATCTTCTATTATTTACATTTGCCTCTGCCCTCCCAAGGCATGCACTCTTGATCTAATCCTCACTTTTGTCGAGGTGGGAACACCATTCATGGGGTTTGACTTAGGAAAGCTTGTAAACAACACCAACATTTTCCCTCTTTTATGTGTGCAGGTTGAAGATGGAAGATTTGACAGAAAGAGGTGATAGAAAGATGAAGATACAGGTGTCTGAAGTTTCTCAAACTTTCATAAGCCCAAAACCCTAGGATACCTATGCTTGGACACCCTATTCCTCCATATTTAGCCCATGTTTATGACAATAACCCCGGCATCTCTACACTACTCAATTTAGCTCCCACTTTCTGGGTTTTTAGCCTTGACAGATTAGTATGTTTTGTTTTATCATATGTCATTGTAGAAACCCTAGATCTAGCCTGATTAACTTAATCTTTTCTATTACAACAAAGGGACATAACCCCTATAACTTGGCTCTCCTTCAGGACTATAGCCAAGTTCTATTTGTGTTCCAATCTTTGATTGAAAGGATTCACCTACATAGTTGTATACTGATATGGTCTCTCTTTTCCATTAATCAAGCAATTTATGTGTGTATTAAGATTTTATTTTGATTTTTTGATTTCTAGTAGCTTTGGATTGATGGGAGGGATTACATTGGTGTTCATTTTGATAGCCATTAGCTTGATATCAATGACAAGGAACGACCAAGTCTAGGGATAAAGGAGGTGACTGAGGGATTCTCAATAATAGATGGAATAGATGGGGGATTCATGACATGAAGGGATGGAGGGGTTTTAGATGTGATCTCCAAGGACTACGTCACATAGGAATAACATTCTTCAATCTAGATATCCCACTCATGATGAGGCACTCGGATATGGATACAATGGATGGGTAGGATAGTTTAGAAGGTTTTGGGTATATTAAGAGGTGTCCAAAGAGTGTTGGAATGGTATTGCTCCCTAATCCCTATCAATATCAAAGGAGGGAACGGTGAATGGATAAGGAGATAATGCAGTAGATATGCATATATAGTTGACGGTATGGATGAAAGTAATAAGATAGGTAAGGTGTGCCCATAAGTGTAGGGTGGTCTTTGATAGTAGATTATGCATGATGTGGATGAATGTGTTTTCATCATGATGCTTGTGTAAGGTTCCATACGAATGGTTTTCATCTTTGGATGATTTTTCTCTTTATTTTTTTCATTTAATTTCTTTATTTTTTTAGTTTTGATTTTTGGTCTTTTGCTAATTATTAGATGGGAGGGGATGGTAGGGATGGATGAGTGGGGGACAAAAGGATGGATGAATAAAGGACTCAAGCATATATTTCTATAGTGAGATAATTGTGTCCCTTTCTAAATGATCATTGCATAGATCAACCATGCCAATCATCATTGCACTTATAGATGGTGGTGGAAGCCCTGTGTTGATTACTAAGTGGGATTATTTGAGATGTAAATAGGTTTCCATGATACCTTTGATGATAGAGGATGTTTCTAATAGAAATGGAATGGAAGGAAGATTGGATGGAGGATGGATGGATGATGAGAAAAAAATGGATTAACAAGATGTAATGGTGGAGATATGTTGGATAAGGGGTTTGAGTATAATAGGATGGGGTGGTGGAGGCATGAGAGAATCACATGGGGTTGAGGGAACCAAGACCAATAGTTTGACAAACTATGATGGATGCAGAAGCTTGTGAACTTTATGTGGGATTTTGGATGATGGTGACTTGAGATGTGTGAGGATGCATAATTCTTTATAATGGGGTTAGGATGACAGATTTTGGGATTGCTATTTAATGGTAATAGGTTTTTTAGGAGGGGGATGTTGGGATTTAGGATTTTGTGGTTGGGTATGGAATGGGGGATATAGATTTTTGAATTTACCAATGGAATGGGATTTTGGAGGTGCACAAATGGATGCCCCACTTGGGTTTATGGGGTCTTTTGTTAAGGAACCCATATTGTATTTTCTTTTTCTTTTGAATTGATGTGGATGTTGGATCACATTTGGATTTGTTTTTTGCATTTCTATGCTTAGTAACATAGTTTTCCTTGAATTTTGATGGATTCTTTTATTTATATGTGGAGGTATCCAAATTGCTTACAAAGTCAATGGTCTAGTCCCATGGGGAGATACCATATTGGAATCCCATGAGTTCAGTGATGAATTCATTATTTTTGAATAAACCAAATGATGTATGTGTTTTTTGGTCTTGATCATGGAGTTTTGGTGATGGGTGGTGAAGTTTGGTGATAGGGATAGTGGATTTGTGGAAGAAAGGATTGATGTGATAAGATGGAGTGATGTTGGAAATTTTTTTGTAGGAGTGAGGGGAGGCACCTATTTTGAGGCTATAAGAAGCTTCTTTAGGAGGAACAAAGGTGGTACCAATGATTTTAGATTATTTTCCTTGAGATGTATAACCAAGGCCATACAATCATAGATTTTATTTGAGGTGGATGGGCTCCAAGAGTCCTTGTTCATGATGGCTTAAGGCTTTGCCTTGACAATTCATGTTTTGGAGTATTTAATTTGCAATGGATTGCTTGTGGTGTTGGAAACAAGAGACTAATCTGATGTTAGATGGGGACGGATTGGTGGTGGGTGTCAACTATTCTTCTACACCATGGGGACCACTATAGATAAAGATATTTGTACCAAGGTGATAGGGTGACAATTTGGGGATTAGGGTAATAAAAGATGGCAGGGGATCATTGAAGGGATTGGTGTGCATGTTTGGATCTTGATTTCGATGGGGAGATGTTTGGTCATTCTTTGTAATGAGATTTGGCCATAACTAGATTTGCTTTGGTGTTATGATAGAGGAGTGTTTAGTGTTGCTTGTTTCAATAGGTTCCTCTAGTTGTGCGCATGGATTAGTACGAGGAATTTCTATATGTTCTATAGTTGGCAATAAAAGTTCAATTCCATGGGTGAGCCCCTATCTATCCTAAAGTCCATCATGAAGGGATGAGATTAAAACTAAAATGGTCAAGGTACCATCTTATGCCTACCTTACTGACTAGGTGGCTTCACAACTAAGGGTGTGGGGGGGGTGACAACCATTGGGTGAATAGTAGCCCCCCCATCTAGGGCTAGCTCCTTCTACCACTTATTGTGGCTATAGAAGTAGGGATTCGAAACTTAATTAATGATGCCCTACTATAGATAAGTAGACATTCCATACTAGGATTCTAGTGTGGGCCAAATAGATGCCCCCTTTGTATAGTAGGGGCCCTACCTCTCTATTGGCGAGGTGAAATGGAGGGTAAGGGGTATCTTTCTAGGAGAAAATAGGAAACCCCTTTATTGGTTCTCCTTTTAGGGTACCACCTTAGGATCAATATTCTCTAGAAGGTTTGTAGGGTCTACTTTACAAATTCTTCATGGTCAGTAACTACTAAAAGCGTACACCAACGAGCATAAGGCAAAAAATCATCTTATGCACTTTGAGCTATTTAGGACTTAGGGGGTCACCCTATGAGTGTTCACTAGGATCTACATAATTAGGACTAGTTAGAAACACCTTCAATTAGATAATAGATTTATGTTCATGTATATTTGATTAGCATCTATAATTAAAAAGTATATTCGCTTACTTCTAACATCTGTGGGTTCCATAATGAATGAACTAACTTTTCAATAATTTATACTTTGATGGATTTATACTTTGTTAAACATGGATGGGATTGGAAATATGGTTAAGTTAATTAGTGCCTAATTTCATAGGATCACATAGTCATTTAAATATTAATGCAACCTAATCTTGATAGCTCTAATTTTGAAGGTTTAAAAAGATATCAATGTCTTACAATGATATATAATGAATAAATATAGTTTACTTTGATGCAACCATTTTGAATTATCTTTTATTGAAATTTGTTAATCCCTTTATCTATTTAAAAATACCTCTCACATTCTTTAAATGTGTGCTTACTAAGACAAATAATACAAATAATAAATGTGAATTCAAAGATGAATCATCCTCAAAAAATTATCTTCATGAATAATAACACAATAAAGGAGACAAAAACAAAAGTAAATATTCCCTCATATATTCCAACTCAAAAAGAGTATCAACATAGAGTTTCATACAAAATATAAGTTCTCTTTTATTTCTTAGAGAAAAATAGAATTATAATCAGTTCTAGAGCTCTATTTTTTACTATTTCCCCTTTTTATGTAATGAAGTTACAGGTTCCCCTTTATATAAGTTCAATACAAAGAGAAATGATGCATTCAATGAATGGAACATGTCATTATATGAGAAATGCTAAACTACCAAAGGTTGAGCTTCATGTGAAGACTCCACAAGATCTTAAAGCCAACACTTGTGTGTTGAGGAAGAGAGTTACATGTTTGTTTGTACAATGTTGGGGATGATAGTTGAACCTATTATTCCCTGCATACACACCCCACCTTTTTATCAACTAATTGTGGACCCCTTTTTGTTCCTTTCTTTTCTTCCTATTTTCCCTATTTTATTCTATGTTTTGGTCTTATGAACATTCTCTGAGTCCTAATTTTTCCTTAGGTTTTTGTTCATGCCTTTAAACTTTTGTTTTCTAGCCTTTTTTTTCCTTGGTTCCAGGAGTTCCTGAACTTCCAAGATCCTAGGTAAAGGGTCCTTTCCTAAACCAACCCTTTATTTTTCTATTCTTTTGTGAAAGTGTTCCATTAGGATCTTGCATCATAATCAGATTCTAGAACCTAGTCCAAAATTTCAAGTTCTCTTTGCTCTCCCAATCCCGACCTATAACATTTAATGCAATACCATTTGAATTAATCGTGAAGGAATTTAATCGATTTTTTCAATTATTTTTGCCATTTTGCTTTCAATTTCACTAATTTAAACTACATTTGAGCTCTCAAATCTTTCAAAACATAAATTTAAAGGAATTTCCATCAATCCATTCAAGAATTTGGTCATGGGAATAAGGTTGAGCTTGGGTTTATTCTACAACTTTTAGTTTTATCTTGGTTTTTGTTCATCAAGGTAGGGTTTTTACCCTATTTTCTTGTTTATGGTATTTTCTTGTTTATGTGATGTCTTTGATTGATTGGTTTTCTTGTTTGATTGTTCTTATTCTGTTTGTCCATATCTCGCCCTTTTCATGGTCGGGTGTTGACATTTTTATCAGCTCGAGAAGGATATCTTGTCCATTTTTGTTTGATTGGTTAGGGATTAGTTTAGTTTTGAATATTTACTTAGTTTGATTTTTTTTTTGTATTTTGAGGAGTACTAAATTTCTAGGAAGAAAGTGGTAGATTGAGTAGTAGAGGAGACAATTTTTTAGGAGGAAAGATTAGTAGAAAATGAAAAAGAGGAAGTAGTGGCTAAAGGAATGGTGGAAACTAGGAAGATAAAGAAAGAGAATAAAAAGAAAGAGTTGCTAGCAACCATGAAATATAAATTTCAAGGGGTGTCCAAAGTGTCTAAATTCACAATTGACTTAATGAATATAATAGATATAAACATGGGGCATATACATTTAGAGGACTTCATGGTAGATACCTTTAGTGAGGATGCATCCCCTAGAGCCAAGAGTACAATAGAATCTAGACTAGCTCATGTCACATCATTGCTAATTGCTATCCAATTCCTAGAGTTAATTCTTACTATTGCTCAATACTATAACCCTAGTAGTAGAAGGTGTTATGACTACAATTGTAACCTAATTTTGAACCTCACACCTCAAATATTTAGGACAATGTAGACACTTAAAATTGTCCATATCTTACAACACCATCTTGTTGATACATTAAGTAAGACATCTTATGACATTTTGTCCTTGGTCCATTTCATAATCCCATCCCAATCCCATCCTAATCCCATTTTAATCCAGTTTATCCCACTAGCCAATTAATTAAATAAATCCTATTTATTTAATTAATTTCCCACCTTTACTCTAATTTATATATATAAAATATTTATTTAAATTAGCCTTCTCCCATTTTCCAACTAATTTAAATAAAATATTTGAATTAGTCCACACCTTCAACCTCATTCAACCACATGTCCCATACTACAACTTTCATTTAATGTTTTATTACACTACCAACTAATTTAAATAATTTTTTAATTTAAATTAGTTCACCTCTATTCTTATCTGTACACTTGTCACATGACTACAACTCCTTGTGTCTTTTAATCTCAGTTGTCCACATCACATAATTGACCTTTCAATCCTAGCCATCAATTCAAATAACTAATCTCCTATAAATCAAGCTTCACCTAAGCCATTTGGAGGATCCATCTTCAAGTAACATTATGTTGTTGAAATGATTCTAGATCCTCTCATCATTCATATTCTATCTATTGTTATGCTGCAGATTTGAGCAATCAACATTCATCTAAGAACCACAATCTTTGATATTTTGCATCCTATGCAAAATGGAGAAAACCAATGGAGGAGAGCCAAGCTTTTCATAGAGATTTAGATTTAGTTTATTTATCCTTTGAATTTCTATGTTAATTTTGTACTCCATTGTTTAGTTAGGGTTTTTTGATTGATGTTAATGATTTATGCCTAATTTTCTCTAGCTAATAGACAACATTTAATTTACCTCTTTATGGTGAAGTTAGTTCTTTATTAGTAGATGATGCTACTAAGGCCTTTGAAAAAAATATAACTAACAATTGAGGTACTTGAAGAGACAATGGTTAAGAGTTAAAAACAAGTCTATAACCAAGATCCCTGGGAAGATCACTAGAGATGAATTCAAAGGAGAAATTGGGGATATCTTAACCTTGTTGAACATGGCATTTGGAAAGGATGGCTCCACTCCCTATGACACTTAGATGTTTAAATACATATACATTATTGTCAAAGGAACTATTTATCTTGACTAGGGAGCTATGGTCTTTGACTAAATTCATGAGCAATTGGTATATGTGATTAATACCAAGATATTTTATGTCTTCCTACATTGTATACATGGTAGCTAGGTTAGAAAACCTTCCTAGGATGATTACACAAGGGATCAGAGGAGAGTTTCCAAGTCAAAGAAAAAAATTAGGAATTTTATCCCCGATTGGAGCTCAAAGAGGTACAAAGTCATTTCAAAAGGGTCAATGATGGCTTCTTGTATGCTATTATTACTCAATTAACAAGTGAAATTGGGTGGGGAATGTCAGATAAGGCAATGAGACTGGTCAGAGGATAGGGATAGTGGTACATTTAGTTCCCAATGTCCACTTATATTAAAATTACTTGATTCAAGAAGGCCCCATTCTTGCTACCTAAGAATTGTAGTGACAAAATGATTCTTATGGAATTTTGTAGGTAAATCAGTGAAGTACATTTGAAGTTAGTAGGAAAGCATAAGCCTAGTGTTAAATACCCTTTCACTCTAGGATTCTATCCTTTTCCCACCATCTAGGGAGCTAAGACAATAACTGAGGGGTTAGAGGCACTAAACTTGAAGACATATATTGCTAGGCATGATTTTGATCCCACGGGTAGACTCACACAATTATTCCCTACTATGGTATTAGAAATGATATTCCTAAGGAGTTGTCTCATGATGGCCATATACTAAAACCTTGGTATGATGTGGAACATGTTGATCAAAATCCATTGGACCCAATTGACTGGCCCTTAAAAGAAGATGTCTCTTTAGGTGCATTAAGTACAAAAATGCTACATTTCACCACTACATGATTAGATAGGAGGATTAAAGAGCTTGGGGTAGGAGTGAAGGATAAAGCCAAGAGAAAAATGTAAACTTCTACTTCTAAGACTAAAACCTAAAAAATGAAAAGGACCTTTAAGAACCTTCCACAAAATAAAATGAGAGGATTAACTAAAACTACTTCACAAGAAGAATTAACTTTAATGCTTGGTGATGCATTTAGAAAAGCCTCCATCACTTACATGGTTGTTGAGGTAGGATTGGTTTCTAGTTTAGGTGTAATGCTAGTGACCCAAGTCATTCCACTAAGGCAAGATTTGGGTCAAGCTTCTAGAGAAGATGAGGAGGCCATTCATCAAGAAATTCAACAAACAACAATTGTGCTTGCAAATCAAGCACATACATCTATTTATATCCTTATGTTGCAGATGAAATAGAAGTGCCTTACTCAAGAAAACTTGAGGAGATAGTGGAGAAGGAAGCTCAAGAAGAAGAATCACAATCTTAGGGTCTTGTAATTTACATTTCAAAAGAGGGCACCCCTTCACCTTTTAAGCAAGAAGAGAAGGTGGAAATTCATAAGGAGACATGAGGTGTTGACCTACTCAAGAACAAGAAGATCCATAGCATAAAGATGCTTCTACTCAATAAGGTGAACAACAAGAAGAAGATGTTGCACAAGAAAGTCAATAGTAGGAAAATCAAGTAGATCAAGAACAAGATTCTTTAGAACAAGAGACTCATGAAGAACAACATGAAGAGGTTAAGAATGATCAAGTGGATATAAGTCCACTAGTACAAAAAGAGGTTCCTTCAGAGTCACAATTTCCTCAAGGAGAAACTATTGTAGAAAAGAGCACTGAAATCAGTCCAGATGAACATCATGGTGAGAAAGATCAATGGGGTTCAGGAGAACAAGAAGAGCATAAAATTGGAGATAATCTAGTGGACAGTATCACTAATAATTTTCCACATGAAGACCAAGAGCAAGAGAAAGAACAAGAGCAAGAAGAAGAACATGTTTCGACATTTGAGGAACAACAAAAATTGATTGAAACAATTAAGCAGAAGAAAATATTATTGATTCATCCATGTTGAACATTTCTATTGAGGAAGAAAAGGTTAATCAAGAAGAAACAAATGAAGAGAAAAAGAAAAGATAGGAGGAAATTTTGAACAAGGAAACCCCTAGGAATGAACACAACAATGACACAAGTAAGGAGGATACGTCATTGGAAATAGTTTCAATAGATCCTACTTGGCTAAAGTTAGATTTGGAGAAGAGGCATCGAGTAGTGGTTAAGCCACTAAGTTTGTAGGAGATGATTGTAGAGGTTGAGAAAAGTAGACCAAGGAATAAATCTATAACTCTCTCAACCATCAGGATGAATGAACATGGATAAAGGATTGCTGAAGTTACAACTTCTGTTCTAATGCAAGAGCATCTAGTGGTGTAAGGGTAATCTTGTTTCACCAAAAAATATTTGAAGTTGTGATTTTCTTTGTTTTTGTAGGTTTCCTCAGTTGTATTAGAGTCCATGTTGACACTTCAATTGTTTGGGACTATGATAAATTTAGAAAGGCTAAAAATAGTAACCTACTATTTTTAGTAAGTTGGCCTATTTGGGTACGTATGGACCTTAAAATTTACCCCAAGAATAGGAATTGTAAAACTAAGTAAATGGTGAAGAAATCATCTGAATATTATGTATAGTTTGAGATATATCAAATTTTCCATCTTGGAAAATTGCTCTTGATGAACTTCATATTTGAATTTGAGGCCTTTAGAAGCCTTGTTGGGGTTTGAAGAGTGGACAAAATGATATTTAGATGTTTTTGCATGTCACAAATCTCTTCACAAGCTTTCCAATGCCTTGTTCTATTTGTCAATCAGATGCCTGGTTCAAAAGTTATGGCCCCTAGAAGTTGTGTTACAAAACCTCAAAATATTTAAAAATTTCAAATCTCCAATTTCTTGGGTGGGAAATGGATAGCTGGAGTTGGCGCCCAAAAAGGGGAGTTACACTTTCTATAAAATTCAGGAAGGTAGTGGAGAAGTCACATGGAATTTATTGGTACAAAATAATAAGGGGAAATAGAAAGGTTACAAAGGACAATTCCAAAAATATGGTTGTGGCTTTAGATTTTAGAAATCTTTGATAGAGTAGGATTTTCTCTATTGTGAAACATACCATGTTTCTATAGCATGTAATACTAGATTTTGTAGTCCATTTTACTGAAGAAATAAAAGTTTCTTGATTTCATTCCTCGCATTTTCGGTGGGAATCTCTATTGTTGTTTCATGTGTGGGTGTTAGGTGGAGTAGCCCCCTCATCATGTTCAGGACAAAGATGACAAAGATCATTTTCACTCTGATTATCAAATTACAAAGGTTAATCTGGGTAAGTAGACCCAAGAAGAGGAAATATACTTTTTGGGGTTAGTAGTGTAGATGGTAAAGTCTAAGATGCAAAAGGACAAGAAAGTGAAAGATAAGCTTAAGCTACAACTAAACCAAATGAACACATTTATCAAAGACCTTTTAACTCCTATATCTCAGCAATAGGTTCTTCCAAATAGGACTCCAATGTTTATGAAAAATTAGGAGGTTGATGTATTACAAGATATAAAGGAAAGATCAACCATAGTAGATAGATTGGTATCTAACTTTTTGATTGAGGCAAATAGGGATTTTGATATTGGATATAAGTACTATTAATAGGCATGCCAATTTGAAAGTTAGGAAATTTTTTTTCTAGATAATATCAAGGAAGAAGAAAAGAAGCTAGGACAACATTTGAAAATTTTTAAGGAATTGAAAAGAATGAGTCTATGAGGTCTAGCTAGTATTGTACTTCAGACCATGATATGATACTATTTATAGTTATCTATTTTGATGTGTGTGATTGGACATGGTTGATACCACTATTTTTGGATTCTGGATCTATGTGTTTTGATATGTATTTTTCTATATACACTTATGTGTGTTTAGACATCATTTTGGATTACAAATGATATTATATGATTTAATTTAATAAAATGTTTTGATTATGAAGTATTAATAATTATGTATTTAATTTTCGTAAGATGAGTATTTTTAACTAATTGTGAATTTAATAATTAATTGATGTTGGATATTCTAAAGGTTTCAGTATTTAATTATTCATTACTTTGGCTATATTTTTCATGATGTATTGATATTCAAGTTGAGTTTTGTAAGTGGCTAGTGTAGATTCCTTTAGATTGGAGACAATTCCAAATGTTCAATTTTATTAATTTATTTTATATTTTGTTGCATGAAAATTAAGCGGTTTTATGTTAGGCATATTTGGATTAATTTTCTTGGTAATCTAATTTTATGATTGTTTAATTAGTATGTGGGGGAAATATGTTTTATTTGTTATTTGGTTTTATTAAGTTATTTTTTTAAAATTCATTTTAATATTGTTACCTTTTTGGATTTTATATTGGGGAAATTGAAAGGTTGGGAGTAACTTTCATTTTAGAAAAGGAATTGGAAAGATTCCTCATGTTGTGTGTGCATGCTATAGCTTGGCTCTCTTCTTTTGTTTGTCATTGATTTTGTGTTGGAGAAGGATTTGGAGGATGGATATGGCTTGAAAGAAATGGTTGGGAATAAAGGATTTGATATTGGCTGGAAAAATTTGTTTAATCAAGATTTGCTGGAATTAAATCCCAATTTCTTGGGCTAATCCTAACTTGGAAAGCCAAGGTATGATTTGGTTTTTCAATTAAATTTTTTTGTTAATAATGAGAATTGTTGACATGATTGTGGGTTTTGTTTCCTGTGTGGCAATGGTGTTGTAAAATATGTTAGTCAGTTTGTGTCTCTGTTGTATTGTGGCATGCATGTGTGTTTGGGGTTTGGATGTGTAAAGGGTGCAGTCCTCTGAATCTGATGAGAGCCTCGCTTGTGTGGGGTTGAGGAAGGTGTGGAGCCTCTCTTAGGGAAGTTGTGGCTATTGTGTAATATAGAGGATGTTAGGGTTTTTGTGCTTGAAGGGTTGTCAAATGGAGGTATTGTGTTGTTATGGCTATTGTGCTGAAGAGTTGTAAAATGGAGGTATTGAGTTGTTATGGCCATTGTGCAGAAGGGTTGTAAAATGTAGGTATTGTGTTGTTATGGCTGTTGTGTTGAAGGGTTGTAAAATGGAGGTATTACATTGTTATGGCTGTTGTGTGGAAAGGTTGTAAAATGGAGGTGTTGTGTTGTTATGGCTGTATGGTGATGGGGAGTTGTGCTGAAGGGATTATGTTGGTGTGTGGTTTTGAAGGGTTGAGGAGATTTCTGTTATGAAGATGTTATTACCGATGAAAATAAATTGTATTTATTTATCTCCAAGAGGGAAGGGAAACCCCTTTCTTGCCCTTTGCAAGAATCTGTAATCAAGTTCTTTGTGTGTGAGTCAGCCTATGTGGTTTTACATTTTGTTTTTCCTTTGATTCACTTGGATATTAGGAATTTGTCCCCCGTTCGGGGGTGGACTTGGTTTGCAAGTCCTATGGTTGGTTTTTTTCTTTTCTTTTCTTAAGTTTTATTTTTTATTTCCTTTTTGGTATTTTAATTTTTTTTATAAATTTAGGGAGAAAAAATGAGTGCTCTCATCCCCACCCCAATGTGACTGTATAATGTCTCTCAGTGTAATTAATAGTAGATTACTTTAATAATTCCTAAGAAAACAACCAACTTGGACTTTTAGTGGAGTTAGTATTATTTATTATTATTTTTAAAAATTAAATGTTACCTTTTAATAGTTGTATTTATAGTGGTATAGGATTAATATTTAGAAATAAATATTTATTTAATTTTAATTTTAATTTTAGATTTTATTACACCATGATTTATCTTAGTTTAAGTTTTTTATTAATTTTTTTTCGATTGGTGCATGATTTTGACCAGAGCTATAAACTGGTGAGGCCATAATATGATGGGCCTCATTCTTGAGAAATACCCCCTACCTTGAATGTCTACATCAATGTTGGCTCCTTATCCCCCTATATTCCTTCTTCTTACTCCTCTCTTCCTCCTTACTCCTCCTCTATTCTCCTCCTTCGTTCTTCCTCTCCTTTGCTCCTCCCTCCTTACTCCTCCTCTCTTCCTTCTTACTCCTCCGTTCTCCTCCTTCAATCTTCCTCTCCTCATCTGCTCCTCCCTCCTTACTCCATCTCTCTTCCTCCTTACTCATTCATTCTTCCTCTCCTCCTCTCTTCCTCCCTTCTTACTCCTTCTGCTCTCCTCCTCCATACTCCTCCTTCATTCTTCTCCTTCATTCTTCCTCTCCTCCTTCATTCCTCCTCTACCACCACTGCCACTGCTATAGCCACCATATCCTCCCCTATTATGACTTCCACCGCCTTAGCCACACTCTTACCACTCATGGCTCTTTCCACTTGCTACTGATCCTACCACCTGTCATTGCACCATCAACCCCCTCCGAACATAGCCACCACAAGGGAGCACCATTTCTATTGTTGATGCAAACACCTTCTACCATTGCTTTAAAGCTTTCTACGTCCATCAACCCTATACTGCTTCATGGGAATTTTTAAAAAGAAAAAGAAAAAAGAAAGAAATTTACTATTTTATTTGTTGCATAATTTGTTCCTTAGATGTAGCCAACTTTTCCTTTTAGTTAGGAATTGTTTTATTTATTCAATTTAGGAATTCTATCATGTTTTTTAAATTATGAGTGTTAATATTAAATTATTTTGTAATTTTATTAAAAAGTAATGATTGTGTGACTACTTTTTCTTTATTAAATAATAAGTTTTAAATTTCTTTCTTTTGAGTCAACATAAAATTAGATAAGATTTAAATATTATTAGGTTACAAATTGGTTTTAAATTGAATTTAATTTTATGTCTAATCTTTAACGTCATTTAATTTAAAATTTAGTTTTGAACTCTAATTTAGAGTATATTTAATAAAATATATGGATATTAGATTTGGATAATGTTTTTATTTAATTAAATATTATCTAAGTTACCCTAGGGATGTGGTTTAATTTAAGTAATATTCTATTTCACTTATGAAAATCAAATCCCTATTAACTAGTTAACTGATTTTTTTTTAGGGCTTAAGAGATTTGAATTTAGGCGCCATTTAATTGTTGGGTGCTAACATTAACATTTCTAAATATAAGAATATTAAATGTAGCAAGCATTATTTAATTGGTAAATAATTATAATTACGTTGAGAGGTGTTCTACACTAAAAGCAAGGGCTAAAAGATTCATGCAAACATTTAGATTCTGTAAACAAAAATCATAAAATAAATTCATGTAAATAAGATTCATTAGAAAAAAATCTTGTACAATTTCTTTTTTGGTTCCATAGTTTTTCTAATTTTATTATTTTCAATTTCTTTTTTCATTTTTAGTTTTTTATTTTTTCCAATTTCTTTTTTAGTTTTTAGTTTTTATTTTTTCCAATTTCTTTTTTGGTTTTTATTTTTTATTTGTTCCAATTTCTTTTTTGGTTCCACAGTTTTTGTGATTTTCTTATTTTCATTTTTTTTTGGTTAGCAAGTATTATATGGTGTATAAAGATAATTATTAGTTGATTACCATTATTTACTTATTTACTATTTAAAAAAAATATTGCCCATATGAACTTTATACAAGTGTTTATTTTAATTTATTTTATTAAGAACAATAATAAAATTAATTATGTTTTTTATTAATATTCTTCTGTTTTATTTTTGCATATAAATTGCAAAGTGAGATAAAAGGTATTTAATTAATTAATAATTAAATTAAAGCTAGTTGCATAGGTTAAACTTATAATAAATTTAGGTTTAATTATTGTCTACTCTATGGAGTCAACAAGTTATTACTATAACTTAGAAATGCAAGTAATGTAACTCATAGCATCATATTCTCTTAAAAAAATAGTTTCTTTATCTTCGTGCCTATTTGTACATGTGTGTAGGGGTGGGCATGACATTTGGTATCAGAGTCAAGTTCACAAACATTGGGAACTCTGGGAGTATGTTTGGGTCATATTGTTGAATGTGTAATAGTGAAATGTTACCACTTTATCTGAATTTTTTTGTTTGTGGTTAATAAGATGTAAGTAGTAACACAAGTACATGGATTGACTTATTTTTAATTCTTTTTAGTCCATTTTTAAACTATAGTTCTAAATTGATGTGTTTCCCTATCACCCCTTTTTCATAGTGACATTCTAGTCAAATTAGAATGAAATGAATCTAATTGATTAGAAACATAGTATGTTTAGCATCTCTTTGTAAGTGTAAAATTCCTTGTATCTTCTAATCAAATATTGCTTAGGAGGAAGTAGATTATTTAAGGGTGTGGTTGCCATGTACAATATTATAATTATACGCGTTGATAATTTCAAAATTTCTTAATGTGATAGTGGCTTCCTACTTCATTTGATTAATCCACTTCTTTACATCTAGTTTAGAGGGCTAGTTTATAAAGAAGTTGACCTTTTGTAAACATGATATAATTGTCTTTTCTATAGATAGTCCACACTAGTTTAGGATGTAAACTAAAATCTTCCATGAGTGCACCTTGGTCATTCCAAATTTGAGTCTTGTTGTCCTTAATGGTGTCTCAACAAATTTCTCCTTTTGACCTTCTAATTGTTTGTGCTCTTAGAAATTAGTCTAATCATAGAAACACTTTTTCTAACTATTAAGTGGATGGTTGGGAAAGAAAAGTTAGAATTAAGGGTGTATAATGATTGATTTTCAATAAATAGTTCTAGTGGATTATAAGGTAATATAAAGTTGTGTGATCTCCTTCAAATAAATCTTTGTTACTTATAAAAGATGTGAAGTCTAAGACTATTGATCATTTATATGCTTTAGGATAAAATAATAACAATAGATAAAGGATATAGTCAAACATGTTAAATGTAGTTAGATCAAAGAATATAGAGAAATGTATATTTATGTATTTTATGAACCCATTCTAAGCATGAAACTAGGATTCTTTCTCTTGTTAGTTACTATGTGTGGAAAAGTCTTTTCAAATGATCTTTGTGTTGGTTGGTATTGATTAAGAAATGAAGCATACTTAGCATTGTTAGGGTTCAGGTAGATTGGAGGAATAAACACTAACAATTATATGTAGATTAAATAACCCAAATATAACAATGAAGAATAACATAAAAGAGATAAACACAAAATTTTAACATGGTTCACCCAAAATGGGCTACATCCATAGAAACTCAGCTATCCAATGATTTTATTATCTAGTACAAAACAAATTACAATCTCATGAATTCCACACTTGTAACATACATCCCAACCACTTATAACAAGATTTTGGAACCTTCTAGAATTAGTATTTTTACAAAGTCAGTTTTCTTTTGTCGGTTAACAAAAATTAACAACCAACCTCAAACGTGCAAGAAAGGGAAATTTTTTTTAGGGTTTGTGCCCTCCAAACCCATGTTTCTTGAGGACTACCACCCCTAAACGCATGCTTAGGGCCCAACCTGACCCTAAACCCTGGCAAGGATACATTAGGAATGTATAGTATTTGCATGATCAATCACCACATACCAACAATCTCCCACTTGGAGACTAATCCTGGACAACACCACCGCACTTACAGCTCCCACTAGATTAGGCCTGACTAGTTTCATATGTCCACCATTATCAATCATGAAGGCCAATGGAAACTGATGAGGAAATTAGTTTCTCTCATGTAACTATCTTTGTGAACATATCTGTAGGATTCTCACTTGTGTGAATTTTTTCTAGCTTCAACTATCCATCCTCCAAAACTGACCGAATGAAGTGGTATCTGAGCTGTATGTGCTTAGTTTTTGAATGGAGGGTTGAAATCTTAGCAAGATGAATGACACTCTAGCTATTAGTGTACAAAGGCCTATCTTCTTAACATTGCCTCAATTCCTCTAGAAAATGTTGTAACCAAATCATCTCCTTGCTAGCTTCTGTAGTAGCAACATACTCAGCTTCAATGGTTGAAAGTGCAACAACCTTTTGTAGCCTTGAAATCAACCGACTGTAGTACCTCCTACAATAGAAACATACCCTATAGTACTCCTGCTATCAATATCACCCACCAGATCAGAGTCAACATATTCTTTTAGAGCAGAATTTGTTCCTCCAAAACATAGTTTCTTTGAAGTAATACCTCTCAAATATCAAAGAATCCATTTTACTGCATTCCAATGTTCCATTCCCAGATTGTTCGTATACCTACTCACAACTCCCACTACATGTGTAATAGCTGGTCTTGTGCATATCATTGCATACATCTTGAGCTACCAACTACTGGTGCATATGGTATCTTAGACATTTTGTCTTCCCCCTCTTGTGTCTTTGGACACATCTCTTTAAGAAGCTTAAAATGACTAATCAACTTGGTGTACTAACTACTTTTACATTTTGCATGTTACACCTTTTCAACACCTTCTCTACCTACTCACTTTGAGACAAAAATAATTTTCTATTTGTCCTCTCTAGTGTGATCCTCATACCAAGGATTTGTTTTGTTGCACCCAAATCCTTCATAGAAAATGAATTTACTAATTTCTACTTAAATTCATTAATATGCTGCATGTTAGACCTAGTAACAAGCATGTCATCAACATAAAGCAATAGAATAATATAAGTGCCATTACCTAATTTCTTAAAATAAACACAATAATTAGAATGACATCTTTTGTAACCTTGTTCAAACATTAAACTATCAAATTTCAAATACCATTGCCACAATTATGTTTCTGTCCCTATAGCAAGTGTTATAATTGTCTCAGTAGTAACTATTTTTGTAACAACTAAGGTAGAATAAGTATTACCAATACACAAATACAATGTGCCTACCTTTTCATCTTTAGCTACTACTAATGCACCTTTAGTGACCTTCCAGAATTTGTTTGAATAGGTAACTATGTAACCTTTCGAGGCCAATAATCCTTCTTCAAGTATCCTGGCTTTCCACAGTGCCAACAATCCATTCTTCCTCTGGATTTAGATATGCCTTTCTTTGACTTCCATTGTGTCTTCCCATGATTTGTTGGGTTTTTTCCTCTCTCCTTTGTTCTTCCCCTATTCTCAACAGTCAAAGCATTACCTGATGTTGAACTCTCACCTATGCTTTTCCATTACATTTCCTTGCTAAGGATAACACCAATAGCATCATCAAATTTCAAAGTATTTGAACTAGAGACAAAGTTACTTACAACCATTACCAAGCTATTCTAGCTTTCTGGCAAAGAACATAAAACCAAGAAAGCCCTCACCTCTTCATCAAATTTCACTTTTACAGAAGTTAACTAACTAATAATCATATTTCACTCATTTAAATGATCTAACATAGATCCCCCTTCAATCATTTTCAGATTAAACAAATGCTTCATGAGAAATACCTTATTAGAGGGTGAGGGTTTTTCATAGAATTTAGCCAAAGCTTTCATTAGTTCATTTGTTGTCTTCACTTCTATTATATTGAATTCCACAGATGGTTCTAGGCACAACCGAATGGTTCCCAATGCCTTTCTATCTAGAAGTTCCCAACCCTCATCAGTCATTACTGCCAGTTTCTTGGTATTTCCTTCCAACAGCCTCCATAAATCCTTCTAATAGAGATAATCCTCCATCTGCATCTTCCATAACTAATAGTTCTTACCATTGAATTTATCTATCTTCGATTTACCCCCGTCTGCCATTGCTTCCACTTATCCCTAAGACTCCCACTCAATCGTAAGACCTTCCTATAGAAAATAATCAAACACAACCTGCTTTGATACCAGTTGTTAGGGTTCAGGCATATCAAAGCAATTAACACTAACAATTGTATGTAGATTAAATAACCTAAATATAACAATGAAGAATAACATAAAAGAGATCAACACAGAATTTTAACGTGGTTCACCTAAAATGGGCTACATCCATAGAAACTTAGCCATCCAATGATTTTATTATCTAGGGCAAAACATATTACAATCTCACAAATTCTACACCCGCAACATACATCCTAGCCACTTATAACAATCTTTTGGAAGCTTCTAGAATTAGGGTTTCATAAAATCAATTTTTCTTTTGTCAGTTAACAAAAATTAACAACCAATCCCGAACGTGTTAAAAAAAGGGAAATTTTTTTGGGGGCTATGCCCCCGAACCCCTACTTCTCGAGGGTTTCTACCCCTGAACCCCTGGTCGGGGCCCGGCCCGGTCCCAAACCTCGGTAAGGATACGTTACAAGTGTATAATATTTGTATGATCAGTCGCCACATACCAACAAACGTATTGTACCTCTTTGTATAGGATAAATGTGAAAGATTGGTATCATTCACATTAGTTGATAATGATGTAGATTACACATAAAGTTACATTATTTATGCATAGTTGTTTAGTCATCTATGTTCGAGTATGAAATAAGGTAAAAGTTGTAATTTAGGAATTAGGTCCTTGAATGAGTTTATTCAAGTACAACATATAGTAGGTAATTAAGCCATGTTTTTCCTTTTTATTTAGTTGGATGTGTAAGTAACTACCCTTAGAGTTTGAGTTGATGATGAACTATTGTTTAAATATATGAGATTGATTTAGGAAATATCTAATGTATGCATGTATTGTGATTGTATCTTTAGATGTGAAATAGGATATTTAGTACCTCTTTTATTGTTTTATTATAAATAACTACTTTTGAAGTTGATAGGATTAGATAATGATGTAGATTACACTAGTTGTTTAGTCATCTATGTTTGAGTATGAAATAAAGTAAAAGTTATAATATAGGAATTAGGTCCTTGAATGAGTTTATTCGAGTACAACATATAGTAGGTAATTAAGGCATGTTTTTCCTTTTTATGTAGTTGGATGTGCAAGTAACTAGCGTTAGAGTTTGAGTTGATGATGAACTATTCTTTAAATATATGAGATTGATTTAGGAAATATCTAATGTATGCATGTATTGTGATTGTATCTTTAGATGTGAAATAGGATATTTACTACCTTTTTATTGTTTTATTGTAAATAACCACTTTTGAAGTTGATAGGATTGAATCCTTGGTATGGTAGAAGTGTGTTCCTTCTCATACAAATATGTGGGTTTCCTCCTTTACTTTTAAGGTGGTGATCTTCCTGTTAGCTCCTTTTTTCTATTCCAGTATATTGGGGGCTCAAGTTAATTTAGATGTGTATGAAAGGGGTGTTCATTAGGAGATTATAATAATATTCCATGAACATATCTTTCAATTGACCTTTCCTTTTTGTTAAAATATGCTAGTTAGTGCATAAGAAAAATCTAATTCAGGTTGTTGTATTGTTATAGTTGGGATGGGGTGCACTCCAAGTTTGTTTATCTTTTGATACCTACATTAGATATTAGTGTTGGGAAAACTATTTCTAGTTTGGTTCCTTTTCTTTTTAAAGCAATAGTGAAGTATAGGTTTGAATAGTATTAGGTGTACCATAATAAATATTTAGAATATATTATAGGTTCTTTGAACTCTCTTAGATACTCTTGCACATGTTATACCTTGGCGCTAGGCTTTTACATTGGTTATAGTACATGTTCATTACAATGAGAGACACGGGGTTATCCAATGGGATGGTTATCTTAGAATAATTTTTGAGGATAAGTCTACCATACTCCTTCTCCCCTTTGGGTGGCTTGTATAGTCACAATATAATTTTTTGTTGGATAATATTTTTTATGAGATTATTGGTTTGCTTCTTTTATTAATTTATGCATTTTTTATGAATCTTTAAATTTTCAACCAACAGTATGAAATTTGTATTAATATCTTCATGTGCTGCTTGGATGACTAAATTTGATATGTTTCCTTACTTCAAGAACTCATTGAATTGAACTTTTGAATGAATTTGACATATTGTTACATTGGTGGCCACACTTGAATTTTGTTATCTTTATGAGATTTCATTTTGGATTTTAATTCATATTGGTATCATTTTTTATTTACAATTATTGTTTCCTTTCGAGGCATTTGCTTAATTGTTATTGCTAGTGCTTATGAAGTTTTGCATGTATTTAAAATGTCCTTTTTAAAGGGGGCCTTGGAAGGTTGTATGAGGGGGAGAAGGTGGTTTAGAGATTCTTCAGAAATAAGACCTATTATAAGATTATTATAGGAAGGACAAGCCTTGTTTTTTGTTATATTCATAAATAAATATATCCTCTTATTACCCTATCACAGGTTTTTGGGCATCATAGGTTTTTGGATTTCGATTCTTCTGTTGCAAGCTACTTAGCCATTTAGTTGTGAATTCTCAGTTATTTGAAAACATTCAAGTGTTGATCATATCTATAAATTCTCTGTAAATAAGCCTCATGTTGCAAGTAAGATCATTCATTATTTTGATTCCACATACCTTTGAGACATCTAAGTTTAATAAAATAAGTTCTAGAAGTTACTTGAGTGGTAGGAAAGCATGCTTGACAACTTGATGCATGGGATGGTTCTTAATTAGAATGCTTGATGTAAATTATTATTATGCTTGATAATCTAAGGTTAGAAACCTTGTTATGTTGAAAGTAATAGTGTAATATTTGTTGTGTTTTAGTATGCACAGATACAAATTTACTTTATGCATGACTCCTATGGCACTTCATGGGATAAATTAGTGTTTTTGACATTGTTAATGTAGATAGTGATGTATTTATTGTTCAACATATATAGAAGTATGGATACTTTCACAAGAAAGATAGAAATTAGAGTATTAATTATTTGTTCGTTATCTCAAGGTTACTTAGTTCTTCATGACCTAAATTTAGAAGCTTAGTAATGAGATGCTTTGACAGTACACTGAGTTATTCCACTGTAATCTCTTGAGGACTTCCAAGAGGAAGACTAATATTAGTGGAGGAGGATGTGAGGCCTTGCTAGTACTACACTTGAGACCATGATATGATACTATTTATAGTTGTCTATTTTGATTTGTGTGATTGGACATGGTTGATACTACTATTTTTGGATTATAGATATATGTGTTTTGAAATATATTTTTCTATATATAGTTATGTGTGTTTAGACAAGTGATATTATATGCTTTAATTTAATAAAATGTTTTTATTATGAAGTATTAATAATTATGTATTTAATTTCTATAAGATGAGTAGTTTTTTATTAATTGTGAAATTTAATAATTAATTGATGTTAGATATTCTAAATGTTTTAGTATTTAATTACTCATTACTTCAGCTATATTTTCTATGGTGTATTGATATTCAAATTGGGTTTTGCAGGTGGGCAGTCCAGATTCCTTTAGATTAGAGACAATTCAAATTTATTTTATATTTTGTTGTGTAAAAATTAAGTGGTTTTATGTTAGGGTATTTGGATTAATTCTCTTGGTAATTTAATTTTATGATTGTTTAATTAGTATGTGGGGGAAATTTGTTTTATTTGTTATTTGGTTTTATTAAAGTTTTTTTTTCAGAAGTTATTTTAATATTGTTGCCTTTTTGGATTTTATATTGGGGGAAATTGAAAGGTTGGGACTAACTTTTTTTTTAGAGAGGAATTGGAATGATTCCTTATGCTGTGTGTATGGTGGAGCTTGGCTCTCTTTTTTTCTTTGTCATTAATTTTGTGTTGGAGAAGGATTTGGAGGATGGATATGGTTGGAAAGAAATGGTTGCTTGGACAGCCAAGCTATGATTTGTTTTTTCATTTAAATTTTTTTTGTTAATAATGAGAATTGTTGACATGATTGTGGGTTTTGTTTCTTGTGTGAGAATGGTGTTGTAAAATATGTTAGTCTTTGTCTCTATTGTATTATGGCATGCATGTGTGTTTGGGGTTTGGGTGTGTAAAGGGAGCGATCCTTTAAATGTCTACCTCATGTGTGTGAGTCAACCTATGTGGTTTTACATTTTCTTTTTCCTTTTATTCACTTGGGCATTTGGAATTTGTCTCCCAGGGGTGGACTTGGTTTGCAACTCCTATGGCTGGGAGGAGAGCAGGACAGGCTGCTCAGTAGTTTTTCCTTTTATTCACTTGGGCATTTGGAATTTGTCTCCCAGGGGTGGACTTGGTTTGCAACTCCTATGGCTGGGAGGAGAGCAGGACTGGCTGCTCAGTAGTTTTATGTGTGCAGGTTGTTGTAGGTTGCATAGTGCACAAAAGATTTCAGTTGAAAGGAATTTATATTGATTTTGTCTCAATTGTTATCACTTCTAGAACAATAATTTAATGAAAAAGATCCAATTTGTAATAGCTGTAATAGAGAATCTTGTATTAATATAATGAACTTATATTGTGTATTGCTTGTTGTGTATCACTTGCTATTAATTCTTCATAGTAAATATTATATTCAAAGATCCTCATATATATATATATATATATATATATATATATATATATATATATATATATATATATATCAGTAGATTTTTTTTTTCTTTTTGGATAACCTCATTCTCTCCACAAAAATAAAACCTATAGAGCAAGAAAAAAACAATTTGGAAAAAATGAAAGAATTAGGTAGAAAGATAAATATTTATGCTATATATAATCATTTTAGCAAGTTTTAAAAACATAAAAGTAAATTGCTTTATCAACTCCTTAATTGTAGATAGCATATCTTAAATATAGAAATGATGTGTTGTTCATTTTTATTTGATTTGTATTGTGATATAAAATCATATTAATGCTAGATAAATCTTAAGCTTTTGAAATTGTAAATCATATATTTTTATTTATTTTG
Source organism: Cunninghamia lanceolata (assembly GCA_027924645.1). Taxonomy (NCBI): domain Eukaryota; kingdom Viridiplantae; phylum Streptophyta; class Pinopsida; order Cupressales; family Cupressaceae; genus Cunninghamia; species Cunninghamia lanceolata. Next base: position 5,564,810 of record BSBN01000726.1, read on the forward strand.
CTTTATGGACTCTATTTTATTTTTTTAACATAAGTAATTAAAGTTTAAGCTTTATCTTTTTATGTATGTTATGTTTTAATATTTTGGCAAATTCTAAGTATTAATAGTAGATTGCTTTAATAAAACAAATGGACTTTTAGTGGAGTTAGTATTCTTTATTATTATTTTTAAATTTTAATTGTTACCTTTTAATACTTGTATTTATAGTGGTATAGGATTAATATTTAGAAATAAATATTTATTTAATTCTAATTTTAATTTTTAGATTTTATTTCACTATGATTTTTTTTGATTTTAAGGTTTTTTTAAACTTTTTTGTGTACTGTTAAAAATAATTTCAACTAAAATTTTATACATGTTTTAGGTTTAAATCTTAATTAATTTTTAGAAAAATGTAGTAGTGTAATTTAATCAATATTAATTAATTTGATGGGCAAAATATAAACCTTAAATAATTAACCAAAATTATGTATGTAGTAAATAAAATGGTTTTAATGTGAATAAATAAAATAGCTTCAAATTGATATCTCTTGGCATTTTAGATAGATGTATTTAAAATATCTATAGCATTCTACAAGGGTGGAGTGTAATGGCGTGGGTGTTTAAAAAAAAACACTTACCTTTTACTTTAAAATTGTATTTTAATAATAAATATTATAAATCCAAAAGAAGTAGGTGTAAAATTAAAGATATAGATAACTTTGGATAATCATCATTCTTCTCATTTTAAAAAAGTGTAAAAAAAAAATTATGGGTTAAGAAAGAAAATATTTTGATTTCTTTGACAATTTTTTTTAATTTGTTAATTATAGTTGAGAAATTGATGGACATGGGGTTGAGTGAAGAAAATATATCAATTGAAATAAGATGAAGTAAAATAAAATAATTAAAAGTAAAATAAAATAAACATGATATTTCCAAAATAAGGAGGTAAAACAAAGATATGCCATCATCAACGCTATTCACTTCTCCCATCATATTTGGATATATCTTTTTTCCTAAATTTTGTATAGCCCTTCTAAAAAGCCTATGGCCTCTAACATGAAACAAAATAGAAAATAGAAAATGAAGTGCTGTAATTTTCTCAGAAAATGTTAGAACATGGAACATTATTTTGTATATATAAAATGAAAGAAAAGGGTTGTAATTTTTTTGTGTAATGTTAGAAATAATTTCAACCAATATTTTATACTAGGTTTCATATAAACTTTAAATAAGGATATTAAATGTAGCAAGCATTCTTCAATTGGTAAATAATTATAATATTTACTTAGCAAGTATTAATTAATTATTGAGTATTATATGGTGTATAAAGAATATCTATATTTAAAAAATATATCTAAAATACCCAAGAGATATCCTTCTCTAGGCACCTATTTTTTAATCAATTTACCACACATAGATGGAATAGGCCCTCAAAGGATTCAATTTACCACACATAGATGGAATACGCCCTCAAAGGATGCATATTTTAGATATATTTTTAAATATAGATATGCTAATTTTTTAAAAATAAATATATTAAATTTATTATGCTGAAAAGAAAGAAAATTAAATGACGACTCTATGTAAAAACTATAAAATATATTGCACTTACCATTGGAATACGATTGTTGAATACACTTTGCTCCTTTTTATTTCATGTGATAAAACCCTAATAAAATATAGTTTACTAAAATTTAATTTATATTATATAAATAAAAAAGGAGCAAAGTATATTCAACAATAGAAGTTATACTTTATAGATTTTACTATGCAGGCATCAATTTAATTTAATTTTATTTTCTACATAATAAAATTTAATTAATTTATTTTTAATTTATAACATTATATTTTATTATATTAGGGTTTCATTTTATTACATATAAAATAACATCATTTTAAGGGCTAAAATTGAGGGGTTTTATTTTATAAATTTAGGTCTTTATAAATTTAGTTCTAAAAAAATATTGGTTAAAAGTGAGGAGAGTTGAGTAAATTCTAAACCTAATAAACTATACTGCCATAAATTTACAATAAATAATGTTTGAATGTTTGATTGGTTTACTATGTGTATATATGTTTGAGTGAAATAATATTTTATAACATTATATTTTATTATATTAGGGTTTCGTTTTATTACATATAAAATAACATTATTTTAGGGGCTAAAATTTAGGGTTTTTATTTTATAAATTTAGGTCTTTATAAATTTAGTTCTAAAAAAATATTGGTTAAAAGTGAGGAGAGTTGAGTGAATTCTAAACCTAATAAACTATACTGCCATAAATTTACAATAAATAATGTTTGAATGTTTGATTGGTTTACTATGTGTATATATGTTTGAGTGAAATAATATTTTATAACATTATATTTTATTATATTAGGGTTTCGTTTTATTACATATAAATAACATTATTTTAGGGGCTAAAATTTAGGGTTTTTATTTTATAAATTTAGGTCTGTATAAATTTAGTTCTAAAAAAATATTGGTTAAAAGTGAGGAGAGTTGAGTGAATTCTAAGCCTAATAAACTATAGTGCCATAATTTACAATAAATAATGTTTGAATGTTCCATTGGTTTACTATGTGTATATATGTTTGAGTGAATTCTAAACCTAATAAACTATAGTACCATAAATTTATAGTAATATATTTTGTTTATTTTACATTTTTTCAAGGTTAGTTCTCTTATATTTTTTAAAGCCTCTCAAAGTAATTGATATAGGGTTTAATATAGTGCACTAAAATAATATTTTATAAGTTACGGTTTTATTAGGGTTTTACCTTTTAAATTCTCAAAAGCTACAAACTTTGAGATAGTTGTTTACATATATTTTTAAAATTAAAAAAATGATTAGTTAATAAAACCAAAAATATTCAAACCCTAGCTAAATTAAATTACATATTATACAACACAAAATTTTCATAAAAACTCTTTTAATAGTAACTAAAGTTTACATAAAACAAAAATGAAATGCATAGATTTTTTTAATATTGTATTAATATGAACTGATTTATGCATACATGATTAACGCCATTATTCCAGCTCTTACCTTAAAATAATATTTTATAGGATGTCAATTTTTTGCTCTGCATGTCGAGCTAAGGCGTTTGTGCCCTAGCCTGATCCTCTAGTTTTTTCTTCGCTATGCAAAGTGTGGGGAGTGCATGCATTTTGGGGAGGTTTGGGTTGTGTTTTTTATTAGTGAAATTTTTTTACATCTGCATCAGTGTATTTTTCTCCCTGAGCGTGCAGGGGTTTTGTACCTGGTTGGTTTGGGTTTGCAGTTTGAAGGCAGTGTTGGGTGGTGGGTCGGTTAAAGCCTAGTGGTGGTTTTTTTTCTCGAGGGCCTACTTGCCTGCCTTGGATCATGTTTAGTTTCAATGCCGATCGAGGAGTCTTCTAGGGCTAGTCCCAAGATGGATTTTCGCTCAGCAGCGGTTGGTGCAAATTCTCCTTCACATGCTTTGAAGGTTTTTAATAATAACTTGTTCTCACCAGATTTGGGGTTGGTTGGTTTGGGTTTGTCTGGTGGTGCTTAGATTTCAAAGATCAATGGATGTCTTGAATGTTGTGAGGAGAGGCTAAAATTGGTTATCCCGCTGGAGATGATTGCAGAAGATATTCACTATTATTTGAAGCATGAATTAATGTGCAAGTTTATAGGGATGCAGGTTTCATTACAATTTCTTGAATCATGGGCCCAGCGGACTTGGATGCCAGAGGGAGAAATGGAGGTTATGCTTTTAGAAAATAACTTTTTCATGGTTTCATTCAATTGCTTGGCGGATCGCAACAAGGCCATTGAAGGAGGCCCCTATTTTAATAATCAGATTGGGTTATTTATTAAACCTTGGCATGCGGGCTTCAATCTTGCCAAAGAGCTTTCAAACCAGATTCTAGTGTGGGTTCAGCTTCCAAGGTTTCTAATGGAATGTTGGCAGGATGATGTTTTACACTTGTCGGCTTCGATGCTAGGAAAACTAGTTGGTGCTTCATAGCAGACTCAAGTTAAAAAGGTGATGACTTTTGCTTGTATCTATGTTGAGATTGATTTAAGTAAACTTTTGCTAGATTTGGTAGATATGTGTGTGGGTCCTTACTCTTGGGTGCAGTAGTTGGACTATGAGACTCTTCCTTTTCGGTGCCATCTCTGTCATGAATATGGGCATTTGTAGAGGAGATGCCCAAAGGCTAGGCCTATGGATTCCTAGCCTTCTCAACCTCCCCGCAATCCCCTAGGGTTGAAAAGGGGAAGGAACCCATTCTTGGTGATGTGGATGGGGCTGATGGTTTCATTCCTGTCAAGGCTTGAAATAGGAATTGAGGTCAAAAGAGGACTTTGAAGGAAAGGCAGGATGAAGATTCTTTGAATAGATTTGAAGTTTTAGATGATCTCAACTAGTAGGAAGTGAATCTAGGGTTGGTGAATCTTGATTAGGGTGCTTTGGGTATAGGATAGGAGGGCCTTCTTTCTGAAGCTACTCAGGTTTTGCAGGATAATAGGGCTTTGCAAATGGACACAGATGTTCAAATGGAAGTCCAGGTGGAATCGGTTCCTATTATAGTAGGGAAGAAGGGTGGTGAGGATGGATCTCCTCTTATTTCAAATGTAGGTGCTAAGGGGGTGAAGATTAATAAGTCTTCTTCTCATTTGGGTCTTCATCAAAAGGATCCAAAAAAAGGGGTTGGGGAGAAGTCTTCCAAGCTTAGTAGAAAAAAGGATTTAGAAAAGATTAAATTAATAAGGGAAACTTTGGTAGAGTCAAGATCTGTTAAGACTTTGGATTCTCATTTTTTGAGCCCCTTGAAATGATTGTTCTATCCTAGAATGTAAGGGGCTTGAATAATGGCCCTCGACAAAAAAGTTGTTCATGATTTGGTTAGAAGTCAATCTCCTGATGTTCTTTTCCTGTAGGAGACTAAGTTATCAGTGGAGTATATGTTTGGTTTAGTGTCTAAGTTGTGGGGGAGTGGAGAGTGCCATTCTTTTGGTGCTCAAGGGTTTGTTGGAGGAGTGGATTGTTTATGGAACCCTCAGAAGATCTGCCCTCTTTGGTGGTTGTCCTTTCATTCTTCTATCTCTATGATTGCATCTTGTTTTGAGATAGGGGAGTCTATTCTCTTCTCCAATATCTATGCACCTACTGAACTTCAGGGTAAACAACTTTTGTGGTCCCATATCCAGTTTGTCTGAAGCATGGTTCCTTTCCATCTATGGATTATGGCTAGAGACTTTAATGCTATTTCTGAGTTGGCTAAGAAGCGGGATGGTATTGCAAGGCTTGAGCCTTCTACATTGCTACTTTAGGATAACATCTCAGCTTTAAATCTTGTGGATATCAAGCCCATTAATGGCTAGTTTACTTGGAACAATCAGAGGATTGGGAATAATTGCATTGTGGAATGACTTGACCGCTTTCTGGTTTCTTGCCACTGGGTTAGTGGGTTGTGGTTTTCTATCTTTGAAATTTTGGATTAGAGGGGCCCAGATCATTGGCCTATCAAACTGGCTATTTCTTCAGCTCGTGTGCCTCGATCTCCTTCTTTCAAGTTCCAACTTATGTGGTTGCATGACTCCTCTCTCCATGACTATATTGTTGAGTGGTGGAGGTATGGTAGACCTGCTTATGGTATAGTAATGTATACTTTTGCTAAGTCACTTCAATTTGTCAAGTACCAACTTAAACGTTGGAATCAGCAGTACTTTGGAAACATTTTCCATGCTAAGACTACTACCCAGGCTGAGTTGGATGGTATTACAAGGTTGATTAGGGAGGATGGAGTGACTAAGGACCTGCTGTGGGAAGAGACTAGGGCTTTGAAAGCATTAGAAGAGTGTGAGCTATGAGAGGAATTTTTTTGGAAACAAAAGGCTCAGATTGAGTGGCTTCAGGAAGGGGATAAAAATACTACTTTTTTGTTCAACTCAGTGAAAGCCAGGAGACATGGCAATTCTATTTCTGCTCTGGTGAATGATAGGGGTGAAATTCTTTCTTCTTTTCATGAAATCACATGTGAAGCTATGCAATATTTTGCTTCTTTATTCAGGGAGGATTTGCAGGGAGTTTTGATGAGGAAGCTTAGGTCCTTTCTTGTATCCCTTCTTTGGTTTCTAGGGAGATGAATGAGAATCTTATGAGTGATATTTTGATTGAGGAGCTAGAGGGGATCATGTTTCAAATGAAGAGGGGGAAAGCTCCTGGCCCTAATGGTTTCCTGATTGAGTTCTTTCAAGAATTCTGGGAGATTATCAAGTTGGACTTGTTGGCAATTGTTCAGGAGTCTCATAAGAATAAACAGATGTTATGGGCTTTGAATTCTGCCTTCCTTTCTCTCATCCCAAAGTCTGATGGGGCAGATAGGTTAAGTCAATTTCATCCTATCTCTCTTTGCAATGTGATTTATAAAATTATCTCTAAATTAATTGTTAATAGGTTGAAAAAGTGGCTTAAAGTGCTGATTTCTAAGGAACAGAGTGATTTTGTGGCAGGACGTTAGATTCTAGATGGGGTCGTTATCACAATTGAAACCATTCACTCTATGGCTACTTCCAAAGATAAGGTAATGTTCATCAAGCTTGATATGGCTAAGGCTTATGACCGCATTTGATCGTCCTTCCTTTGGAAGGTTCTTGGTGCTTTTGGTTTTGGGGATGAGTGGATTTATTGGGTTATGAGTTGTGTTACTTTGGTCTCCTTCTCTGTGTTAATAAATGGTGAGCACTCTGAGCTTTTTGGTGCCTCTCGGGGTTTGCGGCAAGGTGACCCCCTCTCTCCTTACTTGTTTCTTCTTCTTGTTGAGGGTTTGGGACACTTGATAAGAAGGAATGTGGAGTTAGGTTTCATTTAGGGCTGGGGGTGGGGAGGTGGTTTACCTCCACAGTCTCAGTTGTAGTTTGTTGATCACACTACTTTGATGGGTATGGCTAAAATTAGGGAAGCTTCAAATTTGTGCAAGGTGTTGGATGTTTATCTTGTAGCTTCGGGCCAATTGATTAATGAAGATAAGTCTTCCATCTTTTTCTTCAATACTCCAGGTTCCATTCAGAGGCGAATTGCTCATATGTTGAGATTTCAGACTGGAGTTTTCCCTTTGACCTATCTTGGTATTCCCATCTCTGTTGGAAGACTTCCTAGGGAGTCTTGGCAGAATATTCTAGATAAATTTTGTGTTAAAGTTAATCATTGGACCCATCATTGGTTGTCCTTTTTGGGTCATGTTTAGCTGCTCAAGTCTGTGGTGCAGGCCCTCCCTATTTATAGATGTATGATTCAGGTGGCTCCTTTGGGTTTTGTTAGGGAATTGGATTCCTTAGCAAGACAGTTTTTATGGGCTGGTAGCTTATTGTCCTCTAACTGAATCCTTGTTAGATGGGACATTATTTGTAGCCCGAAGCAGTTTAGCGGCCTTGGGTTAAGGTAGTCATCGTTGTCAGGGATGGCATTGACTGCTAAATTGTATTGGCAGTGGTGTGTGGAGCAGGATGGGATCTGGGCTAGGATATTAAATCAGAAATACTTCCCGGGGATCCCTCAAATTGATATTCCTTATTATCCACTGGTGGGGAAAGGCTTGGTGATTTGGAGCATGCTCAAGAAAGGGGCTGCTCTAGTCAAGGATGCTTTATTTTGGATTTGTAAAAGAGAGACAAAAGCTCATTTTTGGTCTAATTCTTGGGATGGTTTTCCTCCCATTGTTTCTCAGTTTCCTAATTTGGTGACTCTGTGCCAGAGGTTCTATGAGGTAGGTTAGTCAAGGGTGAGTGACTTCAAGCCCTTTTCTTCTCATGGGCAGTTGGTGGTGGCGAGATGGAAGAATCTTGATGAGTGGCCTGTTGTTGGTATGGAGGAGGAGTGTTCTAAGCTTCATAGTATCCTTTCTCATAGACTCTGTAGCTCCCTCTAGGAAGGGGATGTTTTTTCCTGGTCTCCTAATCCTAAGGGTGTATATACTATTGCTTCTAGATATCAGGTGTTGTTATATAACTGGCTGGATGGGGTGGAGGTTCACTGGTGGAAGAAAGTGTGGAATAAGCTTTCTTGGCCAAAGTGTAACTGCTTTATTTGGACTTTGGCTTGGAATAGGTGCTTGACTTGGGATAATATTTAGAAGTGGAGTTTTTAGGGTCCTTTTATGTGTGTTCTATGTGGATGTGGAGAGGAGGACTCCTCTCACTTGTTTTTCCATTGTCCCTTGACTTTGCAGCTTTACCATTTTTTGTGGGATGTTTGGAAAAGCCCCTGTGTCCATGCTTCCTCCCTGGTGGATTTTTGGATTAGTATGGGTAGACCTCCTTCTATGGCCTCTTTCTTGCAAGATGTGTGGTATGTTGGGCCTTCCTTCATACTATGGTAGATTTGGTTGGAATGGAATCGCAGAATATTTTGAAGTGAGAAGCTATTGATTCAACAAGTTTGGCACAAAATTATGAGTATGATTCAAGAGACGATGGAAGCTCAATGTGATGTGGTGTTCCCTTTGGAGAAAGGAGATGCTAAGCTAGTGGATAGATTGGGTATTCAGGGGTTGTCTCCAGCTTCTGCTTGTGTCAAGAGAGGAAGGTGAGTGAAAAAGAAAGTTCAAAGGGTGGGGAGTTGGCTTCCCCCTCTAGCTAACATTCTGAAGCTCAATACTGATGGTTCTTGAAGGGGCAATCCTGGGCTTGTTGGGATTAGTGGGACTGGCAGGGATTTTTTGGGATCGATGGTTTTTTTCTATTCTGTTCATGAAGTATTGAAAACTAACAACCTTATGGAAGGTTTGGCGATCCTCTATGCTTTGGAGAAGGCTTATGCTTTGGGATGGTGCAAGGTTATCTGTGAGTCTGATTCACAAGTTTTGATTAATTTGTTGAATAAATAGAAGGTTTTTGATGTTAGTTGGTAGTTGGCTATGATGGTGCAACAAATTCTATAGATAAGTTCTTTGATGGAGATGTGTCTTTTCTCCATATTTTAAGGGAGTGGAATAGGGTAGCAGATTGTTTGGCTAAGTGGGCTTCTAAGCATTTAGATGGTTGGAAGATTGATGAATGGGAGCAGGTTCCTCATGATCTCTGACATGACTTGGAGAAGATTAGGATGGGAATGGTATTGGTGAAGGATGATGTTGTTTCATGCTTTGTATGGTTGTTTCTTATGGATTCCTGGGGCCTTGGGCCTTTGATGTTTTGTAATGTTCTTTTCTAAATTTCAATAAATTTTTTACCCCTTTTTATTAAAAAAAACATCATTATTCTAGAAATTCATACCTATGGTTTCTATTGATTTTTTATTTTTCCGCTTCTTTTTTTTTTTTTTTTCTGCTTCTGGCTTTGTAATTAGTGATTTTATTTTTGGTTTTTTTTAAAGACTTTCAAACATTTATGTTTTATATATGTTTTAATTATTAATTTTGCATTTTTCATGTTTTCGAAGACTTTATGTTTTATAGATGTTTAAATTATTAATTTTGCATTTGTCGGCTATTATTTTTTTAATGTTTCCAAAGTTATTTTTCTTAACACACTTACACCATTTCACCCCTACCACTATAATTATTAGTTGATTACCATTACTTATTTATTTACTATTTTAGAAAATATTTCCCATATGAACTTTATAGAAGTGTTTATTTTAATTTATTTTATTAAGAATAATAATAAAATTAATTATGTTTTTTTATTAATATTCATCTATTTTATTTTATTTTGACATATAAATTGCAAAGTAAGATAAGATGCATTTAATTAATTAATAATTAAATTAAAGCTAGTTGCATAGTTGAAACTTATAATTAAATTTAGTTTTAATTATTGTCTACTCCAAGGAGTCAACAAGTTACTACTATAACTTAGAAATGCAAGTAATGTAACTCCTAGTATCATATTCTCCTTAAAAAAATAGTTTCAAGTTAGTACTATAACTTAGAAATGCAAGTAATGTAACTCCTAGTATTATATTCTCCTAAAAAAAATAGTTGCTTTGTGTTTGTGCCTATTTGTAGGTGTGTGCATGGGTGGGCATAACAAAGTCTAGAAGAGATGAAGAATGTAGATATTCTTGAAGATGAGCAACCAAATTTTATCAACAAGGCAATAAAAATAATAAATTACAAGATTGAACAATTGGCTGAGTATACCCCTTCGGTGATAAGATTGATCAAAGTGTGAAATTTCTTCCAATTTTGAAATTTTTGTAGGAATTGTAGCTAGTACATAACTCCACTTGGATGATAAGAAAAGGTTAGATAATTTAAATACTATCAAAACTTCCTTCAAGAAGAAAATGGAAGACCTATTGAAAATCCCAGCTCGTTTGGATGAGATTGTGTTAGATATATATGTAGACACTAAGGTGCATTTCAAGATCATCCAAGTAGATATTTAAAAATTGACAAAGATGGTTAGCTATGTGGTTAAGAGGTTTGATACTTTCAAGTTTAGATTAGAATGGTTAGATAGACTAGATGAATACACAATGGGACAATTGTTGTCCAATTTCAAGAGTAGAAGTAAAATAAAGCCTCTAGTAGTGTGTCTAGTTGAAGATTCCATTTTTGGATTCAACAGAATATTCTTTTGTAAAGATTCTTTGATTCTTTATGCATTATAAAAAGGGATCTTCTATTTTATAAAGTTGTCCCTACATTCATGTTGCATGAGTTTATCTCTTCTTGGAGTGCTGGGATTTTTGCATGTTGACTTTTGAAAGTCAAACTTCTAAATTTGCATGCAAGTTTGAAATCTTTAATTAGATTTGCTTTCTTTAGTTACATGCATGTTTTTTTGTGAAAAGACAAAGATGGGACGCTAAATGTGTTTTCTTCTAGAAGTAATTTTGCTTTTCTTTTGACTATAAAAGAGAAGGACCTATCTCATTCAAAGGGCCTACCAGTTGATGAATTAGGCTATCGGTCCACACTTAGTGAATTTTAAAGCATTTTTAGTTAGCATAAGTATAGTTTTGACAAGTGTTATAGATTAGAGGAAGAAGTCTTGAGAAGAAAAACATGTAACTCCAGTGTAGTTTTGTTTGTTGGATTTGTATATTTGAATTGAGGAAATCAATACAAAAAGGTGGTTGTTATCTTTCTGGATCCATCTTCTTGCATATGGTGTAGTGCCTTAACTTGAATCTTTGCTGATTATTTATCTAAGGAATATTGAATTTGAGCGTACATTCTAAATTTGTCTTTAATTTCCATGTGAAATAAAATGGTTAAAGATGAACTTCACTTTATTATAATTAAATGTAAAATTCACTGGTAATATGACTGATGGGGTCTAAAACTGATCTGAATATTGCAGTTAAATCAATCTCTTTGGGTAAATTTATCAACTAAAGGTTAAAGTAGAAGTATTACACTATTTTCTTGCATTCCCAAATAATCTTTTGATCTTTCTTTGTCAGAAGTACAATAAGTTTAGATTAAATAAATAGTTTGATTAATTTGCAAAACCAAGCCCCTTGTTAAACCGTCTGCATTAAACCTTTTGTTTGCATAGAATAGTTGTGACTCAACTCCCAGGACCTTGGAGATAATTGGTTTTAGGATCAATTACCTTTTTAGGACATGTAAGTTGAATCTCATCTTACCTATGTTGTTGTGTGTCAATTTGGTCATCAATAGAACTGACTCTAGATGGAGGACCTTGTATCATTTAGACTACTAAATCTGGATTGTATAAATTTATTCTCTCTAGAGATATTCAAGAGAATACTAAGGTCTACCCTAGATAGAGATGAATTCTTAGAAATGTGGCAACCTAGTAGACTCAGAGGAGATAAAGAAATGTCTTTAGAAAATTTAAACATAGTACCAAAACCCCAACTAGTGGGTAGTCCCACAATCTCCATTGCTTTACCTATCCCACCACCACCAATGGATTTTTTCACATAAGAATACTCACCTATGGGCAATATTCCAGATGGAGTTCATGAAATGCCTAGAAACCTAGAGGTATTTTTCTCTAAGTACATTTATGGGCAAAGTAGGACTATAGAAGAACATATTGAAGCATTCAAAGATGCTTCCATTATGTTCTAGATAGCACACCAAGACGTGATCTATTAGTTGTTCCCATACTCATTGGGAGATTTCACCTACATTTGGTATCTATGTTTACCTATTAATTCAATAGATAGTTGGGCCAACCTAGAAAAGGATTTTATAAATCAATTCAAACTTTATGTTGATCCATCCATATTATATGATCAATTTGCTACATGTAAGAAAGAATCCAATGAGCCATTAACAATGTTCAATACTACGTTCTAGAAACTTTACAAGAGGTTAAAAGCACTTTATACTATAGTAGAAGTTGTTGCCATACAAGTTTATTTAAAAGAAATAGATCCTTTGATAGAATTGTTCCTTAGAAAACCTAAAAATAATCTTGATACCTTGAGTAAAGATTAAAATGAAGCAATAATGTTGTAGCAAGAGATAGATCCTACCCTTTGGAGGAATAGGTGGAACCTTACCATCATTAGGGTACCCAGGAGTGCTTAATCAGATACCATCAATAAACCCATCTCTTACCAATGACACACAACTTTTAAACCCACTGCTATTAAACTTCATACCTTTGAATATACATTATCCAATTAGTTAGACATATACAACCCCAATGATAACTTGGCCTACTCAAAACCAAAATAGTCCCCAAGTGTCAACTATGACTAGTGAGACCTCATTCTTTGAAAGACAAACTACCACATAAGCATACCAAGCTAATGTGCAATCTAACATTCAAACATGTCAACCAAACATAGATCAAAGCATGATTTTATCTTCTGAGATAGAGGCATTGAATAAAACTCTATCAAAAGCGACCAATAAACTCACACAGTTTAGCATGATCCCCCACAAGCCCATAACCATAACAACTTCCAAAACCAAGGTAATTTTCAAAACAAAAACAAAAATTACAATCAAAGACCTTTTAACAATAAAAGGAACATAAGGCCTAACAATGGAGGTGTTCTAAACACAAATAATGGGAAAAATGAGGGAAATCAAGGGACAATCAATAAATCTAACATAGTCAACATGGTAGAATTAAATCATATGATAAATGGGTGTAGACTACATGACATAATAGCTCATTCAAAATTAAATTACCCTCAAATAGAAAAGATGGCTCTAATTGCTCAGGTAGATTCTTAGACATCATATAATCCTCCACAAGATAATAGTGATAATGCGAGCATTGCTATGGTACTATATACATACATATTCCCTTTTGAAGAAGACAATGAACCAGTAGCAAAGACATATGAGGTGTAGGATTTTAAATCTAGAAAGAATAATTACTTCCTAGGAAATAAATCCAAGGGTCCTTTCACAAGAGGTATACCACCCAATAATGCACCTACTCCCACAAACAATAAGGTAAACAATAATCCTATACCACCTAGGGGCCAAACTAAAGGATAACCTAGATCAATGCTAGTCATACTCACTAAGGGCCATGCTCAAATAGATATGAGTTATGATATCACAGAAGACCTTAAGAAGACCAAATCCAACATGTCCATTTTTGATATCTTAGAAAACTTTCCAAACCAAATAGAAGCATTGATCAAATTTCTAGACAAACCAAATACACCAAAAGACAAAGCCAAAGTAGTAGCTACTACTGAGGCTTATGCAACTTTGTACAAAGGGAAGCTAGATTCTCCTCCATTTTTACTCAACATCAAGATATTTGGAAAGAACTTGCATAACTATTTAATATATTATGGAGTATCAAGAAATGTCAAGCCTTACTCAATGTGTAAGAAATTTGGAATGACTCCTACTCACACCCAAAAGAAAGTAATTCAACTTGATAAAATTGAAGTAAACATAGTTGGAGAACTCAAATATGTTCATATTCAATTGGTCCTTGATCCACACTATAACATCCACATTCTAAAAATACAGTAAAACTAGAAAATTTACCATGAAGGAATTTCAACAAGGTAAAACTGAGATAGAGAAATTTTTTCTTTTATTCAACATATAATCAAGTAATTACAATTACAAGATTACATTTTACAAAATACAATAAACCATATTGTCTTTCTTCTTTACAATGTTAACAAATGTAAATCCATTACATATACAATTTTGGGATAAGTACTACTTCTAAATATCTGACATCTTTATCACAAGTCCTAACATGTTTCCTACTTGGAGAGAGAGCATCTTTCCAGTGATTTACCTCCAACCACATACCAGTGGTCTCCCACGCATCTTCCACATAGGAAGTGGCCCTATCCTTCATGAGGAATATAGACCTTAGGTGACCAATGGTAATTTGCCTTTCCTCAGTACATAGTGTTGTATTCTACTCAACTCTATCAACCATACAACCCTGGATACCCTCTAGCTAAGTATGATTTCCGATAGGATGAGCAATCTGAATACAGTGAACCGATAATGCATGGAGAAAAAAAAATGCATTACTTTGGCCAAAGTTTTTAATATCAATATTGTTCATAATGAACGTAGTCGTTGTGTTCACCCACCCCTAGTTGACTTGGATACTATCATATTCTTGTAGTTTAAATCTCTTACCAACCCTAATCATGCAATAGTTTAATCTATGAGTCATAATAATAATACCTTTTGACTTGAATAAGTCTATATGACATAACCATTCAATTGGTTGGTAATTGACTCTAGGGTTACCCTAATATCCCTTATTAATATGATATAACAATATAACCATATCCTATATCTAGGAGTTCTATATTCGTAAATAACCCTTGATTAACTTAACCAAGGTTAAAAATACTATAGTTCTTAAGTAGATAATGTCTTCTATACAAAGGAACGTAGAATAACTTTGATAATGTTTATAAACAAAACATACCCTAAGTATAAATATCTGTACAAGGTCATTCTCTACTATACTTAGCCTACCCCATTGTTTTGGATCTCTTCATGAATAATAAAGACAAATAGTCTTAAATGGGATTCACATAATAAGCTTATTCCATCTTCCATAGTATCTCTAAGTTACTACCATTGATATGATACAAAATTTTACTAACGATTCTTATGAATCTAATACTCTTGGTTAGATAACATTATATATATATACAAGACAATATGTTAAATCATTATAACCTCATTACTATATGGTTCAAATTGAGAGTATGAAAACAAGGTTCATCCATTTGAGAGCCTATCGTATGGTTGTTTCTCAATCTCTTTATTGTCTTGCTTCAAACTTAGTTCAATAAGAAGACTATTTATTCAAGCTTATGACAACTTATGACAACCTCCTTCTAAGATGTTTGTTTATCTTTCATTCTATGATTTGGTATGATGAACGGTTTAAAATCACTAAGAAGATGGTCGAGTCAGTCTACTATAATAGTATACTCACTTGTATGACCAAATATCAACCATATAAATAACATTCGTTGTCTTCATCGACTATATAAATAGTTCAAAATAGTTTACTTAAAATGTTATCTATACTTTCCTAAGTTGATACTTAATAGGTTTTTACTATTACATCATAAATTTAGAAGGTTAGTCCTTACTAGTGAACTCATATAATCACCCATAATACTATGATGTAGAGTCTAAGAGAAACTATTCAATTTCTTCATGGTTTAATAAATACATGAACTGAGGAATACTTGAAAGTGTACAATCTTGAGTTGGCTGAGATGTGTGAATAAACCACAAGGTCGATGCCACTTGACTGTGTATTCACCTTTTGTCCCAGCTACTATATTCTTTTCTATATATCTTCCATCACCCCTCTTCAAGTTTTAACCTTATTAATATATAACAACAATAGCTCATATGAGTTGTTATTCTTAATGACTAAGGCATGACTCCTATAGAGTTGCCTCATTTTGCACCTCCTCTATGATTTGGTTGCAAACTTTAATGAAAGCTTAACAGTCCACGATGGTTTAATCTAAATTGAAAACCATTTTTTAAGCAAAAATCCCACATGTCGATGGGAGATAGACGCTCCATGGCTTGTCGGTTGTGGCGGTTAAAACCATAGTCCTACTTTTTAAGATGAGAGTGACACATCACTTAAACATGACTAATCTTTAAATGATCACAATAAGTGGTTTGATCTACCACTAATACTATTGAAGACTCTCCTACAAATAAGCCTTCGGCTACTCAAACATTACTCCATCGACTCATTAGAATATATTATCCTCATTCGATGCTAAGGCATTTACATATTTCATTACATCAAATATAATTCTCATAACATCACCTCTATATTATATAGATATGGTTTATTCAATAAAATGATATTATTTAAACAAAGGATTACAGATATTGTGATTGGGTTGAGCTTGTCTCCCCATCATAATCTGTTGACATAATTCACGTATTCTTGACTGAATCATCTTAATGTTAAGAATCATTTATAATATGTCAAGTGACTTAATAATAATTATATGACAACTATTTTATGACAATAACATCATAATATTTACGTTAAATGTAAATAGTCATAAATCAAACTGAAACAATGTTGTTAACGTTATTAATGACTAAGACAACTTAATATGACTTAGAAAGATTTGAAAACAATATCAACTACCTATCGATTAGGTTCAGAAGTAAACTGATAAGACAAGGATTACCTCTTACGACACATTGGTTCACATTTTCATTAAACACTTATAAATCGGTTTGGCAAATAAACCACTCGTAACTTGAGGTCTATATCTCTCTTCTAGAAAGATACTCTCTCTCTCTCTTTTCTTTGAGAGTCATCTGATAACTTTTAATCCTATTTCAACTTGAAATCAAACAATATGTGATCAGTTCATCATTAATCAATTAATTCAAACAATAATTCAAATCTCATGATACGCATATTAAATGATAACAACATAATCATTCCTATAATTTCAATAAATGACATTCAATATAATCCATGTTTTTCCTTGTCATTAATCTAAATATCATAATAAAGTTACTTATGTCCAAGTAAAAAGTAAAAGTATAGCAAGACAAAAATTGGGGATGTAACACACACATACAATAACACATCGATATTCAAGTAGTTGATATTCTAGAAGTTTATGGGATGCTTTTGAGAAGAGATTGGTCAAAAAATCTAAATGGATATTTTTCTACTGACATTTCTCACCTTTAGCTCCCCTAGAAAAGAAACCAAAAATAGCTCAGGATCAAAAGTGAGCCTACACTCAAACACATGATATCCAAATATAATCACTCTAACGAAGTAGATTATACTAAAATTGAATCAAGATTCTATAGAGTTTATGAAATCTTAACCACTTTCATGTTTTCTCAGAATCCTACAGATGGAAAAGATCAGATAGATCTAGTTTTGGATCTCAAATGTGAACAAATTTAAAAAACATTGATGGTAGATTAACATACCTTGGGTGAAAACATAAGTATTACTCATTTATTGCTACGTAATTGGTGCAGAGTTCATCACCAAGAGAATCCAAAATTATCATGTGAAACATGTCTAAAAGTTGTTGAGAAGCATCCCCTTCGAGCTTTAGATTCAAACTTTTTAGAATTAGCTTATGAAAATTCTTGTGGTTCGGATGATATTGTTACTAATGAAAGTAAAGGGACAGCATCTTATTCCATGGAAAATTAAGGTAATTGGATAGCATAGGGAAACCAAATGCAACTAGAAGGCATGATCATGCAATGTAATGTTACACTTGTCTAAGAAAAATAGTCACCTGTTGTTTTGAAAATCACTTGGGAACAGTTGTAGGTAGACCTGAGTCAGGAAAAATAAGATTTGACTATTTTGATTGAATAAATACATGCTTGTAATGGTAGTGAATAAAAAGTATCTAATAATATCCAAAAAATAAACAAGATACCTATTCCACCAATATCTATTTAAGAGCCAATTGAAAAAAATTGGATTCCACAAGAAATAAAAATCTAGACTCTTAGGTTTGATGGGTCAAGATCAAATCAAGGAAGTGGAGTAGGAGTGGAATTGTTGATTCCTAAATGTAGAGCCTTTTTGGCTTCTTATAGATTACAATTTGACTGTACCAACAACATGATAGAGTATGAAGCTTTGATAAAGGGAATGATGTTTGCACATAAGAAAGTAGTTCTTTGTTTAAAAGTACAAGGAGATTTAGAACTTGTATTAAAACAAGTGAGGAGTCAATATTCTTGTCATGATAAGAGGTTAGTTACTTAAAAGAATAGAGTTTGGAGCTTTATTGAAGACTTTGAATCATTTGACATAATGATCATTCCCTGATGAAGAAATCACATTTCAAGTGCATTAGCTACTACAACTAGCACCCTAGAACCTATGATACATTCTCGACTAAGGAGATTCTCTATGGAACTAGTCATACACCGACTGTGCCAGACAATGTGTGTAATTTTTGTATTCCAAGATGATAAGCATATTCTGGAGTTTATCACCAATGTGGGGATCTTTGAAGGGAAAATTATCAATGAATCATATCAAGATCCATTTGAAGAATATAATGAAGGGTTAATCAATTTGAAGACCAACAATATTCCTAAAATTATGGTGTCTTTGGAAAGAATATTTGATTCAGATCCAAGAGCAAAACAAAAAAAGCAACTTCTGACTTTGAAGGTGGGATGTATGAAATATACAACTTGGGAGAAGATAGTGTGGCAAAAAACATCTTCATTTGTAAGACTTGTTCTCGAAGAGAGAAAGAAGATATCACCAACGTGTACTAAAGCACAATAGAGTTGTCATTTCCTGGGGATACAAACATCTTAAGACATTTGACACATGAATCATTAAACATTAAATTCCCCTCAAACTAAACATAAAGCCATTTAAGAAGAAACAAAGGCCATTTAATTCCCTGAAAGAACCATTGATATTCAAAGAGGTGCATAAACTATTTGAAGCTAAGATCATTTTTCCTACGATATATTCAATGTGGGTAGCTAATTTGGTTCCAGTTAGGAAAAATAATTCTGAGATTACACTTTGTGTGGATTTCCAGAACTTAAATAAAGATTCTGAGAATGATAGTTACCCACTGTCATCCTTAGATGAGGTATTACAAATAATAAATGGGTCACAAATAATGTCATTTTCAGATGGGTACTCTAGATATAATCAGGTCCTTGTGAAATACAAAGACATGATGTGTAGTGTAGAAAAGAGAGACTAGCTCAATAGATCAAACTAGGTCAAGTCGTCTTCTACAAAACATTGGGGCACAAAATGAGCTTGGCTTCTATCCAAGAAGGAGATCCAAACTACAGGGGTTCTACCCTTTTGTTATATGTAGAAGGAATTAACCAAATCCAATCAATCAAACTAGGATCAAGACAAGAAACCATAATTAACAAAGATTAGAGTAAAACAAACTGTCAAAAGTGAAAACCCAGAAACCAAATGACCAATAAAGGTAAAGGAATGATTCACAACCTAGATCTAGAGGCCAAAATGCTAATAACAAGGGTGCTTGAATACCTTGGTTGTAGATTAGGGTTTATAGAAACTATTGTCTATGTTGGATTTGTACCAGTAAGCTTTATCTTCGTTCCAGAGATCAGCTCTGAAATCTGTTCTTCTAGCATGTACACACACAAGAAGGAAAATGGTTGGGTGCTATTTACGATCTTTCCTTAGTCAAGCCCCATGAATGGTGTTTCCACCTCCATAATAGCAAAGATAATAGATAAAATGTGTGTTCCCTAAGAGGGCAGAGGCAATTCTGAAGTAGAATAGAATGCTAGAACAAAGCATGAAGGAAAGAAGTCACCATGAGCATGGAAACCCTAGCATGCTTGACGCGGCATCACAACTTGACTCAAGAAGTTGGTGTAGCCCAAAGATTTTCACAAGACCTAGAATATGTTAGTGTCATAGCAATAATCCATAATGGAGAGCTATAGAGAACAGTAGAGAGTGTGAGGGTGAAAGAGAGAGTGCAAGAGTGCCTAGATTGCTTAGATGTTCAAATGAATACAATAACTTACTTTTATATGGATTCCTATTGATTTGTAGATAATTAAACCACATGAAGCTGACATTGGGAACCTTTTAAGAGGTCCCAAGATGACAATGTTATGTACCTAGGGATATGATATTATAATTTATTTGGGTGGATGGAGATACTGACATGTGCAACACATCCCTTAAGTTAGTTATATTGGGTCTTATGGGTAACTTGTGTAATTAATTTAGGTGTTGAGTAGGCCTTCATTAAGATTACCCTCCCATTATGTAGATAGGAGGTGGTATATATCTTGGAGTTGAATATCATTGTTAGGATATGTGTATAGTAAGATATTGGATTGGAGATCTCTTGCAGATATAGTGTGGAGTGGCTTCCTCCATAAGGAGTGTTGTATGGTGTTACCTTACCTCAAGGGTTTATTCTATTTCTGCATATATTGGATATTAGGGCATATTGGCCCACATACATATATTGTGTTGTGTGAGATTTATCTTCTTCATTATGTTATTTCCCTTATTATATGTTTGGATCTTATCAAGTGGTATCATAGCATGATCTTGGCACCGTGAAGGCAAAAACTAGGAGAATTTTTTTTCTGATTTCGAGGTCATTTTGGAAATCCCATAACTCTTAGATTTTGGTAAATTTTTTCATGATTTTTAAAGGGTTTTTTAAGAACATATTGAAGCTTCTATAGTCCAAATTTTAGAGCATTTGGAGCATAATTAAGATAGTTATGGCAGAATTACGGTTTCTACCATTATTTTTTGAGTAGCACATATCTCTCTTATTTTAATGAATCTATGCAAGATTTTTTGTGGGGTTTTCAAGATCATAGTGAAGCTGCTACAAACCTGATTTGAGTACAATTAGATTAGGCTTAAGGGATTTATTGTAGAATTAGTGTTTTCACTATGTTCGCTCTTAGGGTTGAAATTCAGTGCATTTTTTCCTACTTTTTGGAGGGTTGATCAACGACATAATGATACATCTATAGTTCGGATGTGGATGAATTTGGAGGTGTTTTCAATAAGTTATGGCAATTTTATTATTTTTCATAAATTCACTTTCTGGGCCACAAATCAAGGAATTTTTCTAAGATTTTGATATTTTTGGAAAACTCGCCAAATTTTATCAGGGGTCTATTAATTGTGTTTTTAATTTTGAGATCGATAACATTATGAAACAATTAAATCAAAGTCAAGTAGGCTAGAAAATTTTAGAAACTCTAGTTTCAATGAGGATTCCTTAGTTTGATGGAAGTGGAGATGCATTAGAATGGTTGAAGCAATTTAAAAGAGTTTATGGTCAAAGGAAACTATGGAAAATAGATCTTAGTTTACATTTAATGGGTGAAGCTTTCAAATGGTATATACCATTGCATAAGGATATTTCTTTAGATGAACTAGAACAAGCTTTCTTCGATAGATGGTCTCAAGAAGAAGAAGAAGGAGGAGGAGGAGGAGGAGGAGGAGGTACATGCACTTTAGCTTCAAGGAAGGAGGATTCAATCCTTCAAATTCATGGATGTATTCAAAAGGAAAAAGTTGTTGTTTCTATAAATCCTAGCATCAAGTATAACTTCATCAGCATGGACTTAGCCAAGAACCTAAGGGTACAAGAAAAGTACATCAAGAATTGTCAAATATTGGGTAAGGATATTCAAATTTTTGAAGATTTGAAGCTCTCTATGGATAAATATGTTTTGATTTCAAACATTCATGCTTTGGATATGGATGGATTGGATATTGTTCTAGGTTATCCTTGGTTAGAATCTTTCGGAACAATAAACATCAATGTGCAAAAGAAATTCATGAAGCTTTGGTATAGAAGTCAAAAAGTTACATTACAAGATATTACACATAATAAAGTCCAAAATAAAATGAAGGAAGTGCAAGTTCAAGAATATACTGAAGATTGCATCATGGAATTCGAGGACATGCAAGAGGAGCAAGATGTAGAGAAAAAAGAGGAGACAAGTAATTCTATTCATGAGACAATAAAATAAGTGGCAAAAAATGATGAAGAATCAGAGAAGGCTCCAGTGATAGAAAAGGGTGCAATATATAGGCATCCACATCATTGTGAGATGCAAGAATCATGGAAGAAACCATCATGGAGGAATGATACTACATGGAAACAACAATCCAATTACTATGGACCCACATGGAATCAAAAGAACTACTACAACAATCAGTGGCATCATAGAAGTAATGGCTATTTATGGAAGTAGATGACATACTATGATAAGGAATGCAATCAAAGAGGTGCAACAAAATATGGATCAAGGATGGGATCTAGGTACTATCACTATAAAACCATTCCAAATATCAACTATGGATGGTTGGATGATTGGTCATGGTGGAACATTCATATAAACTTGTGACAGTCTTACTATTTGGCTTCTTCTCATGTTTTGGGGATGAAACATGTCAAGGACGGATGGCATGTTATGTACCTAGGGATATGATATTATAATGTATTTGGGTGGATGGAGATGCTAACATGTGGCACACATCCCTTAAGTTAGTTATATTGGGTCTTATGGGTAACTTGTGTGATTAATTTAGGTGTTGAGTAGGCCTTCATTAGGATTACCCTCCCATTATGTAATTAGGAGGTGGTATATATATATATAGGAAGTGAATATCATTGTAAGGATATGTGTAGAGTATGATATTAGATTGGAGATCTCTTGGAGATATAGTGTGGATTGGCATTTTCCATAAGGAGTGTTGTATGGTGTTACCCTACCTTAAGGGTTTATTCTATTTCTGCATATATTAGATATTAGGCCATATTGGCCCACAAACATCTAGTTGGTGGTGTGATCATTCTCCCAAACATGCAAGGATCTTCAACTTAGGAGAACAAGATAGACTCAAGATCTTGTTTCCAAGCTGGCCACAATATTTTCTAAGAGACTATAATAACAAAGATAATCAATAAGTGTTTAGATAGAAAGAAGAGTGTAAGAGTCATATCATGGTATATGCCCCCACATTAAAGTGATTGCTAACTCCAAAAGAGAGAAATTTCCTTTAAGGTAGAGTGAGAAGAAACATAAAACATGCACGAGAGATTTCTAAAAGCACATGCCCAAATGATATGTGTTTTCAAAATCTACATCGTGAAAAGGGGTTGCCTCCAAGGAAAGAAAACCATGTTGATGCTTATAGGCATGATACACAATGGCTTGCATAGTCATGGTATGATGTCGATCATTGCTACAAGGTGCCACATAGATGGAAGAAAGATTGCATACACATAAATTGAAGAAACATGAGAGGATGCTAAATCATCCAATAAAAATAACACAATTGTACATCACAAAATATAGAAGAATGAATATATGTATAGAAGAATGACACATGTTCTTACTCCTTGTACCTTTGTGCTAACAAGGGTGTCAAGGGAGAACTAATAAAAAATCACAATACGGGGATCACATTATGCACAAACATAACCAAAATGAGAAAGAGGGTACCATGCTTGCAAGTTGGACTATAACAAATTATCCTTGCCCAATGGATGGAGGACAAGGTGCTCTAAGGACTACATCAAACATGGTGAGAAGTGCTAGAGCCAAACCTTGTTAAACATGTAGAATATTGAGAGGTGGGTAAATCAATATTCTATTAAACCTTTTACTTATTAAACTAGTAGTCTATCTGCCACAAATAACAACAAAGTAAAT
Organism: Cunninghamia lanceolata; assembly: GCA_027924645.1. NCBI lineage: Eukaryota > Viridiplantae > Streptophyta > Pinopsida > Cupressales > Cupressaceae > Cunninghamia > Cunninghamia lanceolata. The sequence goes on from BSBN01000726.1 coordinate 5,588,430, forward strand.
TAAACATAGAAGAAGCAACCATAAAGCATCACACATGAACACCAAGAATTTTATGTGGAAAACCCAAATTTGGGAAAAGCCACAGTGAGTGTTAGCTCACTATAATTATGTAATATCAATACTAAATTACAAGAGGCTCACTGCCTTAGAGATCACTACCCAAAGAAATGCTCACTGCAAGAAACTCTCACTACCTAGAGAAAGAAAGAAGGAAAGAAGGATGCCTCACTGCCAAGTTGAACTACTCTGATTGCATCTACACATGCATGGTTACAGATCCAATGAAGCATGGAAATACTATCTCAAAATTCTTCATCTCTGACTGCTCTAGTTTACTTCTTTATTTTTACATGGGAATAAGATCTCTCTTCTTATACTCTTATTGCCTTCAAAAAATAATCTTTTGCATGTCATATACACACCTATCCACCAAACACTGAATTGGATCTCATATATATATCCACAATACTTAGAATCTTCATATTAGGTCAGCCTAATTAGATGAAGCATGAAGTCAAACAATTTGTAACTTGTCAGCCAAATCTAGTCACTAAAATACATAGCAGAGCCAAACCATGCTTGAATCACATTCTCTTATGTCAATGATGCAGAGGCATCCAGACTATAACATTCGCATATAGCATGAATGTCTGCAGACCAACCTCATCATCATCATCTTCACCATCATCATCATATTCCCTAAAACTACCAACATCATCATATTTCGGCTTTACTCTGTCAGCATCATGTTTCTTAAAACCAACAGCATCATCATATTGCGGACGATCGCAAACATCCGCCTGCCGACTACTGTTCACCTCCGCTTTCCTTCTAACATCATCATCATGATGTTCAGCGGGCGCACACATCCTCCGGTTGCACTGTTCATCGGGCTCCGAACTCCATCGTCATCATCATATGCAACACTTCCTTCGTCAGCAGGATATTCAACATCCGGTTGTCCCAAATATCCTGATGACATTCACCTTCAGCAGCTTACCTTCGACGCTCCACTGCCCGATGATACAAGCAACAGCATCATGATATAAATTATCCGGTTCTCTTCGAAACCTCCTGATGATGATGTTAACACAACTTCCTGCTACAGACTTCCGCTGATACCTTAGCACCTTACGACAGCAGGATGAACTCGCACAAGGGGATATCTCAATATCCTGATGACGATAACGTCATATCCTGATGACGATGACGTCACCCAATATCCTGATGACCTTCTCAATACTTAGTCAAAAATCCGAACTTTCTCTCCCGCATCTACTCGCGATATGCGGATGTTTGGCACTCCCAATATGATGATCCTGATGCCGATGCACTCCTTGGCTCCTCCTGCTGATGATCACCCCGACGAACCCGCACTTCATGCGCTCAACTGCATCATGTTCATCTTCACTTATCCGGATGATGATGCCTAACCCGACTGCAGGATATTTGCAGAAATATCCTGATGATGCCGTCTTCACGAACTTCTGCACTTAGCGAAATCTCTCTTCGCCGATCCACCAGGGATGACCCGATCCAACTCAGGGTGATCTTCCAACTCAGTCAGCTTATCAACTCGACCTAGCACATGAGGATGCTAGGGTCTTCAACATCTCTTGACCGCGATCCTGCACACCTGCATGCAAACAAACAAACTACTACCTACCCTAATGTACATTACCATTCCACCGATCAGACAGATCAACCGGTGGAATGGATCAGGAAATCCATGCAGCCACGCAAACCAGCAGATCGATTATACAAAGGAGATCAACAGAAAATGAAACAGGATCTTTATTGATTCAAAGATGCAATACAATATGATGTTCCTCACACAGAACACTCAACTCCTCTGCTGGATGCAACACTACACTGCCGATCGATGATCTCTACAATCAACCGATCTCATGCTTATAAAGATTTCCCTATGAGTACTACTGACCCAACTCCAAGCGGCTGGGAACTCTCCAGGCGGCTGGGAGATCCCACCGAACATACATCATGACAGCTGTTATAACTAACTAGCTAAAAATAGCAAAAGCCTGGTCAGCATGATCTTATCCTGATCAGCATGACCTTATTACATGCAATTGGTCTAACAGACCTTCTTGGAAACACAAACATGACCTAAACTACTAACTGCCTCATCCAGACCAGCTGTCAGGTAGGTGCTCCTGCACCATACTCCCCAACAGAAAAGAACTCATGTCCCATGAGTTTAGCATGTGGAAGTCCTCCACCATTACACTTCGCTTTGTCAGTCGTCTGACCTGCTCCAGCTTTATCTGCTGCTGTCTCTTGGCTGCTCCAAGACTTCTGAACTGTAACTTGCTTTCTGGCAAGTAAATCATCATGCCTGTTGATGTAGGCCTTCTTCTCACATACCCTGTGTTTGTCAGGTTGCCTAACCAGAACCTCTGGCTGAACTACCTCTTGAACTTCTGAAGTGTTCAAGTCTATCGTCCTTTCAACTCTTATAGGACAAACAATAGTCCCAACTATGACAACATCCTTGTCATTCTTCTGAACTGGTGGCTGTTTGCACCCCTGTTTCTGAACCTGCTGCTAACCTCTGTCAGTCACAACTGAAACTTTCTTCAGCTTATTGTCTGTAACAACTCCTTTCTCTGCAGTGTCCTGAACTGCCTTCATGCCTGCTCCTCTAGGCATCTGCACAAATTCCTTCTTTCCCATTAAAATGATTTGAGCTGCCTTCTGTGCTGCAGCTTTTGCCTGCAATGGCATCAACTTAATAATCTTCCCATCCTTCTTGATGGTGTAGGTATTAGCATACCCATCATACAGTACCCTTCTGTCAAATTGCCATGGTCTACCCAACAGTAGGTGACAACATTCCATAGGCAATATATCACACAAAATTCTATCCTGATATGGTCCAATCTGGAAATCCACATATGCCTGCTCAGAGACAAAAAGTGATTGCCTATCACTCACCCAAGATGCCTTGTAAGGGTGTGGATGTGGAATCCTTTCCAGCTTCAGTTTATCAACCATCTCCTGAGATACCATGTTGTCTGTTGAACCAGTATCAATGACAACCTTACATACCTTACCTTTGCTCTTACATGTGGTTTTGAAAAGAGCTCTTCTTTGCATCATATCCTTTGATGCCTGCAAACTAATTCTCCTTAACATCAATGATTCTCCACTCTCTGGATAGCCAAAATTCTTAGGACCTCTGTTTGAACTCTGTGCACTTTCTTCTTTCTCTTCTTGCACAAGTTGTACTCTCTTGTCACTTGTTCTATCATTTCTGGATGATGAACCTTTGTTTTCTGGACATTTGAAAGATGGATGACCAAACTCTCCACAGGTGTAACACTTTCCTGAAAACGTAGTAGAACCTCTACCACCTCCAAATCTTCCTCTATTACCTTTCCATCCACCTCTGAAATCAGACTGTCCCTGTCCTTTACCAGTGTCTTCTTGACCCTCATTGGTTTGCTTTTGTGCAGGGGCTGCTCCTCTTCCCCTATTGTTTCCTTTTCCTCTCATGGACTTATCATGTCCTCTATTCAGCTTTTCTTCAATCCTGATTGCCATTTGATAACAATCCTCCACATTCTTAGGGTTAGCTAAAACTAACTCATCCTGTATGTTAAACCTTAAACCAGCCAAGTACCTAGCCACCTTTTCTACCTCATTCTCATGATGACCAGATCTCATACTCAACAGATAAAATTCCTCAGTATATGCTTTCACATCCCTGTCTTTCTGCTTTAGAAATTGCAGCTTCTTAAACATCTGGATTTCATAATCCCTTGGCAAGAATTTCCCCTTGATCCTTGCTACCATCTTATCCCATGAAGTGATCTTAGACTTCCCTTGTTTCCTTCTCTCAGATTGTACATAATCCCACCATACCAAAGCATGACCTCCTAACTTGGTCTTTGCAATTTTTACCTTCTGATCCTCAGCAACATCTTCACATTCAAAGTGATTATCCAGTGCAGCAATCCAATCCAACAACTCATCTTCATTCAAGCTTCCAGTATACTTGGTAACATCAACCTTTACCTTAGGTTTTTCACTCTGCACTGCCTTTAACAGTTTTGCCAATCTCTGGTCTTCAGCATCCAGATCTTCAGCTACCTCTTCATACTCTTCAACAGTATCTGCATCTTCTTCAGACTCACTGTCTTCCACTTCCCTCTTTTTGTTCTTTTCCAGGGCTGTCAGCCTGGCTTGAAGTGCTTCAGCAAGCTCCTTCATCTTCCTCATCTCTCTAGCATGTTTCTCCTTCATCTCCTGCAATTCCCTTGCAGTACCACTACCTTTAGGAGGCATTTTGTCAACCTCTCAATCAACACACAACACAATCAACTCTATCTCTACCTCTGCCCTTTCGGTGACAGAATCAACACACAACAGCCCAGACCTTTTGCTGAGCTCTGATACCACTATGATGCAGAGGCATCCAGACTATAACATTCGCATATAGCATGAATGTCTGCAGACCAACCTCATCATCATCATCTTCGCCATCATCATCATATTCCCTAAAACTACCAACATCATCATATTTCGGCTTTACTCTGTCAGCATCATGTTTCTTAAAACCAACAGCATCATCATATTGCGGACGATCGCAAACATCCGCCTGCCGACTACTGTTCACCTCCGCTTTCCTTCTAACATCATCATCATGATGTTCAGTGGGCGCACACATCCTCCGGTTGCACTGTTCATCGGGCTCCGAACTCCATCGTCATCATCATATGCAACACTTCCTTCGTCAGCAGGATATTCAACATTCGGTTGTCCCAAATATCCTGATGACGTTCACCTTCAGCAGCTTACCTTCGACGCTCCACTGCCCGATGATACAAGCAACAGCATCATGATATAAATTATCCGGTTCTCTTCGAAACCTCCTGATGATGATGTTAACACAACTTCCTGCTACGGACTTCCGCTGATACCTTAGCACCTTACGACAGCAGGATGAACTCGCACAAGGGGATATCTCAATATCCTGATGACGATAATGTCATATCCTAATGACGATGACGTCACCCAATATCCTGATGACCTTCTCAATACTTAGTCAAAAATCCGAACTTTCTCTCCCACATCTACTCGCGATATGCGGATGTTTGGCACTCCCAATATGATGATCCTGATGCCGATGCACTCCTCAGCTCCTCCTGCTGATGATCACCCCGACGAACCCGCACTTCATGCGCTCAACTGCATCATGTTCATCTTCACTTATCCGGATGATGATGCCTAACCCGACTGCAGGATATTTGCAGAAATATCCTGATGATGCCGTCTTCACGAACTTCTGCACTTAGCGAAATCTCTCTTCGCCGATCCACCAGGGATGACCCGATCCAACTCAGGGTGATCTTCCAACTCAGTCAGCTTATCAACTCGACCTAGCACATGAGGATGCTAGGGTCTTCAACATCTCTTGACCGCGATCCTGCACACCTGCATGCAAACAAACAAACTACTACCTACCCTAATGTACATTACCATTCCACCGATCAGACAGATCAACCGGTGGAATGGATCAGGAAATCCATGCAGCCACGCAAACCAGCAGATCGATTATACAAAGGAGATCAACAGAAAACGAAACAGGATCTTTATTGATTCAAAGATGCAATACAATATGATGTTCCTCACACAGAACACTCAACTCCTCTGCTGGATGCAACACTACACTGCCGATCGATGATCTCTACAATCAACCGATCTCATGCTTATAAAGATTTCCCTATGAGTACTACTGACCCAACTCCAAGCGGCTGGGAACTCTCCAGGCGGCTGGGAGATCCCACCGAACATACATCATGACAGCTGTTATAACTAACTAGCTAAAAATAGCAAAAGCCTGGTCAGCATGATCTTATCCTGATCAGCATGACCTTATTACATGCAATTGGTCTAACAGACCTTCTTGGAAACACAAACATGACCTAAACTACTAACTGCCTCATCCAGACCAGCTGTCAGGTAGGTGCTCCTGCACCAGTCAACTTCAACTATAGAACCCCTTAGAATAAAGTTCCAACCAATAGAACTTACCACACACAAATTAAACTATCATGTCGGCCTCAAACATATACTATTACTGACTAAGTCTATCTATCAGACTACAACTTTCATTGCGGAGCACAAGCTTTTCTAAAAATCATATCTAAGGCTTTTTTGACATCACATATCATACCTATAGAACTATAGAACATAATATCAACATGTGACAAAATGGAGATTGTTGAAACACGGACTCTGTCATAGCCAGTCACTGTTAAATCATGTGGCAATACTCAGTAGCTTATAACTATCTTTTCGGTGGACCTTAGACTCCACAATCTTAGATTTAGACACTTCATACAAGTGTTTACAACACCTCAAAACATCAGAGGAGTACAGACCAAAGCAAAAGAGAATTCTATTCTACACTAGTAGAATTTTTGTAACTAAATGATTACGTGACTAAAACTTTTAGTCACAACAACTAAAGATGACTAAATTCTACTCATTTTTTGCAACACAACTATAAATGACTAAATATATGACTAATTTGATCATCAGGTAAAAAATACAACTAAATAATTAGTCACACAAATAAAAATTAGACAATATGATATTAAAGTGGATAATTAAAAAAAATTGAATTGAAGGATTGGGTTGTATTATAATATAATATAATAATATATTATAATATAATATAATATTTATATTATATTATTAATATCATAATATTATATTATTATATAATATAATATTATAATATATTTAATAATACGGGTGCCAAATTTTCATTTCACCCTAACCTATTTTAAGTGCCAAAATTATACATATTTCATTTCATCTCCATTTCATTTTGGCACCTAAAACCCTAAAGATAAACCCTAACTCGGAAAGGCTCAAAACCTTGACCTATTTTGTTTCATCTCCTTTTTATTTTCTTACTCTTATTAGTTGTGGCTTCTCGTTTTTGTTGTGAATGATTGGAGCAGATCGGGCACTTAAAATTTCATTGTAGTACAACAGGTGGGTTAGTTAAAATTTTATCGCAGGTGGGTGAGCATCCAGAGAAGGAGATTGGTAGATCGCATATTGGGCCTGATTTTGAAGAGAAGAGACCCAAATCTAGATCTCCTTTCTCAGGTACAAGTTGAATCCTTATCCTTCATTTCAACTAGGCGGCACCCCCCACCTCTCTATAATTGCTATAAATAGGGCAATAGATCAAGACTTGATCTATGATGAAGGGCTCAACCAATGAGAGAGGACCCCTATCCATAGTAGGGTGCCTCTAGGGTTGGGATTCCATAGACAATGCTTCTTCTCATTGAAACCCTAAAGGTAAACCCTAACTCAGAAAGGCTCAAAACCCTAACCTATTTTGTTTCATCTCCTTTTTATTTTCTTACTCTTATTAGTCCTAGCTTTTCTTTTTTGTTGTGAATGAATGGAGCTGTGAATGATTCTAACCCTTTGCCTACTCTGCCTCAACAATATTGTAGATGGTATGGACTTACTTGTTTATTTTGTGCTTTTATCTTTTATTTTCTGTGATGATTACAAGTATTTCTAGTTTACAAATTAGTTTAACATTGTTGTGGGCCGGTATTCATCGTGGCCTTGGTTGTTCATTTGGATTGTAGTTATTGTTTATAGTTGTCTAGTTATGAACTGTAGCTTTTGTTTGTTATTGTTTGTGATTTGATGACTATTGTTTTTGTTTTTGACTATATATTCTTAATCATTGGGGTTGAATGCTTGTGTTTTAACAGGGGCTGAGTTTTTTTATTTTTCTGTGTTGTTTTTTGACATGTAGAGAAATATGAATTTTTCCTTTAAAAAATAAGAATTTATGAAATGATATAATTTGATTAGATTTAAATTAGTATAAAAATTGAAAACTCTACCATTTATTTTGATTTTTGTGAGAGGTTTAGTTTATTTTACTGTATTTAGTCTTTTTATTTTTTAAAAATATTTAAATTTTAAATAAAACTTTAAATTTTTAAGTATTTTTATACATTAACAGATCAAATTTGGATTGGATATTATATTCAGTCTTGTTAATTTTTCTTCTTAAACATTTTGATTCATAAATAAGAGAATTTTTATATAAAAAGGAGTACAAGTTAGTTATATTTTGATGGCTAAAGTATCTAGATTTATAGACTTTGATGGTGCAACAAATAATTTTTCTTCTTAAAGTGTTTTGGATTAGCCTTCCTTTGTTATGAGATTTATGAATCTGGGTTCAAATGTATTGCCATTCATTTTCTAGAATTATTTTTGGGTATTAATCTGACAAGTGAGGCTTATTTTGTAGGTGGATTAAATAGAAAATGTTTTCTAGGCTTGGATTGTAGGTGCAGAAGTTCATGCCTAAAAAATAGATTAGATTTTAGGCTTGGATTGTAGCTGGGATCCTTTACAATTTCTCTTTTTTCTCTCTAGTTATTTACTTACCCTTTTCTCTCTTTTTTTAATGCAGGAGTACAAGAAAGGGGGTTTACTATTTCACTATTTTTCTACCATGTACAAGCCAGAGTTCATGCCAGATGCAATAAGGGTTATGCTTTTATTCAACCCATGATTGTGTGTTACTTATTACTAGCTCCAAATCTCATTGTATCTAGCTTCTCTCCCCCCCCATTTTTATATAGATCAGTGTGGAGGCATTTGACAACTTTGCAAATACACATGTAAACTACCCCAACTCAGAGGGGTTACCTTGTAAGCAAACTCAAGGAAATGTAAATCATTTGGAATTTACTTGTACAACAGTTTGCCACAATAGTCTATACAAAAGCAAAATGTTATTCTTTATACAGAATAACTAAATTTTTTTCTAACTTAATTCATACTCATATTTCTTATAACAAAAGTATGTAGCTTTCACCATTAGATTTTTTTCACACACAAATCTTAAAGGTTATCAGACATTGTCTTGAGCAATGAAATCATAAGATTCATCTTACACATACTACTTGCATTATTACAAACAAAAATCTACTTTGTATTTAGTAGATTGTATATACTACCAATTGATGACAATTAATGATTGCAATGACTAAATAAATGACTACCATGCCTAAATAAATTACTAGTTAATAAACATTATTGACTAAATATACTACCAAATTGAATAAAAATGACTAAATATACTAGCAATTGATAGCAATTAATGATTACAATGACTAAATAAAAAACTACCATGACTAAATAAATGACTAGTTAACAACAATCAATGACTAAATATACTATCAAATTGATCAGTCAAAATAACCAATAAATGACTAAAAATGGTTTAGTCATAAATTTGGTTGCATTATAAATGACTAGAAATAAACTACTAATGGTCACGTGACCAAGCTTAGTCATTTATATGCAATTTTTATTAGTTTTTTTAGTCATTTATTGTTGTTTTTCTACTAGTGTTGATTACCTATGTTCTCTACAGTGCCGGGATTAGGCTACTTGAAGATATGCTTCCAAAATTGATCAAGGTCTAAAACTAAGGATATAAGATCATCTAAGAGTTGGGAACATCATGCCAGAACTACAGGGCTAGATTTGTAATTGCAGACCAATGCAAATCCAAACACTGTCTCTCTATCACTGTCTCTGTATACTACCAACACTTAGCCAAAATGACTAAGTCTTCTTCACAAGACCAAAAACTTGGTTCTAACCTTGTTCCTTTTCTTGTTTCCATCAATGACAACACCTTCAAACATTAAGCTCAATCAAATTTCCAACAATCTCCCCCTTTTGCATTAATGGCAACACTTGATGTGAAAAATTGTTATATTGCTCCCCCTTACTCTTTTTACACTGCTCTCCCTAACTTCATGCTTCTCTTTTTCTTTTTCAGTTATTTTCTTTTTGTGTTTTTCACATGCTCCATTCTCCCCCTTTGACATCAATGGAAAAGGTGTATGATTCAAAAATATGTACAAGTTACCAAAACTTCAAAAATTGTTTGTATTGTCCACATATTTACAAGTGAAGTCAAATTGCTTACTATTTTTAAGGGAGAATATCCTTGTAGATCTTCTTTAGTTCCACCACTTCTTCATCCCAACTAACCTTAGCATCACTCAAAACTAGTATATGCCCATTAACCTAGGACACCAACTCTTCTGCTTTCTTCACGGTAGCAGGGGCCTTAGTGATTTGCCTTGTCTTATCTACTGCTGCTACTAGCCTAGTCATGGATGCAATTTTGAAGCTTGCTATCTCCCAGAGCTGGCTCATTCTATGTTTGATGACATCCTTTTGGGTCTATAGCTTACTTATGTTAGAATGGATGGATTCAATTGTAGCCCTTTGATTCTTAATTACATCTTTCACTAGATCATAACTTTTCAAGATCTTCATTATTTGAGTTTCCCATCCATCTATTTTCTCTATTATGTCCTTAGTCTTGTCAAGCCATGTAAGACAAAATTGATATAGTTCACTAGCTTCTTTAATGGGCATCTATGCATACTCGATGTTCTTATCTAACAAAATTTTATCTTGAGCAAGTTTGTCAGTAAGCTCAACTAATCTCTTGCTATCAATCTCTACCCTTACCTTCTTTTCTGCAACTTGTTCCAGGGACTCAAAATGAGAATTGATTGATTCCATAAACTTCTTCAATTGTCTAGTCAGTGCTAAGAATGTGTCTCTTTCTATCCCAAGCATAATCTTTTCAAAAATTGTTGATGCATCTTCAATCAGCCCACTATCCTCCACATGAGATTTCAAAATCTCTTCTTCTATCATGGATTGAAAGATTCTCCCTAACCTCATTTTTTGTGGAGGGGATGTTGTAGCTAGATTTGTTAGTCCTTGTAATAACTCAGGTGCAATCAAAATCTAAGTTTCCTTTTTTTTTTTTCCCAAAATTCTCTTAAAGAGTCAATTGAGTCTCTTTCAGTAGTGTTTCTTTTATCTTCATCATGAAGCACTTCATGAGACATTTCAACATCATGGCTTTTCAGAGGTTTTTCTTGAATAAGTTCTTGTTCATTCCCTTTTGTTTCTGGAGCAAGATTTTCAATCATTTGTTCATCGACTTCTTCTCTTTGTTCACCTTGGTCATTAGGGACATTTTCTTGAAGTGCCACTTTTTCTTCTTCAGAGTTCTTTTCTTTCACAGGCTCTTTTATTTCTTCAACTTGTCCAGATTTTACCGAAGGAGGTGTTTCACCTTGATCCATACTCTATTCTATATTCACATCCTCTTCATTCCCTATGCCCACTAGAGGAGTAAATGTATTTTGTTCCATATTTATCTCTGAAACTGTATTAGATCAACATCAACATTCTATTCCTCTTTATTAGTGTCAGTAATGGTTGGAATTTGTAGCTTATGTAACATTTTTAGTGTTATCTCCTTAGTTTCTTTAACCAGATTCCAAATGTCTCTAGACATTAGAGGATTGACTATCTTCTTGGTTCTGAATTCATCATTAAGCTTCTTAATGACTTTAATCTTTTCTTCTCTTGTGATGTTTGGGCAAACTTTCAACAAGACATATTCCTTTATTTCAGCATCTTTGGTCATGGCCCCTTCTTTTCTTGTTGTCATGATGCTAGATAAACTATCTAGTAACTCATCTATAACTTCAATTAATGTTTTACAAAACATATCCAAATATCTTACAAGTATTTCTTCAATTATCACCTTATCTGCATTCTATATTTCATCATACATATCAGCAATGGGTTTTAGGTTTCCATGCTGAGCAAATGCATTGATTGTGGCTTCCAAGGTTATTGTTACTTCATCTTCTCTAATCTCAGTCTTCTCACCTTTCTCCTTTTTCTTATCTTTACCCTTTCCAGAGGGCTTCTCTTTCTTGCTTGCAATTTTTTCATCTATTTTTACTTTCTTGGCCTTGACTTCTTCATCTGTTTATGTTTCCTCTTCTTCTTCTTCTCTAACTCCAAGGCTTACATATACTCTCTTTATGGCCTTTGCTTTCTTTCTTTTCTTTCTCTCTTCCAGCTTCTTCTTTGGCACTTGCTCTTCAATATCTATAGGCTTTGTCTTTTCTTTATCAACCTCTATTGGAATGGTCCGGAGCTGTTACAGGTAGCTGTGGAGGAGGAGGAGGCTCTTGTTGTCTTTCTAGAACTAGAGATATGACAAGTTTCTTTCTCAGATTTCTCTTCTTTCTTCTTCAAAGCACTTGCAGCCTTGGATGCCTCTACCTTGGCTCTTACTTCATTTATTTATTCATCTATAAATCCTTTTCTTTTAACAAACTTAGTTGCCCACTTTCTTGCATTCCTCTTGATTTCAGGTTGTTTCTATTCGAAATGGACTTTGAGAGATAATTCTTCAAATGTTCCAAATCTTTCTTCCTTGGATCTTTTGTTTTGCTCAACATTAGGTCTACCAAACCAGTTAGGATGTCCTCTATGACTTCATATCCCATGGCTGGGAACAACATAGTTCTAGGTTCTACAGCCTCCATAAGGCATTTATCTTTTACCACCATAAATACAATGTCCTTTTCATATTTCTTCACAACCTTTTTAGGGATCCTAGCCCTAGCCTACATTTTCTTTTGGAAATTCTTAAAATAAACCCATAATGCTACATTTTGTTTATCAATATTTCCTAAACTTTGCAGATGATTTCTAATTTGTACTTCTACTGATGAGTGATCAAGCCAACCAATATTGTCCATACATAGTAACTCCTTCAAAATAGAAGAATAGACAAATGATTAGAGTTCCATACTTGAAAGGATATTTTGTATCTTTTGTCCTTAACAAATTCTCCAGCAATTATTGCTAGAGTAATTCACATAGGTCATATTCTGTATTGTTCTTTACCATTTCATATGCTATGTGTATAATAGTTATTGAGACTGAATTCACCCTATTGGAGAAGTAAACCTTATAACCAATCACCATTGAGGCAAACCTTACTACCAGATTTTCAATATCACTCACTATTAGTGCCCTTTTGTCAAACTTGGCACCAATCAATTGCATCACAATGTTATTCTTCACAACCTTTAATATCCAAACTATTCCATTGGAACTCATGCCAGTGACTATCTTAATGGCATCCTTTGTTATCATATAAGGCACATTAAGCCAAAAGAACTCATCATGAATTCTTCTCAAAACATACCTAACCCAAGCATCATCTGAGAATACTAGAAAATCCAATCAGGTATCCAAATTCTTCTCATGTAGAGCACTATATTCTTCTTTCAATTCAAAATTATCATTTGTTAAATCATCCAAGTATATTTGCCCTAACTTCATATTATCATATTCTTCCTAGTTTGTGTGTATGCATGCCCTAATGTCTTCAATGTACATAACCCCATGCAAAACCTTAAAAAATGCACCATCTGGATTGGTTTCTAGGGATTTAAATGTGTGCTTCTTTAATTTGGTTTGGGGCCTCTCAGTAATCTCTATTACTTAAGGAGTAGACATCTTTAGTGACTCAACACATAAATTTTTCAAGAGAGAGAGAGCTATAAATACCTTTTGTTTCCAGTTAGGGTTTCTCTGCACAAATCATTGAATACTTAGATTCGCCTAAGATTCACTTCTTAGATCTCCTTAGACACTTGAGGGTTTAAATGCAATGTGATTTTCTTTCCAATTGATTCCCTTTTAACCCTTTTTCATTAAATATGAATCGTCATAAATGTTGATTCAAAAAGTTGTCAAACTCTTACTCTGCCATCCACAGTCGATCTAAATTGCTCCACAATCCACTGCATTAGATTCTTTTATGCCGAAATCTTCTTCAAAATCTTTTTTATCTTGTTTTCTAGCTTACACATTCATGCTAAATGTCAGCATCACTTTTCTGGATGGGGGAGCAGGACTTTTCATTTAAGCTCCCCCTAATTTAGAGCTCCCAATTTACTTCTAGGAGGAAGTACCTACACTAGAGTCTGGTGTAGACTCATTCTTGACTTCATGTACTTCCTTATTAACCCAAATCTTGTTCATCTCCTTCTTGATTTCTGCCAGATCTACCTTTTATATCAGTTTCTTTATCTTTGCCTGATTATCTTTCTTCATATTCTTACTTCTATAGAATCTTGCAATATGTCGAAGCTTGTTGTAATTGAAGCATACAATATTTCTTTAACCATTGTTCCTTCCATTCATCCTTGATCTATATTGCTTAGCCTTCTGTCTAAATCTATTGCATGCAAAGCAATTCCCATTGAAAGATTGAGTATTCCTTCCATTTTTATAGTTGTTACTTGTCTGACTTCTGCATTCACTAGCTCTATGACCAACCCTCTTGCATATAAAGTAGTTACCATTTGAATGTTTAATCATTCCTTCCATTGTTGTAACCATTCCTTATCTAACTTTTGCATTTATTAGCTTTATGACCTACTTTATTGCAAGTGAAGCACTGACCAAAGAATGATGAGACATTTTGATTCACTCTGCTCCTACATTGAGTAGCCTTATGACCAAACTTATTGCATGCATTATAATAACCATTTAAACAAGGGTAACTTTGAGCATTTGGTTGCCTGACCAGTGGTCTTCTAAGTATGTTCCTTTGATTCTGAGTCTATTTTCCTTTTTCCTTCTTGAACTCAACATTCTTTTCTTGACCTATTTTAGAACCTTCACCTTTCTTAAATCCCAAGCCTTCTTTGTCATCAGGACTCTTCTGACTTGCAAGTATTCTATCAAGTGGGGAAGCACTCACTCTAAATTTATCTTCCAGAATCCATGCCTATTTTAGATCATTTTTTAGATCCACAACTTCTTGTTCAAGCTTTGTACAATCTTCAAATTTTCTTTTAACTAGCTGATTTAGGTCCTCTTCTACTTTTTCTCTTTTTACAACTTCCACTTTTAGATCATTCAAGGTTTCATTTGATGATATCAATTGTTCACTAACCTCCTTATTTTTTTACTTGAGCTTCTTCACTTGCTCCTTCAATTTTTTGATGCACTCATCTATTTCCTTGACATTACTTTTCAGATCCCTATTTTCTATTTCAACCTTTTCAAGATCTTCAAAGGTAGCCTTGAGTCCTTCTTCACTGACAAGCATGCAATATTTTTCTATAGTTTTAGTTGAATCAATTTCTTTAGGATGAGTAGAATAATTTTAACCTGCCATGCGTTCAATATCCAATATCTTCCTCAAGCTGTTAGACTTCTTCCAAGGAACCAGGCTCTAATACCAATTGTTGAACACCTAGAATACTGAGAGGGGGGTGAATCAGTATTATATTAAACCTTTTACTTATCAAACTAGTAGTCCATTTTCTACAAATAACAACAAAGCAAATTAAATAGAGAAGAAGCAACCACAAAGCATCACACATGAACACCAAGATTTTTACGTGGAAAATAGGCAAAACTATGAAAAACCATGATGAGTGTTATCTCACAATAATTATGTAATATCAATACCAAATTAACAGAGGCTCACTACCTTAGGGCTCACTACCCAAAGAAATTCTCACTAGAAGAAAGGTTCACTGCAAGAAAGGCTCACTGCCAAAATAGGCTCACCGCCTAGAGAAAGAAAGAAGGAAAGAAGGATGGCTCACTGCTAGGTTGAACTCCCTTGGTTGCATCTACACATGCATGGTTACATCTCCAATGAAGCATAGAAATAGTATCTCAAAACTCATCATCTCTGACTACTTTGTTTCACTACTTTGTTTATACATGGGAACAAGATCTCTCTTCTTCTAATCCTATCGCCTTCATAAAATCACAATCTTTCACATATCATACACACACCTATCCACCAAACACTGAATTGGATCTCATATATATATATATATATATATATATATATATATATATATATATATATATATATATATATATATATATATATATATATATATATATATGCAACACTTAGAATCTTCATATTAGGTCGGCATAATTAGATGAAGCATGTAGTCAAACAATTTGTAACTTATCGGCCAAATCTAGTCACTAAAATACATAATAGACCCGAACCAAACTTGAATCACATTCTCGTATGTCAAATTCAACTATAGAAACCCTTAGAATAAATTTTCAATCAATAGAACTTACCGTACACAATTTAAACTATCATGTCAGCCTCAAACATAGACAGTTACTGGCTCAGTCTATCTATCAGACTACAACTTTCATTGCAGACCACAAGACTTGCTCAAAATCATATTGAAGGCTCCTTAGACATCACATATTATACCTACAGAACTGTAGAACATAATATCAACATGTGGTAAAATGTTGACTACTAAAACACAGACTCTATCACAGCTAGTCACTATCAGATTATGTAGCGATACTTAGTATCTTATAACTTTCTTTCCAGTGGACCTCATACTCTACAACTCTAGATTTAGACACTTACTACATAACTCAATATCTAACATTGAAGTAATACAGATCAAAGAAAATGAGTGTTCTATTCTGATTACCTCTATTCTCTGCAGTGTCAGACTTAGGCTACTTGAAGATATGCTTCTAGAACTGATCAAGGTCTAAAACTTAGGATATAAGATCATCTAAGAGTAGGGAACATCATTCCAGAATGGTAGGACCAGATCTGTAACTGTGGACCTATGCCAATCCAAACATTGTCTCTTTATCATTGTCTCTATATATTGCCAACACTTAGCTAAAATGATTGTCTTCTTCACCGGACCAAAACCTCTATTCTAACCTTGTTCCTTTTCTTATTGCCATCAATGACAACACCTACAAACGTCAAGCTCAACCAAATTGCCAACAAACCTTGTTTGAAGTTGTTAAATTTTGCTACTCAAGGCTCAACATTCATTAGTGGAATGGTCAAGTGCTCGATGATATGCACAATAATGATTTGTATTACATTTTAGAAGAGGAAGAGTGATTAAGTAGTTTTTGAGTAGACTCAGAAACATTCACTCTTGTTGAGATAGAAGAGAAGATATAGGGGGGTAGGAAGCAATCCTTTTTGTTGAGAGAGAAGAGGAGATTTAGTTGGAGTAGGAAGTAATCTTGTTTCTTGAGAACATGGTGGAAAGACTGTAGGAGAAGGCCAGAAACCCAAACCTACTTTAGACAAATGTGGTGTTAGTTCCACAGGTACCTTAATTCCCTTTTCTTTACATCATAACACATTTCTATTGTATCCTTGTTTTGAAAGAATTTTGAATCCACACCCATAAGGCTTCTCTAAACCCGAAGGAAGAATAGAGGTCATATGACAAGCTTTGTTGTTTTTAAAAGTGTGATTATATACGAAAGAAGAAGGATTATTCCATTTATCATGGTGAGGAGGATCAAACTTTGCTTCAACAAGCCCATGGGGGTCCAAATCTAAAGAGACCACTTCATTACCAAGACATATATTAGAAGGAGATGATTAATTTGATTTAGATGATACTTTATCACAAGTGGCTGCCATTTCTATAGAGGCAGATGCATCATCACCAAGATCAAAAGTTCCATTGACATTACTATTAAGTTTAAGTTTTCTAGGTGTTGAAGAAATTGTATTTACCTTTGAGATCTTAGGATGTGAGGGAGAGACTTCATAATCACCTACAAAGGAGGGTGTAAAGTCTAATGAACCCAATGTTGGAAATATGTGTCTTCATTGATGTCAACTCTATATGTGTCAACCTAAGGTTAGAGATGGTTGAAGCTGATAGATATTGGAAGACTTGGAGAGATGGTTTGACTAAGTTAAAGACATAGGATCAGCATGCTTAAGGGATGTCAATCTAGAATACCTAGCAGATGGAGGTAAACAATCCAAGTATAAGAATGGTAATCTTCTTGATGTCTAAATGTGTTATGGAGCTGTGTAAACCTATTCTAACATGTTTTCTATATATATATATATATATATATATATATATATAATGATATCCTATCAGTTTGGAGTACCACACTTAGAGAGAAGTTAAAAAAAAGTTTGGCTAAGGCTTTCACAGTGTATATCCTAAGGTAGAGTTATAGTATTTTGGTCTGCATTCCTCCACAGTATAAGATTTAGTCTTGCAGTTCATAAGATAAGTTTATCTAGATATTAACATGCTATATATCCAAGATTTCAATTCATTACACCTTCAGTAAAGAAAGTTATCAATGACAGAATTCCAAAGTGTGACTTGACAATGTAAAGTAATTGTGGAGACCTGATGGAATGCCTCGCATTCCTCTAAATGAGCAGTTGCACCCATGTGGTGTTGCAAATATATTTGGAGATGTGTAATACACACTATCTTGCATTATCAAGTTTTTTGAGGGTCCACAAGGTGAATTATCAAAATGATAGAGTAATAGAGTTAGTTCTGGATGTCTAAGTTGTTCTTAGAAGCACATATTTGAGCACTTGCAGAAGATGGAAAGTATACAAATCAGCTAGAAGAGCTTGTGCAAAGATTCTAAATGCCCTAATTTATCTCAGCTTTGGACCACATGTAAATCTTTCTTATCTCCTATACTACATAAGGTATTTAAGTCAGTTAGTGAAGAATCACATATGATTGTTCTCTGAATTATGGTATACTTGAGTCAAGCCTTTAATTTTCTTTTGAAGTGATAAATGAGGATGTGTAAATCTGGGAATATATATATATATATATATATATATATATATATATATATATATATATATAATGATGTATGAGCTCTTTCCTAAGAGTTTCAAATGTTTTGGTATACCGTAATGCAACATCTCAAGTTTTAATGTGTTACAATATGCCTGGAATGTTCTGTCATCACTAGTTTAGTATGTTCCTTGTCTTGTGGATGCATGTATTGATTATATACTTTAGGAAAATATTGTATGGATGGTGTTTAGAAGATACATGGTTGAAATTCTAGTCCACATCATGACTTTGGTTTCTCCCCAGTGGTGTAAAGATGGATAGTTAACAGTGGCAGTGTTGGTTGAGCCGACAACTTGGTTTCCCTCATGTGTGGAGGATCCTAATCAATGGTTTTGAAATTTAAGAATGTGTTATGATGCAATTAACCTTTTTGTACCATGTAAAGTGATATGTAACTCAAAATGTGTTTGTTCCAAGCCAACCCTTACAAAATTATATGTTTCATCTTAAGGTCTTTCTAGTGCTGACCTAACAAAGGTTTTAAGTGGTTGCAGAGGATATATATATATTGAAAAACAAATTTATTTTTGGGATAGTGTGCAAATGTTATAGAGCAGAGTGAGTAGTATGAAGTGTGTGAAGTTAGTATGATGGAGTAATTATATAGAAAAGAGGATTGCAACATCAACATGAATCAGATGCTTCTTTCACAGTAGTTCATAGTTAGGTTATCTTTGTAATTCTTTGTAGTAGTGAGCTTTCTTTAGGAGTAGTAGGTTCCTTAGGTTGTAGCCCTAAAACAAAGTTAGCAGGGAGTTGTAGCTTCCTTGGGTTGTATTCCTAAAATAATGTTGTAAACTTTTATAAGTAGTGAGAACTATATTGTGAGCTAACACTCACCATGGGTTCTCCATGTAAAAACCCTAGTGTCAATATGTCAATTAATGTGGTGCATGTTTTACTATCTTCTCTCTAAGTAATTTGATTTGTTCTAGAAATACAGTAGTTAAGTTTTTGTATATGTCGATTCACTCCCCCCCCTCAGCATCTCTATGTGTTCAACAATTGGTATCATAGCCTAGTACCTTTGAGAAGCCTAACAAATGAGGTAGATCCTACACTTGAACACATGGAATCTAAAGCTATGTATAATGATGTATTCATTCTAGAACTAGATCTAGAAGCAATTGAACTTGAAGGATGCGGCTTAAATTTAGATGAGGTAGACCTTGAAGGTGAACTCCATTAAACACTTAAAGATTTGGATGAAGCTAAAGAACTAAACCAAGAATATGAGGACATGCTTAAAAAATCAAAGGAGACAATTATGAAATTGAAGACCTGAGCTAAAGAATCAAAAGAAGGTATTAGAAAACTAAAAGCTCAAATGGAAGGAGATAAAGAATGAGACAATAAACTCAAAGTGGTAGAAGATATGATCTCTAGTTTTAAGGCCATGGTTGAAGAAGGAAAGAGGATTGAAGGATGCTTAAACATCAAGCTCAATGAGAAAGCTATTGAATGTTCAAAACTTGAGGAAGAAGTTGTCACTCTGAGAAAAGAATTGGAAAAGGCAAAAGAAAATATTGACAAGGGGTTAAAACTAAAAGGAGGATCTAAAATTTGGTCTAGGTTTTGAAAAGGAAAAAAATCCTATAATCCTAGTGCATCTGCAAACTTATATGATAACTTCAAAACAAAAGGAAAGACTGAAAAAAAGAAGGAAGAATCATGCACTGAAGATTCTGAGAAGAATGCCTCCAAAGATATAAAAGAAGATGAATTCACTCCTATTCAAAGACAAAGGAAGAATAAGAAGAAGAATCTTAGAAAGCCTCCTCCTCAACAAACTACTCCTATCAGGTACTCTTAATCTTTTAATGGTAATTGCTATGCTTGTAATAAGTTTGGTCACAAGGTTGTTGAATGTAGAAGAAAGAGGAATTAGAATTTATTTAGGCCTCCAAGGTACAATACTTTAAACTCTCCTTCATCTCATGGTCAATGTCATGCTTGAAATGAGGTTAGTCATAAGGATAAATGATACAGGAATATCCCTAGTTCAAGAGCAATCTTGCATCAACCAAAAACATTTGCATTTTAGTTTGTTTCTTTTCATTTTCCAATTTAGTTCAGGCAATTATGTCAGAAGCAGTTTCTATATTTTGGTCCACATTTTTCCACAATTGTATTTCACATCTTATGGAGTAGGACTTAGTACCTAGATTCATTCATCTACATCATGTCTAGAATTTAGAGAATTTGGATTAGTTACCAGAAAGTTATAGCTATCAGAAGATCAACGTTTTTTAGAATAAAGCATCCTGACAGTCTCAAACACATCAACTGAAGGAGAAGACTTGTAGAGTGTTCTTCAACTTGTGGAGCCTAATGCCACATCATTCAATGATCTCTAGTTTGCCGCCAACCTTCCCTAAGAACGACACATTGTTTCATGAATTTGTGGAGGTGTTCTACATGATTAGGTCTGACCTATCCATATACACACGTTATAGCTCTTCATTGGAGTTTGTGACCTTCCTTGGTTGACATGGGGGAATATTTTCTACTGGAGATGATATATAAAGATGAAATAGATCCCTAGGAAAGTAGTTAGCGATTGATTTAGCATCCTTAATCTAGATCTGTGAGCAAAGGAACTTCAAAGCTATATCTTGTGAATTCTGTAATCCGGCCAGTGAGCCAAATTGTAAGCCCGCATGATGTCAGCTAGACTATATTTGAATTCTATTATAAACTGAATGACTAAATCTATGTTTGTTTCATATCTTGAGTTGTTTCTGTTGTATTTAGTCTTGCTACACGGTTTGGACAATTCATTCTGTGAACCCTCCTACCGTGACTGCACCAAGTCGTATCAGAGTAAAAGTTTGAATCTTTGGGAATGAATTGAGTGAAGTTGGCGAGGGAATTCCATAAGATTTTTCTATGGACAGATCACCAAATTGAGACAAGTTACTTGTGTTGCAACCAATCACTAATTGTGAGGCAGTTGTCACCTTGTAGCCCAATCGCCAAACTTGAGGCAGTTTGCACTTGATCTTAGGAAGAATGCCACTATGGACAGTTGTTGTTGGAACAATGGCTAGTTGGATGGATGAGATGATGGAGATGATGAAAATGATGTGAATTTGTTTGGATGTTGTTGAAGAGGATAGGTGAAGAGGATTGACATTGAGACCTAATGTTGAAAGTGATGATGAAGAAGAATTACAATCTGTTGAACAAATTGGTGAAACCCTACGAGGTGATGAAGAAGAAGAATTAGATCAAGTAAAGATGTTGCAAGCTATTTCAAAGATTGGAAAGAGACCTAGAGTTGATGTGCTAAACTATATTAGTAATCTAAACCCTGAAGAATTAATTGACTAGATAAATGACATGGAGGAATACTTTGAATATGAAGAAGTCAAAGATCCAGAAAGGTGAAATTTGAAAAGACAAAATTGAAAGGACATGCTGCTATATGGTGGAAAGAAGTTTAGTTGGAAATAAATAGAAAAGGGAAGGAAAAGATTACAAAGTGGGATAGAATGGTGACAAAATTAAAGAATCAATTCATACCTGTTGACTATGAGTTAGAGTTGTTGAAAAGATTGCAGAACTTGAGACAAAAGGATAAATTTGTGGAGTACACTAAAGAATTTCATAAGATGATCATAAGGATATGACATAGTGAACCAATCAAGGAGAAAGAGGCTAGATATATTAATGGACTAAGATTGAACATTCAAGAAGAACTAATCTTGGTAAGGATGACATCTCTGGAAGAAGCATATTAGTTTACCCTAAAATTTGAAGAGAAGTTGAGTAGAATTTGAAGAGAGGTAGAGGAGGTTTATTTCAAAGATTTAGAATATTTTATGGAGGAGATAGATCATTTGTAGAGCAGAATAAACCTAAAAACACATTCAAGGAGGACAGAGATAATAATGCTTATCGGAGAGATGATAGAAATTTTTACCAAAGAGGAAACCCTAGTGCATAGCAGAATGAAGGACATAGAAAAGAGGGAAGAGGATTTGATAAGAGAACATTTAGAGGTACTTGTTTCAAGTGTGGAGGTGAAGGACATAAAGCGTTTGAATGTAATTAGGGTAGTACAATTAAGAAGATAGAAAATAGTGGAAGAATAGCCTATGTTGAAAAAGAACCTATTGGATCACCTAGCTCAATTGGTAAACTAGAGAAAGGAGAATCACTTCTGATGAGGAGAGAACTATTTCAAGTAGAGACAAATGAGGAACCACTGCAAAGGAAAAGTTTGTTTAGGACAAGATGCAATCTAGAGGTAAGTTTTGTAAAGTTGTGATTGATAGTGGTAGTTTAGATAACCTAGTTTCAGAAGGGATGGTGACTAAGTTGAAGTTGGAAAGATTGAAACACCCTAAGCCCTATCAGACAGCATGAATTTAGGATGATCATAAGGTACTAGTGAGTGAACAATGTTTAGTAAAATTTCATATTGGATCTTATCATTATGAAGTCTTGTGTGATATTAAGCCTATGGATGTATGTCATATCTTGTTGGGTAGACCTTGGCAGTATGATAGAAAAGAGATACATGATGGGAGAAAGAATACATACACTATAACAACAAATGGAAATAGACTTACTTTGATTCCTTTGGAGGATGATCCTAAGAATGAAGTATGTGGAAATGCTAGAATCTATTTGGTGGATGGAAGAAATTTTCTAGATGGTTTAAGACATGAGAATATGTGCTATGCCTTGATTCCTAATAATCCTGCAACATTGAAGTAGACTAAAGAATCACAACTAGAGGAGATAACAGACTTGTTGATAGAGTATGAAGACATCATATCAAATAATGTACCTGAAGGATTGCCACCTATAACTTGAGTACCAGTCATCACATGGATCTTATACCTAGAGCAAGTTTGTCTAACAAAACAGCACACCAAATGACACTATCAGAGAATGAAGAGTTAAACCAGCGGATACAAGAGTTGTTGAGGAAAGGTTTGATTAGAGAAAGTATGAGTCCTTGTGTAGTACCTACAGTATTAGCACCTAAGAAAGATGGAGAGTGGAGAATGTGTACTGATTCTAGAGCAATCAACAAGATCACAGTTAAGTATAGATTTCCTTTACCTAGAATAGATGATATCATGGATTGTTTGAGTGGAAAAAGATATTTCACAAAGATAGAGTTGAAGAGTGGATACCATCAGATCAGAATTAGAGAAGGAGATGAATGGAAGACTACTTTTAAGATAAATGAAGGATTGTATGAGTTCTTAGTGATGCCTATTGGATTGACAAATGCACCGAGTACTTTCATGAGATTGATGAATGAAGTATTGAAGAAATTCTTGAGTAAGTTTGTGATTGTATATTTGGATGACATTCTTATTTTCAGTAAAACAAAGGAAGAACATTTGTGGCATATTAGACAAGTTTTGCAGAGGATGAAAGAAGAGAAATTGCTGATAAACATCAAGAAGTGTAGTTTCATGAAGGAAGAGTTGGTATATTTATGATTTGTGATTTTTGCAGAAGGATTGAAGATGGACCCTAAGAAAGTGAAAGAAATTGTTGAATGGCATACACTAGCAAGCGTTGGAGGGGTTAGATCATTTCATGGATTGGCTAGTTTCTACCAAAAGTTCATCAGAAATTTTAGTTCAGTTTGTAACCCTATGACAAAGACAATAAGAGGTGACAGGAAGGAATTTAAGTGGACATCAGGAGCAAATAAAAGTTTTGAACTACTAAAGCAAAAGGTGATAGAGCAACCTATGGTAGCATTACTAGATTTCAATAAGGTATTTCAAGTTGATTGTGATGCAAATGGAAATGTGCTTGGAGAAATATTAAGTCAAGAAGGTAGACTTGTAGCATATTTTACTGAAAAGTTGAATGATGCAAGGAGAAGATATTTAGTTTATGATCAAGATTTCTATGCCATAATTCAAGCCTTGAAGAAGTGGAGACATTATTTGTTGCTTAAGGAGTTTGTACTGTATACAGGTCATCAAGCTTTGTAGTATTTGAACAGTCAAGGTATGTTGAATTAGAGACATATGAGATGGGTAGAGTTCATGCAGAGTTACACTTTTGTGTTGAAGCATAGGAGTGGAAAATCAAACAAAGTTGCTAATGCATTGAGTAAAAGAAGAAACTTGTTGACAGAGATGAGAATTGAAGTGTTGGGATTTGATGAATTGAAGAACATGTATGAGGTAGACACTAATTTTGTAGAACCTTGGAAAGCATGTAAGGAACCTATTGTGATAGATAGGAGTAAGCAGTTGGACTATTTTGTTTAGGAAGATATATTGTTCAGAGTAAATCAGTTGTGCATACCTAAGAGTTCAATGACAATTTGATCAAGGATAAACATAGTGGTGGATTGACAGGACATTTTTGCATTGATAAGACAGTGGCTTTGGTAAGTGAAAACTACTTTTGGCCTTAGATATATAAGGATGTTAGGAAATTTGTGTAGAGTTGTAGAGTTTGTCAAGTTGCAAAAGGGAGTAGTCAGAATACTAGA
Organism: Cunninghamia lanceolata; assembly: GCA_027924645.1. NCBI lineage: Eukaryota > Viridiplantae > Streptophyta > Pinopsida > Cupressales > Cupressaceae > Cunninghamia > Cunninghamia lanceolata. Next base: position 5,613,531 of record BSBN01000726.1, read on the forward strand.
TTGTATAAACCTTTGACAGTACTAGAGAGACCTTAGGAAGACATAAGTATGGATTTTGTGATGGGATTTCCTAAGACATAAAGAGGATATGATTTGATATTTGTAGTGGTTGATAGATTTTCAAAGATGGCTCATTTCATACCTTGTAAGAAGACAACTAATGTAGTACATGTGGCTGGCCTATTTTTCAAGGAGATTGTGAGATTGCATGGATTACCTAAGAGTATAATTTTGGATAGAGACACTAGATTCCTTGGATACTTTTGGAAGACACTTTGGAAGAAGATAAAGATAGATTTGAAGATCAATTCAACTTTTCATCCATAGACTGATGGACAAATAGAGATAGTGAATAGGAATTGGGGAAACTAGTTGAGATGTTTGGTTGGAGGGGAAGTAGGAAGTTGGGATTTGATTCTTTCACAAGTAGAGTTTGCATACAATAATTCAGTAAATAGGAGTAACTGAAGAACACCCTTTGAGATTGTTACCAGAGTAAATCCTAGAGGACTTACGAAATTGAGACATTGGTATGGAAGAAAAGATAAGTGCAGAAGCAGAGGAATTTGAAGATCACATGAAGATAATGCATGATCAGGTTAAGAATCATTTCGAGGATATGAATAGTAAGTATAAGGAAAACACAGATGAGAAGAGAAGACATAAGGAATTTGAAGTGGGAGATGAAGTGATGTTATACTTGAGAAAAGAAAGATTTCTAGTTGGGGCATATAACAAGATGAAGATGAAGAAGTTTGGACCTTGTAAGATACTCAAAAAATTTGATTTAGGAAACGCATATGAAGTAGAATTACTAGAGGCATTGGGTTTATCACCTATTTTTAACATTGTAGACCTATATCAATATTATGAAGCAGAGTTTAGTGATAGCCATGAAGAAGACTTGAAGAAATAGTTACCACAACAAGCACTGGAGAAGATTGAAGACATCTTGGATAGTAGACTTGGATGTAGCACCAGAGGAAGGCAATACAAAGAATATCTTGTGAAGTGGAAAGGCAGATCGGAAGAAGTGATGCAGAGCACACATAGTGGAAACACATACAATGTTTATTTTTGTCAATATCAGAAAGAGTTCTTAAATGTCTCACCGACGGTTTCCTTCACATTGAAACCTTCACGTGCATCAGCCAAACATTATTCCATTGGCCTCCTTTTGAAATGTTATCCTGAAATGTATTATCTTCCCGACATCCCCTTGATACATTCAACTCTTCATATACTTTATCTGACTAGCTATGCTGGTTCTGTTTACTGATTCTACTAGTTGATATTTGTATCAAAGAAAATGAATGTTTCAACATACAATCAACAACCTCCTATTGCCAGTTTCCTCTACCTTTGCTACTGGTAGCCTTATGTATCTTAACCTGATGTAAATTTGAAATGTACATTTGTAACATACAATCTTTAACATCCAAATGTAGGATATACACAGAATGATCCTTAGATGCGATAGTGATATACATAGGAAATGTACCTTCATACATTTGTGAGATACACATAAATTGTATATCTGATATGTTTTAGCCTTGTATATTCATAACATGCATTTTCAACATGTTTTCACACCTGATATGCTTTGGGATATATACACAGATTGTATATCTAACATGCAAATGTAGTATTTACACAAAATGTATATTTGAACACCACGAATCTTCCATCGATAATCTCCTCTGCAACAAATCTCGCAGTCTCTAACTGTCGAACCCTAGCACCACAAAATGCTAGGCCCTTTACTGCAACATTCCTTCCACAAATCGGATCCGCTGCTCCATTTTGTCAAAGCCATGAACAAAAAGAAAAGAAAATAGAAAACTATATACAAAATCCATTCCACTGATTTCAAAGAAATCCACCAGTGGAATGGTCTTAATCTTGCATCTCGATAACAAAAGACTAGATTATGTACAGAACTATTCGATATAGAGAATACATCCAAAATAATTTGATGCATAGAGAATTTACAAAACACAAAATTTGTAAACACTGACAAAATTTCTATTTCTTCAATCAAACTTCGTCTCCCCCTCTTCTCTTCCAAAAATGTGGTTATATCCTCTTCTCCTCCAGTTCCAACCAAAATACCAAAGGTTGGAGTTGTTACAACTTCCAGGCTTAACCAAGATTGTAAGCCAATGTACTAACTCGTCACACGACACATGTTTAGCACACAACATGAATTTAACACATCAACAAGACACTTCAAATAACACAACACACTCGATCCACATACCCCAATTGTCCAAGATATCCAAATTGGCTTATAAGGATGCCAAATTTGTGACACTGGTTCACATGATGGGGTTTTTTTATTACAAGCATGAAATCCCAACAACAAGGACTACATGACAACATGAACAAACATATAAATGCATAAAACATAACAACATAACAATACCTTAGTCTTCTCCCTCAGATGTATAATTATCTTGCTGAAGGGGTGCTCCTGCACCATACTCCTCAGGAGAAGAAATCTCAAGCCCACCTGAGATGAGAGTTTGGAGGTTTGTACCATGGTTTGTGATCTGATCTTCAGTCATCCAAACTACCTCTGAATTAGGTCTCCCTTGCCAAGTTACCAAGTACTCCATGTACTCTTTGTTCCTTGTCTTCTTTGTCACTCTTGAGTCTAAAATCTTCTTCAATTTTGGTGGATCATGCTTAGGAATATCATCATTTGATGTACCCTGCAATGGTTCTTGTTCTACATCTGCATTATGTTTGTATGGAGTTAAATCACATATATTGAAGATAGGGGATAATCCAAGATCAGAAGGAAGTTGGATCTCATAAGCATTCTGTCCACACTTCTTCAGAATCTGACATGGTCCAATCTTCCTCTACATTAGCTTGGTATGTTTACCTTTTGGGAGCCTCTCCTTCTTTAGATGAACCCATACCAACATCAAACTATACATCTCTCTTCTTCTTATCAGCATATGCCTTGTACTTCAATGTAGTTTGTTGGAGTTGATTCTTGACTTGATCATGCACCTCTTTAATGGTTGATGCAAAAGCTTCTCCATCTGCACTAATAGACTCTCCTATAGGCAGATCTCTCAACTCCAAAATACCCCTTGGATGAATACCATATACTGCTTGAAAAGGTGACTTCCCTGTACTTCTATTGATGGTGTCGTTATATGAGAATTCTGCTTGTGGTAGGAAGTTATCCCATTTCTCTCCATGTTGCTTTGTCAAACACTTAAGAAGATTTCCCAATGAATGGTTAACCACTTCAGTCTACCCATCTATTTGAGGATGGTAGGCTAATGAGAAGGATAAATTGGTTCCAAGCTTCTTCCAAAGAGTCCTCTAAAAAGTGGCCAATAAATTTCACATCTCTATCTGACACTATGCTTAATGGAAAACCATGTATCCTCACTATCTCTTTGAAAAATAGATCTGTAACATATGAAGCATCACAAGTGGTTTTGCATGGAAAGAAGTGTGCCATTTGACTAAATCTTTCTACTACAACAAAAACACTATCATATCCCTTCCTTGTCCTAGGCAAACCCAATACAAAGTCCATTCTTATGCTCTCCCATGGCCTAGAAGGAATGGGTAGTCGCTGATACAAACCTGCATTAGTGGATCTCCCTTTTTTTCTTTCTGACATATCACACATGCCTCCACAAATCTCCTCACATCTAACTGCAACTTGGGCCAATAGTAATGTCTCTTCACAAGATCAAGAGTCTTATCTAGACCAAAATGTCCTACCATGGCCCCACAATGTTTCTCCCTAATGATATTCAGTCTCATAGAACACCTTGGAATACACAACTATCCACCCTTGAAAAGTAATCCATCTTGGATCAGAAATTCAGAGAACTCAACATGATATTTGTCACCAAAGGAAACACATACCTTGTAGATCTCTCCAAAGTCTTCATCAACATCATACATGGCCTTCAAGGAATCAATGCCAACACTCTCCAATTAGATCTGATTGATGGTCAGAACCCTCCTGCTCAAAGCATCTGCCACCTTGTTCTTGACCCCTTTCTTGTGCTTGAGTGTAAAGGTGAAAGCTTGCAAAGTCTCCACCCACTTCATATGCCTATGGTTCAGTTTCTTTTGACTGTTTATGAAACTAAGGGCTTGATTATTTGTCAACACTATGAATTCTTTTGGCATCAAGTAATGCCTCCACTTTTTGAGTGACTGTACTAGAGCATACATCTCCAAATCATATGACGAGTATCTCTTCTTTGCATCATTTAGTTTCTCACTTAAAAATGCAATAGGCCTACCTTCTTGACTGAGTACTGCTCCAATTGCCATGTGGCTTCCATCACATTCTACCTAGAAAATCTTCTTGAAATCAGGAAGTGCAAGGACTAGCTGCTCTGCTACCTTCTTCTTCAATGTTTCAAATGAATCATCTGCCTCCTTTATCCAAGTGAATTTGCACTTTTGTCCTCCTTTTATAGTTTCTAGCATGGGTGCACAAACATGACTAAATGCCTTTATAAACTTCCTATAGAAGGTTGCTAACCCATGGAAACTTCTAACATCATTCATGGTTCTAGGAGTTGGCCAAGACAATATGGCACTTACCTTCTCTTGATCCATTTTCAGTTTGTTATGTGAGATGACAAAAACCAAGTAGATGAGCTCTTCTTGCATGAACAAACACTTTTCTAAGATGATCATTAGTTGCTCTTCATGTAATCTTTTGAGGACCAAGTCTATATGTTTGAGGTGCTCTTCCCTTGTATTACTAAAATTTAGGATATCATCTAGATATACTATGACAAATTTGCCTATGAATTCCCTCAAGACCTCATTCATCAACCTCACAAAGGTACTAGGGGCATTGGACAAACCAAAAGGCATGACATTCCATTCATATAACCCCTCATTTCTCTTAAATGTAGTTTTCCACTCATCTCCTGGCCTAATCCTAATCTAATGATAGCCACTCTTTAGATCTATTTTTGTGAAATATTTAGCACTGTTGCAGGTATGAGGTTAATCAATGTTGTCATTGATGTCAACATACTCATATTTCATTGACAAGAAGGATTGGATGAGCTCTGTGCTGAGGATATTGAGAAAATTAGTCTCAGTCAAGAATAGTGAAGAATAGTGATGAGAAGAAGGCAAAAGTACTCAATAAGTTGATGATCAAAGGATATGGATTAAAGGGGTTGTAGCTATGAGTCTTGAGATGATCTAGTTAATTTTTCAGAGGTCCACATGTAGTTTTGAAGATGTTGTGATTGATCAAGTAGAACCGGTTCCGAGAGGTGCTCCGGAGTGACAGATTGCTACAAAGAGGTCCGGTGAGATCCAGAAGTGCATTATCCTATCTTGTGGATTGGATGGCATGTTTGGGATGTCCTTGTGATATGTCATATCAATTTTTTCATGATTTGGAGGTCTGGAAGAACATGTTTCAGTATGACAGTGGTGGTAGACTGTGTTCTTGAAGTTCTGAATGAGGAAGAGAAAAGATACCGGTGAGCAGAGGAAGTGCGGATGTTATTGGTCATTCAGACAAGCTTGTGAAGGTTCTTGGATCATATTGAGGTTGTTTTATTGGTCCGCATTGGTGGTGGAGCCCGAATTTGAAGATATTCTTTCGGATGGAGTTCTTGTTCAGACTAGCCGACTGGATGAGTTGTTCATCTTGCAAGTGTTCTTGTGGTGGCCGACCAGATGTGTTATTCATCTTGCGAATGTTCTTATGGTTGAGTGCCGACTTAGATGCTTATTCCTAAGTTGATGTCTTGTATAAATGAAGGTTTGTGAATCCTTTATGGTGTGTGTTGAGTGGTGGATGAGTGTGGTATAGCGAAAGAGTGAAAGGCAGAGCAGGTGTGTTTTGAGCGTAGATGGAACTGATCCAGACATGGTGAAGATGTCATTCTCCAATTCAAGGTTGTGATACTTATGATTTTGTAGATACTGTGTCTCTTTTGTAGGTAGTGTGCCTCTTTGTGAGCAGTGTGCTCAGGCAGTGAGCCCTGACTGGCATGTGCCATTTGATTTCCTTATTCTTCTAACAGAGAATAATCCTTGGGTTAATCACCCCGTGGTTTTTCCCTTAACCGGGTTTTCCACGTCAAAAATCTTGGTGTCTAATGTGTTGATGTTTATTTGCTCTAGTGTTTATGCTTTCTATTTTCATGAATGGTTAATTGATATGCTGTTACCTAACAAAGAAGAATCAAGTGTCTAAGTAGAAGCAAGTTTTTGTACAACTGATTCACCCCCCCTCTCAGTTGTGAGCCCTAGATCTAACAATTGGTATCAGAGACAAGTTCCTCTGAAAGGAGCTTAACCGCTTGAGGAGATCTAAGATGTTGTCATATAAGAAGGATAGTTTGAAGTTCGATGGAACCAATTTCTCGCTCTGGAAAGGTCACATGAGATGTCACTTGGAGTGTATGGGAAAAGCATATCTGTCCATGATCACAAAGGCTTATGTACCTCCACAAGGTGGTCCGACAACTCTAAATGAAATCACAAATGCTGAAAACAATTTGCGGACCAAAGAAGCTCTTCTAAGTGCATTGAATGACTCAGATCTCTCAAATGTTATTGACCTACCAACTGCATATGAGATCTGGACTAAACTGGAACTTCTGTATGAAGGAGATGAATTTGTCAAGATTGCAAGGTTGTAAAGTTTGAAAGGGAAGTTTGAAAGATTGAAGATGAGAGATGATGAAAATATCACTACCTTTATGCCAAGAGTAAATGAGCTAGTATGTGGAATCAGGAATGCTGGTGGAGTTCTGGATGAAAATAAAATTGTTTGCAAAATTCTTAAATCCCTTCCTACGGTCTACAAAATCAAGGTTGCTACCATTGATGAATTCAGAGCCCATGCAACTATGACAAGAGAGCAATTGGCTGGCAAACTAGCTACATTTGAAATGACTAAGTTTGGAGATGATCCCCCCAAGACTGAATCTGCATTCAAAGCCAGTGCCTATGTGAAAGACAAACAAAGATTTGATTCAGGAGAAAACTCTTCAAGGAAGCTATCATGGTATGATCAAGCAAGAAAAGACATGGAAGAGGAAGAAGCAGAAACAACCCATCTTGAATCCCTCATTGCTAAGAGACTGCCAAGAGGATCCGGTAAGTATGAAGGAAAATTACCCTTTAAGTGCTTCAATTGCAATAAGATTGGTCATTTTGCTTCAAGATGTCTGGAAAGATCTGCAAGGTCAAATGCTAACAGACAAAGGTTCCAAAAGAACTGTTATTATGTTCATGAAGAAAATGATAATGAAGGAGTAACAGATGATGAATCAGAAATGGGAAGCAAATCTGGAAATGAATGGGTGTTTATTGCCATCAAGGAAGAAAATTCAATATCCTCTGAATCTGACAATCATAATGTTGTGGAAAGAGCCTTGGCTGCCCAAATTGAAGAAAAGGATGATTGGGTTATTGACAGTGGATGTTCTCACCACATGACAGGTGACAAGAACAAGTTCTTAGATTTGGAAAGGTATGAAGGAGGAATGGTAAAGTTTGGTGATAATTCTGCTAGTAGAATCAGAGGTAGGGGAACTATTTCTTTTGATGGAAAGAGTAAAACCGGTAATGTACTATATGTTGAAGGATTGAAGCACAATCTTCTCAGTGTTGGTCAGTTGGTGGACAAAGGCTATGATCTCTGGTTCAAGAATGGAAGATGCAGGATCTTTGAAAGCTTCAGAACTGAGATTGCATCTGGTACTCAAACAAAAGGTAATATCTTCCATCTAGTTGGTTCAAATAAAAGTTGTCTGTTTGTTCAAGTTGATCAAAGTTGGTTATGGCATAGAAGAATGTGTCATGTGAATTTTGATAACATCATCAAGATAAGCAATACTCAGGCTGTAAGAGACCTTCCAAAATTGGTGAAACCTACAAATAGTTTGTGCGAAGAATGTCAGCTAGGTAAACAGAGCAGAGTCTCTTTCAAAAGCAAGGATCAGTCCTCTACCGGATTGTTGGAATTAGTTCATACTGATCTCTGTGGTCCAACAAGAATCAAGAGTATGCAAGGTGACAGGTATTTTATGTTACTGATTGATGATCATTCCCGGATGATGTGGGTTACCTTCCTAAAAGAGAAATCAAAAGCCCTTGAGAAGTTCAAAGTCTTCAAAGCTATGGTGGAGAATCAAACCGGATTGAAACTGAAATGTTTAAGGTCTAATAGAGGTGGTGAATTCACATCCTGTGAATTCATAGATTTCTGTGAGAAGCATGGTATAAAGAGACAGTTGTCTGCTACTAGGACTCCACAACAAAATGGAGTAGTTGAGAGAAAGAACTGGACCATCCAAGAAGCAGCCAGGACAATGATGATGGAAGCAAGTGTTCCTCAGATGTTTTGGAGAGAAGCTGTCAGCATTGCAGTCTATACCCTTAATCGAGTTCAAATCAGAAGCAATACTGGTAAGACTCCTTATGAACTTTGGTTTGGCATAACTCCCACTGTGAGATATTTCAGAGTATTTGGTAGCAAGTGTTACATCAAAAGAGATGAAAATTTAGGAAAGTTTGATGCTAGAAGTGATGAAGGAATTTTCTTGGGCTACTCCACTCAAAGCAAAGCATACTGGTGTTACAATAAGAGATTGAGAAAGATGATAGAAAGTACAAATGTAAAGGTTGATGAAGGAATTGAGAAGCCTTCAAGATTCTATGAATGTGATGAAGATGATCAGAATGATTCTCTGGTGCAAGGAGCTCCATCCTCCTCTGAAATTTAGATCTAGACTGATCCGGTAAATCATGAAGAAGAAGTTTGTCTGAATGAGCCTGATCAAGAATTAGTTGTGCAAGAAACTCCCAAAGTTCCAAGGTATGTAACTCTAAATCATTCTGAAGAACAAATCATAGGTGACAAAAGTAAAGGGGTACAAACAAGGAGAAGAATTGCTCAAGATTCAAATGAATACTGTCTGATTTCAAAGATTGAACCTAAGACAGTTAATGAAGCTTGCAATGATGAAAACTAGACCCAAGCAATGGAGGAAGAATTAATGCAAATTGAGAAAAATCATACTTGGGATCTTGTTCCTAGACCTAGAAACAAGAATGTGATTGGAACCAAATGGGTCTTCCGGAACAAACTAAATGAAGTTGGTGAAGTAATCAGAAACAAAGCTAGATTGGTTTGCAAAGGCTACTCTCAAATAGAAGGAATTGATTTTGAAGAGACCTTTGCTCCAGTGGCAAGAATTGAAGCAGTCAGATTATTTCTTGCATTTGCTACCTTCAAAGACTTCAAGGTATATTAGATGGATGTCAAGTCTACCTTCCTAAGTGGTGACTTGGAAGAAGAACTGTACATTGAACAACCAGATGGATTTCAATTGTCTGATCATGATGATATGGTCTGTAAGTTGAAGAAAGCACTGTATGGTTTGAAGCAAGCCCCAAGAGCATGGTATGAAAGGTTGGATAAGCATCTTGTATAGATTGGCTTCGACAAAGGTACTGCTGATAGTAACCTATACTTCCAAATAGATATGGACAACATCTTGATTATTGAAGTATTTGTTGATGATATCATCTTTGGAGGAAAGGATAGCATGTGTAAAACTTTTTCAAATCAAATGAAAAGTGAGTTTGAAATGTCAATGCTTGGTAAAATGAATTTCTTCTTGGGTCTACAAATTACTCAGACAAAGAAAGGCATCTTTATCTGTCAAACCAAATATGCAAAAGAATTGTTGAGGAAATTCAGAATGGAAGATTCAAAGCCAATGAACACCCCTATGGCAACCAGATGTAAGTTGAGCAAAGATGATGACTCTCCTAAAATAGATTAGACCAAGTATAGATCAATGATTGGAGGACTATTGTATCTCACCCAGACTAGACCAGATATAATGCAGGCTATTGGTCTTGTGGCAAGATTTCAGGTTGATCCCAGAGAATCTCATGTCATGGCAATCAAAAGAATTTTTAGATACTTGAAAGGAATAGCTGAGTATGGTCTATGGTATCCTAGAGATCAGGATTTCTCTCTTCATGCATACACAGATGCAGATTGGGTAGGAGATGTGGATGACCAGAAGAGTACAAGTGGAGGAGCATTCTTTTTGGGAAAAAGGTTGGTTTCTTAGCTAAGCAAGAAACAAGAGGCAATATCTTTGTCTACAATTGAAGCAGAATACATTGTAGCAGCAAGCAGTTGCACTCAGATCTTATGGATGAAGCAGATGCTAAGAGATATGAAAGTAGAATATGAAGAGCCTATCACAATCTTCTGTGATAACTCTAGTGCAATAAATATTTCTAAGAATCTAGTGTTGCATTCTAAGACCAAACATATATCTATCAAGTTTCACTTTCTAAGAGACCAAGTGAACAAGGGAGAAGTCAAATTGGAGTATGTACTCTCCAAGGATCAGATTGTAGATATGTTCACTAAACCTCTTCCCAAGGACTCTTTTGAGTATCTCTATGAGAAGTTAGGGGTCATGGCCCCTCCGGTGATGAACTAGGATGCACTGATGTGCATCAGTCTGATGGATATCACAGTCATATCTTGTGATTTGGATTGATGATGGGGAGCTGCTACTAAGGGGGAGCAGCTAGTATGATTCTGGTGTGTTAAAGTTGCAAGTATGAGCCCTTTGCCATTGATGTCAAAGGGGGAGAGAAGACATGTGAAAAAACAACTGGTTGATGATCAAAGGGGGAGCAGTAAAGGAAGAGAAGACATGTGAAGAGTTGTTGTTGATAGGGGGAGCTGTGATAGAAAGGAGAAGATCTTGTCTTGATGGTTTTTCACATCATATGTTGCCATCAATGACAAAGGGGGAGATTGTTGCAAGTATGAGGTTAATCAGTGTTGTCATTGATGTCAACATACTCATATTGCATTCACAAGAAGGATTGGATGAGCTGTGTGCTAAGGATATTGAGAAAATTAGTCTCAGTCAGGAACAGTGAAGAATAGTGATGAGAAGAAGGTAAAAGTACTCAATAAGTTGATGACCCAAGGATACGAATTAAAGGGGTTGTAGCTATGAGTCTTGAGATGATCCAGTTAAGTTTTCAGAGGTCCGCATGCAGATTTGAAGATGTTGTGATTGATCAAGTAGAACCGGTTCCGAGAGGTGCTCCAGAGTGACAGAGTGCTACAAAGAGGTCCAGTGAGATCTGGAAGTGCATTATCCTATCTTACGGATTGGATGGCATGTTTGGGATGTCCTTGTGATATGTCATATCAATTTTTTCATGATTTGGAGGTCCAGAAGAACATGTTTCAGTATGACAGTGGTGGTAGACTGTGTTCTTGAAGTTCCAGATGAGGAAGAGAAAAGATACCGGTGAGCAGAGGAAGTGCAGATGTTACTGGTCATTCAGGCAAGCTTGTAAAGGTTCTTGCATCATATTAAGGTTGTGTTATTGGTTCGCATTGGTGGTAGAGCCTAGATTTGAAGATATTCTTCCGGATGGAGTTCTTATTCAGACTAGCTGACCGGATGAGTTGTTCATCTTGCAAGTGTTCTTGTGGTGGCCGATCAGATGTGTTATTCATCTTACGAATGTTCTTATGGTTGAGTGCTAACTTAGATGCTTATTCCTAAGTTGATGTCTTGTATAAATGAAGGTTTGTGAATCCTTTTTGGTGTTTGTTGAGTGGCAGATGAGTGTGGTATAGCGAAAGAGCGAAAGGTAGAGCAGGTGTGTTTCAAGCGTAAATGGAACTGATTCAGACATGGTGAAGATGTCATTCTCTAGTTCAAGGTTGTGATACTTATGATCTTGTAGACAATGTGTCTCTTTTGTAGGCCATGTGCCTCTTTGTGAGTAGTGTGCTCAGGTAGTGAGCCCTGACTGGCATGTGCCATTTGTTTTCCTTATTCTTCTAATAGAGAATAATCCTTGGGTTAATCACCCCATGGTTTTTCCCTTAACCAAGTTTTCCACGTCAAAAATCTTGGTGTCTAATGTGTTGATGTTTATTTGCTCCGGTGTTTATGATTTCTACTTTCATGAATGGTTAATTGATATGTTGTTATCTAACAAAGAAGAATCAAGTGTCTAAGTAGAAGCAAGTTTTTGTACAACTGATTCACCCCCCCTCTCAGTTGTGAGCCCTAGATCTAACAAGCACCCCCCAAGCAATCAAGCAAATCTTCTATCCTAGGGATTGGGAACATATACCTAATTGTTATCTTGTTGATAGCACTCGAATCAATACAAAGTCTCCAAGTGCCTTCCTTCTTTGGTGCTAGTACAACCGGTACTGCACATGGGCTTAAACTGTTGCCAATTAGGCCTATCTCCAACAACTGTTCAATCTATCTTGCTACTTCTGCATTCTACTCTAGAGTAAGCTTGTATGCTGCTTTGTTTGGAAGTGTAGATCCAGGGATCAGATCTATGCAATGACTAATGTCCCTTATAGGTGGTAGGGACCTTGGCATTCCATCAGAGATGATGCCTTTCTATTTGTCCAATAGCTCTTGGACAGCAGGATCTATGAACCTTTGCCTCTTCTCTCCCTTGACTTCCTGTTGTTGCTCCTTGTTCACCTTTAGGCATGGAACTAGGGCATATGCAACTGGACCTTCTTATGCTATCTATTTCATGAATTGTTTGCCTTCTACCATCATCACCTTGACTTCATTCCCTTTTGATTCTTCCTCATTCTCCATCAATGGTAGCAACTCTATCACTTTACCATCCTTGGTGATTAAATATGTCTTTCTAACTCCATCATGGTGTGCTTTCAACTCATACTGCCATGGTCTTCCAAATAGGAGATGGCAAGCATTCATCTTGGCAATGTCAAACAATAATCTGTCCTTGTATGTTCCAATTTGAAACTCCACCCAAGCCTATTCTTCCACAACTATTTGCTGACCCTAGGTGAGCCATGAGACCTTGTATAGGCAAGGATGTGGCAGTCTTCTAAGCTTAAGCTTTTCTACCATTTCAATTTACACAAAATTTTTAGTAGATCTGGAATCAATCAAAACTTTACATACCTTTCCTCCTGCCTTGCAAGTAGGTCTGAAGAGAGACTTCCTTTGTGGGGGTTCTTTGTCAGGTACCTTCACGGTGGTCATTTCTCTCCTCATCATCAAAGCTTCTCCTCTCTTAGGATATCCATAATTGTTAAGAGCATTCACACTTTGAAAAGTATTTGAACTTGTTACACTTTGACAATCAGATTCTTGGATCAGATTTGTCCTCCTTTCTCCCATTGAACTTGTTGCCTTATCTAGACATCTGCTTCCTATGTGGCCTTCTTGATTGTAATTATAACATCTGATAGGTCCTCTGCCCTAAGATCTCCCTCTAAATGGTGGTCTTCTACCCCTAAAATGTCCTCTTTGATTATAACTTCCTCCTTGAGTTTGACTGCTATCTCCTTTGCTGCTCTCTTGATTTGATTCACCTTGGTATCCAAATCCATTTCCTCTACCTCTGAAAGGACTTCTTCCCCCTCTTTGTTGTCTCCCTCTTCCTCTACTATTTTGCTCTTGTCTTCTGTTTAATTTCTCTTCCACCTTGAGTGCCAATTGGTAGCACTTTTGGACTGTATCTGGGCTATGCAAATTTAAATCTTCTTCAATGTTAAACCTCAATCCATTGAGGTACCTTGCCACCTTCTCGTCTTCACCCTCCTTTACCTTTGCCTTGACACATAGTTTCATGAATTCTTCAGTATATGAATTGACGTCTAACTCCTATTTCAAGTTTTGTTTCCTCTTCTGTAATTAGATGTTGTAATCCAATGGAACATAGGCTTCCTTCACTAAAGCCATCATCTTCTTCCAAGTAGCAACTTTGTTCTTTCCCTCTTTCACCCTGTCATCTTGGATGAAAGTCCACCAAGTTAGTGCAACCCCTTTCATTTTGGATTGGGCCATCTTCACCCTTTGGTGGTCTGGTATCTCCTCGGTCTCAAAGAAATTATTCAAGGAGTCAATCCACTCCATCACTGAATCAGGATCCATTTTGCCTGCAAACACATTCAAGTCTAGTTTCATATACATGGTCCTTCTCTCCATGGATTTGAGGGCATTGAGCAAGGGTCTCTAGTCTACCAGAACCTCCATCTCTTCCTTCCTAGGGATCTTCTCTTCATCCATGTCTTCTTCATCACCAGAATCTTCTTCTCCCTTCTCTACTTTTTCCCTCAACTTCTCCAACTCATTTCTCAAGGCCTGATTCTGAGCCCTAACAGCTTTGCTCTTTGCTAATTGTTTCTTAACTAGAATAGCCAACTCAGTGTTGGTCATCTTCACTGGGTACTCTTCTGACCCCTCTCCTTCTTACATCTTATCTTTTTCTTCTACCTAAAGGATACTCCTTTGCTCTGATACCACTATGATGCAGAGCACACATAGTGGAAACACACACAATGTTTATTTTTGTCAATATTGGCAAGAGTTCTCAAATGTCTCACCGATGGTTTCCTTCACGTCGAAACCTTCATGTGCATCGGCCAAACATTATTCCATCGGCCTCCTTTTGAAATGTTATCCTGAAATGTATTGTCTTCCTAAAATCCCCTTGATACATTCAACTCTTCATATACTTTATCTGACTGGCTATGCTGGTTCTATTTACCAATTCTACCAATTGATATTTGTATCAGAGAAAATGAACGTTTCAACATACAATTGTTATATGCAATCGGAACATACAATCGACAACCTTCTATTGCCGGTTTCCTCTACCTTTGCTGCCGGTAGCCTTATGCATCTTAACCCGATGTATATTTGAAATGTACATTTCTAACATACAATCTTTAACATCCAAATGTAGGATATACACAGGAAATGTACCTTCATACATTTGCGATATACACAAGAATTGTATATTTGATATGTTTTAGCCTTGTATATTCATAACATGCATTTTCAACATGTTTTCACACCTGATATGCTTTGCGATATATACACAGACTATATATCTAACATGCAAATGAAGTATATACACAAAATGTATATTTGAACACCACAAATCTTCCACCGATAATCTCCTCTACAACAAATCTCGCAGTCTCTAACTATCGAACCCTAGCACCACAAAATGCTAGGCCCTTTACTATGACATTCCTTCCACAGATCGGATCCACTGCTCCATTCTATCAAAGCCACGAACAAAAAGAAAAGAAAATAGAAAACTATATACAAAATCCATTCCACTGATTTCAAAGAAATCCATGAGTGGAATGGTCTTAATCTTTTATCTTGACAATAGAAGACTAGATTATGTACAGAACTATTTGATATAGAGAATACACCCAAAACAATTTGATGCACAGAGAATTTACAAAACACAGAATTTGTAAACATTGAAAGAATTTCTATTTCTTCAATCAAACTTCATCTGCCCCTCTTCTCTTCCAAAAATGTTGTTATATCCTCTTCTCCTCCAGTTCCAACTAGAATACCAAAGGTTGGATTCATTACAACTTCCAGGCTTAACCAAGATTGTAAGCCAACGTACTAACTAATCACATGGCACATGTTTAGCACACAACATGAATTTAATGCATCAACAAGACACTTCAAATAACACAACACACTCAATCCACATACCCCAATTGTCCAAGATATCCAAATTGGCTTATAAAGATGCCAAATTTGTGACACTGGTTCACATGGTGGGGTTTTTTATTACAAACATGAAATCTGAACAACAAGGACTACACGACAATATGAACAAATATATAAATGCATAAAACATAACAACATAATAATACCTTAGTCTTCTCCCTTAGATGTATAATTAGCTTGCTAAAGGGGTGCTCCTACACCAAGAAGATTCATCATGGATTTCTCATGCCGATGTCGACTGTCTTGGTTCTCCCCTAGCCCCAGCAAAGTGAGGGACTCACTTTTTCAATAACCCCAAATGTCTGATGCAGGAGCATCCCTAGTTCAAGAGAAATCTTGCATCAACCAAAAACATTTGTATTTTAGTTTGTTTGTAGTTTAGTTTGTTTCTTTTCATTTTCTAATTCAATTCAGGTAGTTCAGTCAGAAGTAGTTTCTCTATTTTCATCCATATTCTGCTACAGTTGCATTTCACATCGTACGAAGCAAGACTTATCACCTATATTCATTCATCTACATCATGTCTAGAATTCAGAGCATTTGGATCACCTACCGGAAAGTTATCACTATTAGAAGATCAACTGTTTTTCATAACAGAGCATCCTAACAATCTTAGACACATCAGCTGAAGGAGAAGACTTGTGGAGCATTCCTCGACTTATGGAGCCTGATGACACAACATTCAATGAAATTTGGTTCATGGATGACCTTCCTCGAGATCCATACATTATTTCATAAATTTGTGGAGGTGTTCTACATGATTAGATCTGACCTATCTGTGTACACACATTATAGCTCTTGATTGGATTTTGTGACCTCCCTTGGCCAACACGGAGGAATATTTTGTATCAGAGATGATATATAAGGATGAACTAGATCCCTATGAAATAATTTAGTGATTGATTCAACATCCTTAATCTTGATTTGTGAGCAAAGGAACTTCAAAGCTATATCTTGTGAATTTTGTAATTAGGATAGTGAACCAAATTGTAAGCCCGCATGATGTCGGCTAGATTGTATTTGAATTCTATTATATACTGAATGACTAAATCTATGTTTGTTTCATATCTTGAGTTGTTTCCATTGTGTTTACTCCTGCTGCACGTTCTAGATAGTTCATTCTGTGAACCCTCTTACCATGACTGCACCACTAAAGGATACATAAGCAAAATGATGAGGAATAGTTTCATGAACAAGAACACTATTAGGACATCTTGGTTCTTGTATGGTTATTGTTACACATGTAACAAGTATGGTCATAAGGCTACTGATTGTAGATCTAATGTGAGAAGAGGTTGTTATGCTCCACAATCCAATACCACCTGCTACAATTGCAATAAATTAGGACACATTGCAAATTTATGCAAGGGAAAGAATGTAAGACCTACTCCTCAAAAGAAGATTGATATTGATATTTCTCAGCAAAAGAAGGAAATGAATAGGACATGGAGGAAGAAGGAAGGAAATGGAGTAGAGGAAGGATCTACACCTCTTCCTGGTGTAGATGGATCCTTCAAAAACTAAAAGGAGGAAGTATTGGTTCAGGGGGAGTTTCAACTACAAATACTTTCAAAACCCTTGAATGCATAAGATGCTGAAATCATTAGCATAATGGCTAAAAATGATATGGATATGTTTGTCTAGTAATATAATGATCTTTAATCAAAATGCTAAACACACCAAGATACTAAGAGGGCAGTGAATTCATATCTAAACAATTCTTCAAATTCAACAACTTCAACTTATCCAGGGCAGATCAGAACTTAAGCATCACAACATTAACATGAACATGAAAGATTAACATAATGTACAATAACACATAATGCTAGATATACATGAAAAATCCTAGAAGGGAAAAACCACAGTGAGGATTAACTCACAATATATGAAGCTCAAATAATAATTTTGTTTTACGGTCTTTAACCCAAGGAAGCTACTACTCCCTAAGTAACTTTGATTTAGGGTCACTCCCAAGGAGGCTTCTACTCTCTGATGACTTTGTTTTAGGGACTTTAACCCAAGAAAGAAACTACTCCCTAATCTGAGAACAAACTCAAAAGTGATTACAATATGACAATCTTTCAACTCTCTAAAAACTGCCTTTGAAGCTCATACTTGATGATTGCACTTATGTCTCTTCACACACTCTCTACTAAAGATATAATCAATCAAGGCACACTCTATACTTGATCATTGCCTCAAATAATTCTTCATGATGAATCAGGATAGCATCGACAATATCTGCTCTTTCTGCCATAGTCGCACATAAAATGTATTATTCTTTTCTTTGCTTGTGAACCTTGTTCATCCACTTGCAATCATATCCTCTGCATTAAATTTGATCTCCTATTTATACATGATATTATATTGATTAGATAGCTTGTCATCTAGATTAGACATGAAAAAATACATTTGCAGGTCGGCCATACTATACACAATATGAAATGTGTGGAAGATAGGTCTAATTAGGACAACACATTACACCAGCAAAAGACTCAAGCCTTGTAGACCCCAACACTTGCTTAACCAGGTCAAACACATCCTTCATAGCTTCAAACATCAAGGAATTGCCTCCACAACTCTGGTCATTTAAAAATACAACAACTTTAAGGTAAGCTCATGAAAACATGAAGAGTAATGACCATATCAACTAGAAAACCTTGTGTGATACTGGAAACAAGGAAGATCTTCATGAAGAACTTCTAGATGAGTCTACATGACTCATACAAAATCTCCAAACACTTCTTTTCTGCTACATATGAAAGAATTATGCTACACACCTTTAATTATTAACTCTAAGAGTACATTGTTATCCAGAACACACTACAACATGCTGTCAATTAAAAAAATGAACTGCAAACCACCAAGAAGCTTGACATAGGAGAGAAACATGAAATGCACATATAAGAACATGTTATCAAAACTACAAGGTCAATCATTTACTTCTAGAGGAATGTAGAGCATTCCAATGTGTCTTCAATGCTACTCCATTCTGCAGAAGCACATTCTAGTACTTTATGAATCATAACTTTCACTACAGAGGGAAAGATGGTCTAGAACTTTGGAAACAAAATATTTACAACCTTCTAAACACATATCCAAAACTGCATAGAGATATCTACAAACGTAGAGGAATGTAGAGCATTCCATTCACCTCTTAATATCACATTACACTATCAGAGCCTGAACCAGAACTTAGTCACTTATATTTTTCACCGCAGAAGAGAAAACACTCTAAAAGTTAGGATTTAGCATATTTATATCATGCTTAACTTAACTCTTGGACCACAAGACCATAGCTTCTAAATTAGAGGAATGCAAAGTATTCCATTATCATTCTAGAAACATCTTCACATAACCCACATTGTCTTCAACCTGCTTCTGGAGGCCAAGTCTTCTTTGCATCACCATATATAGCTATAAGTAGGACCTCCAATGAGTTTTATCTTTCTTAGGAGCAGGACATCCAACCTTGAACAATCTTTACTCTCATGATAGTGTTGACATAAGTGTATGCTGCTATGTTGGCATCAATGGATGTTGCTATGTTGACATTAATGACAACACATATGGCCAACAATCTCCCCCTTTGTCATTGATGGAAACATATGCTCCCCCTTAGACTCTCTCCCACTTTGAAATCAAGGACATTGGGATCTAATATCTGCTCATGTTCTCATCCTTTCATCAATAATCATATATCTATGAACTTTTTCTTGCAAGCTCCAGCTATAATCAATCACCACTACCTGCTCCCCCTGGGAGGTAGTCATCATCAGTCTAGGATAAAGATATAGCATGAACTCCCCCTAGACAGATGGACCATTTTGTATCTTAGAAAGAAGGAGGAATGGCAATTACCTCTAATCTCTGTTGAAGATCCTCAAAGATGTCTTTTGTAAGAGCCTTTGTAAAGATAATTGTAATCTAATCCTTGGTTGGAACATATTCCAACTTCACTTCCTTGTCTGCAACCTTCTCTCTCAAAAAGTGATATTTGATTGCTATATGCTTGGTTCCTAAATTCATCATTAGATTCTTGGAAATATTGACAGAACTTGTATTATCACACAAAATAGGGATAGGCTCTTCATACAATACCTTGATATCCTTCAGAGTTTGTTTCATTCATAACACCTTTGCACAACAGGAGGTTGCTGCAACATACTCTACCTTTCTAGTAGATAGGGATAGTGAATCTTGCTTCTTGTTTTGCCATGAAACCAGTCTGCTTCCTAGAAAGAAAGCACCACCAATTGTACTTCTTCATCATCAACACAACCAACCCAGTCAACATCAGTGTATGCACTCAAATCTAAGTCATTACCTTTTGGATACCATAGACCATAATTAGGAGTTCATTTCAAGTATCTAAATATCCTTTTCATTGCCTTCTCATGTGTTTGCTTACGATTGGCTTGATATTTGGCAACCACACATACTGCATGCATAATGTTAGGCCTAGATGTAGTCAAGTACAATAGTGTTCCAATCATAGACCTATAAATAGTCTGATCTACCTCTAGAGACTCATCATCTTTACTCAAGTGATATCTAGTGACCATGGGAGTACTTACTAGCTTTGAATCCTCCATACCAAACTTCTTCAATAATTCTTTGACATACTTATATTGAGAAATAAAGATACCACCATCTAGCTGGGAAATTTGAAGAGCAAGGAAGAATGACATTTCACCAATCATGGACATTTCAAATTCTTTTTGTATTTCCTCTACAAACCTCCTACAAATATCATCATTTCCTCCAAAAATAATGTCATCAACATAAATTTTAACTATCAAGATCTTCCTTTATATAAAGATTGTTATTTGCAGTACCTTTCTTGAAGCCCTATTGAAGTAAGTGCTTGTCTAATATTGCATACCAAGCTCTAGGTGCTTGCTTGAGCCCATACAAAGCCTTCTTGAGTCTACATACCATGTCTGGATCTTCTAATATCTGGAAATCATCTGGTTTCTCAATATACACTTCCTCCTCTAGATCACCATTCAAAAATGTCAACTTGACATCCATCTGATACACCTTGAAGTTCTTGTGAGCAGCAAGTGCAAGGATCATTCTGATTGCCTCCATCCTAACTACTGGAGCAAAAGTCTACTCAAAATCAATTCTTCTACTTGAGTATATACTTTGCATACTAATTTTGCTTTGTTCCTCACAACATCACCTTCTTCATTTAGCTTGTTCTAGAACGCCCACTTTGTTCCTATAACATTCTCATTGCCTAGTCTGGGGACCAATTCTGATGTCTAATTCTTTTCAATCTGATCTAGTTTTTCTTCCATTACTTTTATCCATCCATCATCTTTGTTGGCTTCAACAAAGGTCTTAGTTTCTGGTATTGATAATAAACACAAGTTTGCTTGCTCATGTGTCTTGGCAAACCTTCTCCTTGTCTACACACCTTCATTTTTGTCTCCAACAATCTATTGTGCTGAGTGGTTCTTCTAAACATACTTTGATAGAGTCTTGGGCAACTACTCTAGTTCTTGTTCCATTACTACTTCTTCATCTAAACAATGGTTTGGTCTTCTGAATGATTCTTCTTGGGTAACTGCTCTAGTTCTTGTTCCTTTTCTTCTTTCAATTCTTTTTCTACATCTTTAATGCAAGGGAAGATATCAGTTCCAGTGTCTTCTAAGTCTTATGAGAGTTGATACAAGTCTTCATCTACTTTGAAATTTGTGCTTTCAATCATCTTTCTCAACCTTTTGTTGTAGCATCTATAGGCATTGCTTCTGGTTGAGTAACAAAGAAAGATTCATTCATCACATCTGAGTCAAACTTTCCTAGGTCTTCTTCATCTCTTTTGATATAGCATTTGCTGCCAAAGATCTTGAAGTATTTGATAGAGGGAGATCTTCCATCTCACAACCCATAAGGGGTCTTAGAGCTATTGATCCTCAACTATACTCTATTAGTTAGATAGATAGTAGTGTGAATTGCTTCCTTCTAGTATACATCAGGCAAATTTTCATCTTTTAACATTTTCCTAGACATTTCTTGCATAGTCCTATTCTTTGTTTCCACTACCCCATTTTGCTTAGGGGTTCTAGGAGCAGACAAGTGCCTCCTAATTCCATGTTCTTCATAAAAAATTTCCAATTCATTTCAAGTAAACTCACCTCTTCTATCTAATCTCAAGCACTTGATCTTAGCATCCATTTCATTTTCAATCAAGGCTTTGCAAATTTTAAACTTATCAAGAGCATCAAAATTTTCTTTTAAGAAAGTAACTCAAGTCATTCTAGAATAATCATCAATGAGAAACATAAAATACCTTTCACCTTGTTGACTTTTTACTCTTGTAAGTCCACATAGGTCTGTGTGAATTATCTCAAATGGCTTTGAAGGAGTACTCCTTTCTTTTAAAACTTGTCTTTGTCTACTTTCCCATCTAACAATCCTTGCATACATAGTTTACATGCTTGATTATCTTAGCCATATCTCTCATTACATGAGTAGAGATAATTATTACCATGTTATCAAAGTTGTTATGTCCAATTCTTTTGTTCCATAGCCAACACTCACTGGATTGAGTTAATAGATATGTTCTCCCATTTGCTTGTTTCAAGTGATAGATATCACCACATGTCTTAATACCTTCTGCAACAAGGTTTCCATATTCTTTCTTCCTGATTAAACAACCATTAGCATGAAAAGTAATATTATAACCTTTCCTACATATTTGATTGACACTAAGAAGATTGTGCTATAATCCTTTGACATAGAGAACATTCTCAATCCCCTTCTTTCCATCAATAGATATGACACCTTTCCCATAGATTTGTGCTAACTCATCTCATCCAAACTTCACAACTACACCATACCACTTCTTGAGGCTAATGAACTTCTCTTTGTCACCAGTCACATGATTTGAACAACCACTATCAATGACCCAAGCTTTGGTTTCTTCTTTTGAATGAAAGGTAGTCCATACAACTGTTGATCTTTCATTGTTTTGAATTGTTTGAAAGGTATCCAGTTTTCTAACCTCATTCTTTTTGTCACCAACACTCATAGCAAAGAAAAGTGTTTCATCATTTGAATCTTCATGATCCTCATCTTAAGAAGAACAACTATCCTCTATAGAAAACTTAATTATTTTGAATTTACTATTTTTGTTACTTCTCCTAGTTTCTTTGAGAAGACATTTGGAAGAAAAATGACCAACCTTTCCACAATTGAAACATTTGAATGGTAACTTACCTCTGTATTTTTTAGATCCTATCTTCAAGGTTCTTACAAAATTTTCTTCAGCATCATCAGGGCTTTCATCTTCATTAGTAATTTTTTGTTTTGCCTTTTTACCAACTTTGAATGTAGCTTCCTTCTTTGGAACATCACTGTCAAACCTTCTCATTTCAAAAGAAGTAAGGGTCAAAAACATTTGGTCTAAGGTGTATGTATCTAGGTCATTAGTCTCCTCAATAGTAGATACTTTGGAACTATAAGATTTGGGAAGAGATCTTAGAACCTCTTTCACAATCTCATCTTCTTTTAATCCTCCACCCAGACCTATGATACCATTGACTAACTCATTCACCTGGAGCTTAAAACCTACAATGTTTTCATCTTCTAACATCTTTAGGGATTCAAATTTATTCTTGAGTATTGGCTCACTTTACTTTCTTATCTCCTTCATAAATAGTTACAAGTTTATTCCAAACTTCTTGAGCTGAGCTACAACTTGTCACCTTTGAAAGTTCTAAATCAGTTAATCCACTCATGATAGCAAACTTGGCCTTGGCATTATTATCATACCTCTTGATTTCATCTACATCTATTGGAATATCTTTAGGAATAGTGTAGCCTTTCTTGACAGAGTCCAAAACTCTACACCTTACTAAATTGATGTAGCCTTCCATGCTCACCTTTCAAAAAGTATAATTAGTACCATTTAACATGGGTATCTTGTAGGATTGTCCTAATTCCATATTGCACCTTCCTAAAGTGGTTAAGCTTCCTTTAGAGAAAATTGGCTCTAATACCAATTGTTAAACACACCAGGATACTGAGAGGGGGGGTGAATCAGTATCTAAAAAATTCTTCAAATTCAACAGCTTCATCTTATTCAAAGTAGATCAGAACTTAAGCATCACAACATTTACATAAACATGAAGTATTAACACAATGCATAGCAACACATAATACCAGATATATGTGGAAAACCATAGAAGGGAAAAGTCATGGTGAGGATTAACTCACAATATATGAAGCTCAAATAATAACTTTGTTTTAGGGGTTTTAACCCAAGGAAACTGCTACTCCCTAAATAACTTTGATTTAGGGTCAGTTCCAAGGAAGATTCTACTCCCTGATGACTTTGTTTTATGGGATTTAACCTAATGAAGCAACTACTCACTAATTTGAGAACAAACTCAGAAGTGATTACAGTATGACAATATTTCAACTGTCTGAAAATTGCATTTGAAGTTCACACATGATGATCACACTTTTGTCTCTTCACACACTCTCTACTAAAGATCTGATCAATTAGGGCACACTCTATACTTGATCAATGTCTCAAATAAGTGTTCAAGATGAATCAGGACATCATCAACAACATCTACTCTTTCTCCCATAGTCGTGCATAAAAAATGTATTATTATGGTTTTCCTTGCTTGCAAACCTTGTTCATCCACTTGCAATCATATCCTCCACATTAAATTTGATCTCCTATTTATACATGATATTATATTGATTACATATCTTCTTGGCTAGATTAAACATGAAAAAAATACATTTACAGCTTAACCATACAATACACCATATAAAACGTGTAGAAGATAGGTCTAATTAGGACAACACATTACAACAGTAGAAGAATCAAGCCTTGTGGACCCCAAAACTTTATTAACAAGGTACAACACATCCTTCATGGCTTCAAACATCAAGGAATTGCCTCTACACATTCC
This sequence comes from Cunninghamia lanceolata, assembly GCA_027924645.1. Taxonomy (NCBI): domain Eukaryota; kingdom Viridiplantae; phylum Streptophyta; class Pinopsida; order Cupressales; family Cupressaceae; genus Cunninghamia; species Cunninghamia lanceolata. The sequence goes on from BSBN01000726.1 coordinate 5,638,057, forward strand.
ACTCATTTGAAAATAGGGCCGCTTTAAGGTAAGCTCATGAAAACTTGAAGAGTAACGATCATATCAACTAGAAAACCTTGTGCGATACTGGAAACAAGAAATATTTTCATGAAGCACTTCTAGATGAGTCTACATGACTCATAAAATATCCCCCAACACTTGTTTTCCACCACACATCAAGAAATTGTGTCGTACACCTTCAATTATTAACTCTGAGAGCACATTGTTATCTGGAACACACTATAACATGCTGTCAATTGAAAAATTGAGCTGTGGACCACCAAGAAAGTTGAGACAGGAGAGAACCATGAAATACACATACAAGAACATGTTATAAAAACAACAAGGTCAATCATTTACTTTCGAAGGAATGTGGAGCATTCCAGTGAGTCTTCAATGCTACTCCATTTTGCCAGAGCATATTCCAATACTTTATCAATCATACCTTTCACTGCAAAGGGAAAGATGGTCTAGAACTTTGGAAACAACAGAATTACCACCTTCTAAACACATATATAGAACTACATAGTCATATCTGCAAACACAGAGGAATGGGGAGCATTCCATTCAACTTTCAAGATCACATTACACTGTCAGAGCCTATACTGAAACTCAGTCACTTATATCTTTCATTGCAGAAGAGAAAACACTTTGTAACTTAGGACTTGGCATATTTATACCATGCTCAACTTAACTCCTAAACTATAATCTAAGAGTGATCCCACAATAGTAGGTTACACTTTTTGGCCAAACATGATATTGAAATGAATATTTTGAAAAAAAACCTTCACATTTAGACACCTATAGTTGCTAAAATGTGAGGAATTTGAAGATGATGCAGACTAGTGATTTGTGACATTTTGTCTGTAGATTCTAAATATCTATTTTTAAAATTTTTTGGAATCAAATTGCATTTCTTTTTCCATCTCCTTCAATAACTAGTTTTTTACAGTAAACACCATTTTTAAAGAGTGATGTGTACTATAAAGGACATAACTTTTTTCTATGAAGGATAAAATTCTACTTTTTTTAATTGAGATTTGTAACTATGATATCTAGAGGATGCATTTGGTTTCATAATGTTTTATTGAATATTTGTCTTTTAATTAACTTTTGATGTAAAACTAATTACAATTTAGACATATGTGTACTGTGTAAAGCATAACTTTTTTGTATGTATTAGAATTCAATTTTTTTTAATTGGATCAACGAGTGAATACCAGGAGGATAGATATTTTTCATATTTTTTTGGTAATATACTATTTTTCCACTTGTAAAGAATAGAGAGCTTGATTTTCAGTGAAAAACATATGTTTAATTAAACCAAAAAATTGTATAATAAAACCAAAATATATTAAAATTTTACTTGATAGAAATCTCATTTCGAGAAGTATAATCCTGCAGCTGGGTTTGTCAAGTTGATTCCATTTTAATCCTCAGCTTGAGCCTAAAAACCCAAAAATTTGTATAAAATTACAACTGGAGGGGGACAAGGGAAAAATAAGGGGGTTAGAATTAATGGGTGTTCGACAGAACCCCTAGAGACCCATTTAAGTGAATGAGGGTTCAAACGAACCCCCATTCATTCAAACCCTATAAAAATAATTTAAAAAAAATCAATCTAGCAGGGTTTAAATAAACCCAAACTATTAAAATTATTTTTAACCACCAACATTTGTTAGAACCCCTGGCCGACCAAGTTATTATTATTATTTTTAATGTCATATGCATATAAATATGAATTTTTATTTTATTTTTTTATATAACATTGCAAGATTAATTCGCATTATTATTCATCAAGGGAGATTTTGGAGAATAAAACTTTTGGTAGAGGACAATAGTTGCATGAAATAAATTTGACAAGATACCATAGAAAGAAACAAGGTATGCATATTTTCTTTCCTATTTTATTTATGAGTTTTTAGCATGTAGTAGCATGTTATTTCTAGTTTTGAACATAAATACGAGGTGAATTTGTTGGACATCATTTTCAAACAACTTTAATTTATATTTGTTTCAATTGAATGTGTTTTAGGGTCCTTCATAGGTTTGAATATTAAGTAAATCATACTTGTATTATTTAATCATAAGTTCCTCTCTCTCTTCAGTAGATCATTTTAAAGCTCTCTCTCTCCCTTGACTTGAGTAAGTATTTTTAAATCTCTCTCTCTCTCTCTCTCTCTCTCTCTCTCTCTCTCTCTCTCTCTCTCTCTCTCTCTCTCTCTCTCTCTTCTTCTCTAGATAAGTCCTCTCTCTATCCTTTTCTCTAAGATCCTCTCTCTCTCTCTTGACAAGTACAAGTAGGTTTTTAAATCTCTATCTCTCTCTTGACTTAAGTCTTTTTAAAGCTCCTTCTTTCTCTCTTTATCCTTTTCTAGATAGGTCTTCTATCTCTCTCTTGACTTATGTTTTTTTAAAGCTCTTTCAATAGATCTCTCTTGACTTAAGTGTTTTGTGTTTAGAACAGGCTCAACAAGTAGAAAGTTCTCAAAGAGGATTCAAGCCAAATTTAGATATTAGAGAAAATGAGGATAAAGAGCACATAGTTGAAGATAGGGAGGAGGCCCAAGTTCAAACAATGCATGTTGGAGAGGGGTTATGATCACTTTTTTCAATTATGAGTATATGAATCTAACTAAAGAGGTGAAGACAAAAATTTCAAGTTATAGAAATTTAGATCATTTACTTGAAATGGATGCAGAGAAATTGAAACGTTATGCCAAACAACCTATAAATACTAGTAAGTGGTCAATGAATAAATCTATAAAGGAAATAAACTAGTGCAATCATGGTAGGAGGGTTCACAGAATGAACTATCTAGATTTACAACAAGAGTAAACACAATGGAAACAACTCAATGAAATAGATCAAATATAGATTTAGTCATTTAGTATATCATAGAATTCAAATAGAGATTGGTTGGAAACATGCGGGCTTACAATTAGGGCTCATATGCCTAATTACATACATGCGCAAGATAAAGATTTAAAGCTCCTTCACCGAAAAAATGAATAACCTATCTATCTAGAACCTAGTAACTAATGAACTGTTTTCCTAAGGGTCTATTACATTAATATATATAATCTCTGGACCAATAGATTCCTCTGCATCAACCAAGGAAGATCACAAATTCCAAAGAAGAGATGTAATGTGTGTACATAGATAGGTCAAACCTAAATGCATAGGACACTTCCAGAAAATGAATGGAATGATGTGCGGGTCTTCAAGGAAGGTTGGCCATGAACCAAAGATCATTGAATGATGTGTCATTAGGTTCCGTAGATCAGGAAATGCTTCCACAAGTTTCTCCTTTAGCTCGTTGTCTATGATTATCCGGTTGCTCTGCTCTAAGAAATAGTCATCTTCTGATAGAGATATCTTTCTGGTAGTGAAGTGTGTATCTCTAAATTCTGGATATGATGTAAATGAATGAATGCATATGCTAAGTCTAGCTCTACAAGATCTAAAAAAAATGCTACTGGACCAAAATATAGAATTTGCTTCTGACTGAACTACCTGAACTAAATTGGGAAATGAAAAAAAAAACTAAACTACAAACAAAATGAAATGCAAATATTTTTGGTTGATGCTAGATTGCTCTTGAACTAGGGATGCTCCTACATTAGACATCTGGAGTTATTGAAAAAGTAAGTCCCTCACTTTGTTAGAGCTATGGGAGAACCAAGATGGTCCACCTCATCCTGAGAAATCCATGATGACTCTTCTTCTAGTCTATTTTTCCACTTCACAAGGTATTCTTTGTATTGTCTTCCTCCAGTGCTGTGTCCAATTTTGCTATCTAAAATGTCTTCAATCTACTATGATGCTTATTGTGGTAATTTCTTCTTCAAGTTTTCTTCCATACTGTCACTAAACTCTGCTTCATGATACTGATATAGGTCTGCACTGTTGAAAATAGGTGATATACCCAGTGTCACTGGTAGCTCTACTTCATATGTGTTCCTTAAATCAAATTTCCTAAGTATCCTACAAGGTCCAAACTTCTTCATCTTTAACTTGTTATATGTCCCAACTGGAAATCCTTCTTTTCTCAAGTATACCATCACTACATCTCCAACTTTAAATTCCTTATGTCTTCTCTTCTCATCATCCTTCTCTTTATACTTACTATTCATATTCTCCAAATACTTCTTCACCTGATTATGCATTGTCTTCATGTGATCTATGAATTCTTCTTCTTCTACACTCCTCTTTTCCTCTGTACTGGTGTCTCTTAGTTCTACCACTCCTTTAGGGTTCACTCCAGTAATAATCTCAAAAGGTGTTCTTCTGGTACTCCTGTTCACTAAATTATTGTATGTAAACTCTACTTTTGAAAGAATCAAATCCCAACTTCATGTCTTCTCTCCAACCAAACATCTCAACAAATTTCCCAAACTCCTATTCATTACCTCTATATGTCCATCTCTCTATGGATGAAAAGCTGAATTGAACTTCAAATCTATCTTCATCTTCTTCTAAAGTGTCCTTCAAAACTATCCAATAAACTTTGTGTCTCTTTCTGAAACTATACTCTTAGGCAATCCATGTAATCTCACAATCTCCTTGAAAAATAGGTCATCTATATGCACTGCATGAGTTGTCTTCTTGCAAGTTATGAAATTAGCCATCTTTGAAAATCTGTCCACCACTACAAATATTGAATCATGTCCTCTCTGTGTCTTAGGCAATCCCATCACAAAATCCATGCTTATGTCTTCCCAAGGTCTCTCCAATACTGTCAAAGGTTTATACAATCCAGTGTTCTGACTATTCCCTTTTCCAACTTGACAAACATTACAAATTGGCACAAATCTTTGAACATCCTTATGTATCTAAGGCCAAAAGTAGTTTTCACTCACCAAAGCCACTGTCTTATCAATGTCAAAATGTCCTGCCAATCAACCACTATGTTTCTCCTTGATCAAATTATCTCTCATTGAACTTCTAGGTATGTACAACTGACTTCCTCTAAACAATATATCTTCTTGAATGAAATACTCCAACCACTTACTCCTATTTGTCACAATAGTTCCTTACATGCTTTCCAAGGTTCTGTAACATCAGTGTCTCCCTCGTACATATTCTTCAATTCATCAAAACCCAACACTTCAACTCTCATTTTTGTCAACAAGTTTCTTCTCCTACTTAATGCATCAACAACTTTGTTTGATTTACCACTCCTATGCTTCAAGACAAAAGTATAACTCTACATGAACTCTACCCATCTCATATGTCTCTGATTCAACTTACCTTGACTATTCAAATATTGCAAATCTTGATGATCTGTATACAACACAAACTTCTTAGGCGATAAGTAATGTCTCCACTTCTTCAAGGCTTGAATTATTGCATAGAACTATTGATTGTAAACTTAACATCTTCTCATTGCATCATTCAACTTCTCACTGAAATATGCTATAGGTCTACCTTCTTGACTCAATACTACAACAATTACATTTCCACTTATATCACAATCAACTTGAATTACCTTATTGAAATCTGGTAATGCCAAAATTGGTTGCTCTGTCACTTTCTGCTTCTACAACTCAAAATTTTTATCTGCTCTTGATGTCCACTTGAAATCCTTTCTGTCACCTCTCATTGTCTCTGTCATAGGGTTACAAACTAAACTAAAATTTCTAATGAACTTCTGGTAGAAACTAGCCAAACCATGAAATGATCTAACTTCTTCAATGGTCTCTGGTGTAGGTCATTCAACAGTTGCTCTCACTTTCTCAGGGTCCATCTTCAATCCTTCTGCAAAAATAAAAAATCCCAAATATACCAACTCTTCCTTCATGAAACTACACTTCTTGATGTTTATCAATAATTTCTCTTCTCTTAGTCTCTACAAAACTTGTCTAATATGCCACAAATGTTCCTCTTTTGTCTTACTGAAAATCAGAATGCCATCTAAGTACACAATCACAAACTTACCCAAGAAGTTCTGCAAGAATTAATTCATCAATCTCATGAAAGTACTTGGTGCATTTGTCAATCCAAAGGGCATCACTAACCACTCATTCAATCCTTCATTTGTCTTAAAAGCAGCCTTCCATTCATCACCTTCTCTGATTTTGATCTGATGGTATCCACTCTTCAAGTCTATCTTTGTCAAATGTTTTTCTCCACTCAAATAGTCCATGATATCATATGTCCTAGGTAAAGGAAATGTATACTTAACTATGATCTTGTTTATTGCTCTGGAATTAGTACATATTCTCCATTCCCCATCCTTCTTAGGTGCTAACACTGTAGATACTATACAAGGACTCAAACTTTCTCTAATCAAACCTTTCCTCAACAACTCTTGTATCAGTCTATTTAGTTCTTCATTCTCTGTCAATGTCATTCTATGTGATGCTTTAATAGGCAAACTTGCTCCTGGTATAAGATCCATGTGATGACTAATACTCCTAATAGGTGGCAATCCTTCAGGTAGATTATCTAATATGATGTCTTCATTCTCTATCAGCAATTTTCTTATCTCCTCCGGTTGTGTCTCTTTAGTCTCCTTCAATATGTCAGGCTTCTTAGGAATCAATGCATAACACATATTTTTATGTCTCAAACCATCCAAAAATTTCCTTCCATCTACCAAATAGATTCTAGCATTCCCACATACCACATCTTTATGATCATGTTCCAAAGGAATCAAGGTAATTCTCTTCCCATTTAATGTTATAGTATATGTATTCTTTCTTCCATCATGTATAGCTTTTCTATCATACTGCCAAGGTCTACCCAAAAAGATATGCCAAACATCCATAGGCATAATATCACACAAGACTTCATCATGATAAGATCCAATATGAAATTTCACCAAACATTATTCACTCACCAGTACCTTATGATCATCCCAAATCCATGCTATCTGATATGGCTTAGGATGTTTCAATCTTTCCAACTTCAGCTTAGTTACCATCTCCTCTGAAATTAGGTTATAAGAACTACCACTATCAATCACAACTTTACAACACTTACCTCTTGATTTGCATCTTGTCCTGGACAAACTCTTCCTCTATGGTGATTCCTCATTTGTCTCTATTTCAAATAGTGCTCTCCTCATCACCAATGATTCCACTTTCTTCAGTTTACCAACTGAACTAGGTGATTCAATAGGTTCTTCTTCAACATAGGTTGCTCTTCCACTATTTTATGTCCTCTTACTTGTACTACCCTAATTACACTCAAATGCTCTATGTCCTTCACCTCCACATTTGAAACAAGTACTTCTGAATGTTATCTTATCAAATCCTCTTCCTTCTCTTCTATATCCTTCATTCTAGTATGCACTAGGGTTTCCTCTCTAGTAAAAATTTATGTCATCTCTCTGGTAAACATGGTTATCTCTATCATCCTTCTTAAATGGACTGTCAAACTTGTTCTTCTCTAGAAATGATCTATCTCCTTCAAAATAAGTCCTATCTCTCTAAAATTTATATTCTCTTCCTCTTTGTCTCTGATCCTATCTTTTGTTCATCTTCTCTTCAACTTTCAGAGAAAACTGAAATGCTTCCTCTAAAGATGCCATCCTCACCAAACTTAGTTCTTCTTGAATATCCAATCTTAGTCCATTCATGTCTCTAGCCTTTCTTTCCTTGATTGCTTCACTATGTCCTAACCTTATGATCATTTTATGGAACTCTTCAGTGTACTCCTTCATAGATTTATCCTTTTGTCTCAGGTTCTGCAATCTTTTCAACAGCTCCAACTCATAGTCATGAGGTATTAATTGACTCTTCAACTTTGTCACCATCCTATCCCATTTTCTAATCTTTTTTTCCCTCTTCTATTTCTTTCCAACTGAACTTCTTTCCACTATATAGCAGCATGTCCTTTCAACTTTGTTTTTGCAAATTTCACCTTCTCTGAATCTTTAATTTCTTCATATTCAAAGTATTCTTTCATGTCATTTATCCAGTCAATCAAATCTTCATGGTTCAAATTAATAGTATAGTTCAACACATCAACTCTAGGTCTTTCCCAATCTTTGAAATAGCTCACAATATCTTTACTTGATCTAATTCTTCTTCTTCATCACCTCCTAGGGTTTCACCAGTTTGTTCAACAGATTGAAATTCTTCTTCCTAATCGCTTTAAACATTAGGTCTCGGTGTCAATCCTGTTTGCCTATCTTATTCAATAGCATCCAATTGAATTCACATTGTCATCATTATCTCCATCATCTCATCTATTCTACTAGCCATTGTTCCAACAATAGCAACTCTCCATGGCGGTATTCTTCCTAGGATCAGGTGTAAACTGCCTCAGGTTCGGTGATCGGGTAACAAGGTGACAACTGCCTCACAATTGGTGATTGGTTGTAACACAAGTAACCTACCTGAATTTAGCAATTTGTCCACAACAAGATCTTATGGAATTCCCTCACCAACTTTACTCAATCCACTCCCAAAGATTTGAACTTTTTCTCTGATGCCACTTGGTATAGTCATAGTAGGAGGGTTCATAGAATGAATTATCTAGACCGTGTAGCAAGAGTAAACACAATGGAAACAAATCAAAGAAATAGATCAAATGCAAATTTAGTAATTTAGTATATCATAGAATTTAAATAGAGATCAGCCGGCAACATGCAGGCTTACAATTAGGGCTCACAGGCCTGATTACATACATGCGCAAGATAAATCTTTGAAACTCCTTCACCAAAAAAATGAATAAGTGATGTATCTAGAACTTAGTAACTGATGAAATTCTTTATTAAGGATCTATTACATCAATATATATCATCTCAGGACCAATAGATTCCTTTGTGTCGGCCAAGAAAGATCACAAATTCCAAAGAAGAGATGTAACTTGTGTACACAGATAGGTTGGACCTAAATTCATAGGACACTTCCGAAAAATGAATGGAATGATGTGTGGATGTTTGAGGAAGGTCAGTCATGAACCAAAAATTATTGAATGATGTGTCACTAGGTTCCATAGATTGCGAAATGCTTCTGCAAGTTTCTCCTTCAGCTAGTTGTTTATGATTATCGAGTTGCTCTACTCTGAGAAAAAGTCATCTTCTGATAGAGATATCTTTCTGGTATTGAAGTGTGGATCTCTAAATTTTGGATATAATGTAGATGCTAAGTCTAGCTCCATAAGATCTAAAGAAAATACTATTGGACCAAAATATAGAATCTTCTTCTGACTGAAGTACTTGAACTTAACTAGAAAATGAAAAGAAACAAAATGAAATGCAAATGTTTTTGGTTGATGCAAGATTGCTCTTGAAATAGGCATGCTCCTATATCATAAATACTTCTCATTTAAATCATCTTGGTACACTTGAAAAAACCCAACTGTTATCACTTTTACTTCTTTGCAATGAGTTGAAAGAGATATTACAATTGTTGGGTGTAGATTCAACATTGAATAAGAGGAAAGCTTCATAAGGCCTAGGAAAAGGCATTTTTCAAATTGTTAAAAAAGGTTTATATTCCATTGGAGAAAGGATATTGATCAATGGATAAAGCCATTTCAAAAAGAGTGTTGTTGACATCTATTTTAAATAGAAATATATCAAGAAAAACAAAAATCTATTCACTTTCGACTGAAATTGATTTTAGTAGAAAGACACTAACAAAATATGTGAAAAGGAGAAAGGTTTTGGATGATAGTTTAGAAGGCAATTGGGCAACTATGTCCAAAGCTCCCCATTCTAATAGGATTGAAGATTTTGTTAGGAACTTGATGGTGTAGCGCACCTAGTTTAAGCATTTAATCAATTTTTCCAAATTTAGTGTCAAAAGGCAAAATGAGTTTCAAAACAATAAATGCAATAGAGCCCTAAAAAGGCACAGGAGGATGATTTTATTCATTTTATGCTAGTGGAGTTTGAAAATAGTTAGTTTCATTTAGTGGTCTGCAATCATCAAGAGTATGACAGTCTATTTTTAGTAAAATCATTTTTTTTAGTAAAAAATAGGTACTTTTAGGCTATTTTGAGCCTTTCCCATGATGGGAATTTTGGAGAAAAGATGATAAACAATTTTTAATGCTTGTAAAAGGTGTGGTGGTCAAATATGGTAAGGGAGATGAAGTTTAAACAAAAGAAAATGAAAAAGATTACAGTTTACTATCCATGACTGTGTTTTTTTGTATTTCTGGTGTTCCCAATCATTTTTCTTGACTCTACAATACTAATGCAAAGTTCTCATGTTTTGAATGTTGTATTGTGTGGTCTCATCTTTGTTTTAAGCCAGGTTGGAGGAGATTTAATGGAGATTTGAGCACCTTCCCAACATTTTCTTTGGGACTGCTCTTTTCATAGTTTATGACTATTTTATTGTTGTTCCTCTTGTTTGTACTAGGTCGTACCACACAGCCAAGAGCCCAAATGATAATCATGGATTTAAGGCATGTATTACCTTTTATTTAAACTTGGTTTGAGCCAATTTCATTGTAAAAGAAGCATTTTATGACTATTTTTGTGCAAGTGGGTCTGTAGTAGGGTTTTAGTGCTTTTTTCATGAAATCAATGGATTTAGGAGTTTCCACACATGCCCCATAGGTGGAAATGAGTGTAAAAAGTTTGGTTTTCGTGTTCATTAAGTGGGTTTTGTTCAAGAATGGTGGAGTTGGTGTGAAAGGAGAAATTTGTGTTTCTTGAAGTCGAATAACACTATGTTTTGATAGTCCTAACATAGGTGGAGTTGCTTTTTGAAGGAAAGGTAGTTTGTATGGTGGTTAAAACCTTGAAACCAATTACCTTTATCAGTATTAAATACCTCCTACACCTAGGAACAAGAATTTGTGGAGTGGGTTATCATTTTCATGTATTTGTGGTGTTCTGGGAGGCCTAATTAGCCCTTGGGAGAGCAGGGTATAGTCAAGTTTTGGGTATAGTGTTCCAAAGAAACCTATGTTGCATGTTTAATATGTTTAGGAACAAGGTAATGGGTAGTCAAAAAACCCATGAAAGTTTGTAGAAGAGGTCTAAAACTAAAGTTATTTCACGACAGTTCTAAAAAGAGGGCTATAAGGAAGTGAGTGGGTTTGTGAAGGAAGTGGTATAAGGAGGTACCCTCAATACATTTTGTGAGTTTTGTTACCTTGGGATAGTCAAACCTAGTTAGTCTAGGGTCCCCAGACTATTTGGGAAGGTCCCCATATGTTTGAACGTATAAATGGTGGTATTGTGTTGTGTTGAAGTCATGGAGTGTGAGTGGACAGTCAAGTCCAAATTGAAGTCAAGTGTTGTTGTTTGGGCCATTGAGGCCTAGATGAGTTGTTTTCCCTGCCATCCCCTGTATCCTCTTCCTCTCGTGTTGTTGATTGTGATCCTTTGTGGTCTTTGTGTTGTTACCTCTGCATCAAATTGGTATTAGAGCACAGTTAGTAGGTCTGTGAAGCGTTAAGTGTTAAGAGGTAGTTTGTCAAGATGCCTCCAAGAGTGAGAAACATGGCTCAAGAGATGAATGAAGTAAAGGAGAAGCATGGTAGAGAGTTGAGAGAGTTGAAAGAAAGAATGGGTACCTTGGAGAAAAATCAGAGAAGAGGAGTGGCTCTAGGTGAAGAGATTGAGTCTGAGGAAAAAGAAGTTGAGTACATGAAGATGTGGAAGAAGAGTTGGACCCTGATGATCAGAGGATGGTAAAGTTGCTAAGGGTAGTAAAAGAAGACAAGCATAAGATAAAGATAGATGTGCCAAAGTTTGGAGGAAGCCTGAATGATGAAGAGTTGTTAGATTGGATTGCAGCATTAGACAATCATTTTGAGTGTGAAGAAGTTTCTAAGGATCATAAAGTGAAGATTGCAAAGACCAAGATGATAGGTCATGCTTTGTTATGGTGGGATTATTAGCAGACGAAGAGAAGAAAGCAAGGAAAATAAAATATTGTCTCATGGGACAAGATGGTAGCAAAAATCAAAGGTAAATTCTTGCCTAAAGATTATGAAGTTCATGTTTGAAACAAGGCAAATAACTGAGAGGGGGGTGAATCAGTTATCTCTATTGTCTTAACTTTCTTTTATTCTTTTATAATTTGTGCAGCATCAAAACATATAAGCATATATAATCAAGAGAATAGAAATAAAATCAACACACATAACACAAGGATTTTTATGTCGAAAACAATGTTAAGGGAAAACCCACGGGGTGACTAACCCAAGATTGTATTCTCTATTAAAAGAATAAGAAGTACAAAATGGCACTTGCCAATTAGGACTCACTGCCCAAGCACACTGCTCACAAGAGGTCACTGCCTACAAGAGACTCATTGTCTATAGGACTTACAAAAGGTAACTAGGGGTTTGAACTAATGAGAGGCATCTACAAATGCTAGAATTTAGTTCTAGTTAGGCACAATATACTGATCTGATGCACTTCATTCTTCCTCTACTCTAGTGCTGCTGCTCTATCACATACCTGACTTGTATTGTTGCTTCCTTACTTATCTCTGCGTTTCTTTGCACTTTATTTTTTCATATATATACACACACACACCTACATACTAGAATTCATTTGGTATATATCTGCATCAAGGATTTCAACAACTTTCTAGTTGGCAACCAGTATACGCAAGATATTTATAAGTTACTTCTCTGTTGGCTAAATTCATGCATGATTTGTGATGCGTATCAAAACATAGACATAGAAGTCATCAGTCATGTCAGCTAACCATGTATGATCCCTCAAATAGCTTGATCAACATCAATTTCTCATTTGGATTGAACTCTGATATTCTGCTGGTTAGTTCTTCCTCAGTCTGCTCTGCTTGTCTGGAACCCAGCACTCAGATACTCATATCTTTTCCATGTTTTATCACCGGAGGGTCAATCTCTGGAATATAGTAGTCATGATACTCCTATTGACTTGTCCAAGTTTGCAACTTGCTAAGTTACACCATCTGAGAGATCCAGACCTAATTGTCAGACCTTGTTGCATGCTCTGTTCTTGTTCACCGGACCAAAACACTCTTCAATCTGACTTCTGGTATAGGCATACTATGTGATGCAGATGTGTGGGATAAACTTTGTTGCCATCAATGACAACACTTATGAATCCACACAATGTCTCCTACCAACAGTTCAAATGTTTAAGAAGATTCAAGGTTTAAGGAAAAAATAAATGGATGTTAAGTCATATACTGAAGAGTTTTATAAGATGAGTATAAGGTCTGGTCAAAATGAAACTGAAGTGCAAAAGGTTGCTAGGTATATTTTTGGTTTGAGATTTAACATGCAGGATGAACTAGTGTTGGCAAATCCAAGGAGTGTTGAAGATTGTTATTAGATGGTAGTTAGATCGGAAGAGAAGCTGAAAAAGAGACAAGATAAGTTACCCAGAGGTAGAGGATCTTTTAACACAAAACAAGTTAGTGAAAGTCAAGAAGACATGAACAAGGCACAAGGACAAGGTGATGATTTCAAATAAAGACAAAGTGCAGATTTCAAAGGTAGAGGTTCTAGAGGTAGATTTGGTGGTGGAAGAACTGTAAATACCTTTGTAGGTAAGTGTTATAATTGTCAAGAGTTTGGGCACCTAGCATATAACTGTCCTGAGAAACAAAATTTTTCAAGTGATGGTGAGAGGAAGAGTGAGAGAAGGACTCAATTAGTCCAAGAAGAGTGTGGTAGTTCTAGTTACACAATGTGTGATATTGAAGCAGGAGAAGAATTGATGCTGAGAGAAAGAGCACTACTGAATACCTCCAGGGAGAAGGAGATGATTTGGAGTAGAGCATTGTTTAATACAGCTTACAAGAGCAAGAACAAGGTATGTAAAGTGATCGTGGATTATGGTTGTACTGATAATATGGTGTCTAGTGAGATGGTAGACAAGCTAAAGTTGAAAAGAGTTCCTAGGGAAGTTCCCTACAAAATTTCTTGGGTGAGTTATCATCAATCCATTTTAGTGATTGAGCAAGCATCAGTTTAGTTTAAGATTGGAGCATATGAGGATAGGGTACTTTATGACATCCTACCAATGGATTGTTATCATGTGATACTTGAAAGACCCTGGCAATTTGATAGGTTTGCAGTCTATGATGGAAGAGCTAATACCTTCACTATCAAGAAGGATGAGAAGACTTTTGTGCTACTTCCATTAGAGGAAAAGTCAAGAGCAGAAAATATGATTATGTTTATCAATAAGGAGACAATGATGTTTGAGGAGAGTAAAAACAAGGAGTGTCCAACCTTTTCAAGGCATGAAGTTGTTGAAACAGTAAATAGGAAGTGTGAAGCTGAGTTTCAGCCAATTGTGAGGAGAAATATCTTCATGTGGAAGAAGGAAGTGACTAAAAATGTGAAGTGCAAGAGTGTAGAGCCTGTGGTAAGGCAAGAAGTGAGTGAAGGAGTCTTAGTAGGGACAATCATGTGCCCTGTAGTGAAGAAGAGATAGCCAAGAGAAACTGGTGCAGCAATTTGCAAAACTGATAAGACAGTGAACCTGACAGAGGTTGGTAAAGGTAAGATGATAGTGAATAGTGGAAGGAAGAGTATGAACTAGTGGTGTAAACAAGAAGTTAAGAAGACATGATTGAAAACAACTGAGAGAAGCATAGTTGTTGATGAAGATGACAAGGCTAGAGGACCAAGAGTGGGACAATCCACAAAGAGTGCATATGGTCAAACAACAAGAAATGTTGGAAAGAATGCCATGGATAGTGAAGATGGACCTGATGAAGACAAGCATGGAGCAATCAAAGACAATTTGCAAGAATATTTCCAAGGGATGTGGAAAAGTTTCAAGTTAGGCTGTATGGTGCAGTGCACCTAGTTTAAGCATTTAATCAAATTTTTTAAATTTAGTGTCAAAAGGCAAAATGAGTTTCAAAAAAATAAATGTAATAGAGCCTTAAAAAGGCATAGGAGGATGATTTTTTTCATTTTATGTGAGTGGAGTTTGAAAATAGTTATTTTCATTTAGTGGTCTGCAGTCATCAAGAGTATGATAGTCTATTTTTAGTAAAATTAGTTTTTTAGTAAAAAATCAATAGTTTTAGGCTATTTTGAGCCTTTCCCATGATGGGAATCTTGGAGAAAAGATGATAAAGAATTGTTAATTCTTGAAAAATATGTGGTGGTCTAATATGGTAAGGGAGATGAAGTTTAAACAAAAGGAAATGAAAAAGATTATAGTTTGCTATCCCTGATGGTGTTTTTTTGTATTTCTGTTGTTCCCTCTCATTTTTCTTCACTGTATAGTACTAATACAAAGTTATAATGTTTGGAATTTTGTAGTGTATGGTATCATATTTGTTTTAAGCCAGGTTGGAGGACATTTGATGGAGATTTAAGCACCTTCCCAACGTTTTCTTTGGGAGTGCTCTTTTCACAGTTTATTACTTTTTTATTGTTGTTCCTCTTGTTTGTATTGGGTTGTACCACACAGCCAAGAGCACAAATGATAATCATAGATTTGAGGCATGTCTTACCTTTCATTTAAACTTGGTTGGAGCCAATTTCATTGTAAAAGAAGCATTTTATGACTCTTTTTGTGCAAGTGGGTCTATAGTAGGGTTTTAGTGCTTTTTCATGAAATCGATGGATTTAGGAGTTTCCACACTTTCCCCATAGGTTGAAATGAGTGTAAAAAGTTTTTTTTTCATTTTAATTAAGTGGGTTTTGTGCAGGAATGGTGGAGTTGGTGTGAAAGGACAGATTTGTGTTTCTTGAAGTCCAATAACACTATGTTTTGACAGTCCTAACATAGGTGGAGTTTCTTTTTGAAGGCAAGGTAGTTTGTATGGTGGATAAAACCTTGAAACTAGTTAAGTGTATTAGTAATAAACACCTCCTACACCTAGGAACAAGAATTTGTGGAGTGGGTTATCATTTTCATGTATTTGTGGTGTTGTGGGAGGCCTAATTAGCCCTTAGGACAGTAGGGTATAGTCAAGTTTTGGGTATAGTGTTCCAAAGAAAACTATGTTGCATGTTTAATATGTTCAAGAAAAAGGTAATGGGTAGTCAAAAATCCCATGAAAGTTTGGAGAAGAGGTCTGAAACTAAAGTTATTTCATGAGAGTCCTAAAAAGAGGGCTACAAGGAAGTGAGTGGGTTTGTGAAGGAAGTGGTAAAAGGAAGTACCCTTAGTGCATTTTGTGAGTTTTGTGACCTTTGGACTATCAAACCTAGTTAGTATAGGGTCCCTAGAATGTTTGGGAAGGTCCCCATATGTTTGAGCCTATAAATGGTGATATTGTGTTGTGTTGAAGTCATGGAATGTGAGTGGACAGTCAAGTCCAAATTGAAGTCAAGTGTTGCTGTTTGGTCCACTGAGGCCTAGATGAGTTGTTTGTCCTACCATGCCCTATATCTTCTTCCTCCCATGTTGTTAGTTGTGATCCTTTGTGGTCTTTGTGTTGTGACCTCTGCATCACTTGGTCTCATTTTTTTTGGAATAATCATACTCATCCATTATCAAACAGTAGAGATGTTATCAGACATGGGATTGGGCTCAATGATTATGATATTGGAAATAAGGTAGATAACTTAGAGGGGGGGCTGAATAAGTTATCTCTAATAACTTTACTTTATTTTTCCTTTTATAATTTGAGCAACAGCAAAACACATAAGCATGTATAATCATGAGAGAAGAAAAGAAATCAACACAATAACACAAGGATTTTAACGTTGAAAACCCTATTAAGGGGAAAACCATGGGGTGACTAACCCAAGATTTTATTCTCTATTAAAAGAATAAGAAGTACAAAAATGGCACTTGCCAATTAGGGCTCACTGGCTGAGCACACTGCTCACAAGAGGCACATTGCCTACAAGAGACTCACTGTCTAAAAAGTTTATAGAAGGTAACCAAGTGTTTGAACTAATGAGAGGCATCCATATATGCTAAGGTTTAGTTCTGATTAGGCTCAATATACTGATCTAATGCACTTCATTCTTCCTCTTCTTTTAGTGTTGATGTTCTGTGACATACCGGACTTGTATTGTTGCTTCCACACTTTTCTCTACCTTTCTTTGCACACTACAACTACACACCTACCTTCATACCAAAATCCATCTGGTATATATATCCACACCAAGAATTTCAACATCTTTCTAGTCGGCAACCAGAATAATCAACATATTTACAAAACACTGATCTGTCAGCTAATTACATGCTTAATATGTGATGCGTATCAAAAACATAGACATAGAAGTCATCAGTCATGTCAGCCAACCATGTATGATTCCTCAAATAGCTTGATTAATATTAGTTACTCATCCGGATTGAAGTCTGATACTCTATCAGACAGTTCTTCCTCAGTCTGCTTTGCCTATCTAGAACCCAACACTCATATGCTCATATCTTTTCCATGATTCATCACCAGAGGATCAATCTATGGAATATAGTATTCATGATACTCCTCTTGACTTGCCCAAGTCCGTAACTTGCTGAGTTACACCCTCTGAGAGATTTGGACCTGATTGTCAGACCTTATGGCATGCTATGTTCTTGTTCACTGGACCAGAACACTCTTCAATCTGACTTCTGGTATAGGCATACTATGCTCTGTGGATGTGTGGAATAGAATTTGTTGCCATTAATGACAACAATCATGAAGCCACATAGTGTCTCTTGCCAACAATCTCCCCCTTTCACATTGATGGCAACACTTGGTGAAAAATGACTGTCATAGCAAACTCCCGCTTTGCTGATGCTTTGACTTATATACACTTTTACTGGAGCTCCCCCTTAGCTGGATTCCACATTTTTCACTACTCCTCACTCCCCCTTTGACATCAATGGTAAAGGGTGGAATCTGCACACCAAAATTTGCAAAAATGAACCTATACATAGCCGCATAAGTATATATACATGTTATACTTACATATACATAAGTATATCCGCAAAAGTGGTCTTCAACTGTACAAATTATGTTGCCCAACTCTGCTTCATCCTGTCCAAAATTAATGTGACCACTCAACAAAAATGCATAAGCTTCTGCCCTTCTTAAGTCTACCAGATCACTGGTCCAGGCTGTGGTATGAGAATCAGTTAAGGCTTCATGCATTGCCTCTAACTTGGGGTTAATTATCCCTCTAAGTTCACTCATCCTGCTTATTATATTCTTCTTCTCCTTTTCTAGCCTCTTTATTTCATTTATAATGGTAATAGCCTGGCACTCTTGATTCATTATGGATGTGGTGAGAGGATTAAAATTCTGAGATAAACTTGACAGTTTACCTTCTTGTTCTTTCACCTTCTTTTCAATATCCTCTGTCACTTTAGACCGGGATAGACAAAATTTGTACATTTCTCCACCATCTTTAAGAGCATTTTCTAGGCTCTTTATTCCAATATCTAAGGTCCTCCTATCATTAGCTATGAGTCCCTATACTTTAGAGAATCTCTTTCCCAAAAACTCTTTCTAGACTTTCTCTTCTACTGATTTCTCCAAAGAATCAAAATGGGTACTAACAAAATTAACCAAATATTTCAAGTTACTAGATGGAGAGGCCGAAAGATCCTTTTAGAAGGATCGTATGATCTTCTCCAACACACCAGATGCAATCTCTATCATCTCACAGTCTTCCATGTGAGACTTTAGAAGCTTTTCTTTTGCTTTAGCTTGAGCAAAAGATGCTACCTTCATTGTCTAGACCAGAGAGAGGGAATCAAAATTTAGTGGTCCTTGGAATAGTTCTAATTCATCTATCTCCATCATCTCTTTGGTCAAGAAGTTCTTCACTACTTCTATAGTGTCTCCTGCTAGGGATAGAATCTTCTTTCCTTTTGCAGCCTTAGAACTGTCATCAGAGATCTTCTCTGTTTGTTCTTCTTCTCTTCCCTTTACCTCCTCTTCTTGACTTAATTTCTCCTCTTTTCTTCCTTCTCCTTCAGTTCTTGAGTCTGCAGGGACATCCAGAGTAGAGATTTTAACTTCTTCATGGACTTCCTCTTCTGGAATAGAGGAATCCAAGTCTTTAGACTTTTCTTCAGCTATCTCTTTTGACTCTTCTATATTTTTCTCAGTAGATTCTTCTTTTGATGCACTTAATCCTTCGACATCCATGGTAGAAGGTTCTTCATCTATTTCCTCTATAACAGGAAGATTGAATCTTTTTAAGGCATTCTAAAGGATGTCTTCTATTTCTTTTGCGACCTGATTAGTCTCTCCAAGCATTAGTTTGTTCATTCTTTCTTTGCTCTGAAGTTCATCTTTGCAGTCCTTAAAGATCATGTTCATTTGCTTTGGAGTAATGGAAGGATAGAGCTGAATAGCAATTTGTTCTCAGATCTCTAAGTCCTTTGCCTTAGCATTCTCCTTTCTCAGTTCAAGTACTTTCTCTAGACTTTTGGGAATTAATGAAGTTATTTCAATAAATGCTTTATTATAAATATTTAGGTACTTAACTGTAGCTTCTTCCAAGATCTTTTTGTTTGTGTCACTATACTCATCATAAAATTTTGTCATTGGTTGCGAATTCCCATCCACAGTGACTACCTTGATGACATCATCAATAGAGAGAGTAGGCCTTTCAACAAATTCTTCTGCCTCTTCTTTGTTTTTACCAACAGAGGATTCCCTAGATGTTTTCTTCTTCTTCTTCATTTTCTTTACTTCCTCATTAGACTCTATTTCTTCATCATTCTTTTGGCTTATGTATGACCTTGTGGCCTTTATTTTTGTTCTCTTTTCTCCCTTTCTGGATGTCCTAGCTTCCACTTTTGAGGCTCTTGAGCTCTTAGAGGTGGTAGGTGTAGAGTTCTTGGAGGATCTAGTCCAAGAGGAGGCTTGTACCAGAACACTTTCTTTTTCTACTTCTTGTTTCTCTTTCTCAGCTCTTTCTATTTTCTCTCTATTTGCATCAACTGTCTCTTTTGAAATGCCATATTTTGTGACAATTTCCTCTACTTCCCTTCTCACTTTTCTTTTCATCTCTGGTTGTCTCAATTCAACATGTATCTTTACACTTAATTCTTGTAAGGTTCCAAACATTTCTGCCTCAGGGTGCTTAGGCTGACTTAACAAGTGTTGGACATGCAGCTCTAGGATTTTCTCATCTACCTCATATACCATTGGCATGATACAAACTATTCTAGGCTCAACTGCCTCCATTACGCATTGATCAGTGTCTACCATGAAGCATATTGTATCCTTATATTTTTCAACTATTGTTTGAGGAATTCTTTCTCTGGCTTGCATGAAACTTTGGAAGTTTTTAAAGTATCCCCAAAGTACTATACTTTGAGCCTTGGCATCACCAAGCCCATGCATATAGTCTCTGATTTGTATGGCAACCGGTCTGTCATTTTGCCATACCCAACCACTTGATCCAGGTAGCTCATTCATATAATAAAAGAATAGACATAGTATTAAGACACCATACTTGAATGAGTTATTTTTATCCTTCTTAATCTTCTACAAGTTTTCTAAAAGTTGATTTAGAAGAAGATCACATAGGTCATAATCAGCATTTTCCCTTAGCATCTGATATGATGTATAAATTGCAGTTCTGGACACATAATTCTCCCTGCTAGAGTGATAAATTTTATAACTAATTATCATAGAGTGAAATTTGATATCTAGATCTATGATATCTTCTATTGTCATGGCTCTTTTGTCAAACTTAGATCCAGTAGCCTCACTTACTATCTAGTTCTTGATAGATTTGAGTGCAGGCAACCCACCTGATGAGTGTAATCTAGTTAATGCCCTAATTGCATCTTTTGTTATCTTGAAGGGCTTCATCAACCACATGAAGTTGTCATGTATTCTTCTAAGAACATACCAGACCCATTCATCTTCTACAAAATAGGGAAAGTGGATGCAATGTCCAAAATGCTTACCCCGGATGACCTTGTATTGAGATTTGAGTTCAAAAGTTTCATCTATTAATTGTTTATGGTAGATATCCATCAGCTTAGATTCTCCAAATTCCTCAATATTGGCATGGATGTACACCCTAACATCTTCTATGTGCAGAACCCCATGCGGAATGCTAGAAAAGCACCTAAGGGATCAACTTCTAGAGACTTGTAGGACTGCTTCTTGAACTTTGGGCATAGCCTATTAGTGATCTTAACAACCATTGGAGTAGCCATCTTTGCAAAATATTTAGAGAGAGATATTCAGAAATGGAAATATTTTTTTATGCTTTTAGGGTTCATAATAAGTGCTAGGATAGGTCACTGGTTGAATCAGGATTCTGTAGTTGATCTTTGACAAGGTTGTAAAAACTTGATGCAGAGCTCTTCCTTTCTTCTTATCGAATGCAATTGTGCAAATCATGAGTAAAAGAACCCTTTTATCTGGTGCAAACCCTAATTTCCTTTTGCAATAAATGCACAACTTAAGTCATCTGGTTGCCTTGTTCTGAGAGAGATCTTTCTGAATCACTGAGATGCATTTAGAATCATTTTCAATGATAATTGACAATGTATCTTCTTTCCTCCAATCATGCCATGAGTCCACAGATCAATTTTGAATCATACCGGATTTGTCTACGAAGATCCTACTTTAATGGATGGCTGTCAAACTGGATCAATCTTGGCTAATTAAATTCTTCAAAACTCCTTGTGGATCTTTCATATTTTTACTAAGGGTTAAGTGGATATTTCTCTGAGAATCCTTTAATCCGCAACATTCCATGTACCAAATTTAGGCACCAATTGACTAGCTAGGGGAATTTATTTTCCTTTGTGACTCCCCCTAAGCCAAAGCTCATCGGTTTAGTTTCTAGAAGGAATATCAACACTAGATTCTGGTGCAGATCCTTCCCCAACATTTTATGTACTCTTCTTCACCCAAATCTTGTTCATCTCTATTTGAACTTCATCTGCATTCACTTTGCCTTTTCCTTTATCTTGATTTTGATTATGATGCACCGGACCCTTTTTATCCTGATTCTTACTTCTACAGAATTTGGCAATATGACTGGATCTATTGCAATTGTAGCAAACAACATTTCTTTGCATATTTGACTGATATCCTCTTGATCTACATTGATTAGCCATATGTCCCATTCTATTGCATGCAAAGCATCTACTATTGAATGAATTATTTATTTGCATACTTCTGCATTCATGAGATTTGTGACCATACCTTTTGCAGTTGAAACACTATCCCGAGAAGGATGAATTAGTCTAATTCATTCTTCTTCTTCACTGAGTTGTTTTATGACCAAAGTTGTTGTAACTGTAGTAGTATCCATTAAAGGATGGATATCTTTGAGCATTTTGTTGCCTTATCGGAGGTCTTCTAGGCATGTTCCTTGGATTTCCTAATCTAGAGTTCTTTTGACTGGATCCAGAGTTTTCACCTTTCTCATATCCCAAGTCACTCTTGTCATCTACCCTCTTTTGGCTTTCAAGAAGAACTTCAAGTTGAGTAGTGTTTATCTTGAATTTCTCTTTCTATTCATTTGCTATTTGAAGATCTTGTTTGAGAGTGTCTATCTAATTCTCAAGTTGTTCTTCATTATCTCTATCTTCTTCAAGATCAGATTCCATATGCCTAATTATACTATCCATTTTGTGGCAGTTCTCTGACTTCTCCTTGAGAGATTATTTTAGATTATCTTCAATTTTTCTTTTCTCTTCAATTTCTTGGGTGAATCTCATAACCCCTGATTCCATTTCATGTCTTACCATAATGACCTCTTTTGATAGCTTCTCACATAGCTTATTTTTCTCATTCAGATCTCCATTAGTATCATTGGCTTCACTTTGATATGCTAATTGTTGAAGTAGTTCCTTTCTCTTTTTCACAGAGATACTCAATTTTTCTTTTAGCTCATTTATGAAATCATCAGCTTGTTTGAGTCTTTCTCTCAAGTTATTGACTTCAAAGTGAGATTGATCAAGATTATCTAGGGTAGACTGAAGCTGTTCCTTCATACCATACATATCCATTGAGATTCCCAGATCTTCCTCAAGATGTTAGGCTCTGTTTAGAGGAACTTAGCTTTGATACCAATTATTGGAAACAAGGTAGATAATTGAGACGGGGGGTGAATCAATTATCTCTAATAACTTTACTTTATTTTTCCTTTTATAATTTGAGCAGCATCAAAACACATAAGCATGTATAATCATGAGAACAGAAAAGAAATCAACACACATAACACAAGGATTTTAACATGGAAAACTCTGTTAAGGTAAAAACCATGGGGTGACTAACCCAAGATTGTATTCTCTGTTAAAAGAATAAAAAGTACAAAAATGGCACTTGTTAATTAGGACTCACTGCTCGAGCGCACTGCTCACAAGAGGCACACTGCCTATAAGAGACTCACTATCTACAAAGTTTATAGAAGGTAACCAGGTGTTTGAACTAATGAGAGGCATCCATATATGCTGAGGTTTAGTTCTAGTTAGGCTCAATAAACTGATCTAGTGTACTTCAATCTTCCTTTGCTTTTAGTGTTGTTGTTCTGTCACATACCAGTCTTGTATTGCTACTTCCACACTTGTCTCTACCTTTCTTTACACACTACAACTACACACCTACCTTCATACTAAAATCCATCTGGTATATATATCCACACCAAGAATTTCAACATCTTTCTAGTCAGCAATCGGAATAATCAACATATTTACAAAACACTGATCTGTCAGCTAATTCCATGCTTAATATGTGATGCATATCAAAAACATAGACATAGAAGTCATCAATCATGTCGGCCACCCATTTATGATCCCACAAATAGCTTGATCGACATTAGTTACTCATCCGGATTGAAGTCTGATACTTTGTCAGACAGTTCTTCCTTACTCTGCTCTACCTATCTAGAACCCAACACTCAGATGCTCATATCTTTTCCATGATTCATCACCAGAGGCTCAATCTCTGGAATATAGTAGTCATGATACTCATATTGACTTTTCCAAGTCTGGAACTTGTTGAGTTACACACTCTGAGAGATCCAGTCCTGATTGTCGGACCTTGTGGCATGCTCTGTTCTTATTCACCAAACCAGAACACTCTTCAATCTGACTTCTAGTATAGGCATGCTATGCTTTTCAGATGTGTGAGATAGACTTTTTTGCCATCAATGACAACAATCATGAAGCCAGACAATGTCTCTTGTGAACATATGAACATCATAGAAAACATTGGCTAGACATATTTTGTAATTTGAATCCTGATATAAAGATTGGGCAAACAATGTTTGAAAGGTTAAATCCATATTATGTGAAGATAAACAAGGTTTTTGAAACTTGTTATTGTCGTTATCATATTGAATTTGATCTCTACTATCAAGTGTTTCAAAAGATGAGAGAAGAAAGTGATGGTTTTCAAAATGTGCCTCCTAAACGAGTAAGTTTGTTCATAGAATCCATCTTATGTGATAATGCAATTGGTCAAATAAACTATATAAAAGGACTTTGTGAAACATATGGAAATTTGGCTAAATTACCTTTAAGAAATGAAGACAATGACCCAACAAACATAGTAAATTGCAAGAGTTACAAGTATGTAAAGTTTCAAACAAATTTTGGGAAAGAATCAGCAAGGTTAAACTATGTAGGAGGAGATACCTATTGGAACATTTATGGGAAATTTTCAAAAATTGATACATACATACAACATGCCTTTTCTTCTAGGTGGCAAACACAATAGTTTCAAACATTCAGAGATACTTTCCCACCTGGAACAGTTCTATCAGTAGTCAACTTTTCTGAAAATTAGTGTTTTGTACACAAAAAGAGATTGAATCAAATTATTACTTTTCAAAGCAGATCACTATTATGGTGCATGTGTGTTATCGACATGCACAATTGGATTTCGATGGTGTTGATAGTATATATGATGAATGAGTCATTAAGAAAGAATATCACTTTTATATTAGTGATGATAAAGAGCATGACACACTTTTTGTACAACATTTCTTTACAAAATTTGTAGTGCCCCTGCATTCTCACCATGGATGTGCAGGTAGTTGGATTGGGAATTAGAGATGACGACAAAAAAATAGTGATATTTAAAGGTTTAAGTGAGAACAATGAATGCTTCTCATGATATCCTCCTGGTATTCACAATATCTCCTATAATATATTTTACACTATTATGATCATTTGGTAATAATCGATCTGATACTCTTTGATATTTTGCTATTATATTGCCATCAGTTTCGCTGATATTCTTATGGATAGATAAGTTACTTGAAATTGAATGACATGTGATATATTGATATTGATTATGACCATCTTTTGTATGCAAGAAAAGTAGATTGATCTCTTTCCATTTTCTGATAGGTATCATCCACTTCAACAGTCAAAGGTCAATTTTGGCCAATACAAATAAGACAAATATCTAACATTTTTTTTATGGTAAATGAAGTGTAAATTTCTATTGAGTGTTTCATCATTGAAGTGGATGATATTTAACTAGAGTGTCACTGTATGTGTCTTTTGATATCATATTCTCTATATGCAATGAATCAACATGTCTACATTCTAATTTTGAATCGACCACTTTTGATATACCATTAACTTTGCAAAAACAAAATATACATTATGATTTTGTATTTGCCAAGTCATGTATCTGGGAGTGAATCTTCAGAGTCATGTATCTACGTATTATTATTATAGGTGGTATGTGTATCTAGGAATGCATGATTATAGTATACGTTATGAATTGTATTTCCATCATGCGTAACGACATTTCTAATCTAATCTTTGATTCCATCATAGCTTAAGGTGTATGCAGTATACTTTCTTATTTTGAAAATCGTCGAACCCATTCGTGGAACATTTCTCTGATATTTGATATGGTTAGTTTTAATAGAAAAAGAGACAGGCCAGGAGAAATCAGGGGGAAAATTGGTAGAAAAGGAGTGGGTAAAATACATATGATTGGTGGTATAGTAAGGTTTTGGAAGAGGAGAAGAAAATAATAGCATAGAGGTTGAAAAAGAAAGGAAAAAGATTTGTCCCAAAAAGAAGAGGGTGGGGGAATAGTGGTTTGTGCAGGTCCTTACATGTTAAATAGGCGTCTCTATCTAGAGGAACAAAAAGATGATTCTCTATGATGGTAAGTTAGAAGTTATCTTCTTTGTCTCTATTATTCTTTCCATATCATGTTGGATGTTATTAGATCGTGTACTTTGACCATAAATCCATATTTTGCATACTTGTTCATCCTCAATGCGATTTGTATTCTCAATGTGATATTTTTAGGTGTCCTCAAAATAGCCAGCATTGGCAAGAAGGTTAGCCTGCGTAGTGCTTCATGCATATCACGTAATCATCATATTCCATTAGTTGACATCTTGTTAGGGGATTTTGCCAAATAGTTTTAATACTTTGCATGTGCTATCACATTTTGCATAAAAGCATTTCCAAATTTATTATCTGTCGAGTTTACATTTTTCATGCTTAGATGGATGTTATTACCCTAATTCATTTTTTACATATCCAGTAATCATTACATGAGGCTTTTTGTCAAAAGGTTTGTTTGCTAGTCTGTGCTTTTGCATTTGATTTTCTTATGCTTGCTTAATAAATCCATTTTATGCTTACCCTACATTTATCCCATAGGCCATTGCTGGAAAGTTTTAAATTTTTTTTGAGTGAATCTTTTGAAGCTTATCCTACAATCACTGCATTCCATGAGACAATTTCTCTTTAAGGTATTCTATCAAATAGTTCAAGTAATGTCAAAAGCATTCTACATTTTACATACATTACTACCAAAGCCAATACAATGCCTCACCTGCCAATTGTGTTTACTTGAAAGTCTCTTCTCAAATCAACGATAATGGTTTTTTTAGGGAAATATATTTGTGGTTCCTTAATTTTCTACTTGTCAACAAATCTGTCATGTGCATATTTATGTTTTGGGCTTGTTAACTTAGTTATTTATGTCTTTTCTGAGCAGTGATAGAATAAACATTCAAGGATTCTTTGCATTGACTATTTTGTGTAACAATTTTGTAGTTATTTATTATATGTATCTGTGCTCTGGTAAAAGTCATTTGAGAAAATGTATGTAAGCTTCCATTTATATTTAAGAGATCTCTCTCTCTCTCTCTCTCTCTCTCTATATATATATATATGTATCATTATGCAACAAATGAGATTATAGAGAAGGGTGAATGGGGTGGGGGAAATGTGTAGAATGTGTAACACCACCTTTAAACAACCCTTAGTGTTTTAACATTGGCAACTATTCACTAGTTCATCATATAGTAATAACCTCCTAAAATCTTCCAGCATCTTTTATGGCATTTTGTAATAACGTCACAGATCTTGTGCTGAAAATAGACATCTTTTCTCTTTCTAATTATATGTTACCATCTTTGTGTATAATATTTATTCACTGATTCCTTCGATAGAATATCGAGCCACTTGTCATCCTTCCTTTTTTATGAATTCCCAATTTAGTTGATGAATGGTATAATCATGGCGTAAGTCCCTGCATTCTCTATTTGTATGTTTATTCATGATATTGAAGAGGTTTAATTCCAACTTAGAAATCAATTTGGCTTTCCTTATAATTTTCTTTATTATGGAGAAGTGTAAAGGATTTTAGTGTTAATTAGCTATTGATTTATTTCAACTTGATTTTTGGTTTAAAACAATGATATTTACAGAGGTATTTTACAATAGATATTGTTTAGTTTCAGAATATAGATGCTATGTTAGTTGATTACAACACGTACATTACAATTCTTCGAATTGTGGCTAAAGTAAAATATTTTCCTTATGTCTATCTTTTGTTAGCAATATTGTCTATTCATATCTTACCATATAGCTCATTCATTCTATTTTTTCATGCCTTGTCTAGGAAGTGGCAATAGCATCTGACAAATTTCCACACTTCAAATTATTCTCTGATAGATGTCCTTACATTCTACTAAAACTCCTATTTTTTTTTTACTCCTACCCATTGCATTTAGTTGAAAGTTTCTAAAGCCTGTCCAATAAATGCATTTTAGTTCTAACTTGCATAAAATTACATTTCCATCTAATGATATCTCTTTGAGGTATTCTTTCATTCAATTCATGTGCCTTGTTTATGATCTTATTCTTTGCATACATGTTATTAGAGGTGTATTTTGCCTTAGTAATCAGTGATAGGTGGGCACGGCCTGGGAAAAACATTACTCTTTCCACTCTCCTTCACATTTATTAATTAATCTTTTGAAGATTGATTTTGGGTGTGTGGCCTACTATTTATGTGGCCTCATCTATTTTTACCTAATGTAAAGTTTCCCACTATAATATCTAACTTTTATGTTCTTTCGATATGAGTTGTGCAGCCTTTTATATCTTTTGGTGTCCGTATATATAAATTTATACCCGAGAAGATAAAAGTTTACTTATTAGATCAGAAAACACTATTATGGTCTGTGTATTAGAGAAAATTGATCTCTTATTCTTTTCTTGTGTCTTATCTGTGCCCATCCTGATGTCAAGGTTTCATTATATTAACACCCTTTTAGGGGAATTAAGATCAGGCATTTGCTTCTCTAAATCTAAAGTTTAGTTTCCTTTACTTCACCAAATCAAAATATGCTTATGAGATTTCTATTTTCTATACTGATCTTTATCATGTGTTTATAAAATTAGTCAATAAGTTAAATGTAGGAAACATGGATATCTTTGCTATTTTTTAACAAATAAGAATACTAGAATGATAATCACAAAATTATTTATTGGCTGATATATTATGATGAAATAGAAATTAATCAATCATAAAAAATAATATTAAATGAGATGATGATAGTTCTATTAATCAATCATTATTAGTATATTGTAAATCTTAGTGAGTTGACTGAATTATTATTAGTTAAGGTTAAATAATTAGATTATCTATTAGAAAAGAGCTTCTTTAATGGTGAAGGATATTTATATATCCTTTTGTTTAATTAGTTGTTACATTATATAACATTAATAAGATGAATCAAGGTAAATTCTAACTATTAACATAGATAAGTGAATGAATAAATAAGTTTTGTGTGAATGCATATAGAGAACATCTTGATTTCATAGTTGATCAATAAATTTATTTTCTTGTAATATGATAATGTTTTACAAAATACAGTATCTCAGTAAGATATCTAGTACATTAGAAAAGTTATGATCAAAATGGAATTTATCTCACTAGTTATAAGTTTGGATAAGATAGAACTAATATTGAAAGATCTTATTGCTTGAAGAGACTTAATTTTGGAAAATAATATATATTTACTATAATGGTTGTGTTGAACATCTCAAGATCACATCGTTGGTTGTGATATTCCTTCTACTTGTTAACCCAAGTTATAAGTTGTATGATATCATATTCTAGATGAAGTTCAAGCCTGAACTATGATGTCTCTGTGCTACACATACGTAGGTAAGGGCATCATAGATGAGCCCCTGAGACATTAGGTCGGCCCCTTAGGTCCTTAGGTCATCATTTTATGCAATTGATATTGTGTAATTGATAATCATGTAGAACTAATGTTTCTTATGATGTGTAGTTTGAGATCTATAAGCGATGCAGAACTCTAAAGCTATGGAGGTGCCTTTCCACTTGGCGAATAGATGACTATTTGATAGTATTGTTAAATGTGTATAAATTTATTGGAACATTTGTATCTTACATTTCATTTTTGATGAATGTTGATATACTCTAATTTTTGACTTGAGGTTTACTAAGATAAATTTTGTAAATTGTTATTCTATCATTCTGTTAAGTTCATTATTTTTATTTACTAAGATTTTCTTGGGTACACATTACAAATTGTGTGTGTGTGTGTGTGTGTATTTATTTGGTGCATTTGGATTTAGAACAAACCCTGGTTGTTAGTTAGATCATGTAATTTGAATAAATTATGTATGTTGTTGAATATTCCTTAATTTCAATAATGTAGTTATGTTATCACTAGAGATGTTAGTTTAACTTGTTGTATGAGACTATGTTATATTTTGTTATCATTACTTCTAATTTTTTTTTAAAAAAAAAAATCTTCCTTTTTATTGCTTTAGTTGACTTATCTCTAGGGTTGCATGCAGGGGCATTACATTTGGTATCAGAGCTAGGTTTTAGCACTGGGATCTCTGCTTAATGATGTTGTCCATGTCTAATTATAGCAAATATTATTAAACATGTGATAGTAATGCTTGTGTTGGATACCATGTTATAATTTAAACACCTAGCTTGATGTGTTGGATAGATGATCATAATATTAACATTCAGTATCATGTGATATGTAGAAAAAGTAGAGTGAAAGGAAACTGGAAAAGGGAAGTGTATAACAAGTAATGTTATGACTTTGCAAAAGGGAATCACATTGGTTATGGAAATAAATGTACTTATGGTAGTAATGGAATTGTGTGTGTAAATGTAAATCTTCCTTTGTAAATGTGAGAAACCAGTAACTGTGCATTGGTTGAGTGTTGTGAATACCCTGTACTTGCTTTGTGTGCCCATGGGATGGTGATACTAGGTACCCATCCATGGGGAATATGTGTATTTTAGGTGTGGGATTAACCATGCCATTATGTGTGTTTGTTACCTGATTGAAGACCAACCCTTGTGTGGTTGAAAATATATATATAAGAGTAGCCAAAAGTTAGATTTGTAGATTCTCTTCTTTTGGTTCTCTGGTCCCTTAGTCTATGAAAGGGTAGTAGTAGCCACAAAGTTCCTTGGGTGGAGTGTGCAGCATCTGCATATGATGGTGCAAAGCAGTCCCCCACTCAACCAAACATGAGGAAAAGTACGCACTACTTCCCCTTATGATGGATCAGGGTACTTGATCCATATGTGCTAGCCTAATCCCCATAGTTCTTGAGCATCTTGATGGTATTTCTTGATATGCTACCTGAGTTGTTAGTTGGGGGCCAAGGTCTAGGACCTGCATCGACAACCCAACTAGAACTATGTGATGACATCTGTCGCCACTTGCAGGCTGGGGTCTAGGGTGAAAGGGACCTGCATGGATAACCCAAGTGAGACCATGTGCCCCATGTATATTTTGAGATCCAACATGTGTAGGGAGGTTTGTTACCCATGTTGAGATAGATTCTATATCTGTACATGTTTCAACATGATGCAATAGGTATGATGCCACACCTCACTGGTGTTTTGACACAGTACTGGTGATGATGTCGTGTTGCTGATGGTAGCGAGTTGGGCTCAAGGACACAATGCCACATGCTTAGATACATGAAGGCACACTATGATATTGTGTTATGATAAGCCTACTATGTGATGAGTGTAATGGGGCCTCAGACACTTGTAGAGGGATACTCATGTTTGCTTTCAACAATGTTTGGGTCGGTTAGCATATGGGTATCTCAACAAGAATATATTTTTCTAAGTTTACTCAAGGACCACTCGATCACTCTTCCTCCTTCAACATTGAAAAAGATTTCACAAAACAATCAATCAACACTCCCTTTCTATGCATATCATTGATCACTTGGTCATTCCACTAATGAATGTTGATCCTTGCATGACAAAATTCAACACCTTTGTGACATGTGTTCTTACACTTTCTCTTTTATTGTAGCACCGCCTCCTTCCTCAAAAATAGGCAACAGTGAGAATCACCCTCGTCCATTTTGCATAATAAACATTATTTTGTCTACATCATGATTGAGTCTCCTTTGTTATGGCATCGAACCACCTCTATAATCACATTAGGATAGATTCCAACATTTTACGAAAGCAAAATGATCATTCTCCTCACTCCTACTCTAGGGGTAGTGACAATTTATTACTTCTTGTGGACACTCATTTTTCTCTACCACGTCTCTCACTTACCTTAAAATAAATTGCATACATTTCTTTATGCAATTATTCTAAGGGGGCATATATGATACTCACATGTGCATTGATACATGCACCTTGTTTTATTCACACCCACTAAGGTGTAGCTTATCAATTAACCCCTTGAGGCATTGTTTATTTTTACATTCCTTAAAGTGTTCACCCCCTCTGGTGTTGATATTTGATGTGATCTCTGAGACGTTAACAACAAATGGTTGTGCCTAGCATAACACAACTTGCTGGCATAAGATCCATGTAGTCTATGAATCACTTAGTATAGCACAACTTGCTAGGCCATGTGCTTCAAATGACCTTGTTACACTCATGGTCACCTAGCATAACACAACTTTCTATCCCGTGATTGATGAGCATGTTTTGGTCTACATGACCCCTAGAAATAGAGCAAGCTATTTCCTAAGTCATGTACTCTTCTTCACATTCATTGCTCCCCTATCTATTTGTATGTATTCTTTCTTTAATGTAATCGATTGACTCATTATATTCCTATATCTCCTTTTTAAAATTCCTCTAATTTTGGTTTTCTTTTATTTTTTGCTATATTTTGGGGATGGTGCATGGTATTGAGACAACCTTTTATACCAAGGTCTCCTTACTTTGTTAACTCAAAATCTTTCTTTTGTTTTCTTATGTGTATTGTCTTACCAACTTTGTTATTGTATGCCTCATGCTTTCCATGTATGTTGTGTTCTTTCTAATGTATGCTTCATGCTTCCTAATGTATGCTTTCTATTTTTTATGTATGCTTCATGTTCTTTGATGTATGCTTCATGTTTTCCATGTATGGTTTGTGTTTTCGATGTATGCTTCATGTGTGTTCTATGTATGATTTATATGTATGTATCTTGTATATGTGACCTCTTATTTGGAGCATTGTAGATTTATAGAATCCTAAACTTGGGTGCTAGCACGTTTCTCTCAACTTAGTGACATTCTACACCTTGAACATTTTAGTGAAGAGATTTCACTTCTCCATACTGTAGTGTGCATATGAACATAAGCTCATGCTATCACTAAAGTGGGGGCTAAATGTAGTGTCGTAAATTGTTGCCACTTACAATTTCACACTTGTTTTAGCAATTCGACTAGAATATATGTTTACCTCTACTAAATAAATGCACACTGCACTACTTTTCTAAGAAACAAGACTAAGTCCTTTGAAATATAGCATTTCAAAAGCCCAAATCACTAGGACACTAGCATTAGGTAGTGGTAGAGTCCTGTCAATTTGGCCCTAAAATATATTATTTAAATATCATCTTTTTACCTTATGTGATGCACCTTTTCAGCCTCAACCTAATTGGGCCCTCAAAAAGTAATTGGGATTCATATATAAACAACCCTCTCTCACTCATTTAGAGACATCTGAATTCTCTCTAATAAGATTTCTCTTTCTCTCTCACTATAAGTTATCTATTTGTGAAGATTACTATTGTATGCACTAACCCTTGTAGGTATCTAAGAAATCTTCTTCCTCCATCATCTCCTTGCGGAGATACATGTTGTTGTTATGATGAAAAGAGAGACCTAGCTCAATAAGTTAAACCAAGTCAAAATCTCTTCTATCTAACATTGAGACACAAACTGATCTTGGCTTCTACCCTTGAAGGAGAGCCAAGCTATAGGGGTTCTACCTCTTTATTGTATAGATGAGTGTCAAACCAAATTAAACCAATCTAGGTATGGCAAATGATCAAACCCTAATTGAGAGAGATTGAACTACAGACAACTATCGATAATAGAAAAAAAATCTAAATGGATAGAAGAGATGAGAAAAAAGTTTAGAATAGGATCCTAGAGTCAGAATGCCACAAGTAACAGGGTGCCTAGGCACCCTAGGCCCTTTTTAGGGTTTTGTAAAAACTAAGACTTTCACCAGACCTGTTCTTGTAAGACCTTTCTTCTCCTAGACTGATATCTCTCAAAACTTGTTCCTTCAACCTACACACATGAAAGAAGGAAAAAGTGTTGTGGCTATATAGGAGCTTTCCTTAGTTATGTCCCCATTTTAGTATTCCTACCTCATGGATAACCAAGATTAGAAGCATATATTTTATGTGCTCAAAAACCCCAAGTGTGAGCAGTAACATGCATGATCTATTTAAAAAATAACAAACCCTAGCCCTATATGACTCAAGCAAATAGGAAGGAATGATACAAAAGGATGCTTCACTCAAGGAAGCTCACAACATCACCTCAAGGATGAAGATTCACGAAAGGTTTGTTGAATAATAAAGTGATGCAACCATACCCTTGGAGAGTACTCAAGCCAATCTCAAGCTAGTAGTTCCAACCCTTCTCTCAATCATGAAAAGTGCTTCAACCTAGGAACAAATGAAATAGACTCAAGATCTCATCTCCTAGCCTTCATATAAATATTTCCAAGAGCAAAGATGAACTTCACTTGATCAAATATAAACATGCAATAATTAAATAGCATAGAGAGCATAACAATAGAGATATTTTTCACATCTAATCAATCTAGTCTCAAATGAAATAGTCACTTTTATACAAGGCAATAGAAAAGAGCAATTTGGATGAAAGAGCTGACATCATGTGCCAAAAAAAAATTGAGTTTAGGGTAAGCCTAACCAACACTAAAGCTAACTTAGAGACCTAAATTGCCTCCCTAAAACATGGGAGGGACCAGGGCACTCAGGCGCCCTAGGCCCTTTGGGCAATTTAAGGCTCAAGCCCACATTTAATGTGGGGCTAACTCCAAATTCCAAATTATTTCCTGGATTATGACGAAACTTTAACCAAAATCATGACATTTTTTATAAATGGGGCCAATAAGGTGGACCTACAAATGAACTAGGCTTGGGATCACTAAAGGGATGAGCTAAACATAGTGAAATTGTGCCTACACAACTAGTGTACACAATTTATGACATAACATTTAGTGCCCACTTTTGCAATCATATGACACTATGTGCATATGCAAGCTAAAAGGATGGGAATTTAAAAACATATTGTAAATAGGATATTGTAAAAGGATAACAAAGGAAAATATTCTTCTAGATCAACCAATAAAAATGTGTATGAATGATCAAAACAATAATCTTCAATCATGCATATATTACTATAAATTCATTTTATTGCACCAATTAAAGTGTGTAAAGTTAATGATAATCAAATATTGCTCTGAAATCATGGATGTCATCATATCTTAAGATGAATGCATTGAATGCCTTTAAATACAAGGATATATAACCGCATCAACCAAATTTGCATTTACTTGGCCCTAGGAAAGAAGGGTAAAAGTGAGAGTTGATAAAATTTGAATTAAATGTTTTGAATTTGGGTAGGATGAGTCCATAACCATGAGGATGTTCATGTGACCATGAACTTGCCACTAGGCATGAAAAGGGCCATATTATAGTATGTAACATGTGTACGGGAAATTGGGAATGTATGCATGCATGGGTGTAATAAACAAATGGATAGGGTGAATGTATAGGGGTGTCCAAACATATCAATGTGAATGAGGGATATGTATAACTCAATATGTGTAATTGATAAGGATATGACATAAGGCAAGAGACCCAACTTTACACAAAATTTTATACCATTCGTGAATATCAATACATTGTCCTCAAAAATAAAAATAAAACTAAAAAGAGAGTAACATGTATTTACAAATTTCATCATCCCACTAAATATCCTACTAATATTTAAAAGTAGATTCAATAATTATTATTTCAACAATTCAGCACCTATCTAGTTTCATCTTGTACCTTTGAGTTAAAAGTACAACTCAATGTAAAGACATTCAATAATAGTACTTTGAAAATAGAAAAGTGTGGAAACAATCTCATATTATAATCTAAGCTCTTCCTTTTCCTCTGTAAAATTTTAATTGTTTAAAAAGTTGTTTACTGAATCACCATCATTATCTTCATTCAGAATATCAAGAAATGCATACAAAAGTTTATTTAGGGTTGGGTGATTTGTTTATTTGATTTGTTTATGCTTATGATGAGACATTGTAAGCAACGAATCCAAGTGACTGTAGCCACTCAATGACATTTAGTACCCCATCTATAAAACTCATCGTTTTATTCTCTCCTACTTCTCCATTTTTGTAGAGTGACATTATCACATCCCATCCTCGCTGCATTGGATGAATATAGTCCCAGTAAAACTTTCCATCTATGTTATTACACACTTCAAATAAATCTCTTCCTACATCATCCACTTCTCCACAAAGATTAAACCTACTTTCTCAGCACAACAAGGAATGAACAAAACCACAAAACCTATCACACAATTACGATAATAAAAGTAAGAGTATTGTTTAGAAGGTATAGATTTTAAAGATTATTAGACACAAGAAAGGCATAGTTTTTCAAGTACCATATTGTGTAGGATTGGAGAAAATATGATTAATTGTAGACAAGTGGTCTAAAATTATGATGGACAATTCCTTGAGATTGTAGGGACCCACTTGGTCCAAACTCAAATTTTCAAAAATTTTACCTAATTAACAAGTTCGTATGTGATACATCAAGACTTTGATTGAGTACTCGGGAAAACTTCGGCCAATAAGGGCCATATGTTCAAACAGAACATTCTTAAACCAACCCAGGCTCTTCTATCCTTTGGGCAAATAGGTTCATATGGAACTAGGTCAAATAGACCTTATCGCTACTTGATACGGGTAGAACAAAAAGTGGCCAAAATGCCTAGTGGGTCAAACGGACCAAGACTCTATCCAATATGGGATAAGTAAACATGACGGCCTAACAGACTAAAGAGGACAGGAATCATTATGCTCTGGCCAAAACTTCTAACTCCCTTGGGACCAATACAGGTTCATGAATCACTTCCTAGCGACCATAGTCTGCCCAGACAATGTACTGAGGATGTCAACAAGGGAACACATAACATCAACTTGTACTCACCTTAGTTTACAGAAAAATTGGGTACAAGTAATCCACCCTAGGGATTCTTCTAAGTACTAGGAGAGTTCTTAAGTTACCTAGATAATATTTAAACTAGGGATCAAGATTATGAAGTTGATTATAAAAAAGTATACTATATCTGAGGGATCTGAGTACTGGGTGCATCCTTCACCGTCCAGATTGCCAACATACCCTATATCAACAAGATCAAGGCCCTCTTTAGATGTGAATGCCACAGCGAATGTGAACATGTAGTTCTGTCTTGCACTATGTTTGGTCTAATTGTGAGTGGGTACATAGTTCTTCACTGACTGCCCACCCACTCGAGTGATACAGTGATGAAATTCCTAAGAAATAGTTTGCAAACACACCTTCCAGGAGTGTTTGACATTTAAGTTTTTCATGTGTGGATAGTTTACCTAGAACACGTATTTCCCCAACATAGTCATTCCTTTGATCGTCCTACAACTATTTTCGATAGACTCATCCTTTCTTATTAATTAATCTTTTTAGTAAGGTATCCAAGGAAATTTTCCCTTCCTGCAAATTTAACTTAGACATGTTCCTTATTACTCCCTGACAATTTAGAGGGATGGTGCCTAGACATCGTTGTTGCAGCTATGTTAGGCGTGAAGTACTTGGTTCAATGTAATGGCATTACTCGTAAATGTGACACAGAGATACCGTAAAAACTAAACATTGTGATTTGTTTGAGTTTTTGGACATTTATTTACAAGGTTTACCTAACTAATAGCAAAGGAAATACTTGCATAATATCAGTTGATAAAGGAAAATACTTTCTTAATCAAAATGCAGATTAAAAAAAATGCTTGATCATAATGAATAGAGATATAAATGAAACTTAATCCATTTCGTAAAACATATGACTAGAAAGATACTTATATCAACTCATCAATAAAGTAAAATTTAATTTAGGTCAAATAAAGAATCTTTGATAACTAGTTCAACTATTAAATCAACATATACAAATCTCACTAATTCCATTTTATTTTATCACAATTCCAAATGTAAAATTATTTATAATTATTGCATGTATCATAAGGACTATTCCTTCTCATAACCTTTCACGATAGCATACTGACAAAACATCCATTCTCACTACATATAAGGAAAAATAGAATTCCTATTTTTAACAGCATTTGAATATACTTGATATATATATTAACCGATAGGACAATAGAAAGTTCACATAAGCAAATCCCAAACATTTGTACCCAACCATTCAATAATACCCCTATTTGATCATTTAGAAATTCACATAATCTAAGATAAGATATGATAATGAATTCACCATATACTTGATTCATGTACTTATGATAAGATTCATGATATAAAATATATACATATCTATCCCTCATACTCTATATGTGTGAAAATTCATACATATATCATGTCAATTGGAATATAGTTGCTTGATACTTAGAGATTATAGATAGATTTATTAAGAGGTATACTCTTGTAGATTTGTCAATTACCATGGACACAAAAAGGAAATTTCTTTTGATAACATTCACAATCTTGGACAAGATAGAATTCTTTTAGAATTCACTTGATACCTTGAAAGACTACTTTGTAGTAGATGTTATACTCCACTCTTTGCCTATGATATTTATTGGAGATTCAAAAGGATTAGGAACCTTGATTCTCACATTTTATTATGCTAATACATTATGCATAATTTAACAAACTTAATGATACCCTTAGACATATTTCATCAAAAGCTTGTTTGCAATTCATCTCTCAATTAGTTCTCTTCATTTTTGATAATAGATTACTAAGTATAATTTGAAATGTTCATGTAAGAGCTCTATAAATGTATAAGCTTAAATAATGAGTAATTATTTATCTCATATTTAAAAAAATTAAATGTAGTTCCTTTTTTAAAAAAAAGAACATAAATTAAACTTTATAAAGAGAAAAAATTGACTCAATTTTTTTTATGTTTGCCCATTTACTTTAATTTATGTTCTAACTTCCATGAGTTGAATTTAATCAAAATCAGGTGCTATAAAAGAAAAAATTACCTAATACACATTTACTCTATTTATAAAGAACAAGTGACCATTTTTATGATTTTGAAGCATCAATTCTACTATTTATTTGTTGTACTAAATTCTAAAATAAATAATGATATTATCTAAATAAACTTGGTTATCCCACTAAGATTTTTTTTACTTGTTTTATAATATATTTGTACTTTATATGAATCAATAAGGATGTATTTTTGAAATAATGAATAATTCAACAAGCCTATATATATAAATAAATATTTAAATATATATAATGGTTTTGAAAGGGAGTACACGGGTACATGCTCATTTGTATTTAATTACAGTCTTTTATAAAAGAGCTTGACTCAAAAACTAAATTTGTTATGCTATTAGAAATGTAATTTAATATTAATTTTGCAATAATAATCAAGCAAATCAAATCTTGAAGGAAATCAAGATGATCATGAAAATAGATAATTTTTTTTAATCATCTGTTTAAGTTCAGTTTGATGGGACTTGGTAAATATATGATTCGCAGTTGAGTATTATCTATCTTAACTCTCTAAACATTTTTTTTCCAATAGTAGTATTTGAACACATAACAGATGCTATTTTAATTTTACAAGAAGAACTTCTTTTTTAACCAACCGCATTCAACAGTTTTGGAACACTTAGAACTGTATATTATTTCCTGCAAATCTGTCAAGCATAAAGTCAAATTTTAAGGCCTTAGAAACTTTTAAGTAAATGCAACTGGCGAGTGTTAAGCTAGACTCCTCAACCTTTGCGAGCATCCTCCATAGCTCATGTCAAAACTTGGAAGAGCAAATGGACACCCATCAAACTATAATGGATAGAGGAGGGCATACAAATTGTTTGACAAAATGCCTAATAGAAAATGTGGTAACATGAAATGCAATGATCTCCAGATCACACAAAAAGGATTTTTTAAAAAGGCTTTAAAGACTTTCAAGCAAATGACATTGACAGGTGTAAAGCCAAATTCTTCAATGTTTGACACCATCCCCACTACCTATGGAAAAGTGGGAGTTTTGGCATAGGGCAAAGACATCATAAAAAAAAAAGGAAATTAAGAAGCACGTGAGTTGCTTGATGAAATGCCTCAAAGAAATGAGGCATCATGACAGGTAATAATTGTAGGATACCAGAAAATCAAAGTGTTCCATAGGCTTTAAAAACCTTCAAACAAAAACAATAGGCAAGCGTATAACTAGACTTGGCAACTGTTGCCAGCATCCTCCCTGCATATGCTAGAATGGGAGCTATCGAATAGGGTATGGACATACATCAAAGCATAATAGAAGGAGGAATTTTGTCAAAGGTTGTAGTTGTGACTGCCCCTAGTAGACATGCTTGTAGATTGTAGAAGCATAGACTAAACATGTTAGTTGTTTGACAGAAGGCCTTAGAGGTGTCAAAAAATTTGTGTGCCTCTTCCCATAGGAGGTTCAAGGAATACACCGATAGAAACAGTTGCGCTTGCCATATTTTTTTAGAAAAAAATAGAGATTTTATCCCAGCAATGGGAAAGATGGCAAGAGAAGAAAGGATATGTGTGCAAGGGAAGAAATCTAGAAATAGATACGGATAATATAAAAAGAAGCTTGAAAGCCTTCTCTTTGGATTTGATAAAAACCCATATGAAGAGAATGATGCGAAAATCCCTGTGTGGTTTCATAGTGGAAGGAAGAAAGCCTGCTTGGATCGATAGGGTATGGACAAATCAGAAGAGGAATTTTAGATAGAGATTATAGTTGGAAATACTCTGATACACACGTATGCAGAAGTGTAGGCATAGACAAAGAATGAAAGCTATTTGATAGAATGACTCAAAGAAATGTGATCTCCTAGAATACCATGATAGCAGGGTCGCACACAAATGAGATTATTGAAAAGGGCCTAAAAAATTTTATGCAAAAAGCAACTAGAGAGTATTAAGCTAGACTCTTCTACCCTTACTAGAATCCTCCTCACTCATTCCAATATGGAAGCTTTGGAACATTGTATAGTTCTATAGACATCCACGTGTGTGCGTGAATTCAAGCAAATGCAATTGACAGGTGTAAAGATAAATTCCAAAACCTTTTCCATTCATCAAAACTTATATAATTTGAAATTTTATCCTAAAACATACTATCAAGAATAAATCTAAAATTTATTAACAAAATTCAAACTCCAAACTTTAAAAAAAAACCTACGGGAAGGAGAACTCTCACAATTTTCTCTAGCACTCCTAAACCAGAAAATGAGTGTCTTCTTCCTCACAAATCCCAGCAATTTATAGAAATTTCTAATCCTTATGGGGGTAGACTCAAGTCTTTGAGTCAAGTCTCTCCCATAAATGAGGCTGATCTATTTTCTATTTTTCCATAAATTTTTAGGAGAAAAAGGACCTATTGGTCTTAAATGATTTCTCCAATTTTCTTTTTTTATCATTTATTCATGTGGACATTTTCTCATGTCATTTATTGGATATGACCTTAAGTTTGGACTAGAAAATGAGGGGATATTGGACCTCATTTATGCCTTTTCTAGAAGTGTCCTCATTTTTAGAATTTTAAATTGGGACTATATTTTGTTTTTTTTTAATTTAATTATATTGGCTTTTATATTATTTGAAAATTAAATACATATAATAGTATTCCAATTCGAATTCAAAATTTAAATGTGGGTTGTGACATCCTTCCCCCCCTAAATTTATGCAGCATCCCGATGCATGTTAGAAATAAGGTCAAACATATACATATAAGTCCATAGAAAT
The DNA here is from genome assembly GCA_027924645.1 of Cunninghamia lanceolata. Lineage (NCBI taxonomy): Eukaryota > Viridiplantae > Streptophyta > Pinopsida > Cupressales > Cupressaceae > Cunninghamia > Cunninghamia lanceolata. The sequence continues at coordinate 5,679,452 of BSBN01000726.1, forward strand.
AAGCATCAATTACATCAGTATACTTGTGTACTTTAAATTCCATCCTTCAATAAAGTAGTTTATGAAAGAGTATCATCTAAGTATAATTGTCTGTATCATCTAAACATCATTGTCTTTAAGTAAAATTTAAAGTTTGACGAGTTTATAAATTATCTAGTGTTTTCAAAATAAATGTGGATAGAGTTGTTGCATTTCCATTGTGTCTTCCCATGTACCATTCTCAAGTGAATATTGGTCCCATTAGACCTTAGATTGGTCCACTGTCCTATTGCAGAGCTAGAACTGGTGCCTCTTGATGATTCTGCATGGCTCTATTGTTATTGTACTGAGTTCTTCCACTTGCAGGGCATTCCAATTAAGAATATGCTTAGGGTCAATTATATACTTTTTTAACAAGGATACATGGAACACATCATGAATTCAGCTTAGTACTAGATCTAGTGCCCCCTCATCATTGGCTTTTGATAGTAGTAATTCTGCATTGCTCTCTATCAATCGGAGACAGTTGTTAGTCATTCATTGCATTGATTCAATTCTGAGACATTGGATTAGTATGGTATAGTTTATGCTCACTTTGACCTTGATGACTATGTTCAATGGATTTATTTAGACATGTGTTATGAGTCATGATTACTTCAGTTATGATATGTTGGACATGATTAGCAATGGATTAATATCTACATGTTTTATTAGATTCGTTGATATCTGGTTTCAAATGCTATGGTTATAATCTTGTCCAAGGGCAGGGACGGTGTAACATTACTGGCTTCGAGTACCCTGTTACGCCGTGACCCTCTAACTCTCTGTATATGTATTTGGTCATATTCAACCAATTGTTTGATGCAGGTTGCAGGTACCAAACCTCGACTCCACTTGATATAGCAGGTTCGAGTGGGTTCTTACACCAATGGGTATCAGTGATGGGAGATAATGCAAGGTCTATTCCATTAGGTCAGTCCTTGTCTTCTATTGTTGTCTTGAGTCGTGGTCTTGCTTTGTAATGTTTGGTAAGCTCGTGTTATGGTGTATAGTCGAATTGGGTTATTCATGCTCGTGTGTGGTTGGAAAATACTTTAATGTGTTATTATTAATTAATGATGCTTCTTTTATGTTTATTGGGTATTATGTGTTTTACTTAGAACTGGGATTGATACCTTGGCTAATTCTATAATAGTCTAGAATTAATTATTTGCCCAAGAGTATTTATGTCATAAATGGGAGTTACGGGTAATTATTAGTTTATGTTTTTGGTTTTTGGTTTCAGAATAATTTTGCTATGTGAAATAAATGCCTTGAGTTGTCAATTTGAAGTTGGGAGATTTGAATCTCTATTATTAGTAAAATTTTAAATTTCCAGAGGACTGGGTTATTGAGTAACGGATGCATGTCTGTGACAATTTATGAGCTGAACCATTTTTATGTTGGGGACGATTTGGGAAAAGGGGGAGACAAGATTTGGGGGTTTTTGGTAGAAGAGGAACATGAAGAAGGAAGGAAAGTAAAAGGGTAGAGGATTCAGAGACTCGAGGATAAAATTTCGGGTATGTCAATCAAATCAATGGATTAGATATTGTTTGTGATAGTTATGTATTCAAATGTGTATCTCCCTTGCTCTTTAGTCATTGGTCTGTAGCATCTCTTTTGATCTTTTTAGAATTGCACCTCAACAATTTCTTCCTGCTGAGTGTAACAAAGCACATTCTTTATCATCCATGATGAGTTTATAAATACGTTGATGATAAAATTTATCTTGGCTCAAGCATCAACCCTTGCTCTCATTCTGCCATCTCATTCCTTTAATTAAATTATAGAATGAAGGTGTTAGGGAGAGGAAAATAATTAAAAGTATTTATTCTTTTAATGATCTTAGACTTAGTTTTGAAGTAACAGTTTATATTATAGTTGATTTATTTATAGGTTAGCACACATACACTTGACACAGTGAATATCATTGTTTTTTTGTACACACACAAAGTGAGTGCCAAAGCTCATTCAGACACACACATGCACACATAGAGTGAATGCAAAATTTCATTCAAATTCATAGGCACATACTTCACACAAACTAAATGACAAAATTAACTTTCAAACAAACACACACTTCACATGAAGTGAGTGCCAAAGTTAACTTTCAATTATGCACACAATGAATGCTGAATTTTATTCACATCATTCAAACACACAAAGACTCACAATGAACATCATTGAAGTTTGTCTGTAGACACATTCTACACAAATTGAAAATCAAAGTCTATTCATACATCACACAAAATATTTAGTGATAGGCCTATAAATATTTGTGCCTATCAGCCATCTGATAGCACCTTTGGTGCTTTTACTAGTCTTATAGTCGTGGTTAATGGGAAGTAAAGGTGTATGTGTTTTTGTCTCTTGAGGAATTAGTTGTGGGTAAATAGGTTTACATTGTTAGGTAACAATTTATATTATTTAGTTGCCTCTTGTTTTTAAATTGTAGGTAGTAAACATGTTGATGAAAAGTTATGTTTTATCTTTATAGTTGTCCTTGGAAATTTTAGAGTAATTTGTATGAATGTTCTTGTTCCATGAGATAACAATTTTGTGCTTCAGGTATTAATTACCTTATTATATATTAATCTGTTTTGATTATATTATGGGGTATTGGAGTGTCTTTAACTTGGGATTATGTTATTAATGGAATTATTTCATGAGCTTTCCTTGACTTTTGTTTAAGTAAGGATGTTCGGTTTATGGTTCACCTTCCTTGCCTTATTAATTCCTAGTGTTTTGAAGTTTTGCTAATTGTGATAAATTGGTTTAAGTGATTTCTTGATTGAATTAGGAATTCATTGAACTTCATTGCTCAATTTTCTCCTTGGCCATATCTTATGTTTGTATTGGAGTATTATGTTACCTTGGGGTGGAGCTTGGTCTATGTTGGTTTGTTGTGAAGTAGGAATCTTGTGTGATGTCATGGCCGCTTGTTGTCAATGTGGAAGTGTTGACCTTGTCTGATTATGGTTTCTTTATCTTTGGTTGTACCTAACTCTAGAGGTGAGGTGTCTTGATCTTTGGTCCAGATAGTGGCATGTCAATGTAATGTGATATCTAGATTTTCGTATCTTGTAATGAATGGGGATGGTCTCTTGAATATAGTTCTTGGTTTCTTGATGGTATTGCTTCAAATTTTGATGGGATTCTATGGACTTATTGTTGTGGCCTAGTGAATGGTGTAAGTTATGGCTCGGATCTAATTGGTGACTTTTACCTACATGTGTGGTATATATGATTGACCAGAGAACGCTAAGGAAGTGGCTTTCATGGTGGGGCCGGTGCCTAGTGAGAGGTCACCTAGGTAACCCCATGGAAGTTGTAAGCATGTGAAAAAAAAATCTTAATAACTTAATCAAGAGGGTTGGGGTATTAAAACACTTAACAAGATAAGTAAGAGACCTCATGCATGCCTTGAGTGCTCTCACAGGCTAAGGATGGGATGAGAAGGCCTGGTTGGCAAGGCCGACCTCCTTGTCTCCATGAGAGGACGTGTCAGCTCCGTATGTGTCACCCTATGGGGCTGGTGCCTAGAGAGAGGCTACCAGGGTAACCATAGATGGGGGCTAGCTTCTAGTGATAGATAGCCTGGGTAACCCATGTTAGGACCATGTAATGACACTCTCCTTACGTAGTTCTATTGTTTCTTGGTAGTGCCTCTAGAGTGATGTCTTGTCTTGTGCAGCTTTGATGATATGGTCAGTTGTGTCAAGTCAGTTGTCATTCTTTTATTTTTGGATGTTGTTTCTTGGCTTAGTGGAATCCTCATCATTATCTCCTAGCTCAGAGGGGTGGGCCTCAGGGTTCCACATGGTTGGGTGATAGAACTATCCATTGGTCCTTTTGGAGATGTAGTTCAAGTTCTGCACAGAGGTGTTCCAGTTCCAGTTTGCTTTCCTCCTTCAGAGTTGTTGTATGCTTTCTTATTTATTCAGTTGTAAATCGACACGATTGGTCTTGTAATCTTGCATTGTAATTTTGTAAATAAACTATCTTGCAATGATAAGTTGATCTTTCTGTAGCAGTAGTAATTGATTATCTCTTATGTGGTTTTTACTTTATATTCTCTAATGCAGTTATGTTTCCCTAGAGGGGTTAGAAGTGCATTTTTCTTTATGTTGTGATATTGTTGGTTACTGCTATTACATTTACTTGCTTTTACAAAAAAAATAGTTCTGTAATGTTGCACTTTTAGTCTTGCACTCTAGGGTTGCATGACGGGGCATTACATTTTGTATCAGAGCCAAGTTTAAACACTGGGTACTTTGGTTACAATTGAGCCCATTATGTGACCTAGTGCTTAAACTCTATAGATTAACTGTATCCTAGGTTGCAACACTGAGACCTCTGGATTGTTGTTTTTTCCCTAGGTTAAACAATTTTCTCATTGTAGTGAGTTGGTAATAGTATCTCCCACCTATATGCATTAGTATGAAGGTTGATAAGTTTATAGACTTGCTCTTTAGGAAATGAATGCTTTATGCTACTTATGAGTCTGCTATGTTCTTTCTCCTTCTTCTCTGGAAACATGATGTTACATCTAACAATATGTTCTCCTTGCATGTTAATACATCTAATCATCTGGTGGCATCATACATCATGAGTTATGTGGTTATGTGATGTTGACATCTTTACATGGTTGCTTGAAAATCTATATCTAACCCCTAGATGGTCATGATCTCTTATGAAAGAATTGTTGTAATTTACGGAAGTTATCATCGTATATGCCCGTGTAAGAAATGTATGCAGGAGATCAAATGAGAGCTTGTGTTGGGCCTATGAGATCAGGTATGTGATAATGTAAGTCTAATATAGTTTGTGTTATTCCTGTATGTGATATCATATATTTCTTTTATATCTTCTTGTGTAAGGAAGCAATTGCCTATCTCCGTAGTGTAGTAGAAAGAAATTGTATTGTATTAAGATAGAAGTTGTTTTGATAAGAGGATGTAGTTAAAATAATTATTCGAGTGTTGGTGTACATTCTTGAACACATTCTGGATCTTCTGTCCTTGTTGTGAAACAGATACTCCCTTTTTGTGGCTAAAATTAGTCACACCGTGATGTGAATTTGTTGTAATTTGGTTGTTTTGGAAATTTTGACAGTTGTTTCATGTGTTAGTATGGGGGGTTAATAGTGAGTTTTCTTTCCTTCAACCTTCTTATGTCAGGAATGGTCACCAAGACTCTTTTCTTTATTCTTGATTTATTGAAATTTGCTGGCACTTTGTGACTTAAGGTTGTAATTTGATTATTTTTCCATGTAGGTTTGTAATTATTTTTAAATTTTCTATGGTGGAACTTCTAAGTGTTGAATTATGTTGGCCCCACTTTGTGGTAAGTGTTGTTTCTATCATGTTCATTTCGAACCTCTGATAGTATGTTCAAGGGAGGACTCCGTGGAGAATTGCATTTTGCATGGTTGGTAATTAGTGGAAATAAGATATGAGATGAATCTTTCAATAGTTGTATGTGACTACAATTATTTTGATTGTATGAGATTGCTGAAAAAGTGTAATTAGTTATGAGTAGATCATAGGATGTGCCATAAAGGTAAAGAATTGATGTTTCTCTTGTCTATTTTTCCTTATATGTAGTAAGAATGGATGTTTTGTCGATATGCTATCGTGAAAGGTCATGAGAAGGAATAGTCCTTATGATACCTGCAATAATTATAAATAATTTTGCTTTTGGAATTCTAATAAAATAAAATGGAATTATTGAGAAGGAATAGTCCTTATGATATCTGTAATGTTGCACTTTTAGTCTTGCACTCTAGGGTTGCATGACAAGGCATTACATTTGGTATCAGAGTCAAGTTTAAACACTGAGTACTCTAGTTACAATTGAGCCCATTATGTGACCTAGTGCTTAAACTCTATAGATTAACTGTATCCCAAGTTGCAACACTCAGACCTCTAGATTGTTGTTATTTCCCTAGGTTAAACAATTTTCTCGTAGTAGTGAGTTGGTAATAGTATCTCCCACCTATATGCATTAGTATGAAGGTTGATAAGTTTATAGACTTGCTCTTTAGGAAATGAATGTTCTATGCTACTTATGAGTCTACTATGTTCTTTCTCCTTCTCTGGAAATGTGATGTTACATCTAACAATATGTTCTCCCTGCATGTTAATGCATCTAATCATCTGGTGGCATCATACATCATGAGTTATGTGGTTATGTGATGTTGACATCTTTACATGGTTGCTTGAAAATCTATATCTAACCCCTAGATGGTCATGATCTCTTATGAAAGAATTGATGTAATTTATGGAAGTTATCATCGTATATGCCCGTGTAAGAACTGTATGTAGCAGATCAAATGAGAGCTTGTGTTGGGCCTCTGAGATCAAGTATGTGATAATGTAAGTCAATCATAGTTTGTGTTATTCCTGTATGTGATATCATATATTTCTTTTATATCTTCTTGCGTAAGGAAGCAATTGCCTATCTCCGTAGTGTAGTAGAAAGAAATTGTATTGTATTAAGATAGATGTTGTTTTGATAAGAGGATGTAGTTAAAATAATTATTCGAGTGTTGGTGTACATTCTTGAACACATTTTGGATCTTGTGTCCTTGAGTGTTGTGAAGCGGATACTCCCTTTTTGTGGCTAAAATTAGTCACACCGTGATGTGAATTTGTTGTAATTTGGTTGTTTTGGAAATTTTGACAATTGTTTCATGTGTTAGTATGGGGGGTTAATAGTGACTTTTCTTTCCTTGAACCTTCTTATGTCAAGAATGGTCACAAAGACTCTTTTCTTTATTCTTGAATTATTGAAATTTGCCAGCACTTTGTGACTTAAGGTTGTAATTTGATTGTTTTTCCATGTGGGTTTGTAATTATTTTTAAATTTTCTATGGTGGAACTTCTAAGTGTTGGATTCTGTTGGCCCCACTTTGCGGTAAGTGTTGTTTCTATCATGTTCATTTCGAACCTCTGATAGTATGTTCAAGGGAGGACTCCACGGAGAATCGCATTTTGCATGGTTGGTAATTAGTGGAAATAAGATATGAGATGAATCATTCAATAGTTGTATGTGACTGCAATTATTTTGATTGTATGAGATTGCCAAAAAATTGTAATTAGTTATGAGTAGATCACAGGATGCGCCATAAAGGTAAAGAATTGATGTTTCTCTTGTCTATTTTTCCTTATATGTAGTAAGAATGGATGTTTTATCGATATGCTATCGTGAAAGGTCATGAGAAGGAATAGTCCTTATGATACATGAAATAATTATAAATAATTTTGCTTTTGGAATTCTAATAAAATAAAGTGGAATTATTGAGAAGGAATAGTCGTTATGATATCTGTAATGTTGCACTTTTAGTCTTGCACTCTAGGGTTGCATGACGGGGCATTACATTTGGTATCAGAGCCAAGTTTAAACACTAGGTACTCTAGTTACAATTGAGCCCATTATGTGACCTAGTGCTTAAACTCTGTAGATTAACTATATCCCAGGTTGCAACACTCAGACCTCTAGATTGTTATTGTTTCCCTAGGTTAAACAATTTTCTCGTAGTAGTGAGTTGGTAATAGTATCTCCCACCTATATGCATTGGTATGAAGGTTGATAAGTTTATAGACTTGCTCTTTAGGAAATGAATACTTTATGCTACTTATGAGTCTGCTATGTTCTTTCTCCTTCTTCTCTGAAAATGTGATGTTACATCTAACAATATGTTCTCCCTGCATTTTAATGCATCTAATCATCTGGTGGCATCATACATCATGAGTTATGTGGTTATGTGATGTTGACATCTTTACATGGTTGCTTGAAAATCTATATCTAACCCCTAGATGGTCATGATCTCTTATGAAAGAATTGTTGTAATTTATGGAAGTTATCATTGTATATGCCCGTGTACGAACTGTATGCAGGAGATCAAATGAGAGCTTGTGTTGGGCCTATGAGATCAGGTATGTGATAATGTAAGTCAATCATAGTTTGTGTTGTTCTTGTATGTGATATCATATATTTCTTTTATATCTTCTTGTGTAAGGAAGCAATTGCCTATCTCCATAGTGTAGTAGAAAGAAATTGTATTGTATTAAGATAGAAGTTGTTTTGATAAGAGGATGTAGTTAAAATAATTATTCGCGTGTTGGTGTACATTCTTGAACACATTCTGGATCTTGTGTCCTTGAGTGTTGTGAAGCGGATACTCCCTTTTTGTGGCTAAAATTAGTCACACCGTGATGTGAATTTGTTGTAATTTGGTTGTTTTAGAAATTTTGACAGTTGTTTTATGTGTTAGTATGGGGGGTTAATAGTGAGTTTTCTTTCCTTGAACCTTCTTATGTCAGGAATGGTCACCAAGACTCTTTTCTTTATTCTTGATTTATTGAAATTTGCCTGCACTTTGTGACTTAAGGTTGTAATTTGATTGTTTTTCCATGTGGGTTTGTAATTATTTTTAAATTTTCTATGGAGGAACTTCTAAATGTTGGATTATGTTGGCCCCACTTTGTAGTAGGTGTTGTTTCTATCATGTTCATTTTGAAGCTCTGATAGTATGTTCAAGGGAGGACTCCACGGAGAATTGCATTTTGCATGGTTGGTAATTAGTGGAAATAAGATATGAGATGAATCTTTCAATAGTTGTATGTGACTGCAATTATTTTGATTGTATGAGATTGGCATAAATTTGTAATTAGTTATATGTAGATCACAGCATGCGCCATAAAGGTAAAGAATTGATGTTTCTCTTGTCGTTGGCTTGTGATAGTGGTAATTCTGCATTGCTCTCTATCAATCGGAGACAGTTGTTAGTCGATCATTGCATTGATTCAATTCTGAGACATTGGACTAGTATGTTATGGTTTATGCTCACTTTGACCTTGATGACTATGTTCAATGGATTTATTTAGACATGTGTTTTGAGTCATGATTACTTCAGTTATGATATGTTGGACATGTTTAGTAATGGATTAATATCTGCATGTTTTATTAGATTCGTTGATATCTGTTTTCAAATGCTATGGTTATAATCTTGTCCAAGAGCAGGGACGGTGTAACATTACTCGCTTCGAGTACCCTGTTACGTCGTGACTCTCTGACTCTCCGTATATGTATTTGGTCATACACAACCAATTGTTTGATGCGGGTTGTAGGTACCAAACCTCGACTCCACCTGATATAGTAGGTTTGAGCAGATTCTTACACCAATGGGTATCAGTGATGGGAGATAACGCGAGGTCTATTCCATTAGGTTAGTCCTTGTCTTCTATTGTCGTCTTGAGTCGTGGTCTTGCCTTGTTATGTTTGGTAACCTCGTGTTGTGGTGTATAGTTGAATTGTGTTATTTATGCTCGTGTGTGGTTGGAAAATACTTTAATGTGTTATTATAAATTAATGATGCTTCTTTTATGTTTATTGGGTATTATGTGTTTTGCTTAGAATTGGGATTGATACCTTGGCTAATTTTATAATAGTCTAGAATTAATTATTTGCCCAAGAGTATTTATGTCATAAATGGGAGTTACAGGTAATTATTAGTTTATGTTTTTGGTTTTTGGTTTCAGAATAATTTTGCTATGTGAAATAAATGCCTTGAGTTGTCAATTTGAAGTTGGGAGATTGAATCTCTATTATTAGTAAAATTTTATATTTCCAGAGGAGTGGGTTACTGAGTAACGGATGCATGTCCATGACAATTTATGAGCTGAACCATTTTTATGGTGGAGACAATTTGGGAAAAGGGGGAGACAAGATTTGGGGGTTTTTGGCAGAAGAGGAACAAGAAGAAGGAAGGAAAGCAAAAGGGTAGAGGATTCAGAGAATCGAGGATAAAATTCCAGGTATGTCAAACGAATCAATGGATTAGATATTGTTTGTGATAGTTATGTATTCAAATGTGTATCTCCCTCACTCTTTAGTCATTGGTCTATAGCAACTCTTTTGATCTTTTTAGAACTGCACCTCAACAATTTCTTCCTGCTGAGTGTAACAAAGCACATTCTTTATCATCCATGATAAGTTTATAAATACCTTGATGATAAAATTTATCTTGGCTCAAGCATCAACCCTTGCTCTCATTCTGCCATCTCATTCCTTTAATTCATTTTTGGGGCTAAGATATCATCAAAAATATTTCTATTTGGGGTTTGACCATCTTAACTTCTGCTACTTGCAGTAGCTCAACTAGTAGAGCATGGTCACAGGGTTGCCTTTAGTTTAGTTTTTAGGTGGTTTTTGCCAAGGTTGCATTCTTCGTAAGCATCCTAAGGCAAAAAATAACAAAGGTAAGGTATTGAATGCTTCACAAATACCGGAGTTAGTTCACAGTGATTTGGCTAGTCCATTTCCTCATCCACCCTTCAACAAGGCTAGATTTGTTCTAACTTTCATTGATGAATTTTCTTGATATACTTGGGTGTACTTTCTTAAATAGATGTCTAAGGTATTTGATCACTCTCAAGACTTCAAATATTTTGTAGAGAAGCAATCCAGGAAAGCCATTAAAGCTTTGTGCACTAACAATGGTGATGAGTATGTCAACCATCATTTTGATTAGTTTTGCACTTTAGAGGAGATTGGTCTACAACATTCAATTACATACACTCCTTGGTAGAATGGTGTGGTAGAATGAAAGAATAGGTCCTTGAAGGAATTGGTGAACTACATGATTCACTCCAGATCTCTTACACCACAGTATTGGGCAGAAACCATTAACTGTGCTTGTTATATCCAAAACCATGTTCCTCACTGAGCCTTGAAGGGAGTCACTCCTTTTGAATCTTGGAGCAGTCAGAAACTATTAATTAAGTACTTCTAAGATTTTGGTTCTCCTACATGGGCCCACATTTCTCTAGAGAAATGTAAGGCCTTGGAGCTACAGAGCAGGCCTTGCATATTTTTAGGCTATCCTGATGGTGTGAAGGGTTATTAGTTTCTCCACCCTACTACACATGAGTTTCTCATTGAGAGGAGTGTTCATTTTGAGGATGGCTCTTCAAGCTCAACTCCTATCACTTCTCCACCTCCTTCTAATTCAATATTATAGTCACTTGGGCTACATGACAAATCTTCTAATGAGTCAAATTTACTTGAGCAACTTCTTGATGATGAGGAGTCTTCTACCTCCACTTCTAATGTTGTGTGATTTAAAGGATTCACCTCCTTCCTCTCCTATTCATCATTTAGAGGGTGTTGATTCTCCTCCAGATTCTTTGACTTTTGGTCCACTTTGGGCTAGACAAACTTTGCAATCTATAGGAGATTGGGTTGGGGATCCATCAGACACCAGGAATACTTGTTCACAATTCCAAGATGTATCACATGTCTTTATTGCTACTATCTTTGATCCACAGTCCTTTTGACAGGCTTCTAGTATTATTGAGTGGGATATAGCTATCTAGGAGGAGTATAGTTCCTTGATGAGGAACCACACTTGGGATATTGTCCCTCTTCCTAAGGGAAGAAAAAATGTTTAATGTAAGTGGATCTATCAGTCAAAATTTTTAGTTGATGGGTTAGTTGATAAGAATAAGGCTTGCCTAGTCACCAAAGGATTCTCCCAAATTCTTGGGATTGACTACTTTGAGACTTTTGCACCAGTTTCTAGAATGAACTCCATGCAACTTGTTCTTGTTATTGGTGCATCCAATCATTTGGAAGTACACCAAATGGATGTGAAGATTACTTTTCTTCATAGTGACTTTCAAGAGGAGATCTACATGAACAACCACAAGGATTTGTTCAAGATTCTTCACTTGTGTACTGCCTTCAAAAGTCTCTCTATGGCCACAAATAGGTTCCTCAGGCCTAGTATGTAAATATGTACTCCTTCCTTCTGATAGGTGGGTTCACTTAGTGCCATTTTGATCCCAATGTCTACATTTTGCAGTAGGATGATTCACTCCTATTTTTGGTCCTATATTTTGATGACTTGTTGATCACAGGGAGTTCTTCATCCACCATTGGAGTAGTCAAAACTACCCTTCATGACACCTATTTTTGATGGCTGACTTGGGCTTGTTGCATTACTTTCTTGGGAATGAGATCTTTCAGTCTTCTTTTGAGATCACACTCACATAGTCCAAGTTTGCTCTAAATTTTCTCTCAAGGTTTCATATGGTTTCCTATAAGCCTACTCTGACTCCCTTCCTTTCTAGATTAAAACTTGAGGCTCAGTATTCTTCACTATTTGTTGATGGCACTTTGTATTGACAGCTCGTTGGGAGTCTCATTTATCTGACTCATATGAGACCTGACATTTCATAGGTTGTAGGCATGGTCTGTAGACTCATGTAAGATACCCATGAGCTATGTCAAAAAGTAGCCAAGTAGATACTTCACTACATTCAAGGTACTCACATTTTTGGGATTCACTATGTAGCAGGCATTGATCTTTACTTGGTGGGCTACATAGATTTAGATTGAGTAGGTGATTCTTAGGATCACAAATCTAATTCAGGTTATAGCTTCTCACTTGTTTCAGGTCTTGTTTGTTGGTCAAGTAGGAAGTAGTCTACTATTGCTCTATCTTCTATTGAGGTCAAGTATCAAGGAGCTATGAATGCTACCACTGAGGCCAGCTGGCTTCAAAATCTTCTCACTAAATTTGGTATCTAGATCAGATGGCCATTAGTCATATTTTGTGACAACCACAATGCCATTAAGATCTCACAAAATCTAGTTGATCATCAATGGACCAAACACTTTAAGGTCCACATGCACTACACCTAGAAGCTTATCCATGGCCACATCAGTATCCTTTGCTACTTTCTAACTTCTGAGCAGGTTGTCGATATCTTCACCAAACCCTTCATAAAGATCATGTATCTTCATCTGCGAGCTTTGTTGGGGGTGCGAGAGGCTTCATCTTCTAAGGGGGCTTCTTAGTCCTCTCATTCAGACTCTTGACTCTCTCTACTTTGGGGGGGTCTCTTCTCTCTCTATTTGGGGGACTTTTCTCTCTTTTCTACGGGGCTTCTTCTCTTTGGGGGAGTTTTTTATGTACATGGGTACCTCATCATGCTTCATTTTTTGGGACCCAACTTTTCACCCACCTAAGTTGCACTTAAGGGGGGATGTTAGTAAAGGCTTTAATTTTCGTAGTTGGTGTTAGATAGAAAAGGGAGACTTAGATTAAGAGGTTAAACTAGATCAAACCCTCTTCTATTAACATTGGAACAAAAATTGAGTTTAGCTTCTACCTTTGAAGGAGAGCCAAACTACATGGGTTTTTTTCCTTTTGTTGTATAAAGGAGTCTTAACCAAATTCAACCAACCAAACTAGGGAAAATCATGAAACCCTAATTGAGTAAGATTAACTAATAAATGACTGTTAGAAATAGATACAAGAATTTTGAAGTGATAGCAGAGATCAGGAGACAAAGGAGAATCAGAACCTGAGTTCGGGAGCAGAGAAGTACTAGGGTACTAGGCACCCTAGACCCAAATTAGGGTTTGGTAGAATGTCAAGATCTAGGTGCCTTCACCTATGTGTCTTCCTCCTTCCTATCACTTATTATCATCTGATTCTTCTAGATGTTACCTGCATACAAACAAGAAGGGAAGAGGGTTCATGCTATTTAGGAGCTTGCCTAAGTTAAGCCCTGTGGATGGTGTTTCCACCTTGACAATAGCAATGATAAGAGATCAAAGAGTGTGTGCCCTAGGAGGGTAGGGGTAAATATGAAGTAGAATGGATTTCTATAATAAATCATGAAGGAAAGGAGTCACCATGAGCATGGAAATGCTAGCTTGCTTGATGTGGCATCACAACTTGACGTAAGAAGTTGGTGTATCCCCAAAGAAGTAGAGAGATCTTCACAAGACCTACAAGTCTAAGTTAGTACAATAAGAATAATCCACCATAGAGAGCTTCCAAGATCATCTAGAGAAGAATAGAGAGCATGAGAGAGAGAGAGAGAGATAGAATCATTTAGAGAACTTAGAGATTGTTCAAATGACTAAACTAACTTTCTTATATTTGCATTCACATTGATTTTTGGGGAACTAAACCAAATGAGGCTGACATGAGGAAGCATTAGAGATGTATTAAGCTAACATTACCTTAAATTAGCCCTGACCTAAATGAGGGACCAAGGTACTGGGTACCCTTGTCCTTTAGCCCCAAAAACTCTGGGATAAGCTTAATTAAGTGTGGTTAGGCCAGCCCTAAAGTCATCTTTCAGGTCTTGTGCATAAGGATTAAGAATTAATTATTTTAGGTCCACCCAGGTGCTAAACTAGGTGTAAAATACTAGTGTACAACTTTTACTCCATAACATTTAGCCCCCACTTTAGTGTGGGTATGATCTTACACTCAAACTCGCACTAAAGTATGAAGAGGATAGATTTCAATCACAACAAACATAGAAGCCATGTAGAATGTCATCAAAATTGAGGGGTGATTACACCTCCAAGTTTAGGATTCTAGGAGTCTATAATTGGTTAACAAGAGGAGTTGCATACACGTAAGACACATGACATATTTCACTCATACATGGACCATTTAGAAATCATAAGATAAGACAAGACATACACAAGGAATACACTTGAGAAATCACAATGTATACACGCAATACACAAAGTATATATGCTTGACACAAAGCATACACACAAGCATAAAGTATACAAAAAATACACATGAACACACATGGAATACATGCAAAGCACTCAAGAGGCATACATGAGGAATACACACAAAGAATGCATGAGGCATGAATAATATATAAAGGACAAGAATATACAAGGAGAATACACTCATTATACAATAACCACAAGAATGAGAGAGAGGCAGAGAATGAAAATGTTTATTTGATGTTTCAAAGCATTACAAGATGTGTATATATAATATGTAATAGTTGATGAAACTGTTAAGGCAGTTGGTATAACTATAGAACCAACTAAAGTAACTACATGGTTACGTAACAATGTAATACATTATGCTAACATTCCCCCCCTTATTAGATTATTTTTACAAATGTACCCCCTAAACAGTTCAAATTTGATCCTACCAAGAGGTTTGCTAAACATATCTGTGATCTAAGAGTCTATAGGCTAGTACTGGAGTGGGATGTGGTGGTTCAAAACTTGGTCCTAAATGTAATGACACTTGACCTCAATATGCTTAGTGCACTCATGGAAAACTGGATTCTTCACAAGTTTTAACACACCCTAATTGTCACAATAGAGAACTGGTGACTTCTCTTCAGGAATATCCATATCTGCCAGAATGTGACATAACTAAAGCACTTCAGACATAGCTCCTCTTGCGGCGTGATATTCAGCCTCAGTGCAAGAAACAACAACATTTAGCTTCTTACTAACCCACAAAATTGGCCCAGATCTGAGATGAAAAACATAACCTGAGGTTGATTTCCTGTCATCTACAGATCTTGCATAATCTGATTCTATATATCCCTATAAGAAGAATTGATTGTTCTTCTTATATTCCAGACCATAATCAACTATGCCTCAGATATATCTCAACACATGCTTTGTTGCAACCTAATGACACTTCTTTAGCTCCTGCATGAATCTAGAGAGATAGCTGACAGAAAAACACAAGTCTGGTCTGGTGTAGGTGAAGTAGATGAGGCTCCCAACCAGCTTCCTGTAGAGAGTGGCATCTACTTGAGGTGAATCTTGGAAATAGGATAGTTGCAAACCTTTCTCCATTGGAGTGGAAATAGGCTTATAGTTGACCATTCTATAATTTTCAAGGAGAGTCTTGGCTTATTTCATTTGGGAGATGAATATGTGGTTCTTCTTCTACCATATCTCCAAGCCAACACAATAATGAAGTAGCCCCAAATCTGTCATGTTGAAGGAGTTCTTGAGATCATTCTTTACATCATCAATGAGATTGTCTAAGCTATCAGTGAGAATAAGATCATCCACGTACAAAACTAGAATGACAATCTCTGTGCCTACCTTCTTAATATACAAATTAGGATCAGAGGGGCTATGGGTGAATCCATGTTGCAATAGGTGACCATCAATCTTAATGTACCATGCCCTAGGAGCTTGCTTAAGGCCATAAAGTGATTTGATAAAATGGCATACCTTGTGTGGATGATGTTCATCAACAAACCCTTCTTACTGGGTCATATACACTTCCTCTTTAAGATCATCATTTAAGAAATTACTCTTGACATCCATTTGCTGAAACTTCCATCCCTTCTATGCTGCCAATGCATAGACCATTCTGATAGTTTTGATCTTCACAGTGGGTACAAATGTCTCTTCATAATGAATGCCCTCCTATTGAGCATATCCCTTTGCTACAAGTCATGTTCTGTACTTGTCAATAGATCCATCTGCCTTGTACTTTGTTTTGAAGATCCATTTACAGCCAATGGGTTGCTTCCCTTAAGGCAGATCGACAAGTTGCCAAGTATGATTTTGCATCAGAGAATTATACGTAGCATCCATAGCCTTCTTCCACTGAGGTTGGCTTAATGCCTCTTGAACTGTGTCAGGTTCAGTGCTGTCAACAATAGTACTCATGAGCGCAAGATTCAATTCATTTCTTGTCTAACTCCTGGTTCTGATTCTTGACGAACTATCTAGAAGAGTGTGTAGGTTAGAGTCCCTGATTGTACTTTGGACCCACTTTGGAGGTTGACTATGTTGCTACTAGTGTGTAATATTTTCTAGAGGGCCCAAATCAACATACAACTCTCCTTGTAGTTCACTTTCTCTGTGAGAGTCTTCCACATGCTCATCATCTCATTGTGAGAGCAATTTATGAGAAGTAGGAGGCTGTTACTCTTCTTTTTGTGATAAGGAATCGAATGACGATTCATCACACACCACATCTTGACTCCAATATATCTTCTTTATCTCAGGATCTATGAGACAATATGCTTCTGATGTAATACTATATCCCAACAATATACACTGGAGTGTCTTAGGATCAGTCTTCTTTCTCTTATTGCTAGGGACATGCATGTATGCTGTGCAACCAAACACCCTTAGATGAGAAATTGAAGGTTTTTGTCTAGTCCATACCTCTTCAGGTGTCTTGTGTTGTAGGATCTTTGTTGGTGCCCTATTGATGAGATATAAAGCTATCCACACTGCTTCTACCCAAAATCTTTCTTCCAACTTGGCTGTGGAGAGCATGCATCAAGCCATCTCCATGACAATCTGATTGCGACGTTCTACAAATCCATTCTGTTGGGGTATATAGGGAGCAGTTAGGTGCTTCTTGATGCCATGATGCTTTAGGTATGCCACAAACTCCTTGGAGGTGAATTCCCCCCTTGATTTGAGTGGAGGACAAGAAGAGACTGGCCTGCGTCTTTGACAACTTGCTTGTGAAAGTCCTGAAAGTTGGCAAAGGCTTCATCTTTCTTCTTTAGAAAGTACACCTAGGTCTTTCGTGAGAAGTCATCCATGAACAATTGGAAGTACTTATGTCCTAAAAATGATGCAGGCATGGGTCCGCATAGATCAGTATGTACCAACTCAAGGCAATGTTTAGTATGGAAGCTACTAGCCTCGAACAGATCCTGGTGTTGTTTACCTGCAAGACATCCAGGACATATAGGCAATGAATTTGAAATTGGAGGATGTCCTCTTACCATTTGTTTAGAGCTGAACTGATGCAAGGAGTTTACTAAAAGGTGCCCATAGCAATAGTGCCAGAGTCACATAGATTCTATTGTTGAAGCTGATAGAGCTACTGCAGGGGAGGAGACAACATCTAATGCAAATAGTCTATCCTTCATAAATTCTCTAGCAAGTATCATACCTTCTCTTGAGATTAGATAGGTCTTGACCCCGTCCTTCACCTGGAACTCAACTTTTAGTTTGTGGTTCAGAAGCTGACTAACAGATAGTAGGTTTGTTGTCAAACCATGGACATACAACACCTTGGTGAGGGTACAATGGCTTGTCCCAAGAGGAATGATGACCTTGCCTATTCCCTCTGCAACATACTGCTTGTTGTCAACAATTCAAACTCTATCTCTAGTAGGTTGTTTTGTCAAAATAACTCATGATTTCCTGTCATATGCTTGTTGGCACCTGAGTCTATCAACCAAATATCCCTCGTGGGTTGCGAGGTTTGGGAGACAAGGACTAGATTGTGATGAGTGCTGCAGTTGGCTATTTCTAGTTCATCTTCTTCTGATGCATCATCATGCTGGGCCGCTACATTGCCTTTATGCATTCTGCGACTATGATGACATTTGGATGGCTGAGTATCATTGCAACTAGAAGAGCCTTCTTTACTTGAATTACCTTGTGTCAAGGCATTGTACCAACAGTTGATAGTGTCATGATTGTTCTTGTTGCATATATGACACCATCAGTTTACCTTTGGAGGCTTCGACTGTTGATGTTCAATTTGTTTATGTGGCTTCTTTTCGTGAAACTTCTAACCTTTTGATTGTCTGGAGATCAAGGCCTTGTCCTCAAGTTCACCTTGGACTGATTGAATGGCTTCTTCTTGCTACAATAGATTCACCAATTCATCAAATGACACCTCTTTCTTTGTGATGTTCAGCGTGGTGACAAAGATTTTGAACTGAGATGGTAGAGCTCTCAGCGTAATTGGGACAAGTAGTTTGTCCTCCACCTTTTCTCTAAGTACAACAAGCCCAGCTCGCAGTTCAGATACTTGCCATAAGAATTCCTCAACATTCTCGCCAGCTTGGATTGTAGATGGTGCATCTTCATTTGTTTCTTTACCTAGTAGATTGTGGAGAGAGAATCCCATGCCACCTTTGATGTTTTTGCATCCTGAATGTGAGGTTGAACTTCATCGGTGGTGCTGAGTGTTATCAACATCAATGCTTTGGCATTGGCCTTGTCAAACTTTTGCCTTTCATCTAGGTCTTCCAATCTGGTTATGTCACCAATGACAATTCTCCATAGCTCCTCAAAAATGAAAATTGTCCACATCTTTGGCTTCCATGCAGCATAATTTGGCGCTTTCAAAAGTTGAGCATCGGAAAGAAGCAATTTCAAGGCTAACATTGTTCACCACAAATAGAAAAAACTACTCCAGATAATAACTTTATTATTATTTTATTTGTCAATACATTCGCTTTCAAGAATAAATTGTAGCACGAAGATGAGCATGATAGGCCTGTGCTATGAGATGGGGACACTTAGGAGTGTGTTCTACCTCATCTTTGTCATCAACATCATAATCCTCATCAAGTTTTGCTCTAATATTCCTTGCTTGATAGTGTACATCAAATAGAAAGTAATCTAACAATCCTTGCCTAAACAATTCATTGAATTGAAGATTACCAGTGTTTTGTAGGGCATCTAGAAGGGAAAAATAGAAGCCTGAGCTTTTTGAAACATCATGTTCGCCTTGAGGTGGCTCATTTGCATGATTACTAGCCACACTACTGGCATCTGGTGCAGTGGACATCCACTTTTGATTGATTGTTGAGTGCCTTGTCATAGTTTACACTTCACCAAGCAGTGCCAAACATGTGCAACTTAGTCTTCAAGTGTCTTCTGGAGGGAGCTACAAATGGTGTGGATGGAGAAATATTAGTTCAGGCAATGACCTCTTCAATCTACCAGCAACATCCTCTTCAATCTTCCAATGTTTTTTCTTCCCAGCGCATTACAATCTTCTAACGCTATTTGCTCATTGTGGGTGCTTCCTTCCTCACTGTCTGGTTTGCACTGGGTGCTTCCCTTACTTCTGCACACCTCAGGAGTATTCCATCATCATCCTATGAAGTCTAGTACCGGTGCACTCCTACACAGACCACGCTTTCTCTAATACCATTTGAGAGAGAGGTAGAGAATGAAAATGTTTATTCAATGATTCAAAGCATTACAAGATGTGTATATATAATATGTAACAATTGATGAAACTGTTCAGGTAGTTGGTATAACTGCAGAACCAACTAACATAACTACATGGTTATGCAATAATGTAATACATTATGCTAACAAAGAAGCACATAACATAAGACCTTGAGTCATCATGACAAAAGAGACCTCACTCTAAAAGGTTGTCTCAATCACCATGCATCATTCATCAAGATGCAATGAAAAGAATTCTAAGAAGGGGTTAGTTAGAAATGAGAAGAGAAAGAGGATACAAACACATCATACACATAATCCACATCAAGCAAAGTGTTTCCATTCAAGGGAACACACAACGTACCTCCCACAAGAGGGTTTACACAAAGCCTCGTAGAATACAAAGGCATTGCAACCATACCCAAAGGTACTCTAGCCAAACTCAAGTTGGTGGTTCCAACCCTTCTCCCTAATGTGCAAGGAGCTTCAACCTAGGAGAACAAGATGGACTCAAGATTGTGCTTCCCAAGATTGTCATAATCCTTCCCAAGAGAGTGTAGCAACAAGTGATTTGATAGAAATATGAGAGTAAAGCTCATAGAACAATATATGCCCCCACCTTAAAGTGATTTCTAACTCCATCAGTGAGCAATTACCTTTAAGGTATAATAAGGAAGACATATAAATCAGGCACAAGAGTTTTCTAAACGCACATCCCCAAATGATATGTGTTCTTAAAAGCTACATCACCACAAGGGGTTGCTGCCAAAATGAGTAAACCAAGGTGATGCTTGTAGGAATAATACACAATGGCTTGTGTAGTCATGGTATGACACTAATCATTGCAACAAGGTGCCATGTAAATAAAATATCATAACTATGAAGATGACAAAGGAAGTATCACATGAAAGTAGAGTTCACAGAAATTGAATCAACATGAAAGGATGCTAAATCATCCAAAAGAAAAATAAGGAAATTACAAATTATGGCATATATAAGAATGAAGATACACATAGAGGAATGCCACAATGGGTTTGTTCTCCTTATATCCTTGTGCTAACAAAGTGGGCCAACGAAGAACTAACAATCAACAATACATCACAATACGGGGATAACAACATGTACAAGCATAACACAAATGAGGAGGGACCCCACTTGTGAGTCATCCTATAATAAATCATCCTCCCCAAACTTGATTATTATAAAATGGATGGAGGACAAGGTGCTACAAGGACTACATCAAGCATGATGAAAAGTGCAAGAGCCATACCGTATTTGAAGTTATTGAATTTAGTCACCCAAGGCTCAACATTCCTTAGTGGAATGGCCAAGTGCTTAAGAATAGAATCTTTTTGTGTTCTGGAGGAGGAAGAGTGATTAAGTAGTTTTTGAGTAAACTCAATAAAATACACTCTTGTTGAGATAGAATAGAAGATATAGGTGGAGTAGGAAGCAATCCTTTTTGTTGTGAACATGGTAGAGAGAATGTAAGAGAAAGTTAGAAACCTACAATGTTGGTTCGACAAGTTCCTTAATTTCTTGTTCTTTGCATCCTAACCCATTTCCACTGTATCCAAATTTAGAAAGGATTTTGAATCCACGCCTATAATGTGTCTCTAAGTTCGAAGGAAGAGGAGAAACTACATTATTAGCTTTGTTGAAATGAGAAGTATGATCATGTGTTGAAGAAGTAGAAGGATCATTCTTTTTATCGTAGTGAGGAGGGTCAATTTTTGTTTCAATAAGTCCATGGGGGTTGAAATCTAAAGGGACCTTGTCATTACCAAGACATGCATTAGAAGAAGATAGTCCATTAGATATGAGTTTTTGTAGATTGAGATGATATATCACAACTGGCTTCCATTTTTGTAAAAGAAAGCAAATTATCATCAATATCAAAAGTTCCATCATCGTTACATTAAAGTTTTTTATGAGCAAGAGATTGTGTTGAAGAAATTGCATTTACTAATTAGGGGAAATTTGCATATAAAATGGGCCTCCTAAGAAACTATTAAAAAACAAAATATATCTCAAATAATATAAATTATTTAATTATAAATAAATAAGAATTAGTTAACTACACGAGTTAAGGGAGTCACATATTTCTATTATAAATGCTTTAAGAACTCAAGTTCACTTTTCTTTTTATATTATTTCTTTTTTTGTTTTAGTTTTCCTTTAAAAAAGCTTTTATCTTAAACTTATGATTCTAAAAGCAAAACTTTCTAAATTTAAAAAAAAAACACTTCATTCTTTAATTACAATAGATTTTTTATTTTTCTTTTAAGATATAAATATAAATGTTTTTTCACAAAATAACTTTTTTCTTAGCTTTTTGTTTTTTTTTCACAAAATAATTTTTTTTGAATATTTGTTAATTTTTGATTTTTTTCACAAAATAACTTTTAAATATTTTTCTCTTTAGTATTTCTTAGCTTTTTATTTTTCTTTCACAAAAAAAACTTTTTTAATGAGTATTTGTTAATTTTTAATTTTTTTTCCACAAAATAACTTTTAAATATTTCTCTTTAGCATTTATTAGCTATTTATTTTTCTTTCACAAAATAACATTTTTTTAATGAATACTTGTTAGTTTTTAATTTTTCTTTCTCAAAATAATATGTTTTCTTTTTGTTATTTTAAGAATAATTTTGGAGGGAAAAGAAAAAAATTAAAATATTTATCTAGTAATTAGATCTATCATTTTATAGATTTAATTATTAATTTATATCTATTTAAAACACTGTATAATTGTATTATATATATATATATATATATATATATATATATATATATATATATATATATATATATATATATATATATATATATATATATATATATATATATATATATATATATATATATATATATATATATATATACGATTTTATATATGTTTATAAAAGTAAGATTCTAAATAAAAAATGTTGTAGCATTTGTCTTTCAAGTATCATTTTTTTAATAAACTTATTAATAAATTAAGATTTATTATTTTTAATTTTTTTTAGATTTATAGGTTTGTTCTATTTTAATCTTTCTTTTATCTCATCTTTATCCTTTCTTTTTTAGTTTTTATTTTAGTTTTTTTTGTTTTTTATTTTTTTTATTTTTATTTTTGGTAAACATAAAAATTTCTATAATAGAACTTAAGAATATAAATCTAAAAAACAAAAAAAAATATTTTATATTTAGAAAGATAAATGAGATAGAATAGGATGTGTAGAGTTAAATTAACCATCATGAGTTAATTCATAGGAATTTAAAAAGTTTAATTTTATAAAATAAATAATTTTATTTTTATTTTGGATGATGTCACCATAACTGTTGATGTCATCTTTTAGTTCTTTTTTTATAACTCAAAAAGCTGATGATGTCATCCTTAGGATGCCCATTTTTAATGTAAATTTCCCCTAATCGGTTGAGGTTTTATGGTTTGAGGGTTCGAGACTTTATATTCACTCGTAAATGTGGGTGTAAAATCTAACAAACCCCAATCATCACCTAAGAACACATTTGAAGGACCGACACTATCCTGACCATCACTATTGTTAGCTGTGTAGGGTACTGGTTCAGCTTTTGTTATAGAAGGTATCAACTTATTTAGAGGAATTTGATGTGTTTATTTCATTTGCAAGCAACATTCTGGAATCAGATCAGCTTCAATTGTATGGCATTTGTTTTCAAAAATTAACCTTATTGAATGATGAAAGGTAGACGAGATTGCCCCCATGGCATGAATCCAAGGTCTATCAACAAGAAGATTTTATGAAAGAGAACCAGGCATGACATGGATAAGGGTGGGCAATGTCATAGGTCTAGCCTTAACAATTAAGGTGATCATACCTAGTGACTGTCTACTAACATTATCAAAGCCACGAATCTTGAGTTTATCCGATTTGATGAGAGATGTATTAACATTGATTTTATGTGACAATTCTATGTAAGACCCGATCCACCATCAATCATAGTGTGTCTTACCCTAGTTTTGCACTTCTATGGGAGGTAATTCATTTTGTCCAAATAAGATATCTGATTTTATGACATGCATACAACTAAATAGAGATGCTACATCATTTGGTCTAATTGAAGGTGGAACAACTACCCTTTGTAGAGCCTCTTGAAGCATTTTACAGTATGTAGGTGATGTTTGTATTAAATCTGATAGACAAATCTTAGTCAGAGTAGCATGGAACTACTCGACAAGATCGTATTCTCTACCAACATGTTGAGGAAGATGAGTAGGGGGAAGAAAAGGTTGAGAAGGTGGAAGAGAAGGAGGGACCCTCAGTGCTTTCTTACTTTGCTTGTTATTACAAGTGTTGTGTGTGAGAAACCACATGATAATGAGGTTGTTGAAACACATTTTGAACACCTGGATTCCTTTGAGTAATTTTCTTTGCAAATTTGAAGATGTAACTAGGAGGTCAAGATGGTTTTGGAACACCTCAAACTGTAATCACAAGTTTAAAGAAAAGAGTCAGATTATGTGTCTCGTGCACAATGATTTTAGGAATATTTTTAACATTAATGCACCTATCCAACATCCCCTTAGTGGGTGGGGTGGGTCTATTGATGATTATGGAATTTACATTGCTCTCTTTTTTATTATGTTCAACACCCCTCCCCGAGGGATTGAATGTGAGAGAAGGCTCTTCATTCACTTATGCTTCATCTTTCAAAGGAAGAGCATTGGAATGAAGGGAGGGTATAGTGATGTTAATAAAAAATTTTATGATTGTATCTTTAGTGATGTCCAAGGGGCTTGAACATGCAACCAAAGGAGGAATATCAAGGGTCTTCACATCCTTAGTGAAATCCAAGGTACTTGAACATTTAACCAAATGAGGAAGATCAATAGGATGACTCATGGAATCATCATGTACTATGGTATAAGTAAAAGTAGTATGCTCAACATCCTCTAATATGACATCTCTAGAAGAGAGATCATTCAAATGAAGAGAAGGTAAAGTAGTGTTAAGGAATGTGTCAATAATTTCATCCTCTTTTGTCAAGATCTCTTCATAAGTATGAGGAATCTTAGGAGAGGGATAAAAGGAATACAAGGCCATAGAAAATGCTCTATTTTTACCATATTTAAGGAATGGAACATAAATTTCACAAACGTTTCAAGTAAAGATGGAAAATGATGAAATAAAGTCCATGTTTGCATTTAGATTTTTTTGTATATGTTTTTGTTTTCAATATTTTGAAGAGACAATAGATGTAAGAACTTTATTGCTTTCTAAATTCAATAAGTATGACAGACACGATGAGGTACAACAACTTAGAATTATATTTAGCAATTAACCAACATAGTAAAAATCTGAAAATAAGCTTTCAAATATAGCCACTAAATGCAAGAGTAGCTAGGGTTTTACCATCAAACCCTAGAGCCTAAACCAAAATTTTTGACACAAGAACACTTTTTTCTTCTTATTTTAAACACAAATGATAATTATGATGCGCTATAGAAATGCTAAATCAAATTTTAACAACTAATTAACATCACTAAGATTTGAAATAAGATTCTACTCAACAAATCCTAGGTGCAAGACTAGCTAGGTTTCCTAAAAATGAAAGATTTTTGAAAACCCTAATAATGGAGAAGTGCAAATGCAAAATATACCACTATGAAATGATTAATTAATGCAATACCAATCAGATCTGATGCAAAAATAAAAAATTTATATCAAGCTATAATCATATAAACTTATGGAATATAGATAAAGTAACAAATATGCTTTCATCTAAACCTAAATCAAATGCTTGATTTTCTAATTTCAAATGCAAATATTCAATAATGTTCTTTTCTTATATGCAAAGATAATATGCCATAGAAAATGAAATCATTTTAATCCACCAAATAATGGCACAACACTCTAATTTAGAAATCCTAGACTCAAGAATAGCTAGGTTTTCTAGGAATGAAAGGTTTTTGTAAACCCTAATAAAGAAAAAATACAAAGGTAAACTATGAAACTATGTAAAATGATGAATGAATTCAATCTAATCAGATCTAGGGTAGAAAATAACTCAAAACTAAAGCAAGAGGAATCTAAAGTGCAAGGCATGTCAGGTTCACCAAAATGTTAGATGGAAAAGGGAGACTTAGCTTAAGAGGTTAAACTAGATCAAACCCACTTTTATCAACATTAGAACACAAACCAACTTTATCTTCTACCTTTGAAGGAGAGCCTTGAGCTATAGGGGTTTTCTCCCTTTGTTGTACAAAGGACTGTCAACCAAATTCAACCAACCAAACTAAGGCAAAGCATGCAACCCTAATTGAGAAAGATTAACCAATAAATGACTGTCAAAAATAAATATTGGAATTCTGAAGTGATAGCAAAGATTAGGAGACAGAGGATAATTAGAACCTGAGTTTGGAAGCAAAGAAGTACTAGGGCGCTAGGCACCCTAGACCCAAATTATGGTTTGGTAGAATGTCAGGATCTGGGTTCCTTCACCTGTGTGTCTTCCTCTTTCCTGTCACTCGTTGTCATCTAATTCCTCCAAATGCGACTGAGACATAAGTAAGAAGGGAAGAGGGTTGGTTCTATTTAGGAGATTGCCTAAGTCAAGCCTCGTGAATAGTGTTTCCACCTCCACAATAGCAATGATAAGAGGTCAAAGAGTGTGTTTGTCACATCCCTCTTTTTGAAAACAAATATGCTATTTACTTTCTTGCAAAATTTAGTAATTTAATATGTTGTGAATGACATGGAAATTGACGATTTATCTTACAAAGTTGTTATATTGAATTGTGGAATCTAATGATTATGATCAAGGTGATATTGTAGACTAAATGTCTTTATAATAAATGCAATGATGTTTGGATATATTATGTTTTGATTTGAACATAGGTGCTTTGACCACAAAATGGTATGTGAGTCTGTCGATGCAGGAACAGGTGGACCGTGTTCGACGGGAAGAGAAAGTACCTTCGAGAGAGAGTATAGACTCTGGAAATTAACCATGGGTGTTTCTTACTAAGGTCGCTAA
This sequence comes from Cunninghamia lanceolata, assembly GCA_027924645.1. NCBI lineage: Eukaryota > Viridiplantae > Streptophyta > Pinopsida > Cupressales > Cupressaceae > Cunninghamia > Cunninghamia lanceolata. The sequence continues at coordinate 5,706,236 of BSBN01000726.1, forward strand.
ATAGGTAGATAAACCTTGGAACCAACCAGTTAGTCTTGTTTGTCGGTTGGGTTAGTTAACTAGATGTCGACGTCATGTAGAATCTTGGAGTCGTCGATGTCGTTGTAAGTCCATCATAGCAAGTCGACTTATTTAGACGTTTAGTATTTTCATTTATAAGTGTTTATTGAACCATCTTGGGGTGAAATTGTAAATCTTGTCTCATAGTCGAAAGATGCGAGAAGTTGGCTTGTGCGTCTAACATCGTAAGAACTTGTTCACGTTACGACCAATCCGTCGTGATTGTCGTAAAATGCGTCAAACTTGTATTGTGAAGTTATTCTATTCTTGTAGATTGACGAATGTCGATTTGTAGCCTTAGCGTGAAATAATTTATTTGGTCGTCGTTCTTCTGTCTTTGACCGCGAGTAGTTGTCAATCTAACTTTGAGCTTTCTTAATGAGTTGGTCTTTGCCTCTTGTCCCTTGTTGACCAAAACGATGCTTTAGTCATTTCCTAGACCACCGCCAAGCTGAGCTTAACTCCACAATACATCTTATGGTGGCTTTTGGATTGAATTAGATAACTTGGTATTCGAGTGGAGGCGGAGTTGTTTTGTCTTCTAGTAAGCCACGTCACCATAAGAACCACCACCTTTTGATTAGTCGTGATAAATGGGAAGTCGGGTTTAAAATCAACTATGTCGATCCTTATGGTTAAAAATTATGTCAACCGAGAACTCTTTGGAGAGATTCCTTTTACCAAACGTGAGAGGAAGGCAGTTTGCTTTTGGTGAAGGAGCGTAACCGATATTAAATGTGATACTCCATTATCTAAAAAGAGGAGGGTTTTCGGTGGCTGTTGTACGAAGGGAGATGGAACTGCAGAGGTAAGGAGAAGTCGGAGGTAGTGGTATAAGTAGAGAGATCCATGGAAGGCGGAGGGAAGTTGTTAGAACCTTCCTCGCGGGCAGTAGGAGAGGGGAGAATGTGAATGAAGAGTTTAATGAAGATTCCCTTCGCAAGGTGTAAGAGGAAGGATGTAGCCATTGCTGAGGGAGAAATGGCAGAAAAGAACTGCGAAGAAAGAGGAAGGAGCCGTCGTTGAGGAGATGCCAACGGATAGGGAGAAGCTACGGGAAGAAAGATTATGACATGGCGGTTATTGTTGTTAGAGACCATCACCGGAGAGGGGAGAGAGGAGTTAGAGGAGTTAGTGGTCATGGTTGTGAGAAAGGGAGTCGGCAGTAAAAGGGGAGAGAAGGCCATTACCGCGGGACAGGAGGTGGCATTTAGCAGGAGTAAAACGGGGAGTGGACAGTGAGAAAGAATGGAGAGAGAGAGAGAGAGACGGAAAATAGAGCCTCGGGCACTGTAAAGAAAGAAAAAGAAAACGACAGTGAAAGAGCATGCGGGGAGAGTCGAGTAGTGGGAAGAGAGTTTTGTTTAGAGTGGACTGTCATTATTTTGGAAGGAGTTCAGAGAGATAGCTTCGAAGAAAAGCAGAGGAGAAGTGGAATTGCCACAGCAACCTCTGATTTTATCATCAGGTTTATTTCCTTCAATACTTTTCTCAGTTTAGATATGTCAGTAAGGCTCACTTTGCAAAAGATCAATACGTTTATAACGAAAAGAAATGTACGACAACGTAAATCTAGTATGATATCTGTATGCGGTCAATCCACGTAATAGTATCATTGCTGTGTTTGAGATTTGAAGACTCAGAAAAAGAAGTATTGCTGTCTCATCACTGTGTTTGTAATTTAAAAACTCAGAAAAAGTAGTATGTTGTTTTCTTGAATTCGTAAACTCAGAAATTGTAGCATTGTTTGCCATAAATTAAGCGGTGTATTTAAGGAACGCAGTTCTCTAACGCATATCCATTTTGGAAAGAACTTATTTTGATGCAAGATGCAATATACCTTCCTTGAACGATAACTCCACAGCGAGTAAACATGTTGCTCCGCGTGCATGTTGCGTAGGAGTCAAAAACCACAGTTTTTAGCACGTCTTGACATAAAATTAGAGTGTTTAATAGCCGGATAATGCAGCTGTGAACAGCTAATGTCTTAACCATCATACATCTTTAGCTAAAGGTCGACCATGTGTTGGTCATCTTTAATGACATAAGAAAGATTCCATAATCATTTATATTTTATTTATGACTTTTATCTTGATTGAACCATGTGAAACTAATGACACGGAAAGAGGAGTAGGAGGATAAAGTTTGGTAATGATTAGGAAACCGTCATGTTCTCAAATGAACAATTTGAATTGAAAACCCACATGTGAGTTGAAATTACGTTGCATGCGACGGTGCTAGAATCGTTTTATCTTGTAGACCATATGAGTCTAGAATCCTCGAATTTTGGAATAATGGAAATGGCTTTAAATATTTTGAGTATGTTGTGTAAAAATGGGAAGCAAGTAAACAAATAGGAAACCACTTAGGAGTGGGCGCTTTAAGAAATGTTATTACATGAAAATGGATTATGAAACTCTGAACTCGAGATAAGAGTAAAGTTGCGCCATGCGCTATTGTAGGAGGATATCCTAAACCCTTAAGGTCATCAAGGTCGTCAAATAGTTAAAAGTAACACAAATAGGAAACTATAGGATTTCGACCAGTTCAAGTCGAGTAGGGTGGGTGAACCAAGTTCATGCGTTCTTAGAATGCTAATTAAAAACAAATCCTTTGGCCAAGGTGATGTACTATCCTCAAGTGCATCGAACGTTCACCGTAACTGGATGGTGTTTCTTGTGGAGTGTCGTGCATGACTAGAGGGTATCTAGGGATCTGTACAATAACAAGACACGTAGGTTACAACACCAGAGCTCAGATGGCAAACGCCGATGGTTATCCTAATTCTATCCTCTTGAGTAGGGTAGGGCCACTTCCGGTTAGGAAGGAGTACGGGAGACCGACGGTCTGTGGTTGGAGGTTAAGCTCCTTGAAGATACTTTCTCTTCCAAATACCGAGGAATGCCGAGTCTTGAATGAGATGGATCGACAATCAGGATGCATGTTAATGGTATGTTTCCAATTTATGTTGTTTCAAGAAAATTTCATTTGTTAGAAAATGAAATGTTTAAAGTATATCATTTCTTTCAGCTTTATGATATTGAGATCATGCGTTTGATTAAATGGAAAATGTTGTATTGGTTTATAGATGAGTAACTATTGCATGTGATTGCTTAGTAAAAAAAAAATTTACCGTTGTGAAAAACTTAGTTACTTCTTGTTTTTCCTTGGTGGATGTTACATATGGTATCAGAGCTAACCAGGTTCAGCACTAGGGCTGATAAGTCCACTAACCTAATTAGGAAATCATCATTATGCAGGTAGCTAATGATTTGGTTTATTGTGCCAGGATGGTATACACCAAGAAAACCGCAAGAAAATCTTTCGCTGGTAAGAAGCGTTATCTGCAAGCTAAGCAGAAACGACTTGCGATGATCAAGACCATAGAGAAAACCAATGACGAAAATGACCTATGGCTTGACGATGTGGAAACCTTAGCCAATGCTATGTCACGACTTAAGCGAGTGAGGAGAGAACTTCTTGAGGGAGCAGCGATGGCGGTTCGAACCATGATCAATCGTTGCTCCTGGATTGTAACTGATAGTGTACCTGTTAGTGTACCTAGTACTATACCCATGATCACTAGAGATCCACATGTAGTACCTAGAGCTGAGATTATTGAGTTATCTTCTGATAGTGAGTCTGAGGGGTATACACCTCATGATTATGTGTCGGACAATGAATCCGAAGGTTACACTCCACTAGATAACACTATGTAGAAACATGAGACTTGTCTATCTCTAATGATGTTGAAATAATTTTGCAAAGTGAATTAAGACAAAATTTTGGTTTGAGAACAATTATGATTATGATCAAATGATGTGTTCTTTTGATGTTGTTTAATTAATAAGCGCAAAACTGATTAGTATATGTTTAATCAGGTGTGAAATTAAACTAGCATGGACCAATCAGGGTTTAACGAGGGGGAGGATCGGGAAGGTCATAACTCTCAGGAAAACTCCACTGACAAGTTGGATAGGATCCTCAACATGCTCACGGAAACCAAGGAAAGATTGAACAAATTGGAAAGGAAAATAGATGAAACTGGCAATACAGAGGGTGAAAACGAGAACTCTCATTACACAAGCAAGAGTAAACATTGGGATGATGGCACGACGAGTGAGCGTCCTGACGACAGTGAAGCCTAGACGAGAACCAAGGATAAACTTGCCTTAGAGTTATCTAAGGATATGAAGAAGGTTAACCCTCCAAAGTTTGACAGAACGAAAATTGGAGATGCAGCTGAAGCATGGTTGACGGAGATGGAGAAATATTTTGAGATCAGGAACTACTCTGAGGTTACTAAAGCCGTGTGGGGAGCCTATCAGCTGTCTAGGGAAGCGTCCACTTGTTGGATGAATAAGAAAATGGAGTTGGAATTAAGTCCCTTGAAGGTGACATGGGATGAGTTCGTGGAACTATTCTGAAAATGGTGGTTACCTCAATTTTACTTTGATCAGAAGTTAACGGACTTCCAAAACCTCAGGCAAGGTGAACTATCTGTGGTCGAGTACGCAGAAAAATTCACTAGGTTACTGAAGTATGTTCCCCAATACCAAAAGGACAAAAGGTTCTGAATCAGAAAGTTCATCATGGGACTCAATCCTCAGATTGGTGGTGAGGTGGAGGTGCATGGTCCAAGCACAATGGATCAAGTTTATGAAAAGGCAATAAAACAGGAGCAGAAGATTAAATCTATCTCTGCTTACCGTGACAAGAAACGCAAGAAGTTTGACAAGAACTACAATGATCAGTCTTTTAAAAGGAAAAATGACAAGGGGTATGGAAATAGGAGGTTTGATAGGGGAAATCGAAAGAATCAAGGAGGATTTGGTAATGAGCGCAGAGGCGAAGATTTTAAGAGAAATACAAATTTTAAGAAGAATGGTGATTCTGCAAGTAGGCCATCTGAGAAGCGAGGACCTATAGGGGGATGCTTTTCTTGTGGAGGAGATCATTACGCCAACCGTTGCCCCAACAAGAAGCCGAATGGGAGGCCTAGGAACACGGAGCTTCCTTCACAACAGGAAGCTTTTCAGCAAAGGATTCATGCCGCTCTTGACAATCGGCAAGCGGAGTATCAAATCACTCCTATTGAGATGACATGTACCTTATTTGGAGTTCCTATTTCTATTCTATTTGATACTGGTGCAACAGAAAATTTTGTGTCACCTAGAGTCTTAGGTAAGTTTTCTAGAAAAGCTGGTTTTATGTCAAAACCTTGGACAGTAGAGTATGCAAATAATTCAAAGGCTCAGGTAGAGCAATGTTTGTTCGAAGCCAGGATTGATGTTTCTAACTTCGCCACTAAGGCAAACTTATACGTAGCGCCTTTAGGGTCCTACGATGTCATCCTAGGAATGAGTTGGTTGTGGAAACATCGAGCCAAAGTAGATTGCTATCGTAAAACCATTGAGTGTCTGGATCAGTCGAGCAAAATAGTGAATCTCCAAGGAATTCAAAGGGAAATAAAGGTTAGGTCCATTTCTTCTAAACAACTAAAGCGGGCTAGGCGAAAGGGATGCCAACTCTTTGCAGTCAAGATGGACCTAGTAGAGGAAACCTCGGAGAAGCAATCTTTTGAGGAAAGATATCCATTTTTATACAACTTCAGGGATGTATTTCCTGAGGAGTTACCAGGCTTACCTCTGAAGAGAACATTTGACTTTGGCATAGACATTAAACCAGGATCGGAGCCAATCTCTAAAGCTCCGTATCGTATGACTACCACAGAACTTATGGAATTAAAAGCTCAGTTGTAGGAGCTTTTGTCTAAGAATTTGATTAGGCCAAGTGTATCACCATGGGGAGCCCCGGTTATCTTTGTTAAAAAGAAAGATGGAACTTTAAGGCTGTGCATAGATTATAGGATGCTTAACAAGGCAACCATAAAGAACAAGTATCCCTTACCGCGGATTGATGATCTATTTGACCAAATGCGTGGCGCATCGGTCTTTTCCAAGATAGATCTGAGATCTGGATATCATCAGTTAAGGTTGAAAGACGAAGACATTCCTAAGACAGCTTTTAGAATGAAGTATGGTCATTATGAGTTTACGGTGCTGCCGTTTGGATTGACCAATGCACCTGCTGCATTCATGAATCTCATGAATAGTGTATTCAGAGATTGTCTTGATAAGTTTGTACTAGTCTTCATCGATGATATTCTGATCTATTCCAAGGATGAAGAGGAGCATGCACGACATCTTCAAATAGTCTTACAACGGTTAAGAGAACATAAATTGTATGCAAAACTCTCCAAGTGCACTTTCTTTCAGAAAGAAGTACAGTACTTAGGGCACATAATATTAGCAGATGGGATATCAGTTGATCCGGCCAAAATAAAAGCTATTATGGAATGGCCTGAACCTACCAATGTGTCAGAGGTACGAAGTTTCATGGGATTAGCAGGGTATTACAGGAAATTTGTGTTGAATTTCTCAAGCATAGCTAGCCCCATTACCTCTTTGCAGAGAAAAGGAAAAAAGTTTGTGTGGACGGATGTATGTCAAAAGGCTTTTGATTTGTTAAAAGAAAAATTAACAACCGCTCCAATTCTGAAAGTTCCTGATCCTGAGAGAGAGTTTGAGGTTATCACTGATGCCTCGGGGGAAGGATTGGGAGGTGTGCTTATGCAAGATGGCAGGGTAGTAGCCTATGAGTCTAGGAAGCTGAAAAATTATGAGCAGAACTACGCTCCTCATGACCTAGAGATGGCAGCAGTGGTTCACGCCCTTCAGATGTGGCGACATTATTTGTTGGGAAGGACTTTTATTTTAAAATCAGATCACCAAAGCCTTCGCTACATATTCACACAACCTAATCTCAATGCAAGGCAAAGGAGATGGTTGGAACTAATAGCCGATTATGACTTTGAAATTTCTTATATCAAGGGCAAGGAAAACTGAGTAGCGGATGCCTTAAGCAGAAGAAGGCATATAGCCTCTATAATTTCCATACATGCTAACTTTAAAGACTTAGTATTGCAAAACTTATCTGGGGATGAGTATTATGAACAAGTGAAATAGGCGCTGTACTCAAACCCTAAGGACCCAAGATATGACGGATTCAGTTTTGAATCCAATGGATTGATGAGATTCAAGGGAAGAATATATGTTCCTGATTCAGTTGAACTTAGAAACCTTGTGTGGAAGGAAGTTCACTGTGCTCCTTACTCTGGACACCCTGGTGTAACTAAATTGTTAGCGGATGTAAAGCCGCTATATTTCTGGAAGGGAATGAAAAGTGATGCTGCAAAGTTTGTAGCTAGTTATTTGGAATGTCAGAGAATTAAGGAAGAACACCAACATCCTACTGGGTTGTTGTACCCACATGATATTCCGGAATGGAAATGGCAAGTTATTAGTATGGATTTTGTCCAAGGGCTACCTATGTCTAAGAATAGGCATGATGCAATATTGGTTGTTGTGGATAAACTAACCAAGGTTGCACATTTCATACCGGGAAATTTGACAGATGGAGCACATATTTTGGCTCGCAAATTTGTGCAAGAAATTTTCAGATTGCATGGGGTGCCTGAAAAGATAATATCTGATAGAGATGCATGGATAACATCATGGTTTTGGCAAACCTTATTTTCTGCATTAGGGGCTAAACTAAATGTAAGTACTTCTTATCACCCTGAAACTGATGGACAGACGGAAAGAGTGAATCAGGTTTTAGAATACCTTTTGAGAATGTATTGCATGGATCAGCAATACAGATGGGAGGAGTATCTACCTCCAGCCTTGTCTAAGATGCATAATGTTTTTCACGTTTCGTATTTAAAGAAATATTATGTAGGTAATAACCACATCCTAAACTGGAATTCATTATAGATGCAAGAACCCGGGGTGGTTATGATCGAGCCACTCAAGGTGCTCGAAATGCGTAAACTCCGTTTATGTAATCGAGAAGTTTTGCAATGCAAAATACAGTGGGACCAATATGGCGAGGATAGTGCCACTTGGGAAGATTACAAAGATATTTACCAAAGATTTCCAAAACTATTTAAAGACATTAATGTTGCATTATAGAAAGTTTGTTTTAAGTTTAAGTTTTTTCTTGATAAACTTAATCATCGGGGACGATGATTTTTAAAGGGGAAGGATATGTCACATCCCTCTTTTTGAAAACAAATATGCTATTTACTTTCTTGCGAATTTTAGTAATTTAATATGTTGTGAATGACATGGAAATTGACGATTTATCTTACAAAGTTGTTATATTGAATTGTGGAATCTAATGATTACGATCAAGGTGATATTGTAGACTAAATGTCTTTATAATAAATGCAATGATGTTTGGATATATTATGTTTTGATTTGAACATAGGTGCTTTGACCACAAAATGGTATGTGAGTCTGTCGATGCAAGAACAGGTGGACCGTGTTTGACGGGAAGAGAAAGTACCTTCAAGAGAGAGTATAGACTCTGGAAATTAACCATGGGCGTTTCATACTGAGGTCGCTAAACAGGTAGATAAACCTTGGAACCAACCAGTTAGTCTTGTTTGTCAGTTGGGTTAGTTAACTAGATGTCGACGTCGTGTAGAATCTTGGAGTCATCGATGTCGTTGTAAGTCCATCATAGCAAGTTGACTTATTTAGATGTTTAGTATTTTCGTTTATCAGTGTTTATTGAACCATCTTGGGGCGAAATTGTAAATCTTGTATCGTAGTCGAAAGATGCGAGAAGTCAACTTGTGCGTCTAATGTTGTAAGAACTTGTTCGCGTTACGACCAATCTGTCATGATTGTCATAAAATGCGTCGAACTTGTATTGTGAAGTTATTCTATTCTTGTAGATCGACGAATGTCGATTTGTAGCCTTAGCGTGAAATAATTTATTTGGTCGTCGTTCTTCTGTCTTTGACCGTGAGTAGTTGTCAATCTAACTTTGAGCTTTCTTAATGAGTTGGTCTTTGCCTCTTGTCCCTTGTCGACCAAAATGATGCTTTAGTCATTTCCTAGACCACCGCCAAGCCGAGCTTAACTCCACAATACATCTTATGGTGGCTTTTGGATTGAATTAGATAACTTGGTATTCGAGTGGAGGCGGAGTTGATTTGTCTTCTAGTAAGCCACGTCACCATAAGAACCACCACCTTTTGATTAGTCGTGATAAATGGGAAGTCAGGTTTAAAATCAACTATGTTGATCCTTATGGTTAAAAATTATGTCAACCGAGAACTCTTTGGAGAGATTCCTTTTACCAAACGTGAGAGGAAGGCAGTTTGCTTTTGGTGAAGGAGCGTAACCGATATTAAATGTGATACTCCATTATCTAAAAAGAGGAGGGTTTTCGGTGGTTGTTGTGCGAAGGGAGATGGAACTGCGGAGGTAAGGAGAAGTCAGAGGTAGTGGTAGAAGTAGAGAGATCCATGGAAGGCGGAGGGAAGTTGTTAGAACCTTCCTCGCAGGCAGTAGGAGAGGGGAGAACGTGAATGAAGAGTTTAATGAAGATTCCCTTCGCAAGGTGTAAGAGGAAGGATGTAGCCATCGCTGAGGGAGAAATGGCAGAAAAGAACTGCGAAGAAAGAGGAAGGAGCCGTCATTGAGGAGATGCCAACGGATAGGGAGAAGCTGCGAGAAGAAAGATTATGACACGGCGGTTATTGTTGTTAGAGACCATCACCGGAGAGGGGAGAGAGGAGTTAGAGGAGTTAGTCGTCGTGGTTGTGAGAAAGGGAGTCGGTAGTGAAAGGGGAGAGAAGGCCATTACCGCGGGACAAGAGGTGGCATTTAGCAGGAGTAAAACGGGGAGTGGACAGTGAGAAAGAACAGAGAGAGAGAGAGACGGAAAATAGAGCCCCGGGCACTGTAAAGAAAGAAAAAGAAAACGACAGTGAAAGAGCATGCGGGGAGAGTCGAGTAGTTGGAAGAGAGTTTTGTTTAGAGTGGACTATCATTATTTCAGAAGGAGTTCAGAGAGGTAGCTTTGAAGAAAAGCAGAGGAGAAGTGGAATTGCCATAGCAACCTTCGATTTTATCATCAGGTTTATTTCCTTCAATACTTTTCTCAGTTTAGATATGTCAGTAAGACTCACTTTGCAAAAGATCAATACGTTTATAATGAAAAGAAATGTATGACAACGTAAATCTAGTATGATATCTGTATGCAGTCAATCCACGTAATAGTATCATTGCTGTGTTTGAGATTTGAAGACTCAGAATAAGAAGTATTGCTGTCTCATCACTGTGTTTGTAATTTAAAAACTCAGAAAAAGTAGTATGTTGTTTTCTTGAATTCGTAAACTCAGAAATTGTAGCATTGTTTGCCATAAATTAAGCGGTGTATTAAAGGAACGCAGTTCTCTAACGCATATACCTTCCTTGAATGATAACTCCACAGCGAGTAAACATGTTGCTCCGCGTGCATGTTGCGTAGGAGTCAAAAACCACAGTTTTTAGCACATCTTGACTTAAAATTAGAGTGTTTAATAGCCGGATAATGCAGCTGTGAACAGTTGATGTCTTAACCATCATACATCTTTAGCTAAAGGTCGACCATGCGTTGGTCATCTTTAATGACATAAGAAAGATTCCATAATCATTTATATTTTATTTATGACTTTTATCTTGATTGAACCATGTGAAACTAATGACACGGAAAGAGGAGTAGGAGGATAAAGTTTGGTAATGATTAGGAAACCGTTATGTTCTGAAATGAACAATTTGAATTGAAAACCCGCATGTGAGTTGAAATTACGTTGCATGCGACGGTGCTAGAATCGTTTTATCTTGTAGACCATATGAGTCTAGAATCCTCAAATTTTGGAATAATGGAAATGGCTTTAAATATTTTGAGTATGTTGTGTAAACATGGGAAGCAAGTAAACAAATAAGAAACCACTTAGGAATGGGCGCTTTAAGAAATGTTATTACATGAAAATGGATTATGAAACTCTGAACTTGAGATAAGAGTAAAGTTGCGCCATGCGCTATTGTAGGAGGATATCCTAAACCCTTGAGGTCATCAAGGTCGTCAAATAGTTAAATATAACACAAATAGGAAACTGTAGGATTTCGACTAGTTCAAGTCGAGTAGGGTGGGTGAACCAAGTTCATGCATTCTTAGAATGCTAATTAAAAACAAATCCTTTGGCCAAGGTGATGTACTATCCTCAAGTGCATCGAACGTTCACCGTAACTGGATGGCGTTTCTTGTGGAGTGTCGTGCATGACTAGAGGGTATCTAGGGATCTGTACGATAACAAGACACGTAGGTTACAACACCAGAGCTCAAATGGTAAATGCCGATGGTTATCCTAAGTCTATCCTCTTGAGTAGGGTAGGGCCACTTCCGGTTAGGAAGGAGTGCAGGAGACCGACGGTCTGTGGTTGGACGTTAAGCTCCTTAAAGATACTTTCTCTTCCAAATACTGAGGAATGCCGAGTCTTGAATGAGATGGATCGACAATCGGGATGCATGTTAATGGTATGTTTCCAATTTATGTTGTTTCAAGAAAATTTCATTTGTTAGAAAACGAAATGTTTAAAGTATATCATTTCTTTCAGCTTTATGATATTGAGATCATGCGTTTGATTAAATGGAAAATGTTGTATTGGTTTATAGATGAGTAACTATTGCATGTGATTGCCTAGTAAAAAAAAAAATTTACCGTTGTGAAAAACTTAGTTACTTCTTGTTTTTCCTTGGTGGATGTTACAGTGTTCCCTAGAAGGGTAGAGGTAAATCTAAAGTTAAATAGAATGCTATAATAAAGCATGAAGGAAAGGAAGTAGAAACCCTAGCTTCCTTGATGTGGTGTCACAACTTGACTCAAGAAGTTGGTGTAGACCCAAGGAAGTAGAGAGATCTTCATAAGACCTACAAGAAGTTAGTACAACAACAATAATCCACCATAGAGAGCTTCCAAGATCATGTAGAGAAGAATAGAGAGCATGAGAGAGAGTGAGAGCTAGAATCCTTTAGAGAACTTAGAGATTGTTTAAATGGATAAACTAACTTTCTTAAATATATGCATTGTTGTTGATTTTTGAGGAACTAAACCAAATGAGGCTGACATGAGGAAGCATTAGAGATGTCCAAAGCCAACATTACCTTAAATTAACCCAGGGCTAAAGGAGGGACCAAGGCACTAGGCGCCCTTGTCCTTTAGACCTAAAAGCTTCAGGATAAGCTTAATTAAGTGTGCTTAGGCCAGACCCAAAGTCATCTTTTGGGTTTTGTGCATCAAGATTAATAATTAATTATTTTACACCCACCTGGGTGCTAAACTAGGTGTGAAATATTAGTGTACACATTTTACTCCATAATAGTTGGGTTATTTATTTTCCTATATTCCTAGGTTTCTCCTACACATGTAATTGAGCTTGTTGAGGTTTAATTGAGTATTATTGTGTGTGGGTGCAAGTTGTTTGATTCCTCCATGGGAGTTACACTTGCCTATTTTAAGCTATTGTGGTGGACTCTTCCCATTGGTCGTATTTGTCACCTCTCCCTTCTCTCATAGTCTATTTATGCTCACCTCCTAGCTTGTATTTTTCAACTTAAATGCATTGTCTAGATACTCTGCTATTCTTTTGTACAAAGCTTTGATCTCTTAATGCAATTTTGTCACATCAACATTTGCATCTCCCGGAATCGTTGGTTTGCTTCTATTTTGCATTTCAATTTATGTAAGTTTGAATCTCTCATATATCTGGGTTACCAATCTTGTTCAAGATTTCTAATAATATGTCACAAAGCAAAATATTCTCTTAGATCAACCCACAAAAATGTGTATGAATGATCAAAAACAAAAATCTTCAATCATGCATATGTTACTATAAATATTTATGTAGAACTAGATTCATTTTATTGCACCAATTAAAGTGTGTAAAGCAAATGATAATCAAATAATGCTCTCAAATCATGGGTGTCCTCATATCTTTAAATGAATGCATTGAATGCCTTTAAATACAAGGATATATAACCACATCAAACAAATTTGTGTTTACTTGGCCCTATGCAAGAAGGGTTAATGTCAGTGTTGAAACAATTTGAACTAGGGTGGGATGAGTCCATAACTATGAGGACGTCCATGTTACAATGAACTTGCCCCTAAACATGAAAGGGGCTATATTGTAGTGGGTAACATGTGTATGGGAATGTATGCATGCATGGGTGTAATAAACAAATGAATAGGGTGAATATATAGAGGTGTGCAAACATATCAATATGAATGAAGGATATGCATATATGAATGTGTGTAATTGATAGAAATATGGCATAAGGAAAGGGATCCAACTTTCCACAAAATTTTATACCATTCATCAATATATAATTTATGTATCAATACACTCTCCTAAACATAAACATAAAACGAAATAGAAAATAGCTTGGATTTACAAATTTCAGCATGCCACTAAGCACTAATATATAAAAGTACACTCAATAATTGTTATTTGAGTAATTGATCAGCTATCTAGTTTCATCTTGTACGTTGAGTTAAAAGTCCAACTCAAAGTGAAGACATTCATAATACTATTTTGAAAAGAAAAAAATGTCAAGACAATCTCGTACTATAATTTGATCCCTTCCTTTTTCTCTGGATAAATTCGAGCTGTTTAAAAAACTGTTTATTGAATCAGTGGCATTGTCTTCATTCAGAAGATCTTGAAATGCCTACAAAAGTTTATTTAGGTGGTAACGTTGGGTTGTTTATGCTTAGGTCAAAAGATTGTAAGCAACGAATCCAAGTGAGTGTAGCCACTCAATAATATTTGGCGCCCCATTTACAAAACTCATTGTTTTATGCTCTCCTGCTTCTCCATTACTGTAGAGAGACATAATAGCATGCCATCCTTGCTGCGTTGGATGGACAATATCCCAGAAGAACTTTTCATTTATGTTAGAACACACTTCATATAAAGGCCTTCCTACTTCGTCCACCTCTCCACACAGATCAATCCCACCTTTCTCAGCACAGCAAGGAACGAACAAATCCACAAAACCTATCACACAATTACAATAACAAAAGTAAGAAAGCATTGTTGGGAAGGTATAGATTTTGAAAATTTATCAGAAACAAGAAAGGCACAGAATTTAAAGTACCAAATTGTGCAGGATTGGAGAAAATATAATTCTTTGTGCAGGCACCAAGTCTGAAATTATATTGATGGACAATTCCTTAAGATCCGATCTGAGGGTTCCTACACTCTGCCTCAGTAATCTCGTATGAAGAGCTAAAATGTCATCGTACTTTGAATTACAAGATGTTTTCCCGATCTGAGGGCTGCACCCACAACAAAATTCCAAAGCCCGCATTCATACAAATATTTTACAGCACCGATTGTCCCGCTTACTATAGGTTTCACCAGAGCGATCAGTCCCTGCAATAAGCTCAGAAATTGAGAAAAAATAGATGTTAAATTTTTGCAGGCGAAGAAAGACCTTAGATCTTGAATTACCTCAGTGGAGCTATTTATACTATCAAGGAGTGCACCGTAGTCATTGCCAGCCACAGAGAGAAGAGCTACAGACCGCGAAAGATTGTGACAATCGAACACCTCACTTCCTCCTATCACTTCCTTAAACTACTTCACCTGCTGTTTTGAAACCGTAGGCTCGAAATATTCCACTGCCTCCCACTACAAAGTTCACTCCTCGTCTAATCTTCCTGGCAGTCGCTTTATAGTCACGACTTTTCAGTAGCTCATAAGATATCCCTAAAATATCCCCTGGACACACCACACGCACAGATAGATAAGGAACACACTACTTAACACTTTATATTACACCATTTGTAAGTGGAAGGAAGGTTTACCCTAAAAAATCCGTCTGGATTTTTCCAGAAAAAAATCTGCCTGCAGTATAGCCAGGCCAGGTCAAACCGTATGGTCATCTCCATGACTGGTTTTCACTGTGATTATATGAATTGCGATTTCCTATGTCGGCATAAGAGTCTTCGAACACAAACAATGCCTGAGCCTTCTCTGCAATGCCTCTCCCTGTAAATCAATTAATTTAAATTAAAGCCATACGCGTATAGAATGAGGGAAGTTTGAAATAATAATTTGTATAACTGACCTGCAAATAAACAGAGAATGATTATCAGAAACATAAGGTGAGAAAACATGGCATCCATATCTCTAGTTCTTACTATATTCCACTAGATCTGGCGACTATAGTTGTCCTCGGTTCGCAAGCCTTGAGCGGATTTTTAAGTTGTCAGTTTGGTAATGCACGGGTGGTGAAAAGACTGCTTTGGCAGGGCGAAATAATCCATGGATTGTGAAATAAGCTCCAGCACTAAGCTACTATTTTTTGTGATAAGGCTTCACAGTCAACTTTCAACCCTTCTTATTTGTCATTTCTTCAATCAAATAAAGGTGCTATAATCATAGCCACAATATATATACATGAAACTTTTCACTCCCTATGGTTATATATAAATATCTTATGTAGTGGTCTTATCTCTTATATTTTCATAAGTTAAATACAGGATAATAAATATCTGAAATATCTTTCAAAAAAGGGACATGACACGTGTTTTTCTTATGATTATAAGTCCCTATTAAATTAGAGATTTATGTTTTCAGTGTGGTCTTTTTTTAATTAGTTTGTCTTGATAATTATTTCAAATTAAAAATTAAATTGTTTGTTTAAAGTTTATAGTTTTTTTAAAAAAAAATTTCTTTAAAATGGTGTAATTTTAAACTTCAAAGTGATATGTAGAAATACTTTTGGGAAAGAAAATAAATTTGGATTAGTTTAAAAGAATGGAAAATCCCTGTCCAACTACAAAGGTGGGGGAATTTTTTTCAAGTTTCTATAATTTTTGGTTCCAAAAAAAAAAAATATTTTGTAAAGATAATATTTTGTTGGGTCCCATCTCAACTTCTGAAAGTAGATTTTCTATACACATCTTCCAGTACATCTTGGGTTTGTATTAATGCATTTTCACCTAATATACAAAGTAAATTCATCCAACAAGGACATAAGTTATTTTGTGATTTAATATTTTTTTTGGGTATTGTTACAAAAACCCTAGGTTTTTTATTTGTGGGAGTTGAATAATATTATTTGTTGATTTTTTGTTTCCTTCCTTGTTTGAGCTTTTGTATATATGATTGTGTCATGTTAATTTTTTAAATGAATTTGTTGTGGATTTGAACATGTGGTGGTCTATCTATTCACATCAATTAACATGAGTTCTGAATCAACAATGACCCCAATTTGTAGACGAGTGAGGAAGGGTTGAGGAAACAAATAAAATGCCTTCTACATGTATTTCTCAAGCAAAGACAGAAAAAATAAAATAAAATAGAAAATAGAGAGGTGCACAATAGACAATTTGCTTCAACAATTTAAAAAAAAAAAAAACATTTCCTTATGCTATCGGTTATAATCTGCCTCTATATGTAGAGGATTTTCATCATGCAATAAATTAGAAAACTAGACCATTACTTATGCAAAGCATTAACAATATTTTGTTCATGCAAATCATGCAAAATTATTTTTAAGCTCTAACCCTAAAAATAGTTTACACATGCAAAACTATTTTATCCTCCCCTAAACTGAAACTAAACTAACTTGTATGTTTTATTTTGAGAGAAATTATTCCACGTTCTAACACCCCCCCTTAATTTCTACCACTAATGACTTCAACATTTATAATGCCCAGATTTTGTCTTAGATGCTCAAAATTCTCCTTTGCTAATGCCTTTGTGAATATATCTTCCAACTGGTCTTCAAATCAGAAAAACTCCAAATGGATTTCTCCATTGTTCAGTAACTCTCAAATGAAATGAAATCTCATATCAATGTGCTTTCTCCTCTTGTGAAACTTGATTTTTTGACAATGCAATTGTTGATTTGTTGTCACAAAAGATTGGTGTTGACTCCTATATATCTATCACTACTCTCCTCATCCAAATTGCTTGGCATAATGCTAATGTGGCTACTACATACTCTCCTTCAGTTGATGAAAGTGTCACTATGGGTTGCTTTTTTGGTGCCCATGAGACCACAACTTTTCCAAAATGAACGGCATATCCAGAAGTAATCTTCTTGTCATCAATGCTACCTACAAAATCACTATTAGTATAGCCAACCAAACCAAAATCATTAGTTGTGAAATATAAAATTCCATATTTTGTTGTTTCTACCATATATCTCAATATCCTCTTTCCAACTTGCCAATTTGAGTCTTTTGCTGACTCCATGAATCTTGAGATTAAACTAACCCCATACATGATATATGGTCTTGTAGTTGTAAAATACACCAAACTTCCAATTAGTCTTTTGAATGTTGTAGAATCAACATTAGGCCCTTTGTCCTCTTTGCTAATTTTAGTCCCTATAGCAATTGGTGTAGGTGTTGAGTTACAATTCAACATCTTAAACTGCCTTAACACATCCCTTGCATATTTAGTTTGATAAATAAAAATTCCCTTATTTCATTGTACAACTTCAATGCCCAAAAAACACTTCATTAACCCCAAATCAGTCATCTCAAATTCTTTCTTCATTGCTAATTTAAATATGTCTATAGTGAAATTCCCAGTGAAAATCAAATCATCAACATATAAACACAATCAAAATCTGACCTTTTTTATTGATTTTTTTTTGTACAATGTGGGCTCACTACTACTTCTACTGAATCCATTGTTTGTCATGTATGAATCAATCATGCTATATCATGCTCTTTGTTCTTGCTTGAGATCATAGAGAGCCTTCTTCAATCTATAGACTTTATCTTCATGTCCATGTAATTCATAACTTGGTGGCTATTTCACATACACTTATTCATCTAGAAAACCATTCAAGAAAGATGATTTGACATCCAGTTGATATACTTTCGAATTATTTTGAGTAGCTATTTCTAAAACGATTCTAATAGTATCAAGTCTAGCAACTGGAGCAAATGTTTCATTATAATCAATTCCATGTTGTTGTGTATTTAACCTTTTGGTACTAACCTTGCCTTGTGCTTTTCAATCTTATGGTCTTACCTTTTGCATTAAATTTGGTCTTATAAACCCATTTGACTCCTATGTAATCTTTACCTTTAGGTAGGTCAATTAGCTCCCATGTTTGATTTCTCTCAATAGAATCCATCTCTTCATCCATAGCTTTTATCCAAAGTTCCTCCTTAACTGCTTCTTCAAAACACATAGGATCATGAGAGAATAAAGCAATATTTGAACACAAATCTAAATTTTCTTCTCCTTGATCATAAATCTCCTTCAAGCTTCTTATTTTATTGCATTTATACTTTTACCTTAAGGAGGCAAGTGTAGGATCCAGTTCGTCACTTACTTGTGAATTAGAAGTAGAATGACATGCATGACCAAATGATTCACCTTGTGCTAAGTTCTTTGGTGTTCTTATTAGAGTGCTTTTTCTTTCTCGTGGAGTTGATTGATCACCTTGCAAATGTTGTTTTTCAAATTCTTCTTTATTCTTGGGGAATTGATGCCCCAATTGTGATTGTTCTATCAATGCTTCCATCCCATGCTTCTTCTTCCTTAAATTCCACATCTCTACTAATAATCACTTTCTTTGAAATGGGGTTATACAACTTATAAGATTTTGACTCTTCACTATACCCAATAAAAATGCATTGCTCACCTCTATCATCAAGTTTTCTTCTCAATTCAGATCATATAAGAGAAAATACAATACAACCAAAAATTCTAATATGATATACACTATGTTTCTTACCACTACAAGCTTCTTTTGGAATTCAGTCCTTGACACTCTTTGCTGGGCTTCTATTTAGAATATATACTGCACATGCTACTGCTTCTACCCAATATTCATTTGACAAATGTTAGGCCTCCAACATTGATCTTTTGTTCCTTTCTACTACACCATTCTATTGTGGTGTGTACCTTGTAGTAAATTTTCTTTTAATGCCATGATATCTGCAAAAATCTCAAAATTCATTAGACATATATTCGCGTCCTCTATCTGATCTAAGTACCTTAATGTAATGGTCACTTTTCTTTTCCACCATAGCTTTGAATTCTTTGAATTTTCTAAAGGCTTTAGACTTCTCCTTGAGAAAATATATCAAAGTCTTCCTACTAAAATCATCAATGAAGGTTAGAAAATAAGTACTACCTCCAAATGATGGAGTTTGCATTGGTCCACATAAATCACTATGAACTAGCTCCAATAATATCTTTGATCTATATGAAACTCCTATTGGAAAACTCTCTCTATGTTGTTTTGCCAAAAGACAACTCTCACATGAATTGCTTGGCTACTCTATTGGCAATCCCTTCACCATATTTTTCTTCTGTAACAAACTCAAACCTCTAAAATGTAAATGTCCATACCTCAAATGCTATAGCCATGATTGATCTAAATACATAGATTTGAAATTGACTTCCTCGTCTCCTTGCATGCACTGAATTCAAAGGTGGAACATCAGATTCTTTGTCATCTTCACTTTTGAAATCAACCTGTCATTTGGAAATCTATCTAGTATTGTGCAAACATTATCCTTAAAAGATACCTTGTAACCTTTTTGCACTAATTTCCCAACTCACATAAGATTATGATTTAATCCAGGTACAAAATAAAGATCAGGAATAAATCTTCATTCACAATTTTTTGCCAAATCATTTATTATTCCTTTACCCATTAAAACCACTTTATTATCATTTCCCAATTTTACTTCTCATTTAATAGAATCATGAAGACTAGCAAACAATTATTTATTCCCTGTCATATGATTACATCATCCACTATCTAAAAGCCAAACATCTCTAGCACATTCTTGAGGAACATGACAAGTGAGAAATAAACTTCCAAAATTAGATTTAGATTCATTTATGTAATTAGCATTCTATTGGTCCACATCTCCTTCTCTCTTTCTACATTCATTTGCATAATGCCCATATTTTTTGTAATAATAACACTGAATGTTAGATTTATCAAATCTCTGTGAATTCTTCTAGAAGTGATTGTTGTCACATCCTCTATTGTTGTAGTTTTGGTTATAGTTTTCACCTTGATCTGGATTTCTCCTTCCATCTTTGCCTCTACCTCTTCCTTTGAAGTTTGATCTTCCTCTTCCTTTTCCTCTACCAATGATACCCGGGACTTGAAATAATTATAAAGAAAAGTATTGTAATTTCTACTCATTTTGGATCCATATGTCAACAAAGATACCATTAATTCATCTATTGATAACTATGCCAAATCCTTGGACTCCTCACTTCCTATAACTACTGCATCAAATTTACTAGGTAAACTCTTGAAATTTTTTCTGTAATCTTCTGATATGTTATTTCTTCTCCATTAGATCTAATTTGATTCATAATAGTCATGACTTGACTCGTAAACTAATCTACTAATTCTAAATCATTCATTTGTAAATTTTTAAAATTTCTCCTAAGAGATTGTAGTTTAACTACTTTCACCTTTGTAGTTCCTTGATAGGTTGTCTCAAAAATTTCCCATGTCATCTTGGATCTTATTACAGCTGCAACTCTAGGAAAGATGGACTCATTGTTTGCCTCTTGGATTAGGAATAGAGCTTTTTCATCCTTTTTCTTGGAATCTCTAAGTTGATCTTTTTTTTCTTGTGATAATGCTTGATAGGTAGCCTCATCATGTGGTTCTACATAACCATTTTCTACCAAATCCCAAACACCTTGTGAGAAAAACAATGTTCTCATTTTAATTACCCAAAAATCATAATTCTTAGCATTGAAAATAGGAATTTGGGGTTGAGCAATGTTGATGCTTGTTTCCATGATATGATATGATCTCTACTTTTTTGAATAGTTGTCAGATTATTTCTTCAATGATACTTTTTTGTAGAAGACTTCAGCCACCCTTATAAAGCTTTGATCTTCTGGTCCAAAATTGACTTGCAGGTAGTCCCTTGATCTTAACAACTCTGATACAACTTTGTTGGAGTAGAGACAATAAAATAAATTAAATAGGAAATAGAGAGGTGCATAGAAGATAGTTTGCTTCAACAAAACTTAAAATATTTTGATTTTCCCTTATGCTATTGATTACAATCTACCTATATATGTTGAGGATTTTAATCATGCAATAAATTAGAAAACTAGACCTTTACTCATGCAAATCATTAACAATATTTTGTTCATGCAAATCACGCAAAATTATTTAATCTCTAACTCTAAAATTAGTTTACATGCAAAACTATTCTATCCTCTTCTAAACTGAAACTAAAGTAATGTGCATGTTTTATTTTGGGAGAAATTACTCATGTGCTAACATGTATTGCTATAGGAGATAAAGAAAGGCCTTCTATAGCTACAACAAAAGATAGTAGAAAACAAATAAGGTGACAAAATTTGATAGAAAAGTTAGAATGTAAGGATGAAGCATAGGAAAAATCCCTCTTCAAAATAGAATGTAAGGCCATCTACAATGATTAAGAATTTAGTAGCCATGGCTAGTAAACAAGCTATAGGATTGGAGAAAGAAGGTTAATCTAGTTTGGAAGTTGAGATTTTTGAGAAAAATGTGTCATCTGATGGGTTTCATATTTGTCTTTTATAATCCTTTTGTTTCCTATTTTAAGAGGATATTTCTACAAACATTCCTACCTTTTAAAATAAGACTTTTAATTAATATTTGGATAAAAGCACTATGTTAGTTATAAGATGTTTAATGCATGTTTGTGTGTTGAAATAATTATTTTTAATATAATGTGGCATGCTATTATATTTGTGATGATCTTAGAGTAGGGATTTTCTATGGAACTAACTTCTTCCTACAAATACTAAGAGTAACAACCTGCAACCAAAGGTCTAACTAATGATCCAACTACCTACAGCCAAAGGTCCAGCTACATTCAGCCTAAGGCCCAACTACCTGTAGCCAAAACTTGTGGTTACTGAAGACAAGGAAATGGAGAAGGACCATAAATAGACAAGAAAACAATAAAATGCTATACCTTCATATCCAAACCATGCCTACTCCTTGATACGATGGGAGTGATGCACCCAACTCACTCAGCTGTGTCCTTGTAGTGGTAGAATAATACATGGATTGCTCAATATTTTACCAACGTATCAGTGTAGAAATGGAGGTAAGTGGATAAATGGATAGCATGTAGCTAAGGCAAACAAGCATGGTATAAGTAAATTCTTTAGGTGGACTTGTATTTATAGATCGAAGTTGACTTGGGATGGAGGGTTACGATTTTGCCTCAAAATGGAGGGCTGAGATTTGTGGTGAGGAGGTCAAATAGGAGAAGGAGGTGGTAAGGTCCAATGAGAAATGGAGGTGGAATGGAGGGTTTGGATTAAGCCCTAGAGCATCTTTTAAAATGGAGGGTGTGGATTGATTAGAGAGTTGACTTTTGATTTTTGTCCTCTAGTGAGAGGATTTGATTAGTTGGAAGATGGTGATTAGAAAGGGATTAGGGTTAATTAAATAGGTGTTTATTTAATTAACCATGGAGGGTGAAATTAGAGGAGAATAATTAATTAAATAAAAAGGGGTTTTATTTAATTGACCTAGGGTGTTGAGGGTTAATGTTAAAATTAAATAAATAAATGGGATTTTACTAATTAGGGCTAAGGTGGAATTAATCAAATAAAGTGAAATTTATTTAATTAATTAGAGTAAATGGATGAAAGGGGAAATTAATTAAATAAAACAAAATCTAGTTAATTAATTTAGATAAATGAATGAAAGTGGGAGTTAATTAAATAAAAAAGAATTTATTTAATTAATTTAGATAAATGGATGAAAGGGGTCTAAGTTAGTGCGGAGACGACATCAACGTGGTGTTAGTGAGGTGGCAAAAAGGGTGGTATTAGCCTGGCCATTTCTGAATGTCTGCATTTTTCCCATCTTTGATGTGGCATCATGATCGAGTGGGAGTGACATCAAATAAAAAAATGTTTGATTTATCCCTAGTTAACCGAAGGAGGGATAGGGGTATGCCCCCTTGAGAGATCACCTAAAAAAAAATATTTTTGGGGAGAACTCTCAAAAAAAGGAAATGACTGGAGATATGGATTGGATATGCAAAAATAAATTGATGAGACGAAGAATGAAAGAAAATATAAAAAAAACAAATGCGTGGGGTGAAACCCTAGGGTTGTGGTTAGAAAATTAGGGTTGGAGAAGGATATAAATATAAATGTGAGGGTCCACAAAGTACATTTGTGTGCACACAAGCTTTGGATTTGGAGAGAGATAGTGACCTTAGAGAAGCAATGAGATGGCAATTATTCTATGAGATTCTCATCAAGCAGAGCACGTGCAAGTCTTCTGGTGACCAACAGAAGCTGGTGAGGTAGTATGTATTCTTGTTTTTTTATTTTGGGTGGGTTTGGGTTGTAATAAATGCACATTAATGAGGGTTAGGCTAGGTTAGTGTAAAGGCATTGATCGCTAGATCAGTGCCTGTGGATTGTGATTAGCGCCTCCACAGGGTGAGTCAGCACTTATGGGGTGATTTAGCACCTATGTGTAGGTTAGCACTTGTATTACCTTATAGTTCTTGCACGAATTGCTTTAGAGCCTACAAAAAGCATAACAAATATGGTGGGTAGGGTAGTGCATTCACCGTTTGAGCACTTTTGAGAGGGGGTTTAGTGCTTACACCAAGGAGGGTAGTGCTATGCACCTTTTGGCACCTATGTTGTAGAGGTTAACACATTTACATGAGTTAGCACATTTGTACAAGGGTTTGGTTCCTGTACTTGAAGGGTTAGTGCTTATGCACCTTTTAGTACATGTATACAAAAGGTCTAACAATTTTGTGCTAGTCAGGGAAAGACTATAGATGTAGAAGTGAAAAATGATTGTCAAGGAACTAATGAAGTGGATGGTGGGTGCAGGATGAATTAGGCACACTCTAGTCTCATGAGTGGAGGCCACCAATATTGCGGTTATGGGAGGAGCTTAGATGGATAGAGAGTCTACTTCTATCAATGGTGGGGATGAGATATGTGGCTTGGATGTTGGAGATTCAAGCATATTGGCCCATGAGGTCAGCCCTAGTAGAGAGGTGGCATAATGGGACCTACTCTTTTTGGATGTCAATGGGGAGACCACTATCACTCTGAAGGATATCTGGCAGATTCTAAGGATTTTGATTCATGGAGAGAAAGAGTTGTGTATGACCAAGACAAGTGTGCAAGATATCTGAGGTTGGTGTTTTTGCTGGATTGGGTGTCACTTGATGAGTCAGAGGATGAGATATTGTGGGTGGATACATTAGATGGGGAATTATATCATTTGCCCCTATTTATGGCAAGGTTGATCTCAAGACTGTTAGTACTAGATCAATGATCACTAGGATTCCATGTAGGATGGGGGATTGTTCTTCACAAGATGATGTAGGGTGGGATGGTGTATGCATGGGCATTGGGGACCATCTGTCCTATCACATCTATATCATGACATAGATGTAGTGGTATATCATGACATGATGTTATCTTTAGCACATAGTTATTATGCCTTACATGACACATTATATGGCTATAAAATGATGTAATGTCTCATGTCATCTTTATCTCGTCATTTCTAAATGTGCACCTTATATGTAAAAATTCATATTCCCCTTAAATAATCACATTTGGCATAAGACCATGTTACATATCTCTAAATCACTTGTTCTCACACTCTATAGATAAATCAAGAAAAATATTTTTTCCTCCATTACATTGGATTTAATATTATTATCATTTAATTTATTATCTATGGCCAACATAATGTCACATATATCCATGACACTTTATCCTTTCCTCAAGTCAAATTCATGACAATTTATTTACTTAATTTGAGGAACAATGTTACATCCATTATGCTATACTAACCTTTACATAAGTTAAGGCATGCATATATTGGGGCAGGCACATCAATTACAACTTGTTAACAACCATACACTTCATGTTTTCATGTTTTAGCTCATGTTTATATAGATTGAGGCACACAAATTCCAACTCCTTGATAGCCATATTTATCATGATTTGTTTATTTTTCTTGTCCTTTTACATGGTAAGTCATGGAGTTGAACTTTGTCACATCCTTAGAGCTCCATTTCAATACTCACACCTCACTTTCATTTTGTGTTATTATATTTTATAGATTGCATAATTAGTAAAATGTAAAATGTTGATGGTTATGATTTTATCCTACTAATGCTTGTAGCATTTACCATTAATGATATTCTATAGGTTAGAAAAAAATTATTTTTATTTGATGCTCTAACAAAAGAACTTTAGAAAAAAAATAAGGCATCATCCTATCATGTATCTATGAGCATGTAAATTCTCATTTTAATTATTGTCTTCATTCTTTAGCATTTATGATTGATGTAGGTCACATCCCTACCAAAGTGGAGGGAATGTAGAGGAGAAAAATGCATACCTTAATTTTCCCCTTCTTGCTTACACTTATTTTGACATCATCATAAATATAATGTCCTAACATTTTATTTTTCCCACTTTGCACAAAGGATTATAAAAATCTTGTAGCCTATTATCCACCAACCTACACCTTAGTAACAAATGGTCTAGAGGAACCCTCACTATAGCCAAATCAATACTCTATACTATATTGCAGGTGCAAATCTATCCCTAGGTAGAACCACCTATGTGGTCATGTGATCTTATGCCCCTAATTCAAATGTATTTCCTTAGATTTATAAGTTGGCCCTTCTAAATATTATAATCATTACTTATTGGCTTGTGTGTCAAATACTTCAATTTGAGCACCAAATATCTTTTATTGAAGGAGAAGCAATAGAACCTTAATCATCATTATGAGATTATCAATGTAATGCCCACCCTATCATTTCCATGGCGTGCTTTCTGATTCATATTTTATATGTTGTTCTGAGTGTTTATCAATGCATTACATGATTATTATGCTTTGATCCATTGCACTAAACTGGCCAATGAGGCATATTGTACCATCAAGGGGTTCTAAGAGTGTATTCTAGATGAACATTGAGGTGTTTCTAATGGGGCTTTACATTGACATTTATCTTTCAACTATGCATTATGGGATGCATACATTGTGATTGTGTATGTTATATTATTGTAGTGCTTTAGCTTCACTATTTTCACTATATCTCTTATAATTGTGATCATCATATTATTCCTGCATTGTTTGTAGGTCATGCATCATGTTCCTGGATCATGCTAGTCGTAGATGATTACTGTGGATGTGTTTAATTTATATCATGTATGTTTATACTATGTTGGTGTGGATTATGTTGCTTCAGCTAGTATATGTGGAATAGGTATGTCTGATCGTTGACTCGAGTGTGTAGGTAGATTACAAGCATTTAACTAATGTGGGAAATTTGTCTAAAGAAGGTTGACATGGGATGCTAAGCCATGCCACCCTTATCCTTGTTTTGTGGAAACTCATAATGTGTGTGTTTGAATCCCACTACGAGTATTTCCTTAGCTTTTGTGCTATATTTTATTTTGTCTTGAAAAACATGTTTCTATGTTTTCAGAATATTTTAATAATTAGTTGAAAACTATTAATTATAGCTTAGTAAAAATAGTTATTGAATTATTTTATGCTAGAAGAATGAATTTAAGTGACTTTGATTTATTTCCAAAATTTAATATTTTTCCTTTAGAAAGATTGATTTGCATTATTTTGGAAAAATTGAATCCTTTATTATGAGTGCTTGGACTTTTTGAAGGGCGGTTAAGACCAATAGAAATTACCTATTGGGAATATTCAAATTAAGCTAATTAGCTATTTTCCTATTGTTTGCAAATGTTGGTGTGAGTAGGGTTATTACCTATCTGGTTTAACCTTTGTTGTGTAGATAATTCATATTATTTAACTATTTATTAGTTAAATAATACTCACACACATGTTCACATCTTAAGTTGACTTAGGAAGCATTCTAGTTGTCTTCTAG
Source organism: Cunninghamia lanceolata (assembly GCA_027924645.1). Taxonomy (NCBI): domain Eukaryota; kingdom Viridiplantae; phylum Streptophyta; class Pinopsida; order Cupressales; family Cupressaceae; genus Cunninghamia; species Cunninghamia lanceolata. The sequence goes on from BSBN01000726.1 coordinate 5,733,147, forward strand.
ATGTTTCTAGTTTGTCTAGTTGTTGATAGTTATTTTTGATAGTTTTCATCTTATCCTATAGTTGTCATATGTCATAGGATTAAGACACTTGTCAAATGACTACACCATCTTGTATCTCACCTTGGTCTTTATAATCAAGGCCTCATTGTACATTATGTAATCAATTACATTGTTGTATCATGGCAATATAGCATTCTCTTTGCGTGTCTCTCTTATGTGGAAGGTTATTTGGTTTTGCAGATTTGATCCTGGTGGTTGATTGCTCCAATATGGTATCAGAGCTTTGATCCTGCAAGCCCCTTCTCATTTTTTTTGGAGAGATCTTGCTGTCAAATTTTTTCTAGTGCATCCTGGCTCAAAACAAAGTTCACCATTGAGTTTAGATTCCCAAATCAGTAAGGATTGACTGTCCAAAACTTGATTTTGGACATAGGTAATTTTTTGACTTGTTTGTGTTATTATATGCATTTTTGCAGAATTTTTTAGGAGAGGACCATTTTGTCCTTTGCATCATTGTTGTGAAACAGATCAGATCTAGGTCAAGGTTTGCATTTCATTGTGACGTGAATTCAGACCTCTGATTGGTTTTCTATTACATCTATGGTGGACGTTTTGTATTGCGGGTGATCGGCCCTCTAACAGACCAATTTTTGCAGACTTGGTTTTATTTCTTGTACACTGGGCTCCAAGTCTCCATTGAATTTTTTGAGCTTGATTTGCCTGTTTTTGGTCTCTTTGAACCTGATTTGGCCGAGATCAGCCTCATCAACCTAAATTCTGGTTACGTTGGCATTATAACAGATCATTTTTAGAGTTTTGCTTCAAGCGGCCCTTATTTGGTGTTGATTTCTGCACCATATAAATCATTTTCAATCCATTCTTGGATGTTGGGCATCCTCTTTGATTTAGTCAGATCTGAAATGGGTCACCTACCTGCAACCACTAACTAGATTTGCACTAGATTTGCACTGGAATCCAATTCATGCCATCACAAGATCCATTGATTGGCTCGTCGACATTGCTTGCATGACATTTTTTGGCATCTATTAATTCTTTTGACCCACTACAGGGTTGTCTCAGTCACCATACATCAACCTCATAGAGCCTACCAAAGGTTGATTTGTAGATAGCAGATGATTGTTACATTGATTTGCCTTTGTTTTCATTGTTCCTAATCACTATGCATCACAACTAGCAGGTTTTGGTTTTAGATCATAACGTGGATAAGTTTTTTGTAAGCCTTTCGATGGTCACATCTGGTGTCTTCTATGTGGATGGCCTCTCTAATTGTCAAAAGACTTCCTGATCGGTCTCATAAGCTTGCATTGGCCATCGACTTGCATTCCAACAAGATCGATATTTTTCAATCATTGATGATCGACCATTTTTTTGGTAACTGGATGACGATCTGTCTTTGTCATTGCCATTGATTAGTTTTTTCAAGGTCTTCATCTATAGACTACACCACCGATCATCATTTGTAGGCTTGGTCTAATTTTGCCATTGCCATTGACTGGTTTCTTCTAGGAATTGGCATGGTTTCAGAACCCTTAATCAGCTCAGTGTCCTCTTCTTGATCTGATATTAAAGAGTTAATAAGCTTCATTAGATCAAAGTCTATATTAGCGGCACCATTGAGTGCTAGCAACTAAAAGAAACTTGTGAGGTCAATGGCTTAACTTGGTGTCGACGGCTTCATGTTTCTGGTCGACTAGAGCATCCAACACTTTTGTAGGCCTCTGTGCAACCATTGATTGGATTGGACAGTTCTCTATTTGGCATTCAAAGATATTAGACATGCTGGCTTTGTTTCGAGCCTATTTGGCTGATATCAGACTTACTTAGCTATTATTGGTAATAGATTAGTCTGTGGTGTTCTCATATCACAATTTTTTTTGGATTGGGCCATGACTAATGCCATTTCAAGTTAATTATTTTGTTCATCTTTTTTTGCTCTTGTGATCTCACAGACAAGACATCCAAAGAGCAACTCTCTGTAGCAGATATCATCAATGGTGAGTGAGGCCCAGTTTGGTAGGTGGCCTACCCCCTGACAAACAAACTACTCCACCTTTCTTGTTGGTTCCATCGCTTGATCACGTCATTGCTCTTGTCGCATTAAAGCTGAGGACAACTTTTTGCAAATTTTGACAAAGAAATAGATATTTTCTTTCTACCATATCTTGCAAACCAGGACGCAGATTTTTGTATTCTTATAGTCATTGGAAAGGTGGTTCAGTGAGTTTCACTGTTGTCTAGGTGATTTGTTCAAATTTCATCATTTTTTGCCAGTTTTTTCAGCTTGAAGGTACAGTTCGTGCTTTTCTTGCAACTGACATATCGTTTACATACGACATCAAAATCTGGTGAATTTTTTTTTGAAATTGCTTAGAAAATCACAAGGAATCTGATTGTAACTTCTTTTTTCCCTTTACAAGCTTTCTTTGCTCAAAATTGTAAAAATCACCATGTGTTATAAACGGTTGATTTAAGCTTGTCAATTGTACAAATTCATTAATTGTACTTTGCTGGGGGGTTACAATCACATTGTTAATACATTTTTGGGGGCTGAAAATGCACAATTTAAGTGCCCTTGTGTCTTTGGTTCTTGATGTTTTTTTCTGTTACACATGGCAGAAAGTGTGGCGATAAAACCTCTCACTCCACATAATTACCACACATGGAAGTTAAAAATGAAACAACAAATGCAATCTAAGGGCATTTGGTAAATGCTAGCAGATACTCCACCTGGTTTCACTAAGGAGTTTGAAAGATTTGTTTATAAGAACAAATTAGATGAAGCTATGGGAATCATAGATTGCATGTATCAAATAACTTGTTGTTTCATATTACGGAGTGTGCAACACCTAAGAAAATTTGGGATAAGATGCAGAATTGTATGGTACTGTCAATGAATTCTGAATCTTGCAACTAGAGGCAGAATTGACATCACTCTCTCTAGAGAGTTTTCCTACCATCCAAGAATTTCTCAAGAAATTCAAGATGATCTTGTCACAATTGAAAGGGTGTGGGCATGATAAAACTAAAAAGGAATGTATCTTCTTGATTTTGTCAAAGTTGAAGGGCCCATTTTAGGTGTTTTCATCTACCTTCTATTCTACTATGGATGCCTTTGGGAAAGACTTTAAGATGCCTAGCTTTGAGCTATTTTGTGAGCATCTTACTAGGGAGTAAACCAAGTTACTTCAAATGGACGCACTTCTGAGTTCTAAGAGTCAAGCCTTGATGGCCTCATCTTCCAAGGGTAAAGGTAAGAATAAGAAGAAGTCCAAGATAGAATCTCCTTCGAGTAGTGAGTCTCCCTTCAAACCAAAGCTGAAGAATGATCAGAAGCCCACTCCTCCACCTAATCCTTCCAAATCTGGTGAGTCTTCCTCCAAGACAAAGAAGAAGAAAGGTGGCACTTGTTCTTTTTGTGGCATGATAGGTCATGATGAGTCTCATTGTTTTAAGAGGTTAGAGGCTTTAGAGGAAGCTATGAAGAAGCACAAGATTTCACTTCCCAAGCCCTCCTCTACAGGTAAAGGGCATGCTCTTTCTGCACATGGCTTGCTTGCATCTTCAGATAGCTGGATACTTGATCTAGGAGCTTCACATCATATGACCAATTCACTTGATCTACTTGAGACTCTTTCTAATACTAGCACTTCTTAGATTGCAGTGGGGAACTCTTCACAGATTTTAGTCATGGGGACAGGCACTGTTCAATTGGAAGATGGTTGCATTGAAGATGTTCTTTTTGTTCCTAAGCTATCTACTAATCTTCTCTTCATACATCCGATTTGTCATTGTAGGGATGGAAAGAAAGTTGAATTTACTCCTCACAATGTGGTTATTAGATAGCTATAGGATCCTGAGACAGTTATTGCTATAGGGAGAGTGGATCATGCATCTTGACTATATAGATTTGATGGATTTGAGTCTTCATCAAGATCATCTCTTATAGAACATGCTGATGCCTTGAGCAAGCTTTGGCATGAGAGATTTGGACATCTAAATCATGACTATCTTTAGCAGATGAGCACAAAAGAAGTTGGTTGTTGGCCTACCTAAGATTTCTTGTAAAGAGGGAGTTTGTCCAGGATGTGTACTTGGCAAACCTCATTAGGATCCCTTTCCTAAGGGTCAGGCTACTCGAGCTTCGCCACCCTTGGAGTTGGTTCATAGTCATCTCATGTCTTTTCCAACTCCTTCACTTTTAGGGGCCAAGTATGTACTCACTTTCATTGATGATTTCTCACAATGCACATGGGTGTACTTTTTTAAGTACAAAAGTGATGTTTTTGACACATTTAGGACATACAAAGCATTTTAGGAGAAGTAGTCAGGTCTTTCTCTTCGCTAGATACACACGGATAATAGGGAGAATATGTGAACCAAGCTTTTCAGGATTTCTACATTGACTATGGAATTTAGCATTAGTTTTCAGTTCCTTACACTCCTCAGCACAATGGTGTGTCTGAGAGAAAGAACAAGACATTATGAGAGATGGCAAATTGCATGCTACAGTATAGGTCTATGGATCCCACCTTTTGGGATGAAGCGGTCAATTGTACCAACTATATTCAGAATCGTATGCCTCACAAGGCAGTGCAGCATATGACTCTCGAGGAGGCTTGGTACCATGTCAAGCCTAATGTATCCTTCTTCAAAGTATTCAGTAGTGAGGCTTAGGTATTCATTCCTAATGGTTAGCATAAAGCTATGGAGAAGAAGAGTAAACCTTTGATTTTTATTGGCTATTGTGAGGATGTGAAGGCTTATAGGTTGTTTGATCTTATTACTCGGGATGTCTACTTTCGTAAAGATGTGCACTTTGATGAGTCCTCCACACAAGCAGATTCTTCCACCACTTCTTCTTCCTCACTACATACTCTACCTTCTTCATTGTCACTTGAGAATAGTTTGCTTCTTCATGATGATACTAATGAAGGTCCTACTCCACCACCTCCTCCAACACCCATTTTGCCTTGATGGGCCCGCACTACTCTTGAGGAGGCTAGTCCTCTTGTTGGTGATCCTCCAAATACTTGCCACACTCGTTCACAGATAGCAGGTGTTAGTCTTTTGAGTCATGCCATTTCCACGGATCCTTAGAAGTTTTTAGATGTCGCAGGTATTCCAGAGTGGGATAGTACAATGGTTGAGGAGTATTCTTCTTTAATGAAGAATCATACTTGGGATCTTGTTCCTCTTCCTAAGGGAAGAAAATTGGTTTAGTGCAAGTGGGTGTACCGCACCAAATATGCAGATGATGGTTCTATAGATAAGTACAAGGATTGTCTTGTTGCTAAGGGGTTTTCTCAGGTTGAGGGTATTGACTACTCTGAGACCTTTGCTCCTGTCACCAAGATGGATTCCATTCATCTTGTACTTTCTCTTGCTACATCTCAAGGATGGTCAATGTATAAGATGGATGTGAAGAGTGCCTTCTTGCACGGTGATCTTCATGAGGAGAACTACATGGAGCAGCCTCCAGGTTTTGTGCAGGAGTCTTCACTTGTTTGCAAGCTTCGTCATTCATTATATGGTCTCAAAAAAGCCCCTAGGGCTTGGTATGAGAAGATGGATAGTTTCTAGCTTGCTTCTAGTTTCACATGATGTCATTCTGACCTTACAATTTACACTCAGGGACGTGGAGATGATCTTTTGATCCTTGTGCTTTATGTGGATGATTTGATTCTCACAGGCAGTTCTACCTCCATGATCCAGAGTACTCAGCAAGCATTGATGGAGCGCTTTGATATGACATATCTTGGTCTTCTGCACTACATCCTTAGTCTTTAGGTTTACCAAACTACTGAGGGGATCTTCATTTTTCAGCAGAAGTATGCTCTTGATTTGCTTCAGAGATTTGGCATGGTTGATTGCAAGCCTACCCCTACACCATTTTAGTTAGGTGTTGTACTATCTACTAGTTGTACTACTCCCACATTTGATGCTACATTGTATCAACAATTAGTTGGTAGTCTTTTGTACTTGACACATAGTCATTCTGATATTCCCTTTGCAGTTGGACTTGTCTCCTGATTCTCTCAGGAGCCACATGAGAGTCATTGGAAGGCAGCCAAAAGTATCTTGAGGTATATTCAGGGCACATCACATTTTGGTATTCATTACACGTCAGGAGCTTCTTTGATTATTTTCTTCACTGACTCAGATTGGCCTGGTGATGTTAATGATTGGAAGTCCACTTCTAGCTTTGGTTTCTACCTTGGTTTTGGCCTGATTGCATGGTCTTGCAAGAAACAGACAGCTATTGCATTATCCTCGACAAAGGATAAGTATCACAGTATAGTTTTGGCTAGCTAGGAGGTACTTTGGCTTCAACAGTTGATGACTGAGTTTGGATTTCCTCTAGATCATCCCACAACTCTTTGGTGTGATAATCAGAGTGCCAGTCATATTTCTTGCAACCCTGCAGAGCATCAGTATGCTAAGCACATCGAGATCCACATGCACTTCATCAGGCAGCTCATCCAAGATGGTGTTCTCAACTTGGAGTACTTGCCTACTGAGGAGTAGGTTGCGGACATCTTCACCATACCTTTGGTATTACCTCGTTATCTTCAGCTGTGATTGATTCTTGGGGTGAAGGAAGTTGTCCTTGGGGGGTCTTCTTGAGTCCTCCTTCCTTCACTTTTTCATGCCTTTTCTTTATATGTTTCTCCCTTTTGGAGAGGAGTTTTTTCCCATGAGGTTTTCTCCTTTTCTCCGCTTGTCAGAGATTGTTTGTACATGGGTACCTAACATGGCCTTGTTGCCGAGACCCATCTTTGCATTTGTTTGTTCCTCCCTAAGTTACACTTAAGGGGGGGTGTTGGTGTGAATAGGGTTATTACCTATCTGGTTTAATCTTTGTTGTGTAGATAATTCAGATTATTTAACTATTTATTAGTTAAATAATACTCACACACATGTTCACATCTTAAGTTGACTTAGGAAGCATTCTAGTTGTCTTCTAGATGTTTCTAGTTTGTCTAGTTGTTGATAGTTGTCATCTTATCCTATAGTTGTCATATGTCATAGGATTAAGACACTTGTCACATGACTACAACATCTTGTATCTCACCTTGGTCTTTATAACCAAGGCCTCATTGTACATTATGTAATCCAGTACATTGTTGTATCATGGCAATATAGCATTCTCTTTGCTTGTCTCTCTTGTGTGGAAGGTTATTTGGTTTTTCAAATTTGATCCTGGTGGCTAATTGCTCCAACAGCAAAAAGGATATTTTTTGAAAAGGTAATTAGAAAATAGAAAATAAAAAGAAATGAAATGAGGGATTTTTGAATATAAAGGGAAAATAGACTTATTTGTTGAATTTTAATTCATTATTTTTGCTCTCTCTCTCTCTCTCTCTCTCTCTCTCTCTCTCTCTCTCTCTCTCTCTCTCTCTCTCTCTCTCTCTCTCTCTCTCTCTCTCTCTCTCTCTCTCTCTCTCTCTCTCAAAAACCCTCTTATGCTTGAAAAGAAGGAATTTACCTTATGCTTGAAAAGAAGATCTATTTGTTGATCTAAAGAAGGAATTGGAATTGGATTTGTTTGGTGTTTACTTGGTGAAAGATTGAACAAAGATTGCCTCCATCTCTTCATTCCTTTGGATTTTTGGCTTGTTTGAAAGGTATGTTGATTTAAATCTCCTCATGGATTTCAATTTAAATGCTTTCTCCTTCATGTCAAGCCACCAAGAGTGGATTCCTTTGGTATTTCTTGTTGGGATAGAAATTTTAAATGATTCAAAGTTGTTTTAAATATTTTTTTTATGTGTTCTTCATTTTTGGAAACATGGGAAAACAAACAAAACCCTATCAATTTTTTTGTAGAATCACCCACATGAATTTTATTTGATATTTGGGATATTTTTCACCATAGCTGTAATGGGTAGTTCACCATTTCTCCATACAGCTTGAAACATAGAAGTTAGAAAAATGGCCCAAAAAGTCAAGCATTCAAACATGGTGGATTTGGGGTTTTATGTAAAAATTGCATGATGTAGAAATTGTAAAATTCACATTTCCAAACTTACCTTGATGTATTTTAATGTGAGATTTGTAGTCTCCATCATTAAATAATATTTTACATCTTTTAAACCTGTGTTGTGATTTTTTTGAGTATTGTCACCTTGATTTTTGTGCCACGCTCAATTGGTCAAATTGGTGTGTTGGGTGTTTAGGAAGAGGTTTAGGGGTAGGAAAGGAGTGGATCTCTTACTGTATACCATGATACAAAGTGATCATTGGGTTTAGTATGTGGAGATTTTAGCCAAGAGAAACATTAAACACATTTGGGGAAACAAAAACTTAATTACAAGTTCTATGACAATTGCAAGGAGCTTTCCTAGACCCGGTTTGGTGGTGAAGAGCATGTCATGTAATGGTAGAGTTGGTGAGTTCTAAGAGAAATCCTCCTAGACAGAAGGCCCAACTATTTAGTCGCTTTGCTACAACGAGGTAATATGCCTTCGTAATGAGACTACTTGTCTTGATGACTATGTCTCTTCCTTGACCTGCTGTCAGAGTTATGCTCAACATGTGTTGTGACCCTAGTATTGCATGTGCATTGAGATGTTTGATTCATTTTTATATATGTGCAAGATAGTCTATGATATATGCGTGTTTGGCATGCGTTGATGGTTGAGAATCTCCATTATGAGGAATCTTGTGATGTCATTCTATTTTGCATATCATCAAGTGTGCCACCTGTTACTTGAATTTAATTGCTTGGTAGTTGTGTCATGTGTTAGTTATATGCATTGGATTGGCAGTTGTGCCATGTGTTATTTATATGCATTGGATTGGAGATTGTGCCATGGGTGTGTTGTGTGCATTGATTGTCATGTATGCCATATGTTTCCATGTATACCTTGGATTGTGTGAGATTGTTTGTAGTGGGTTTTCCATGATTGCCTTCTGTATATCTCAAGGGTTTCCTAGAGTGGCATAGATAGCTATTGTGCTCAACAATGGAAATATGCTTGGGAGGCGAGTAACATTTCCCCATTAGGACTTTCACAGTGATCTTCAGGTGCTGGATGGTCTCCTTGTCCTTTTACATGTTGAGTATGACATGCTATGTTCCTTGATTTACCTTGGAGAGTTTGATGGACTTATGGTGTTTTATGCTCTTCTAGCATCTTATTATTGTATATTATATGTCATTGTAAAGTAGGTCCTTGACACCTTTGCAATAATTTTTATATGATTCTTTGATGTATTTAATGATATTGGTTATGATGCATCCATGTTTATGATGAATCCCTTCTATTGTAATGATTATCTGTTATCATCTAATATGTTTCCATGCCTCAGCTTCTGAGGACATTGGCATGATTTGTATGTTTTCATTTGTTGTAATCTTCCTATGTTAGCATGCTAGATTCAATTTATCTGATGTTGTATTGATGATTTTGGATATGTTAGTATTGGATCATATTCTTCCCACATAGGTGGTGAGAATCCTATCTTTTCTTTTGGCATGTGTTGACGTTGGTGTTGAACATGAGTAGCCTTTTGTACTACATTTGTCCTCTTCTCATGTGGACATTATTGATTCATCACCTTATTAATTTTTGGTTAAAATGAACCTAATTTGATAGTAAATCATGTTTTGAGTCATTAGAGGAACTTTGGGTAAGTTTTAGGTTAAATTGCATAATTCTGGGCAATTTTAGCATTTTATGGGTTTTAGGCCCTATTTTTAGGAGGACTACAATGCCTAGCACTAAATTCCAATGGACCACAATGCATAGTGCTAGTTTCCTAAGGACCAAAGTGCCCAACATTGGAGTCTTGGGTAGTGGACTCCTTCTCTGGGGTTCGTACACTGCTAGGGAGCCCCATTATGTCCATTGAACTCTCTCATGCATATTGTTGATGAAAGTTGTACTTTTGCAATTTGAAATCAAACTATGTATGATTTTTCCTAATGTTTTTGTAAACCTGATTGGTTTCTGTCTATTGAATTGGGAAACTATGTGCCCTTGCATGAGATCAACTAGTGACCATTCCATTTGGTTTAGAACTTGCACCTTCTAGTTGGACCATCCCATGGTTGACTGTTACCCTTGAGTTGGGATGTCTTGTGTAGTCATGGAATGGATTGAGGGATTTTTCCTCCTCATCCTCCTCCATGTGTTTGTGAGGGAGCAAGGTTGTGGGCGTGTATCTAATCTTCGTCATGGAGTGAGCTCCACCTCTCGCTTGGTCACCGTGGTGAATCCTCACATGATGAGTGAAGTCTTCTGCCTTGTGCCACCTTTCTTACTACAATGGTGATGTCTAGTTAGGTGTTTTTGTACTTGATATGACACCTTGTGCATGTGTGAGTGCAATAGAACATGTAAATGTCACACTTGCAAACACAAAAAATTTGTTCATTCGATGTTTGTTCGTCTAATGCCCTAGGTGGAAGCTTGTGGCATTACAATCAATTTTGATCAAAAAGATTTATTGCATATTACATCAACACTTTATTAGTGCATCAGATAATGTACTCTCATTTAGGCAATTTGCATCTACATGTGTTACATATTCTATCACTATAAATTAGCTATTGAGATTGACTAATCATCAAGGAAGTTTAATACTTTTTTGTACACATTACAAATCCCCAAGGTGCTTTTAAGCACCTTATTTGTCTTAGACATGGACACAATTGAACATAGATAAGAATTAAAGAGAATTTTGGTAGAGGACAAATCCACATGGAAATAAATTGTTCAACAAGTAACTACATGCATGGCCTAGTCGAAAGCAAGCCTAGATTCATAATACCTATTCATCATAGTTTGATAGGTGTAGATATAATTTTAGAATCCTAATTTCAATCATATGTGTAATATATATTACAAACATCATCATCAATAACAACAAATAAAGACAAAGATAAACACATTTTAAATCTCTTTTACATTTATTATTTCATCTCTCATACAATTTAGGTCTAAATATCTATTAGTTGTATTTATGCATTAAATCCTCAATCAATATAGAATTTAATTTATTTCCCTATAATAATATCAATTTCAAATTTAATCTTCATCTATATTTTAAAAGGATTTTGTTTTATTCATGAATTTCTCTCCTAAAGACCAATATCCACACTTCTAGTTGTAAAGGAAATCGAGATTTCCCTATGTTTAGTCAATTCTAATCTTACCAAATGCATATGCATAAGCACCCTTAACTTAGGTTAGTTGATTTAATAGATTGAGGTATTGATATTATGATAATTGTAGTAGTTATTAAATATGGGAATGAAAATATAAAATAATGTACTTAGCTGAATAATTCAATAATGTTGAAAGAGTAATGTACACATAGAATCTAATATGCATTGGTGTCTAGAATAGGATATCATAGATAGATAGTTAGTGTCAAATTCCTAATATTCTATCTTGATTATGCATGGACAAATATGGAACCCAAGGATGAGTTTTGTATCTTTGTATCTTTTACTTGTTCTATTATTTGTGGACTAGTGGTATTTAAAATAACCTTGGTGGGGTTTCTGGTATGTCACAAAGGGAAACATTCTCTTAGATCAACCCACAAAAATGTCTAGGAATGATCGAAAACAACAATCTTTAGTCATGCATATGTTACGATAAATATCCGTGTAGAACTAGATTCATATATATTGCACCAATTAGAGTGTGTAAAGTGAATGATAACCAAATAATGCTCTCAAATCATGGATGTCCTCATATCTTAAAATGAATGCATTGAATGCCTTTAAATACAAACATATATAACCACATCAAACAAATTTGTGTTTACTTGGCCCTAGGCAAGAATGGTAAAAGTGAGACTTGACAAAATTTGATTTATTTTTTTCAATTTGGGTGAGGATGTGCATGTGACCATGAACTTGCCCATGGGCATGAAAGGGACTATATAGTAGTGGATAACATGTGTTAGGTAATGTATGAATGCATGAGGGTAATAAACAAATGGATAGGATTAATGTATAGGGGTGTGCAGACATATCAATGTGAATGAGGGATATGTTTATATGAATGTGTGTAATTGATAGGCATATGGTATAAGGCAAGAGACTGAACTTTGCACAAAATTTTATGACATTTATCAATATATTTATGTAACACTCTCCTCAAAATAAACATAAAACTAAATAAAAAATACCATGAATATACAAATTTCATCATCCCACTAATATATAAAAGTAGATTATATAAAAGTAGATTCAATAATTATTATTTGAGGAATTGATCAGCTATCTAGTTTCATCTTGTACCTTCCAGTTAAAAGTCCAAAGACATTCAGTAATATTATTATGAAAAGAAAGAAATGTCAAAACAATCTTGTACTATAATTTGAGGTCCTCCTTTTCCTCTGGAAAAAATCTAGCTGTTTAAAAAGCCGTTTATTGAATCACCGGCATTATCTTCAGTCAGAAGATCAAGAAATGCCTACAAAAGTTTATTTAGGTGCTGGGGTTGGGTGATTTGTTTTATTTAGGTGGTAACGTTGGGTTGTTTATGCATACGACGAGACATTGTAAGCAACGAATCCAAGTGAGTGTAGCCACTCAATAACATTTGGCGCCCCATCTACAAAACTCATTGTTTTATTCTCTCCTGCTTCTCCATTTCTGTAGAGCGACATTATCGCATCCCATCCTCGCTGCGTTGGATGAATATAATCCCAGTAAAACTTTTCATCTATGTTAGAACACACTTCAAATAAAGCTCTTCCTACTTCGTCCACCTCTCCACACAGACCAACCCCGCCTTTCACAGCACAGCAAGGAAGGAACAAATCCACAAAACCTATCACACAATTACGATAACAAAAGTAAGAGAGTATTTTTCAGAAGGTATACATTTTAAAGATTCATTAGACACAAGAAAGGCACAGATTTTCAAGTACCATATTGTACAGGATTGGAGAAAATATGATTAATTGCAGACAAGTGGTCAGAAATTATGATGGACAATTCCTTGAGATCCGATCTGAGGCTTTCTACACTCTGCCTCAGTAATCTCGTATGAAGAGCTGAAATGTCATCGTACTTTGAATTACAAGATGTTTTGCCGATCTGAGGCCTGCACCCCAAATGATAAATATTACTCACCGCAAAATTCCTAAGCCCGCACTTATACAGATCTTTTACAACGTCGATTATCCCGCTTACCACAGGTTTCACCAGATCGATCAGTCCCTGCAATAAGCTCTCAATTTGAGAAAAAATAGATGTTGAATTTTTGCAGGCGAAGAAAGGCCTTAGATCTTCAACTACCTCAATAGAGCCGTTTCTGCTAGCAAGGAATGCACTGTAGTCGTTGCCAGCCACAGAGATAAGAACTACAGACCCCGAGAGCTTGTGAGAATCGAACCCCTGACTTCTTCCTATCACCTCCTTAAACTGTTTCACCTGTTGTGCTACTGTTATGAAACCGTAGGCTTGAAATATTCCACTGCCTCCCACTGCAAAATTCACTCCTTGTCTAATCTTCTTTGCAGTCGCTTTACAGTCATGACTTTTCAGCAGCTCATAAGATATGGGAATGGGAAGCCCTAAAATATCCCCTGCACATACCACACCCACAGATAGATAAGGCACACACTGCTTAAAACCTTATATTACACTGTTTGTGAGTGGAAGGAAAAGTTTTACCCCAAAAATCTGTCTGGATTTTTCCAGAAGAAAATCTGCCTGCAGGATAGCCAGGCCAGGTCAAACCGTATGGTCGTCTCCACGGCTGGTTTTCGCTGTGATTGTATGGATTGCGATTTCCTGTGTCGGCATAAGAGTCTCCGAACACAAATATTGCCTGTGCCTTCTCTGTACTGCCTCTACCTGCAAATCAATCAATCTAAGTAAAATGAAAATCCATGGTACAATATGAGGAAGGTTCGAAATGATGTTGTATGACTGACCTGCAAATAAACAGAGAATGGTTATCAGAATCAGAAGGTGAGAAAACATGGCATCTATATCTCTAGTCCTTCCTATATTCCACTAGATCTGTGCACTAAAGCTGTTCTCGTTTCGCATGCCTTGAGCGTCTCTTTAAGTTGTCGTTTTGTAAAGAAATAATGCACGGCTAGTGAAAAGACTTCTTTGGCAGGGCGGAATAATCAATGGTTTGTGAAATAAGCTCCACCAGGACCACCACTAACCCACTATTTTTTGTGATAAGGCCTTCATAGGCAATTTACAACACTTCTTATTTGTCATGTTTTACAACACTTCTTATTTGTCATTTTTCACAACACTTCTTAGTTGTCATTTTTCAATCAAACAAAGGTGCTATATTCATCAATATATACATATGAAACTTTTTACTCCCTATGGTTATATATAAATATCTTATGTACATGTCTTATGTCTTATATAAAAATATCTTATATACATGTCAGTAATAAAGAAGGGACATGATAAATGTGTTTTTCTTATGGTAAATGTGTTTTTCTTATGCTTATTAGTCTTTATGGTTATTAGTCTTTATTAAAGGTAGAAATTTATGTTTTCACTGTTATCATTTTTTAATTAGTTTGCCTTGATAATTATGCTAAATTAAAAATTAATTTGTTTGTCTAAAGTTTACAATTTTCTTTTATTTTTTTCTTCAAAATTGTTTAAGCTTAAATTTCAAAGTGATATGTAGAAATATTTTTGGGAAAGAAATTAAATTTGGATTAGTTTAAACGAATGGAAAATTCTCGTCCAACTACAAAGGTGGGGAAATTTTTTCAAGTTTCTATAGGTTTTGATTCTAATAAAAATATGAATATTTTGTGAAGTTAATAATTTGTTGGGTCCCATCTCAACTTCAAAAAGTATATTTTCTACACACATCTTCCAATACATCTTCATGTCATATTAATGCATTTTCACCTAAAATACAAAGTAAATCCATCCAGCAATGACACAAGGTATTTCGTGATTTAATGGTATTTGTCCTTTTGGTTGTTGTTGCAAAAACCTTGGGTTTCTTATTTGTGGGATTTGAACAATATTATTTATTTCCTTCCTTATTTGATCTTTTGTCTATATGATTGTGTCATGATAATTTTTTAATGAATTTGTTGTGGATTTGAACATGTGGTGATGTATCTATTCACATCAAGTAACATGAGTTTTCAATCAACAGTGACTCCCTAGTTTGTAGAGGGGTGAAGAAAGGGTTGGGAAAACATATAATACACCTCCTACAAGTAATTCTCTAAGAGATAAAGCAAGGCCTTCTATAAAGGCAACAAGAGATAGTAGAAAACAAAAAAGGTGACAAATTTTGATAGAAGAGTTTGAATCTAAAGATGAAGCATAGACAAAAACCCCTCTTCAAAATGGAATATAAGGTCATCTACAAGGCTTAAGAATTTTGTAGCCATGCCTAGTAAACAAGCTATAGGATTGGAGAAAGAAGGTCAATCTAGTTTGGAAGTTGAGATTTTGGAGGAAAAGGTATCATCCATGATCAATAAACAAAAATAAGAGCACTTGTAGCTAAATATTTTGTGATGGAGAACCCTAAAATAGAAATGCATGTAGTAGAAGACTCTATTGTAGGAGAACCTAAACAAAAGATACCTATTGCAAAGGCATTTATAGAAGAATAGGGAGAAGAAATTATGGATCTTGTTGTTGAAAATATTAAAGAGGATGGACCTGTAGTAGGGGTTAATGAGTCTCCTATAGGTTTGATGGAGTTAGATAAGATCCATGTGTTGATAAAAAATAAGAAGAGAAGTTAAGGGTACTTAAAAATAAAGTTATAGTATTAGAAGGCACTATAATATAGGTAAGGGATAAAGATCCAATTTTTGTAAAGGACACTAGAGCACATTAGAGAAATTATAACATGACTGGCCCATTATATATATCAATCAAAATGACAAATTACAACAATTAAGAGTGGAGAGTATTGGTCATGAAAAGTTGAATCAAGAAAACTATGTTTTGAAGGACATAGTTTAAAAAATTTCAACGTTTGCCACCAAAATGCTATAGTATAGGCTCTTGATGTGAGTGCATGTGTGATGGCTACAAAGGTTTATTAAAGGATCACTGAAAAGCCTAGGTATACCTATAGCATTATGTGAATTTTTATTTAGGAAGTGAAGCTCAGATACAAAAGAATATGTTATGCAAGTTGTATCTACATAATTTTATTTTATTGAATTAGAAAATTTCTAGAAAAAACTATGTAAACCTTTCTTGTATCAACATTTCCAATCACACTCTGTGATCCATTTTTATCCTCTTCCTGATGATCCATCACGGAATGTGATCCAAAATGTCAATGCAAAAAGGATTTGCACAATTGTTTCTAGAAAAATTTCTTATTCATTACATGGACTATGGAAATATCATATCTTTAATAACTTTATTTCAATTGATGTTAAAAACTAGATTTTCAATTCATACATAGGAGATTTGTTTAGCTTGAAGCATTTTTCTCTTTTTCTAAGAATAAATAGAAGGAGGGTTGGAGAAGAAGAGGTATGATGACATGGAGAGAGATGTAGAGATTATGATAGGAGGGGAACATCATTTGGTGAGCAATGTGTTGTGTAATCTATATAGATTTATGACAAATATAGAAATTGTGGAGATGTAAGAAGATAAGGATAAAGTGTTTTAGATGGCTAAAGGAATATTACTTCATACCCCAAATTATAGATATCATTATAATGATTGATGGGATGATCTCGCACCAACAATTAAAAGAAAAGAGCCCTTAGGTTATCAAAATTTTTATTTATCTATTATAAGGTGTGTACAAGTAAATTCAAACATGAAAGAACAAGCTAAACTAATTTAACCTATTCATTTACATCTACATGCAACCTCATGATTAAGCTAAGGACTATTAAAGTTAATAAAAACATTGAGATTTTCACCAACACTAATCCTTGTTGCACTAAGCCATGGTGGATGTGGCCAAGGATTGTTGATGAGTATGGTGGGTGCTCCTACAAGTAGCATGATTCTACATTCCAAATAAAATTTATAATGGCTTGGGTTGAAGCCAATTTATAATTTTTTTGGTGAGTGGATGGATGGCTAGGATTAATTTGAAGGATTAAAGGTTGAGGATGATTGAGATGATTGGAGTCATGAGGAACCTCCAAGTGGGACCACATGGTAGGTGCACATGGAGGGGTCCAAGATTTAAGGGAAATTAAATAGTTGAAGATTCCCTTGGGAGAAGTGGATGGTGGCGATCAAAAGGGCACCTTAACAGTACTTTAGAGATATGAGAAAATATTTGACCTATATACATGTGTATGTACAAATGAAAGGAACCATTTATAAGATTGGACCTTGTGCAAGGTTTGAATGAGTTAATCATGTTTAGGGTAGTGCAAGTGGATGATTAGTTGACTAATTGATTTTAGCCAGCCTAATGAAAAGTGAATAAAATGGTAAATTAAATAAATATGATATATTTATTTAATTTTTAGGATGAGAATGAGGGACTTAGACAAATAAATATTTGTACTTATTTATCTAAGGTTGCACTATAGATGAATGATTGATTAAATAAATAAATGGTCCTAATTTATTTAATTAATACTTGGGTGAATAGTGAATGAATAGTGGATTTATTAACTAAATAAAATATTATTTTATTAATTTTGGAAGGAATATTGGAGTAATTAATCAAATAAATGGGACTCATTCAATTAATTATAGAGGAATGATCATGTTATGGTGATGAGTTGATATTAGGTGTCTACATATTGGCCCTCTTTGAGATGTTGATATGACAATACACCATTATTTCAATGAAAGATAAAACAAAACACTTAGTTTGATGACAAGATTTTGATTTTAGAATAAAATAATTGGACTAGGGATGATGCCCCAACCATTCGAAGGGGGAGTGATGAGGACAAATTATGATAGTGATGATGATGCCCCTGCAAGAGGGTAGGTGAGTTTGAAGAACATGTGTGTGCTTTTGAAATGGATGAAAAGATGCAAGATAGATGAGGAGAGAGGATGTGATATGATTGGCTAGAAGATTGGATAGAAGAGGTTGAGGGTTAAGTGATTAAAGGATGAATAGATAAGGGTGAAAAGATAGTGGAGGTGATGGATTGCAATCGATGAGGTGGAATGGTTCATCATGTTGCATTGGATTGAGCAACCTAGTTTGATATATCATGAGATTTTATGCAACACGGTATAAAGAACCAAGGTGAATATGTATCCATGTATAGGATTGACTCACAAAATGGTCACAAGCCACCCTATTCTTTATAACACCATGATATGGAAGACCATGATGTGATTATGGTAAGTAGGTTGCAAGGACTAATGAAGATACAAGATAAAGTGATAATGAACAAAACAAAACAAGAAAGAATACACAAAATTATACAAGGGAAAATATGATGTTGCCCCTGATTAAGCTGAAATGCCAAAAATTGATTGATTGATGATGATGGATAATGTTGTTGATGTGGAACCAATATATCTTAAGAATATCATGATGATTGGGAATGATATATCCTAAAGATGGGTGGATTAGATTTGTTTAAGGCTTGTAACAAAGCTAGGAACAAGACTAATGGATGTGTTTGGATAGTTTTCATAGAGATTACTTAGCAATGTTATGTCGTAAATTGTTAACTCAAGATAATTTTACATAGAGTTTAGCTCCTTCTTGAATATTGTACAAATTTTAGGACTTAATTAAGGATCTTGGATAGGTCCCTTGGAAATACACCATTTTGGGAGCGAATTGGCTAGGACCCTAGCATCCAAGCGCTAGTGTTCTACAAGTTAGGCCATAAAAAGGTTTTCGATTAAAGTATGTCGACCTTATGTGCCTTGTGTATTGTACCTTGTCGGCCTCAGGTCATTTGGTCCCCCCAATAAGTAATTGAGGATGTATTAGATCATTAGGAGTAAA
Organism: Cunninghamia lanceolata; assembly: GCA_027924645.1. NCBI lineage: Eukaryota > Viridiplantae > Streptophyta > Pinopsida > Cupressales > Cupressaceae > Cunninghamia > Cunninghamia lanceolata. Next base: position 5,752,064 of record BSBN01000726.1, read on the forward strand.
TGAGTGAACCTGATGTATCTTGCACTTTTATAGCCTTCTTGTTTTAGATTTGATGTGTTGTTCATCTAGATCTGATTAGTTTAGTTAAAAAATAAGCATTTACAAATTTTCATTGTCTAGATTAGGTGGTGAATTAATTAGACACTTATTATAGTATATACTTGTTCATACCTAGTGGTCATGATTGCAGTATTATTTTAGATCTTTGTTATGTTGATTAGTTGCTAAGTCTTATTACAATTTGTTGTAGCATATCACACATGTTATGTGTGTTTAATTTAAAAAGTAAATACATTCATACATTTATCTTTTCTTTGAGATTTGAAAGAAAAAACATAAAGAAAACTATCTAAATGAAAACGTGTCTTTTCTTCCATCATTTTCCAACTCTACTCAAAAGGTTAATGAAATTAATATTCCATTCCTTAAATATGGTAAAAAAATATTTCCTATGCCCTTATATTCCTTTGATCCCTCTCCTAAGAATCCTCCTACTTATTAGGACATCTTGGTGCAAGAGGATGAAATCATTGACACATTCCTTAAAATTGCTTTACCTTTTCTTCATTTGGATGATCTCTCTCCTAAGAATGAGGCATTAGTGGATGTTGAGCATACTACCTTTACTTCTACCATATCTTCCATAGTCCATGATAATTCCATGACTCATCCTATTGATCTTCCTCCTTTGGTTGAATGTTCAAGTACCTTAGATATCACTAAGGATGTGGAGACATCTTTTCTCCCTCCTTTGGTTGCATGTTCAAGTACCTTAAAGATATCACTAAGGATGTGGTGACCTCTTTTCTCCCTCCTTTGGTTGCATATTCAAGTACCTTGGATATCACTAAGGATTTGGGGACCTCTTTTCTTTCTCCTTTGGGTGCATGTTCAAGTCCCTTAGACATCACTAAGGATGCAATCATCAACAATTTTCTTAGCATCACTCTACATTCCCTTCATTCCAATGCTCTCCCTTCAAAAGATGAAGTATTAGTGGATGAAGAGCCTTCCCTCACATTGAATCCCTTAGGGATGGATGTTGAGCATACTCAAAATAATAACAATATAAAATCCATCATCATAAATAGACTTATCCCACCCACTAAGGGGATGTTGGATAAGTACAATAATGTTCAAAACATTCCTAAAATCATTGTCCATAAGGCACATGACTCACCTTCTCTCTCTAAACTAGTGATTATAGTTTAAGGTGTTCCAAACCCATCTCAACCTCCTGATTACATTTTCAACTTTGCAAAACAATTTACTCAAAACAACCAATGTGTTCAAAATGTGTCGCAACAACCTCATTATCATGCAGTTGTTCACACATACAACTCTCTAAACAAAAAAAATATTAAGAAAGAACTGAGTGTGCCCACTTCTCTTCGACCTTCCCAACCTTTTCTTCACCCACCCCCTCATCTTTCACAACATACTACTATAGAATATGATCTTGACAAGTAGCTCTATGCTACTCCGACTATGATCTCAATGTGGGATTTAATACAAATCTTTCCTACATATCATGGAATGCTCTAGGAGGCTCTACAAAAGGTAGGCGTTGCACCTTCTATTAGACCTAATGATGTAGCATCTCTATTTGATTGTTTACATGCATGACAAGTCTAGATATCACTTTTCCACAAGATGATTACCTCCCATAGAATTACAAAACCAATATGATCCTTTCATGATATTTATCTTTATTAATAAAGTTGGAATAAGGCGTACTTTGATTGATAATGGATCTAGTCTTAATGTTTGTGGCATTGACCTATTACATAAAATTGGTGTAGATATACCTTCCTTATCAAGCCTGATACTCTTAATATTCATGGCTTTGATAATGTTGGTAAACAATCACTAGGCACAATCACACTACCTATTAAGGTTGGACTTGTGACTTTATCTACACTTATTCATGCCATGCCTAACACTCTTGCATATAATCTTCTTCTTGGTAGACCATGGATCCATGTCCTGGGGACAGTCTCGTCTAGTCTTCATCATACATTGAAGTTTGTTTATAATGACAAGCTCTACATAGTTCATGTTCATCCAAATGTAGAAAGTCACTTGCAAGAATAAGCGAGGCATCAACTTTCTCTTTCATCTTTCAATAATTCTCAAGTTGATCCACCATCCTCTGCTACTTACAATAGTGATGATCAAGATAGTGTAAATCCTTTGAGCATATTTTTCGATGATGATTAGGGTTCACTACATTTTACACCCTCCTTTAGTGGAGGGTATTAAATAACTCAATCTAAAACTAAGAACTAGAAGGTAGGTTTAGTTTATGTTGCAAATCCTATTCCTTATAAACAATTTGAATCTACTCATGATGATGAGCCTTCTTCTTCAAATGCATGTTTTGGTCATGACTGGTGCTCTTTAGATTTCTATTCCGTTGGGTATGCTAAATCTAAAGTTGACCCTTCTCACCTTGGTGATGTGACCTTATAAAATTTTCTCCCTGGTTCTAGTATTTGGCCCAAATCCATTTTCATGATGTTAAAGAGGTCTCTGATCTAGGGCTTTGCCTAATAAAAACACTATGAATAATACCCCTTAAATCCTAAACCCTAGTGTTATTTGGTTGTAGGTGGTGAACTTTAATTTTGTTCTATTTTTGAGTTGACTGCTTATCACCCATGCTCAATGTGTTAAGTTGCCTTGTTATGTCTTGAAACACAATGTTTACCAACCCCTTGCATATGGTTTATCACCTCTAGCCCATGCCCAATATTTTTCAAATGTGTCAAAGTATTTTACATATTTACCCATTTAATGGTCTTGTCACCCCCTCATTCCTCGTAGACTATGGTTTCTTTTAAATAGATAAGCCGAGGGTTGGGTCCTACTAACTTTATTGATAGGTGGCACATGTTGATTTGTTTCTATCATTTCACTGATGATAAAATATTGAGAAAATAATCACCCATGGAACCGCGGAAAGGCGCCATCTAGTAAGACATCTTTGATTGACTATAACAAGGAGTGGTGGGTCTCGATGGATATGTGGAGACTTCTCAATGGCTTCCGCCATTCCACCAGGGTAAAAGCACAAAGCTGTGTCACACTTTCAGCTGACTTATCAGCACGAGCGAATTTAAGTATTTCTAACTAAAAATCAATTTTGGTCAAACATATGATCTTGTAAGATTCATTCTAGCTAAGTTCGATATGTGCACAACTTTTAGAACTAAAATTGTTGGCTAAATGCATATGTAGCACCATGATGAGACCAATTTACCAAAAAAATAAAATTATTTAAAAAACTTGATATTTCAACAACTTCTACTCATGTAAATAACATTTTAAAAAAAATATAAAAATACCCTTTTGTAGATCTATAAGTTTAGTTTTCAAAAATATATATATTTTAATAGTTTAATTATTATTTATATTTTACTTTTTATTTTTACTAAAAGTAGGTTATCAACACAAAACATTAAGTCAATTACCACATCAAGGAAAAATAGTAAAACTGATTTAAAAAAATTGAAAAAAAATATGATGCCCTAGATAAAAGAATCTATATCAAGATGGTATAATTTTTTTTCTATTTTAGATAAATAGTTAATATGAAAGTTGACATCGACTGGAAAAAATTATGTTTTAATACACACACATTTTAATATTTGTTTAAAAATATATGTTTATCAAAATTGAAAAAAAATATATCTATGCCCTAAAGTTTCAAGTTATAAATACAGAAATTTTTTTTGAAGAAAAACAAATAAAATTTACTGTATAAAGATTGACATTTCATGTAACTTCATTTTTCAGCATTTTATCAGCAACTAAATTATAGTGTCATTTTATTAAAAACTATATTCAAATAATTTTTTAATTCTTTCAAAAAAATAAAAACATAAAATGTACTAAAAAATAAATATTATATTAATTTACATCATTTCAAAATTTAAAACATATATGTCACTTTTTAGTGATTCAAATTTAAAAGTTGGATCAGCGTTGGCTGTTTCCTTTATAAAAGTGTGACACAACATTGTACTTTTACCCACCAAACATTGGTGGAGGTGCATAATAGTGACATGTGGCCTCCAAGTATGGCTAAATGTCTAGGCAAATGGAGGTTATTACATGGAAAGATCTTTTTGGGCTGAGGGATATTTTTGGGTTTCTCCCCTGTATATGGGGCAAATTTGACTATTTCTACCATTTCATAGAAATCAATCTCCTGCCAGATCTTCTTAGTGCAAAATCGTAGAAATTGTCCTGGTAGGTACCACTTGTATGGTCTTCTCGAGATCGTGGTCAGGGTGGCCATCCAAGAGGCAAGATAGTATTGGTCAGTGATTGTTTGATATTGACAACAAGTTTTCTTTAGCATATTGACTAAACTGGCACCATTGATTCAAGCCAGCTAATATAATGATCAACGACTCATGTTTAAAACTTTAAGAGTGGTGTGTTGGCGCATGATTTGACATACAATGATGCAAAATTAATGTCTCAGGCATGTGCAGGGACTCCATTGCTGCCACTATGAGGGAATTAACTAACTAAAATGTTGGCCTGATGCAAAATCGACCCTTGGGACCTATGCTTCTACCAGAGGCGACCTTTCATCTGCTTCATGACAATTTTTAATAGGATGATTAAGCTAAGTGATGAAACCAAGACAACTAATCTAAAACCTTCAATGTAGGATGTGATGTTTTCAGTTATGTGAAGTAATGCAATGCTATTTATTTACTAATTTCTAAAATATATCAAAATATTTCCATTTATGGCCAGAATAATGTGAAGTGACTGAAATTGATTAATCATGGATGTATCAGGTTGTGAAAAATCTATCAAATTTCTATTAATAGGCACTCTGATGATGCTCCATATACCATTTGTTCATGCAAAATAGTATAGATTCTCATTGGTTTTGTGTGCTCTTTTTTCTCCCTTGTTCTATGGGATTCTCATCTCTGTTCTCATTCTTAGCAATTTGTCCTTACAAAATTAGGAGACTTGAAGTTTTCTTCCATGGAAAATTCTGGGGCAAAAGTAGGTTCCATTGAACCCTTGTGATTTCTTCTCCCTTCTTTCTTTTCACCCAGATGTGGGCCCTAAATTTAAATCTCCATACTCTAGTAGTTTCTTTTTCCCTTTAGATGGTTGATTTTCTTCTTAAGCAGAGAGGCATTATTGTTTCCTTTACCCCTCCCTTACATCTAATTTTCCTAACAAAGATTTAACTCTAGGTGTAAGAGGGTTGCCCACCCAAATGAAACTAGAGGGGGCAGAAGGATTTTTTGTTGCAGTTGCTACTTCTCTCCTAGCTTGACTTCTAGCATTGTCAGAGTAAGCTATATGTCAATTCCGCTGGTTTCTGTCTAATTGAGATTGTTGAAAATCTCCTAATTAGAAGTGAGGAGTCACACCCCTACAAGGGACTCTAGAAATAGTAAAGGAGATTCAGGTTTCTTGTGCTTCCTTTCAATGTTGTTCCTTGCAGGTTTTCTCACTTTTTGTCATGCGACTTGGATAGGCAGAGCATTGAATCCTCCTGTTAAGTAGTTTGATGGCATTTGAAGGGCACCTAGTCTCCAATGGCATTTGACAATGTGTCAACCATCAACAATAACCTGGCCCCACTCCCCACTAAAGTGAAGGAGCATACAACTCATAACAAATATCTCAGCATGATGGAGATATTTTTGTTATGGTGCCATCTCTTGTCAGTTAAGAGACAGTTACAAATGCATTCTATTACAACTTCCTTTTTGTCAATCAAAAATATGACATCCTTTGTCTTCAATCTGATAGCTTGTCTTCTCCCTTGTTCTATAAAAGGGAAATTAGGGCTTGATTGAAGTTGTTGGTTCGAGGTGATACTGTCTAGACTTGGTCTAAAGTATGGGATCAATCTAATCTTGGAGGAGTTGTATATAAGTTAGCATTTGATATAGATTTAGTTTTCCCCATTTTTGGTGTTATTCTGACTTCATACTTTGATATAGTTGCAAAACTATTTGTAAACCAGTATCAGTTTATTTTACAAATTGTTCTTGAGTTTCAAAATATATTGTCTCCTAAATATGTATACACTTTTACATTTATTAATACAATCTGGTCAATGACTAATTTATTCTTCATCATAGTCTTTCAGGCTGTGTTTGTATATTTCTGTCATGGCATTTACTCAAGTAGTAAAATAATGGCTGTAAGGGGATATTGAATGTAATACTTGTTTACAAGGATAACTAAGTATGGTGGATCTTGAAACTAGTGAAATATTATAGTGTAATGCACTATCTTATCCTCATAGTAAACTAACTATATACTAATTTTAGTAGGTTTTCTAATTCATATCTATCTTTTGACACTATTAACCCATGTATTTGGCATTGATCTTGCCTAAGTGTTGTTTTATACTATCCCATGATCATCCTCATTTGATTATTAAAGACAAAACTTTCATTTCAATTGTAGGTGTTAGGCATTAGTTTACTTACATGTTCTTCTACAAAGAATTATGTTAAAGCTTAAGAACCTAGCCCATTACTTTACTATATCAGTAATTCTTTAAGCTATTTAGTAAGAACATATCTATTTAGAATAGTGTTTTGAGAAAATATTGAAGAACACCTAATCAAAAATATGGTTAGGAACACTCTCCTTGGTCTTGTAGAGCCTGAAGTGTAGAGAAAAAGGATTGAAAACCCCTTTCCTGTTCATTGGCCAATCCCTTGAGACAGATTAGTTATTAGAAATGGCTACTTTATAGATCTATTTTCTTGAGATCGGGTCGGGAATTTAAAACAACCAACACATGATAAAAAGAATGATCCTTCTACTCCTTCAACATATGATCACAATACTCATTTTAACAAGGCTTGTAAAGTAGCCTCTCCTCTTTCTTTAGATTTGGAGACACATTATGGGCATGGATTCAAAATACTTTCTAAGCATGGATATAATGGAAATCATTTTGGATGATTGGAACAAGGTGTTAAGGATATTGTGAAACCATTACCACACTTGTCTAAAGTAGGTTTAGGTTTCCAACCTTTTCCTATGTTCTCGCTGTCATCTTCTAAAGTGTCTATGGCTCCTTTTCAAGAATTAAACTCCTCTCCACAATGGAAATAGTTTCTTCCTACTCCACCTATATCTTCACTTATATATCAAAATGAGTGTATTTTTTTGAGTATACTCCAGACCAATTGATCACTCTTCCTCCTCCAACACGTAAAAGGATTTCACAAAATAATCAATCAACACTTCCTTTCTATGCATATCACTAAGTGCTTGGCCATTTTGCTAATGAATACCAACCCTAGCATGACAAAATCCAACAATTTTGAACAAGATATGGCTCTAGCACCTTGCATGGTTCTTGATGTAGCTCTTTTAGCATCTTGTACTCCATCGATTTATATTCCATTATATTGTTTCATTTATATGGAACCTTGTTGCAATGCTCAGTGTCATACCATGACTACATAAGACACTGTGTATCATGCCTACAACATCACCTTGGTTGGTGTGTCTTGAGTCCAACCCCATGTTGCGATGTATCTTTTTAGAACACATATCATTTAGGCACGTGCTTCCATAAATCTCTCATGCTTGCTTTACATTCATTATTCATTCTACCTTAAAGTAATTACTCTCTAATGGAGTTAGCAATCACTTTAAGATGAGGGACATACATTATACTATGCAATTTACTTTATTAATGTACCATGTAGTTGGTCTTGATATCAAAATACTTGTTTATTATTTTTGTAGCACCTCTGATATGGTTGATGTGGAGCTCACCTAGTGATTCAGCGATCCTCACCAGCACATGATGTCTTCACATAGAATGGAACTCACCTAGTAATTTGGTGGTCCTTACTAGCCTATGATGTTTCCTTTTGTTGTTTGTCCATGGGCCACCTAGCATAATGCAACTTACTAGTATGTGTGCTTCACACAACCTATCATTGTTACACTCATGGTCACGTAGTAATTCAACAATCCTTACTAGCTCGTGATTTGTGAGAGAATTGTTCATGTTCTTTTGGATTGATTGCTCCTTTGTCTATCTATGCTCCTTTCCATTCTTCTATCTCATTCTTAGAATTCCTCTATTTTAGTTACATCTTGTGGATGATGCATGGTAAATGAGACAACCTTTTAGACTGAGATCTCTTTTACCTTGCTGACTCAAGATTTCACTTTGTGTGCTTAGGAATTTTTTATGAATTCTTTATTGTATGCTTTTATCTTCCATGAAATTATTCATGTATACGTCGTTAGATCTTTAACTATATTCTGTGTGTTTTGCATTTATTTTGTGTGGATTTCACATGTATTTTGCATGTCTTTCACATATATTCTCTATGTTTGCTTCGTGTATTACATGTTTTCTTCATGTATTATGTGTTTTCTTCATGTGTTACATGTTTTCTTCATGTATTATGTGCTTTCTTCATGTATCATGTGTTTGCTTCATCTAGTACGTGTTTTACATGTATTCTCTATGTATGCTTTGTATTATCTCATGTTTAATGAATTTACAAATGCATGTAAATGTGTATGTGTGTATGATTTGTTTCATGTGTTTTGTGACTTGTAGAAACCTAATACTAGGGGCTAGAGCATCTCTCAAACTGAGTGACATTCTATAAGGAGTTTTTGTCCTCTCCATACTTTAGTAGGGGAAGGAGCATACATTCCTACTCTTGTTAAAGTGGGGGCTAAATGTTATGTCAAAAATTGTTGACTCAAGACAATTTCACATAGAGTTTAGGTCCCTCCCAAATGTTGTACCAATTTTAGGATTTAATTAAGGATCTTGGATAGGTCCCCTGGCAATACACCCTTCTAGGAGCTAATTGGATAGGACCTTAGCACCCAAGCACTAGTGTCCTGCCAGTTAGGCCCTAAAAAGGTTTTAGATTAAAGTATGTCAGCCTTATGTACCTTATGTATTCTACCTTGTCAGCCTCAAGTCATTTGGGCCCCCGACAAGTAATTGAGATGTGTGTGTGTGTGTGTATATATATATATAAGTCTATCTCACTGATTTACTACTAATGATCTAATGAAACTATAGCTAATGATTCTCTATGCAATTACTCTAAGAAGCTCTCTGTCTACAAGCTCTCTATTTTTGTAGATTATTGTTGTGTACTAACCCTTGTTGTAGATCTTGGTAGAAGTTCCTTCCTCCTTCACTCACTCCTTGTGGCAATTTGATTATGACATCATCCCATCAAGGATCTCATGTTCATTGTAACATCTTTCCTTCATGCTTGCTTACATTTATCTTCTATTATTTAGATTTGCCTCTGTCCTCCCAAGGCATGCACTCTTGATCTAATCCTCACTTTTGTGGAGGTGGGAACACCATTAATGGGGTTTCACTTAGGAAAGACTATAAACAACACCAACACTTTCCCTCTTTTATGTGTGTAGGTCGAAGATGGAAGATTTGATAGAAAGAGGTGACAAAAAGATGAAGATAGAGGTGTCAAAAGTTTCTCAAAGTTCCATAAGCCCAAAACCCTAGGATACCTATGCTTGGGCACCCTATTCCTCCACATTTAGCCCATGTTTATGACAGTAACACTGACATCTCTACACTACTCAATTTAGCTCCCAATTTCTAGGTTTTTAGCCCTGACAGATCAGTGAGTTTTGTTTTATCATATTTCATTGTAGAAACCCTAGATCTAGCCTAATTAACTCAATCTTTTCTATTGCAACAAAGGGACATAGCCCCTATAACTTGGCTCTCCATGAAGACTATAGCCAAGCTCTGTTTGTGTTCCAATCTTTGATTCAAACAATTGACCTACCTAGTTATATAGTGATATGGTCTCTCTTTTCCATTAAACAAGCAATTCATGTGTGGATTAAGATTTTCTTATGATTTTTTGATTGGTAGTAGCTTTGGATTGATGGAAGGGATTACATTGGTGTTCATTTTGATAGCCATCAGCTTGATATCAATGACAAGGAATGACCAAGTCTAGGGATAAGGGAGGTGACTGAGGGATTCTCAATAATAGATGGGATAGATGGGGGATTCATGACATGAAGGGATGGAGGGGTTTTAGATGTGATCTCCAAGGAGTACATCACATAGGAATAACATTCTTCACTCTAGATATGTCACTCATGATGAGGCATTAGGATATGGATACAATGGATGGGTAGGATAGTTTAGAAGGGTTTGGGTATACTAAGAGGTGTCCAAAGAGTGTTGGAGTGGTATTGTTCCCTAGTCCCTATCAAGATCAAAGGAGGGAAGGGTGAATGGATAAGGAGATGATGCAGTAGATATGCATATATAGTGGAGGGTATGGATGAAAGTAATAAGATAGGTAAGGTGTGCCCCTAAGTGTAGGGTCGTCTTTGATAGTAGATTATGCATGATGTGCATAAATGTGTTTTCATCATGATGCTTGTGCAAGGTGCCATAAGAATGGTTTTCACCATTGGATGATTTTTCTTTTTATTGTTTTCATTTAATTTCATTATTTTTTTAGTTTTGATTTTTTGATTTTTGATCTTTTGCTAATTATTAGATGCAAGGGGATGGTAGGGATGGAGGAGTGGGGGAAAAAAGGATGGAGGAATGAAGGACTCAAGCATATATTTCTATAGTGAGATAATAGTGTCCCTTTCTAAATGATAATTGCATATCAACCATGCCAATCATCATTGCACTTATAGATGGTGGTGGAAGCCCTGTGATGATTACTAAGTGGGATTATTTGAGATGTAAATAGGTTTATATGATACCTTTGATGATAGAGGATGTTTCTAATAGAAATAGAATGGAAGGAAGATTGGATGGAGGATGGATGGATGATGCAAAAAAGTGGATTAACGAGATGTAATGGTGGAGATATGTTGGATAAGGGGTTTGAGTATAATAGGATGGGGTGGTGGAGGCATGAGGGAATCACATGGGGTTGAGGGGAACCAAGACCAATAGTTTCACACACTATGATGGATGCAAAATCTTGCGAACTTTATGTGAGATTTTGGATGATGGTTACTTGAGATGTCTGAGGATGCATAATTCTTTATAATGGGGTTAGGATGGTAGATTTTGGGATTGCTATTTAATGGTAATAGGTTGTTTAGGAGGGGGTTGTTGGGATTTGGGATTTTGTGGTTGGGTATGGAATGGGGGATACGGATTTTTGAATTTACCGATGGAATGGGATTTTGGAGGTGCACACTTGGATGTCCCACTTGGATTTATGGGGTCTTTTGTTAAGGAAGCCATATCGTATTTTCTTTTTCTTTTGAATTGATGTGGATGTTGGATCATATTTGGATTTGTTTTTGCATTTTTATGCTTAGTAACATAGTTTTCCTTCAATTTTGATGGATTCTTTGATTTATATGTGGAGGTATCCAAATTGCTTCCAAAGTCAATGGTGTGGTCCCATGGGGAGATACCATATTGGAATCCCATGAGTTCAGTGATGAATTCATTATTTTTGAATAAACCAAATGATGTATGTGTTTTTGGTCTTGATCATGGAGTTTTGGTGATGGGTGGTTAAGTTTGGTGATAGGGATAGTGGACTTGTGGAAGAAATGATTGATGTGATAAGATGGAGTGATGTCGGTAAATTTTTGCAGGAGTGAGGGGAGGCAGCTATTTTGAGGCTATAAGAAGCTTCTTTAGGAGGAACAAAGGTGGTACCAATGCTTTTAGATTATTTTCCTTGAGATGTATAACCAAGGCCCTAAAATCATAGATTTTATTTGAGGTGGATGGGCTCCAAGATTCCTTGTTCATGATGGCTTAAGCCTTTGCCTCGATAGTTCATGTTTTGGAGTTTTCAATTTGCAATGGGTTGCTTGTGGTGTTGGAAACAAGATACTAATCCGATGTTAGATGGGGACAGATTGGTGGTTTGTGTCAACTATTCTTCTACACCATAAGGACCACCATAGATAAATATATTTGTACCAAGGTGATAGGGTGACAATTTGGGGATTGGGGTAATAAAAGATGGAACTGGATCATTGAAGGGATTAGTGTGCATGATTGGATCTTGATTTCAATGGGGAGATGTTTGTTCATTCTTTGTAATGAGATTTGGCCATAACTAGATTTGCTTGGATGGTGCGATAGAGGAGTGTTTAGTGTTTCTTGTTTCAATAGGTTCCTCTAGTTGTGCACATGGATGGGTGATGGGTTTTTGATGCTCATGGACTTTATATGTAATGGATGTTGGATGGATGACAATAGTAATCGGTAAGCATGTTACATGTAGAATTAGTTCAAGCCCACTATCTAGATTCTATACGTAATATTCAAAACTTTAAGAAAGATTAGTACGAGGAATTTCTATATGTTCTATAGTTGGCAAAAAAAGTTCAATTTAATGGTTGGGCCCCTATCTATCCTAAAGTCCATCATGAAGGAATGATATTAACAGTAAAATGGTCAAGGTACCATCTTATGCCTACCTTACTGACTAGGTGGCTTTAAAAATAAGGGTTGGGAGTGGGGGGGCTGACAACCATTGGGTGAATAGTATCCCCAACACCCCCATATGGGGCTAGCCCCTTCTACCATATATTGTGGCTATAGAGGTAGGGATTCAAAACTAACTTAATGATGCCCTACTATAGCTAGGTAGAGGTTCCATGCTAGGATTATAGTGTGGGCCAAATAGATGCCCCCTTTATATAGTAGGGGCCCTACCTCTCTATTGGCGAGGTGAAATGGAGGGTAAGGGGTAGCTTTCTAAGAGAAAATAGGAAACCCCTTTTTTGGTTCTCCTTTTAGGATACCACCTTAGGATCAATATTCTCTAGAAGGTTTGTAGGGTCTACTTTACAAATTCTTCATGGTCAATACCTACTGAAAGGGTGCACCAATGAGCACAAGGTGAAAAATCATCTTATGCACTTTGAACTATTTAGGACTTAGGGGTTCACCCTATGAGTGCTCACTGGGATCTACATAATTAGGACTAGTTAGAAACACCTTCAATGAGATAATAGATTTATGTTCATGTATATTTAATTATAATCTATAATTAAAATGTATATTGGCTTACTTCTAACATCTATGGATTCTATAATGAATGAACTAGCTTTTCGATAATTTATACTTTGATGGATTTATACTTTGTTAAACATGGATGGGATTGGGAAGTTGGTTAAGTTAATTAGTGCCTAATTTCATAGGATCACATAGTCATTTAAATATTGATGCAACCTAATCTTGATAGCTCTAATTTTGAAGGTTTAAAAAGATATCAATGTCTTACAATGATATATAACCAATAAATATAGTTTACTTTGATGCAAACATTCTTAATTATCTTTTATTGAAATTTGTTAATCCCTTTATCTATTTAAAAATACTTCTCACATTCCTTAAATGTGTGCTTACTAAGACAAATAATACAAAAAACAAATGTGAATGCAAAGATGAATCATCCTCAAAAAAATATCTTCAAGAATAAAAACACAATAAAGGAGACAACAACAAAAGTAAATATTCCCTCATATATTCCAACTTGAAAAAGAGTATCAACATAGAGTTTCATATAAAATATAAGTTCTCTTTTATTTCTTAGAGAAAAATAGAATTATAATCAGTTCTAGAGTTCTATTTTTTTATATTTCTTATTTTTATGCAATGACGTTATAGGTTCCCCTTTATATAATTTCAATACAAAGAGAAATGATGCATTCAATGAATGACACATGTCATTATATCAGAAATGATAAACTACCAAAGGTTGAGGTTCATGTGAAGACTCCACAAGATCTTAAAGCCAACACATGTGTGTTGAGGAAGAGAGTTGCATGTTTGTTCGTACAATGTTGGGGATGATAGTTGAACCTGTTATTCCTTGGGTACATGCCCCACCTTTTTATCAACTGATTATGGACCCCCTTTTTGTTCCTTTGTTTTCTTCCTTTTTTTCCCTCTTTTATTCTATGTTTTGGTCTTATCAACATTCTCTAAGTCCTAATTTTTCCTTAGGTTTTTGTTCATGCCTTTAAACTTTTATTTTCTAGCCTTTTTTTTCCTTGGTTCCAAGAGTTCCCAAACTCCCAGGATCCCAAGTAAAGGGTCTTTTCCTAAACCAACCCTTTATTTTTCTATTCTTTTGTGAAAGTGTTCCATCAGGATCTTGCATCCTAATCAGATTTTGGAACCTAGTCCAAAAGTTCAAGTTCTCTCTATTCTCCCACTCCTAACCTATAACATTTAATGCAATACCATTTGAATTAATTGTGAAGGAATTTAATCAATTTTATCAATTATTTTTACCATTCTACTTTCAATTTCACTAATTTAAACTACATTTGAGCTTCCAAATCTTTCAAAACATGAATTTGAAGGAATTTCCATTAATCCATTCAAGAATTTGGTCAAAGGAACAAGGTTGAGCTTGGGTGTATTCTACAACTTTTAGTTTTATCTTGTTTTTTGTTTATCAAGGTAGGGTTTTTACCCTATTTTCTTGTTTATGGAATTTTCTTGTTTATGTGATGTCTTTGACTAATTGGTTTGCTTGTTTGATTGTTCTTATTGTGTTTGTCCACATCCTATCCTTTTCATGGCAGAGGGTTGACATTTTTCTCATCTCAGGAAGGATGTTTTGTCCATTTTTGTTTTATAGGTTAGGGCTTAGTTTAGTTTTGAATGTTTTCTTAGTTTAATTTTTAGTTTTGTATTTTGAGGAGTACTAAATGTCTAGGAAGAAAGTGGCATATCTAGTAGTAGAGGAGAGGATTTTTTAGGAGGAAAGATTAGTAGAGGAAGAAAATGAGGAAGTAGTGGCTAAAGGAGTGGTGGAAACGAGGAAGATAAAGAAAGAGTTGTTAGGAACCATGAAATATAAATTTCAAGGGGTGCCCAAAGTGTCTAAATTCACAAGTGACTTAATTAATATAATAGATATAAACATGGGGCATATAGATTTAGAGGACTTCAAGGTAGATACCTTTAGTGAGGATGCATTCCCTAGAGCCAAGAGTATAGCAGAATGTAGACTAGCTCATGTCGCATCATTGCTAATTGCTATCCAATGCCTAGAGTTAATTCTTAATATTGCTTAATACTATAACCCTAGTAGTAGAAGGTGTTATGACTATAATTGTAACCTAATTTTGGACCTCACATCTCTAATATTTAGGATAATGTTGACACTTAAAATTGTCCATGTCATACAACACCATCTTGTTGATACAAATGTAAGTAAGATATCTTATGACATTTTGTCCTAGGTCTATTTCATAATCCCATCCTAGTCCCATTTTAATCCAGTTTATCCCACTAGCCGATTAATCAAATAAATCTTATGTATTTAATCAATTTCCCACCTTTCCTCTAATTTGTATATATAAAATATTTATTTAAATTATCCTTCTCCCATTTTCCAACTAATTTAAATAAAATATTTGAATTAGTCCTCACCTTCAACCTCATTCCAACACATGTCACATACTACAACTTTCATTTAATGCTTTGTCACACCACCAACTAATTTAAATAATTATTTTATTTAAATTAGGTCACCTCTATTCTTATCCACACACTTGTCACATGACTACAACTCCTTGTGTCTTTCAATCTCAGTCGTCCACATCACATAATTGACCTTTCAATCCTAACCATCAATTCAAATCACTCATCTCATATAAATCAAGCTTCAACCAAGCCATTTGGGGGATCCATATTCAAGTAACATTATTTTGTTGAAATGATTCTAGATCCTCTCATCATTCATATTCTATCTATTGTTATGCTATAGATTTGAGCAATCAATATTTATCCAAGAACCACAATCTTTGATATTTTGCATCCCATGCAAAATGGAGTAAACCAATGGAGGAGAGCCAATCTTATCATAGATATTTAGATTTAGTTTCTTTATCCTTTGATTTTATATGTTTATTTGGTACTCCATTGTTGAGTTAGGTTTTTTGATTGATGTTAATGATTTATGCCTAATTTTCCCTGGCTAATAGACAACATTTAATTTACCTCTTTATGGTGAAGTTAGTTCTTTATTAGTAGATGATGCTACTAAGACTTTTGAGTAAAATATAACTAACAATTTGAAGCACTTGAAGAGACAATGGTTAAGAGTTGAAAAGAAGTCTAGAACCAAGATCCCTAGGAAGCTAACTAGAGATGAATTCAAAGGAGAAATTGGGGATATCTTAACCTTGCTGAAAATGGAATTTGGAAAGGATGGCTCCACTCCCTATGACACTTAGATGTTTAAATACATCTACATTATTGTGAAAGGAACTATTTATTTTGACTGGGGAGTGATGGTCTTTGACTAAATTCATTAGCAATTGGTATCTGTGATTAATACCAAGAAATTTTATGTCTTCCTGCGTTGTATACATGGTAGCCAGGTTAGGAAACTTTCCTAGGATGATTATAGATGGGATCAAAGGAGAGTTGCCAAGTCCAAGAAAAAATTTGGGAATTTTATCCCCGATTGGAGCTTAAAGAGGTAGAAAAACATTTCGAAAGGGTTAATGATGGCTTCTTGTATGCTATTATTACTCAACTAAGGAGTGAAATTAGGTGGAGAATGTCAGATAAGGCAATGAGACTGGTCATAGGACAGGGATAGTGGTACATTTAGTTCCTAATGTCTACTTATATCAAAATTACTTGATTCAAGAAGGTCCCATTCTTGCTACCTAAGAATTGTAGTGACAAAATGATTCTTATGGAATTTTGTAGGCAAATCAGTGAAGTACATTTGAAGTTAGTAGGAAAGCATAAGCCTGGTGTTAAATACCATTTCACTCTAGGATTCTATTCTTTTCCTACCATCTACAGAGCTAAGACAAAAAATAAGGAGTTAGAGCACTAAATTTGAAGATATATATTGCGAGGCATGATTTTGTACCCACAGGTAAACTCAAACAATTGTTCCCTACTATGGTATTAGAAATGATATTCTTAAGGAGTTGTCTCATGATGGCCATATCCTAAACCCTCGGTATGATGTGGAACATGTTGATCAAAATCCATTGGACCCAATTGACTAGTCCTTAAAAGAAGATGTATCTTTAGGTGCATTAAGTACAAAAATGCTATATTTCACCACTACATGATTAGACAGGAGGATTCAAGAGCGTGGGGTAGGAGTGAAGGATAAAGCCAAGAGGAAAATATAAACTTCCACTTCTAAGACTAAAACCTAAAAAATGAAAAGAACCTTTAAGAACCTTCCACAAAAGAAAATGAGAGGATTAACTGAAACTACTTCACAAGAAGAATTAACTTTAATGCTTGGTGATGCATTCAAAAAGGCCTCCATCACTTACATGGTTGCAGAGGTAGGAGTGGTTTCTAGTTTCGGTGTAATGCTAGTTACCCAAGTCATTCCACCAAGGCAAGCTTTAGGTCAAGCTTCTAGAGAAGGTGAGGAGGCTATTCATCAAGAAATTCAACAAACAATAATTGTGCTTGCAAATCAAGCACATACATCTATTTATATCCTTATGCTACAGATGAAAAAGAAGTGCCTTACTCAAGAAAACTTGAGGAGACAGTGGAGAAGGAAGCTCAAGAAGAAGAATCACAATCTTAGGCTCTTGTAATTGACATTTCAAAAGAGGGCACCCCTTCACCTTTTAAGCAAGAAGAGGAGGTGGAAATTCATAAGGAGACATGAGGTGATGACCTACTCAAGAATAGGAAGATCCACAGCATAAAGATGCTTCTACTCAATAAGGTGGACAACAAGAAGAAGATGTTGCACAAGAAAGTGAGTAGTAGGAAGATCAAGTATATCAAGAACAAGATTCTTTAGAACAAGAGACTCATGAAGAACAACATGAAGAGGTTAAGAATGATCAGGTGGATAGAAGTCCACTAGTACAAAAGGAGGTTCCTTTAGAGTCACAATTTCTTGAAGGAGAAACTGTTGCAGAAAAGAGCACTGAAATCAGTCTAGAGGAACATCAAGGTGAGAAAGATCAATGGGGTTCAGGAGAATAGGAAGAGCATAAAAATGGAGATAATCTAGTGGGCAATATCACTAATAATTTTCCACATGAAGACCAAGAGCAAGAGATAGAACAAGAGCAAGAAGAAGAACATGTTTTGACATTTGAGGAACAACAAAAATTGATTGAAACAATTAAGTAGAAAAAAATATTATTGATTCATCCATGTTGAACATTTCTATTCAGGAAGAAAAGGTTAATCAAGAAGAAACAAATGAAGAGAAAAAGAAAAGCCAGCAGGAAATTTTGAATAGAATGAACACAACAATGACACAAGTAAGGAGGATACGTCATTGAAAATAGTTTCAACAACTCCTACTTGGCTAAAGTTAGATTTGGAGAAGAGGCATCAAGTAGTGGTTAAGTCACTTTGCAGGAGATGATTGTAGAGGTTGAGAAGAGTAGACCAAGGAATAAATCTATAACTCTCTCAACCATCAGGATGAATGAACATGGATAAAAGATTGTTAAAGTTACAACTCCTATTTTGATGCAAGAGCATTCAGTGGTGTAAGGGCAATCTTGTTTCACCCAAAAATATTTGAAGTTGTGAATTTCTTTGTTTTTGTAGGTTTCCTCAGTTGTGTTGGAATCCATGTTTACACTTCAATGGTTTGGGACTATCATAAGTTTAGAAAGACTAAAAATAGCAACCTGCTATTTTTAGTAAGTTGGCCTATTTGGGTATGAATGGACCTTAAAATTTACCCCAAGAAGAGGAATTGTAAAACTAAGTAAATGGTGAAGAAATCATCTAAATATTATGTATAGTTTGAGAGATATCAAGTTTTCCATCTTGGAAAATTGCTCCTGAAGAACTTCATATTTGAATTTGAGGCCTTTAGAAGCCTTGTTGGGGTTTGAAGAGTAGACAAAATGATATTTAGATGTTTTTACAAGTTGTAAATCTCTTCACAAGCTTTCCAATGCCTTGTTCTATTTGTCAATTAGACGCCCGGTTCAAAAGTTATGGCCCCTAGAAGTTGTGTTACAAAACTTCAAAAACTTTAAAAATTTCAAATCTCCAATTTCTTGGGTGGAAAATGGATAGATGGACTTGGCGCCCAAAAAGGGGAGTTACACTTTCTATAAAATTTGGGAAGGTAGTCGAGAAATCGCATGGAAGTTATCTGTGCAAAATAATAAGGGGAAATGGAAAGGTTACAAAGGACAATTTCAAAAATATGGTTGTGGCTCTAGATTTTAGAAATCTCTGATAGAGTAGGATTTTCTCTATTGTGAAACATACCATGTTTTTATAGCATGTAATACTAGATTTTGTAGTCCATTTTACTGAAGAAATAAAAGTTTCTTGATTTCATTCCTCACATTTTTGGTGGGAATCTCTATTGTTGTTTCATGTGTGAGTGTTAGGTGGAGTAGCCCCTCATCATGTTTAGGACAAAGATGACAAAGACCATTTTCACTCTGATTATCAAATTACAAAGGTTAATCTAGGTAAGTAGACCCAAGAAGAGGAAATATATTTTTTGGGGTCAGTAGTGTACATTGTAAAGTCTATGATGCAAAAGGACAAGCAAGTGAAAGATAAGCTTAAGATGCAACTGAACCAAATGAAGACATTTATCAAAGACCTTTTAACTCCCATATCTCAGCAATAGGCCATTCCAACAAGGACTCTAATGTTTATGACAAAATAGGAGGTTGATGTATTACAAGATATAAAGGAAAGAACAACCATAGTAGATAGATGGGTATCTAACTTTTTGATTGAGGCAAATAGGAATTTTGATATTGGATATAAGTATTATTAATAGGCATGCCAGTTTGAAAGTTAGGTAAATTTTTTTCTAGATAATATCAATGAAGAAGAAATGAAGCTGGGACAACATTTGAAAATTTTCAAGGAATTGAAAAGAATGAGTCTGTGAGGTCTAGCTAGTACTATACTTGAGACCATGATATGATACTATTTATAGTTATCTATTTTGATGTGTGTGATTGGACATGGTTGATACCACTATTTTTGGATTATGTATCTATGTGTTTTGATATGTATTTTTCTATATATACTTATGTGTGTTTAGACATCATTTTGGATTACATATGATATTATATGATTTAATTTAATAAAATCTTTTGATTATGAAGTATTAATAATTATGTATTTAATTTCTCTAAGATGAGTATTTCTAATTAATTGTGAATTTAATAATTAATTGACGTTAGCTATTCTAAAGGTTTTAGTATTTAATTATTCATTGCTTTGGCTATATTTTTTGTGATGTACTGATATTCAAATTGAGTTTTGCAGGTGGGTAGTCCAGATTCCTTTAGATTGGAGAAAATTCCAAATGTTTAATTTTAATTTATTTTATATTTTGTTGTGTGAAAATTAAGCAGTTTTATGTTAGGGGTATCTGGATTAATTTTCTTGGTAATTTAATTTTATGATTGTTTATTTAGTACATGGTAGAAATATGTTTTATTTGTTATTTGGTTTTATTAAGTTATATTTTAAAAAAAGTTATTTTAATACTGTTGCCTTTTTGGATTTTATATTGGGGAAATTGAAAGATTGGGAGTAACTTTCATTTTAGAAAGGAATTGGAAAGATTCCTCATGTTGTGTGTGCATGTTGTAGCTTGGCTCTATTCTTTTGTTTGTCATTGATTTTGTGTTGGAGAAGGATTTGGAGGATGGATATGGCTAGAAAGAAATGGTTGTGATTGAAGGATTTGATATTGGCTAGAAAAATCAATGTTTAATCAAGATTTGCTAGAATTAAATCCCAATTTCTTGGGCTAATCCTAACTTGGATAGCCAAGGTATGATTTAGTTTTTCATTTAAATTTTTTTGTTAATAATAAGAATTGTTGACATGATTGTGAATTTTTTTTTCTTGTGTGGCAATGGTGTTGTAAAATATGTTAGTCAGTTTGTGTCTCTATTGTATTGTGGCATGCATGGGTGTTTGCGGTTTGCAAGTGTAAAGGGAGCAGCCCTCTGAATTTGATGAGAGCCTCGCTCGTGTGGGGTTGAGGAAGGTGTGGAGCCTCTCTTAGGGAAGTTGTGGCTATTGTGTAATATAGAGGATGTTGGGATTTTTTTGCTTGAAGGGTTGTCAAATGGAGGTATTGTGTTGTTATGGCTGTTGTACTGAAGGGTTGTAAAATGGAGGCATTGAGTTGTTATGGCCGTTGTGCAGAAGGTTTGTAAAATGGAGGTATTGTGTTGTTATGGTTGTTGTGTTGAAGGGTTGTAAATTGGAGGTATTGTGTTATTATGGTTGTTGTTTGGAAAGGTTGTGAAATGAAGGTGTTGTGTTGTTATGGCTATATGGTGATGGGGAGTTGTGCTGAAGGGATTGTGTTGGTGTGTGGTTTTGAAGGGTTGAGGAGATTTCTATTATGAAGATGTTATTATCAATGAAAAGGAATTGTATCGATTTATCCCCAAAAGGGAAGGGAAACCCCTTTCTCCCCCTTTACAAGAATTTGTAATCAAATTCTTTGTGTGTGAGTCAACCTATGTGGTTTTACATTTTGTTTTTCCTTTGATTCACTTGGGTATTAGGAATTTGTCTCTCGTTCAGGGGTGGACTTGGTTTGTAAGTCTTATGGTTGGTTTTTTTCTTTGATTTTCTTTAGTTTTATTTTTTATTTCCTTTTTGGTATTTTAATTTTTTTTACAAATTTAGGAAGAAAAAATGAGTGCTCTCATCCCCACCCCAATGTGACTATATAATGTCTCTTCAGCATAATTAATAGTAGATTACCTTAATTGTGATGGGTAAAATGTGGGAATAATCAAATCAATAACAAACCCAAAACATCAATGAAATATAAAGGAAAAAGGATTTAAAATAACAACAAGATACTTACAACATTTACCTTTTGACTTCCATTGCTCGCCTTTTCTTACTTGATCTTGATGGAGATGAAAATGGCCCTCAGGAAGCTTTCTTCCTCACTTCGATTCCTCAAGATGACAAGGAGAAGTTGGCTCTGATACTTGGTGTGATTGAAGATGAACTTCAACACACTATGGATGGATGATATGATGAATGATGGTAGGGGTGCCAATGGCACGTTATATTTCTTGCAACATAAGTTTACTTGAATGATAGATGGATGAAAGATAGAAGAAGAGGGTTGTATTTATAGAGTTGGGTGATTGAAGATCAATGGTGGAGAAGAAGTAAGAAGATCAATAAAGGAGGATGTTCGAGAGAATGTTCATGAATAGAAGAAGGACATGTGTCATTCAAAAAGAAGCTTTGTTGAGTTAACTTCTTTCTTGATGAGGATGAGTTTTGTTTTTCTTAAATTAGAATATATTTTTCTAATTTAAGAGCAAAGTTGCTTTAAAGATGCTTTAACTCAGCTTTTGCTTTTGTATGACAAGAGGAATTTATTTTTAGAAGATATTGAAGATTTTTAGAAGATAAGAAAGCATAATTAAATAAATAGATTTATTTAATTATTTTGTAGATAATTTGGAGGAATAAATAAAATATTTAAATATATTTTATTTTTGTGGAGATTTAAGATTTTATTTAAATTAAATTACATTTTATTTAAATTTGGAAGAATAAAAGATTTTAATTAAATAATTAAAATTATTTAATTATTTAGAAGAATGAAGTTGGTGTACATGAATTTAATTAATTAAATAAATGTAATTTATTTAATTAAATGAGAGGAGATGAATTAAATAAATAAATAAATTTATTTATTTATTGATAGAGGAACATGAAGGTGAAATAAATATTTAAAATATTTATTTAAGTAGAGTCATGTCATTTTTAGGTGTATACATTAATAACTCCTAAGAAAACAACAAAGTCGGACTTTTAGTGGAGTTATTATTATTTATTATTAATTTTAAAAATTAATTGTTAACTTTTGATAGTTGTATTTATAGCGGTATAGGATTAATATTTAGAAATAAATATTTATTTAATTTTAATTTTAATTTTAGATTTTATTATAACATGATTTATTTTAGTTTAAGGTATTTATTAAATTTTTTTTTGATTGGTGCATGCTTTTGACCAGAGCTATGAACCGGTGAGGCCACAATATGGCGGGCCTCATCCCTGAGCAATACCACCTAGCTTGAATGTCTACATCAATGTTGGCTCCTTATTCCCCTATATTCCTTCTCCTTACTCCTCTCTTCCTCCTTCCTCCTCCTCTATTCTCCTCCTTCGTTCTTCCTCTCCTCCTTTGCTCCTCCCTCCTTACGCCTCCTCTCTTCCTCCTTACTCCTCTATTCTCCTCCTTCAATCTTCCTCTCCTCATCTACTCCTCCCTCCTTACTCCATCTCTCTTCCTCCTTACTCCTCCTTCATTCTTCCTCTCCTCCTCTACTCCTGCCTTCTTACTCCTCTCCTCCTCCATACTCCTCCTTCATTCTCCTCCTTCATTCTTCCTCTCCTCCTCCATTCTCCTCCTTCATTCTTCCTCTCCTTCATTCCTCCACTACCACCACTCTCACTACTATAGCCACGATATCCTCCCCTATTACGACTTCCACCACCTTAACCACGCTCTGACCGCTCATGGCTCTTTCCACCTACTACTGACCCTACCACCCACCATTGTGCCGTTAGCCCCCTCTGAACATAGCTTCCACAAGGGAGCACTACTGCGACTACTAATACAAACACCTTCTACCATTGCTTACCTTCTACCATTGCTTTATAGCTTTCTACATCCATAAAACCCCACACTGCTTCATGGGAATTTAAAAGGAAAAAGAAAAAACAAAGAAATTACTATTTTATTTTTTGCATAATTTGTTCTTATATGTAGCCAACTTTTCCTTGTAGTTAGGAATTGTTTTATTTATTCAATTTAGGAATTCTATCATGTTTTTTAAATTATGCTTGTTAGTATTAAATTATTTTGTAATTTTATTAAAAAGTAATGATTGTGTGACTACTTTTTCTTTATTAAATAATAAGTTTTAAATTTCTTTCTTTTGAGTCAACATAAAATTAGGATGTTATTTAAATATTATCAGTTACAAATTGGTTTTAAATTGAATTTAATTTTATGTCTAATCTTTAATGTCATTTAATTTAAAATCTAGTTTTGAACTGTAATTTAGAGTATATTTAATAAAATATATAGACATTAGATTTGGATAATGTTTTTATTTAATTAAATTATTATCTAAGTTACCCTACATATGTCCTTTAATTTAAGTAATATTTTATTTCACTTATGAAAATCAAATCCCTATTAACTAGTTAATTGTTTTTTTTAGGGCTTAAGAGATTTGAATTTAGGTGCTATTTAATTGTTGGGTGCTAACATTAACATTTCTAAATATAAGAATATTAAATGTATCAAGCATTATTCAATTGGTAAATAATTCGAAAAAAATGGTTGTACAATTTCTTTTTTGGTTCCATAGTTTTTTTGATTTTCTTATTTTCAATTTCTTTTTTGATTTTTAGTTTTTTATTTTTTCCAATTTCTTTTTTAGTTTTTAGTTTTTATTTTTTCCAATTTCTTTTTTGGTTTTTATTTTTTATTTTTTCCAATTTATTTTTTGGTTCCATAGTTTTTGTGATTTTCTTATTTTCAATTTTTTTTGGTTAGCAAGTATTATATGGTGTATAAAGGTAATTATTAGTTAATTACAATTATTTATTTATTTACTGTTTAAAAAAAATATTGCCCATATGAACTTTATACGCGTGTTTATTTTAATTTATTTTATTAAGAATAATAATAAAATTAATTATTTTTTTATTAATATTTGTTTATTTTATTTTTGAATATAAATTACAAAGTGAGATAAGAGGTATTTAATTAATTAATAATTAAATTAAAGCTAGTTGCATAGCTAAAACTTATAATTAAATTTAGGTTTAATTATTGTCTACTCTAAGGAGTCTAACAAGTTACTACTATAACTTAGAAATGGAAGTAATGTAACTCAACATCATATTCTCTTTAAAAAAATAGTTGCTTTATCTTTGTGCCTATTTGTACATGTGTGTATGGGTGGGCATGACATTTGGTATCAGAGCCAAGTTTACAAATACTGGGAACTCTGGGAGTATGTTTGGGTCATGTTGTTGAATGTGTAATAGTGAAATGTTACCCCTTTATGTGATTTTTTTTTTGTGTGGTTAATACGATGTAAGTAGTAACACAAGTACTTGGATTGACCTATTTTTAATTCTTTTTAGTCCATTTTTAAACTATAGTTCTAATTGATGTGTTTCCCTATCACCCCTTTTCATAGTGACTTTCTAGTCAAATTAGAATGAAAGGAATCTAATTGATTAGAAACATAGTATGTTTAGCATCTCTTTGTAAGTACAAAATTCCTTGTATCTTCTAATCAAATATTTCTTAGGAGGAAGTAGATTGTTTAAGGGTGTGGTTGCCATGTATAATATTATAATTATATGTCTTGATGATTTCAAAATTTCTTAATGTGATAGTGGCTTCCTACTTCATTTGATTAATCCACTTCTTTGCATCGAGTCTAGAGGCCTAGTTTATAATGAAGTCAACCTTTTGCAAACATGATATAATTGACTTTGCTATAGATAGTCCACACTAGTTTAGGATGTAAACTAAAATCTTCCATGAGTGTACCTTGGTCATTCCAAATTTGAGTCTTCTTGTCCTTAATGGTGTCTCAACAAATTTTTCCTTTTGACCTTCTAATTGTTTGTGCTCTTAGAAATTACTTTAATGATAGAAACACTTTTTCAAACTATTAAGTGGATGGTTGGGAAAGCAAAGTTAGAATTAAGGGTGTATAATGATTGATTTTGAATAAATAGTTCTAGTGGATTATAAAGTAATATAAAGTTGTGTGATCTCCTTCAAATAAATGTTTATTACTCATAAAAGATGTGAAGTCTCAGAGTATTGATCATTTATATGCTTTAGGATAAAATAATAACAATAGATAGAGGATATAGTCAAACATGTTAAAAGTAGTTAGATCAAAGAATATAGAGAAATGTATATTTATGTTTTTTACAAACCCATTCTAACCATGAAACTAGAATTCTTTCTGTTGTTAGTTATTATGTGTGGAAAAGTCTTTGCAAATGATATTTGTGTTGGTTGGTATTGATTAACAAATGAATCATACTTAGCATTGTTAGGGTTCAGGTAGATTGAAGCAATAAACACTAATAATTATATGTAGATTAAATAACCCAAATATAACAATGAAGAATAAATAAAAGAGAGAAACACAAAATTTTAATGTGGTTCACCCAAAATGGGCTACATGCACAGAAACTCAACCATCCAATGATTTTATTATCTAGTACAAAATAGATTACTATCTCATGAATTCCAAACCTGCAACATACATCCCAACCACTTATAAGAAACTTTTGGAAGCTTCTAGAATTAGGGTTTTACAATGTTGGTTTTCTTTTTTCGGTTAACAAAAATTAACTGACCTCGAACGTGCAAACCTACTTCTCGACGACTGCCACCCCCAAACAACAACCCAGGGCCCAGCCTAGCCCTGAACCTCGGCAAGGATACATTATAACTATACAGTATTTACATGATCAATCACCACATACCAACAATCTCCCACTTGGAGACTGATCAAGCTCCACACCAAACAATCTTCCACTTAGAGACTAATCCTAGATGACACCACTACACTTATAGCTCCTATTGGATTACATGCCTGATTGGTTTCATATGTCCACCATTATCAGTCGTGAAGGCCAATGGAAATTGATGAGGAAATTAATTTCTCCCATGTAACTTCCTTTGTGAACATATTTGCAGGATTCTCACTTGTGTGAGTTTTTTCTAGCTTCAACTGTCCATCCTCCAAAACTAACTGAATGAAGTGGTATCTAAGCTATATGTGCTTAGTTTTTGAATGGAGAACTAAAATCTTAGCAAGATGAATGACACTCTGGCTATCAGTGTATAAAGGGCTATCTTCTTGTCATTTCCCCAATTCCTCTAGAAAATGTTGTAACCAAATCATCTCCTTGCTAGCTTCTGTAGCAATAACATACTCATCTTCAGTGGTTGAAAGTGCAACAACCTTTTGCACCCTTGAAATCCAACTAATTGCAGTACCTCCTAGAGTATAAACATACCCTATAGTATTCTTGCTATCAATATCACCTGCCAGATCAGAGTCAACATATTCTTTTAGAGCATAATTTATTCCTCCAAAACATAGTTTCTTTCAAGTAATACCTCTGAAATATCAAAGAACCCATTTTACTACATTCTAATGTTCCATTCTTGGATTGCATGTGTAATATCTAGCCTTGTGCATATCATTGCATACATCAAGCTACCAACTGCCAAATGCTGATGCATATGGTATCTTAGACATTTTGTCTTCCTCCTCTTGTGTCTTTGGACACATCTCCTTAATCAACTTAAAATGACTAGGCAAAGGTGTACTGAAGGCTTTTGCATTCTACATGTTAAACCTTTTCAACACCTTCCTTACATACTCACTTTGAGACAAAAATATTTTTTTGTTTGTCCTCTCCAGTGTGATCCTCATACCAAGGATTTGTTTTGTTACACCCAAATCTTTCATAGAAAATAAATTTGCTAATTTCTTCTTAAATTCATTAATATGTTGCATGTTAGACCTGACAACAAGCATGTCATCAACATAAAGCAACAGAATAATATAGATGCCATTACCCAATTTCTTAAAATAAACACAATAATCAGAATGACATCTTTTGTAACCTTGTTCAAACATTAAACTATCAAATTTCAAATACCATTGCCACAATTATGTTTTTGTCCCTATAGCAAGTGTTATAATTATCTCAGTAGCAACTATTTTTGTAGCAGCTAAGGTAGAATAAGTATTACCAATACATAAATACAATGTGCCTACCTTTTCACCTTTAGCTACTCCTAATGCACCTTTAGTGACCTTCTAGACTTTGTTTGAAAAGGTAACTATGCAACCTTTTGAGGCCAACAATCCTTCTTCAAGTGTCCTAGCTTTCCACAGTGCCAGCAATCCATTCTTCCTCTGGATTTAGATATGCCTTTCTTTGACTTCCATTATGACTTCCCATAATTTGTTGGGATTTTCCTCTCTCCTTTGTTCTTCCCCTGTTCTCTATAGTCAAAGCATTACCCGATGTTGAACTCTCACCTATGCTTTTTTGTCACATTTCCTTTCTAAGGATAACACCAACAACATCATCAAATTTCAAAGTATTTGAACCAGAGACAAAGTTACTTACAACCATTACCAAGCTATTCTATCTTTTTGGCAAAGAACATAAAACCAAGAAATCCATCACCTCTTCATCAAATTTCACTTTTACAGAAGTTAACTAACTGATAATTATATTAAACTCATTTAAATGATCTAACCCAGATCCCCCTTCAATCATTTTCAGATTAAACAAATGCTTCATGAGAAATACCTTATTAGATGCTAAGGGTTTTTCATACAATTTAGCCAAAGCTTTCATCAATTCATCTGTTGTCTTTGCTTTTGTTATATTAAATGCCACAGATGGTGCTAGGCACAACCGAATGGTTCCTAGTGCCTTTCTATCTAGAAGTTCCCAACCCTCATCAGTCATTGCTACCAGTTTCTTGGCATTTCCTTCCAACAGCCTCCATAAATCCTTCTAATAGAGATAATCCTCCACCTTCGTCTTCCATAACTGGTAGTTCTTCCCACTAAATTTATCTACCTTCAATTTACCCTTGTCCGCTATTGCCATTGCTCCCACTTAACCGTGAGACTCCCACTCAACCATAAGACCTTCTTGCAAACAATAATCAAACACAACCCGCTCTGATACCAGTTGTTAGGGTTTAGGTATATCAAAGCAATTAACACTAACAATTATATGCAGATTAAATAACCAAAATATAACAATGAAGAATAACATAAAAAAGATCAACATAGAATTTTAATTTGGTTCACCCAAAATGGGCTACATCCACAGAAACTTAGCCATCCAATAGTTTTATTATCTAGGGCAAAACAGATTACAATCTCACAAATTCTAGCTTTCTAGCAAAGAACATAAAACCAAGAAAACCCTCACCTCTTCATCAAATTTCACTTTTATAGAAGTTAACTTACTAATAATCATATTAAACTAATTTAAATGATCTAACACAGACTCCCCTTCAATCATTTTCAGATTAAACAAATGTTTCATGAGAAATACCTTATTAGAGGCTAAGGGTTTTTCATACAATTTATCTAAAGCTTTCATCAGTTCATCTGTTGTCTTCACTTATGTTATATTGAATGCCACAGATGGTGCCAAGCACAACCGAATGGTTCCCAGTGCCTTTGTATCTAGAAGTTCCCAACCCTCATCAGTCATTGCTGCCAGTTTCTTGGCATTTCCTTCCAACAACCTCAATAAATCCTTCTGATAGAGATAATCCTCTATCTGTATCTTCCATAACTAATAATTCTTCCCATTGAATCTATCTACCTTCAATTTACCCTCATCTACCATTGCCATTGCTCCCACTTAACCATGAGACTCCCACTCAACCGTAAGACCTTCCTGTAGACAATAATCAAACACAACCCACTCTAATACTAGTTGTTAGGGTTTAGGCATATCAAAGCAATCAACACTAACAATTATATACAGATTAAATAACCCAAGTATAACAATTAAGAATAACATAAAAGAGATCAACACATAATTTTAACATGGTTCACCCAAAATGGGCTACATCCATAGAAACTCAGCCATGCACTGATTTTATTAGCTAGGGCAAAACATATTAAAATCTCACAAATTCCACACCCACAACATACATCTTAGCCACTTATAACAAGCTTTTGGAAGCTTCTAGTATTAGGGTTTTACAAAGTCATTTTTCTTTTGACAGTTAACAAAAATTAACAACCAACCCTGAATGTACAAAAAAAAAGAAAATGTTTTTGGGGGCTAACGCCCCTAAACCCCCACTTCTCGGGGGCTTCTACCCCTAAACCCCCGCTCATGGCCCAGCCCAGCCCAGCCCCGAACCCTAGCAAGGATATGTTACAAGTGTACAATATTTGTATGATCAGTCACCACATACCAACAAGCATATTGTACCTCTTTGTATAGGATAGATGTGAAATATTGTTGTCATTCACATTAGTTGATAATGATGTAGATTACACATAAAGTTACATTATTTATGCATAGTTGTTAATTCATCTATGTTTGAGTATGAAATAAGGTAAAAGTTGTAATATAGGAATTAGGTCCTTGAATGATTTTATTCGAGTACAACATATAGTAGGTAATTAAGGCATGTTTTTCCTTTTTATTTAGTTGGATGTGTAAGTAACTACCCTTAGAGTTTGAGTTGATGATGAACTGTTCTTTAAATATATGAGATTGATTTAGGAAATATCTAATGTATGCATGTATTGTGATTGTATCTTTAGATGTGAAATAGAATATTTAGTACCTCTTTTATTTTTTTATTATAAATAACTACTTTTGAAGTTGATAGGATTAGATAATGATGTAGATTACACATAAAGTTACATTATTTATGCATAGTTGTTTAGTCATCTATGTTTGAGTATGAAATAAGGTAAAAGTTGTAATATAGGAACTAGGTCCTTGAATGAGTTTATTTGAGTACAACATATAGTGAATAATTAAGGCATGTTTTTACTTTTTATGTAGTTGGATGTGTAAGTAAGTACTCTTAGAGTTTGAGTTGATGATGAACCATTCTTTAAATATATGAGATTGATTTAGGAAATATCTAATGTATGCATGTATTGTGATTGTATCTTTAGATGTTAAATAGGATATTTACTACCTTTTTATTATTTTATTATAAATAACTACTTTTGAATTTGATAGGATTGAATGCCTGTTATGGTAGAAGTGTGTTCCTTCTCATACAAATATGTGGGTTTCCTCCTTTACTTTTAAGGTGGTGATCTTCCTATTAACTCATTTTTTCTATTCCAGTAGATTGGGGGCTCAACTTAATTTAGATGTGTATGAAAGGGGTGTTTATTAGGAGATTATAATAATATTCCATGAACATATCTTTCAATTGACCTTTCCTTTTTGTTAAACCATGGTAGTTAGTGCATAAGAAAAGTCTAATTCAGGTTGTCGTATTGTTGCAGTTGGGATGGGGTGCACTCCAAGTTTGTTTATCTTTTGATTCCTACATTAGATATTAGTGTTGGGAAAACTATTTCTAGTTTGGTTCCTTTTATTTTTAATGCAATAGTGAATTATGGGTTTGAATAGTATTAGGTGTACCATAATAAAAATTTAGAATAAATTATAGGTTCTTTAAACTATTTTAGATACTCTTGCACATGTTATACCTTCGCGCTAGGCTTTTAAATGGTTATAGTACATTTTCATTACAATGAGAGACATGGGGTTATCCAATGTGATGGTTATCTTAGAATAATTTTTGATGATGAGTCTACCATACTCCTTCTCCCCTTTGGGTGGCTTGTATAGTCACAATATAATATTTTGTTGGATAAGATTTTTTATGAGATTGTTGGTTTGCTTCTTTAATTAATTTATGTTTTTTTTATGAATCTTTAAATTTTCAACCAATAGTATGAAATTTGTATTAATATTTTCATGTGCTACTTGGCCAACTAAATTTGATATGTTCCCTTGCCTCGGGCACTCATTGAGTTGAACTTTTGAATGAATTTGACGCATTGTTGCATTGGTGGCCACACTTGAATTTTGTTATCTTTATGAGATTTCATTTTGGATTTTAATTGATATTGGTATCATTTTTTATTTACAATTATTGTTTCCTTTTGATGCATTTTCTTAATTGTTATTGCTAGTGCTTGTGATGTTTTGCATGTATTTAAGATGTCCTTTTTGAAAGGGGGCCTTGGAAGGTTGTATGGGGGGGAGAAGGTGGTTTAGAGATTCTTGAGAAATAAGACCTATTATAAGATTAGTATAGGAAGAACAAGTCTTGTTTTTTTCTTATATTCATAAATAAATATATCCTCTTATTACCCTATCACACTAGAATACTATAATATCAACCCTTCTTAGGGAGGTGAGAGTTGTTGGGCATCATAGGTTTTTGGATGTCGATTCTTCTATTACAAGCTAGTTAGCTATTTAGTCACGAATTCTTGGTTATTTAAAAACATTCGAGTGTTGATCATATCTATAAATTCTCCATAAATAAGCCTTATGTTTCAAGTAAGATAAGTCATTATTTTGATTCCACATACCTTTGAGACATCTAAGTTTAATAAAATAAGTTCTAGAAGTTACTTGAGTGGTAGGAAAGCATGCTTGATAACTTGATGCATGGGATGGTTCTTAATTAGAATGCTTGATGTAAATTATTATTATGCTTGATAATCTAAGGTTAGAAACCTTGTTATGTTGAAAGAAATAGTCTAATATTTGTTGTGTTTTAGAATGCATAGATACAAATTTACTTTATGCATGACTCCTATGGCACTTCATGGGATAAATTAGTGTTTTTGACATTGTTAATGTAGATAGTGATGTATTTATTGTTCAACATAAATAGAAGTATGGATACTTTCACAAGAAAGATAGAATTTAGAGTATTAATTATTTGTTCGTTATCTCAAGGTTACTTAGTTATTCATGACCTAAATTTAGAAGATTAGTAATGAGATGCTTTGCTAGTACTTTGAGTTATTCCACTGTAATCTCTTGAGGACTTCCAAGAGGAAGAATAATATTAGTGGAGGAGAATGTGAGGCTTAGCTAGTACTGCACTTGAGACCATGATATGATACTATTTATAGTCATGTATTTTGATTTGTGTGATTAGACATGGTTGATACTACTATTTTTAGATCATGGATATATGTGTTTTGAAATATATTTTTCTACATATACTTATGTGTGTTTAGACATCATTTTAGCTTACAACTAATATTATATGCTTTAATTTAATAAAAAGATTTTATTATTGAAAGGAAGCTAGGTGTGCAGAAACGCTTCCTACACTAATCTATTGAGGAGAGGGCTATGTAAATTCAAATTTATCTTAACTATTTATGTTAACTATTATAGCAATGTTAAACACTATTATAGCAAGCTTCAATGGTCTTCAACACTCGTGTCTAGAGTCAATCCAGCAGCATAATAGTACCTATAAACCTGTGATACAAACTCCATCTCCAAGCACTTGTATATAAATGAAATACAAGGCAATATTGGACCTTTCTTGGAATGGGTGTCCAACATGGCATCTTGGACCAAAACCCACATCTAGTGAAACTTGGTCAACATTTTATAATGTGTCTGACACTTGTCCATAGCTCCCATCCCAAAGAGGTCACCTCTTTCCAAAATGGGCTATGACAGATGCTCTTACGACACTTACAACCGTCATAGAATCAGTCCTAGCGGTTACAACTTATAGCTGTAAGAGAATCTGTCATACACATGCTATAAATAGCATATTCTCTTAGAACATGTCATATTCCACCTTAGGGCA
Source organism: Cunninghamia lanceolata (assembly GCA_027924645.1). Lineage (NCBI taxonomy): Eukaryota > Viridiplantae > Streptophyta > Pinopsida > Cupressales > Cupressaceae > Cunninghamia > Cunninghamia lanceolata. Next base: position 5,785,510 of record BSBN01000726.1, read on the forward strand.
CCCAAATATGCCTCAATCAAAGATGCTTCATGACACATGTCATCACCTATCTTACAACATTCTATTTCTGACTCTTACATGTCATAGATTCGTCATAGGAATCCGTCATAACCGTTTTGGTCAAACATTTCTTACACAATAGAGAAGATGCCGACACATGGCAGAATATTCCTACCACTAAGTAGGATGCCTATCTCCTCATATGAGGACAAAATAACAAGTTGTCATAATCCATGTAGGATTGACACATCACCGTGCCACATCCCACAATATGACAATATGGAATTTTCAATTATTTACAACATAGGTAATTAAATAATAAATACAAACATTACAAATGCAGAGAATTACCAAGGTTGAGACACCTTAATTCTGAACATTATCCACTTGTCGAACACCTTGTAAGAGCCAATAGAAAAATAGGATTTAACTTCTATAGGCCGAGAGGCCGATAGACTCAGAACACCATCTGAACTTCTCTGTGCTCACTAGTTTCATCAATGCATCTGCAACATTCTTCAAAGTATCTACCTTCTCCAAATTTACCTTTCCATCCTCAACCATGTCTTGCATGAAGTGAAGCTAAACATTAATGTGCTTGGTTCTAGCGTGGAAAGTTAGATTCTTTGCAAGGCAAATTGCACTCTGACTGTCACAATTGATCATGATCTAGCCTGCATCAACACCAATATTAGAACATAATCTCTTAAGCCAAATGGCTTCCTTACAAGCATGAGTTGTTGCCATATACTCAACTTCTATCGTGGACAAAGAAACAACAGGTTGTTGCTTACTCATCCAACTAATAGCACCACCAAACAATGTAAAAACATAAGCACTAGTGGATCTCCTGCTGTCAATGTCACCTACCCAATCTAAATCCACAAATCCATGAATATCAATAGAATGTGTAGGTCCTAAAGCATTACCATGATAGAAAATGGAATACTCATAAGTACCCCTCAAATATCTGAACACTTGCTTAGCTGCATCCCAATGAACCTATCCAAGATTAGCCATAAATAGACTAAGGACTCCCACTGCTTGGGCAATGTCTGGTCTTGTGCAGACCATAGCATACATCAAACTACCAGCAGAACTAGCATAAGGTACTTTACTCATGTCCTCCACCTCACTACGAGATTTTGGACAATCCTCAATAGACAACTTTGTCCCCAAAGAAACGAGAACACACAATGGTCTACAATCTCCCATGCTGAATCTGTCCAACACGGTCTTCACATACTTACTCTAGCTTAACCAAAATTTTTTGTTGGTTTTGTCTCTTCTCATTTCCATTCCTAGAATGTACCTGGCTGCCCCTAAATCTTTCATTTCAAACTGAGCTAACAACTAAGATTTAAAATTGGAAGTCATATTCTTCCCCTTCCCAATGAGCAACATATCATCAACATATAATGCAACAATGAGAATAGGATCACCATCAAACTTATAATAAACACAATGATATGATTTCAATCTCACAAATCCAATTGACAACACAAAGGCATCAAACTTCAAGTACCATCTCCTAGGGGATTGCTTCAAACCATACAAAGACTTCTTAAGTTTGCAAACCAAATTTTCTTTACCTTTTACTATGTAATGCTCTAGCTGTGACATGTAGATTTCATCCTCCAAGTCACCATGAAGGAAAGTTGTCTTCACATCCATCTGTTCTACCTCCAGGTCATAAGATGCTGTAAGAGACAACAGGAATCAAATGGATGTCATCTTTACAATGAGACAGAAGATCTCACCATAATCTATACCCTGCACTTGTGACTACCCCTTCGCAACCAATCTGGCCTTATATTTCTCAATACTGCCATCTACACCAATCTTCTTCTTGAACACCCATTTGTATCTAATAGGTTTCCGTCCAAGAGGCAAAGGCACCAAGTCCCAAGTTTGATTCTTTTCCAAAGAAGCCATTTCTTCCTCCATGGCCTCCTTCCAAGAACTTGCATTCTTCATATCTAAAGCCTCTGATATAGTTCTAGGTTCATCACTCTTAGTAAGCAAAGCATAAGCACAACTAGAATCAAGCAATGTAAAACCAAACCTTTCAGGTTGCTTCCTTATCTGTGTAGACCTCCTCAAGATCTGAGGTTGAGGTTTAGCTTCTTCATCTGATCTTTCAGAGCTACTAGAGCTCTCCTCATCATCAGGTCCAACATTGTCTTTCTGTTTAGTCTTCTCAAGGGTGAGAGGAAACTAAACAACATCCTCTTTCTTCTAGCTGCAAAATAGTAGAAGAGGGTGTAAGCTCTCTGAAGATGACACTTCTACTATACAACACTTTTTCATCCATGGGGTCCCAAAGCTTGTATCCTTTCACACCAACACCATAGTTGATGAATATGCACTTAATAGCTTTATTCTCCAACTTTGACCACTTCTCCCTAGGCACATGTGCATATGCCTCACAACCAAAAACACAAAGATGCCTTATTGAAGGCTTTCTACCAGACCACACCTCCATGGGTATCTTTCCAACAAGAGTTGATGTATGAGATCTGTTTACCAAATAGCAAGCAGTGGCAAGAGCTTCAGCCCAAAAGTTTTGTTCTAGACCAACTCCACTAAGCATACTCCTAGCCTTCTCCATCAGTGTCTTGTTCACCCTCTCTGCAACTCCATTTTGTTGCAGAGTGTATGGAGTTGTCTTGTGCCTTTCAATCCCAAGTTCCTTGCAATACTTATCAAATTCTATAGAACAAAACTCACCACCGTTGTCAATTCTCAAACATTTAATCTTTTTACCATTTTGATTTTCAGCAAAGGCTTTAAACTCCTTAAACTTGCTATAGACTTCAGATTTGCTTATGAGAAAATAAATCCATGTCCTTCTACTATAATCATCTATAAAAGATACAAAGTATACAGATTTTGATAACGAAGGAACATTAACAGGACCAAACACATCATAATGAATAAGGTCCAACACACAAGAAGACTTATGAGAACTCAAGTAAAACTGAACATAGTTTTGTTTTCCATAAATGCAATGTTTGCAAAAGTCAAACTCAAAATTACAATCATCTAACCCCTCAATTACGTTCTTATTTTTTAGGGTACGCAGACCCTTCTCACCAGTGTGGCCAAATCTCTTATGCCATAACATTGTCTTTTCTGCAAGAAGTTTAAATTCCAATACACAATTACAACCATCAAGACTAGAAACAATAGATTTCTTCATTGCTCGTTTAGATGGTGGGGATGAAGTGATTGCTTCCCTCTTCCTTGAGTCAGAAGAACTATTGCATTCTGAAATGCATGCCTCCAGCTGAAACATAGTACCTCTCCTAGTACCCTTAGCAAGCACCATAGCTCCTCTCGTCATCTTGCATCCTTTTTTTGAAAAGACAACCTGCACACCTGCATCATTTAACATACTTATAGAAAGAAGGTTTCATGCTAAACTTGGGATGTGCAGAACCCTAGAGATCCCCTTCACTCAACTATCAAGGAATCAGATAGAGACTCTTCCATGACCAACGATCTTCAAATGAGATTTGTCACCCAGATACACCTTTCCACCATTAAACTCCTCATACTTAGTGAACCAGTCTTGATGCGAGGTCATGTGGAATGATGCACCAGAGTTGATTAGCCACACATCATCAAATACATGGGTTGCCAAAGCTATGATGAAAGCATCACCATCATCCTGTGATTTGTCAGAATCTGAATCAGGAGCTTTCTTCTTTTTCTTCTTCTCCTCTTTGCATTCCTTTCATAAATGCCCAGTCTTGCCATAGTTCCAACAAAGAGCCTTGGACTTTCTAGGAGATTTGGATCTACCCTTCTCAGCTTTCTTGTCCTTCTTCTTCCCTTTTTCCTTGGGTCTTCCATGAACTACAAGGGCCTCTTTGGTTGCCTCAGAAGACTTTCTCTACATCTCTTCAGATAACATCAAAGAAACCACTTCTTCCATTTTGAATGTGGATGTGGTGGTTCCGATTGCCATGACAAGATGATCCCATGAGTCCGGCAGAGAACAAAGTAGGGTCATAAACTGATCCTCCTCCTCCATCTTTACATCGATAGCTGTCAATTGTGAAACCAGCATGTTAAAGGCATTCATATGCTCAGCAACAGATCCTCCATACTCCATTCAAAGAGAATACAACTCCTTTCTCAGGAAAATTTTATTGACTAGGGTTTTGGCTTGATACACATCCCCCAAATTCTTCCAAAGGAGTTTTGCAACAGTCTCCTCATGGACATTTAACAGAACAGAATCGGCAAGACTAAGTCTTATGAGACCCTTAGCCTTTCAATCCTTAAGATCCGACTCATCTTGTGTCATTGTAGCTAGTTTAATTATGGTCACACTTTCCCAAAGGTCTTGGTCAACTAACATGTCTTCCATTTTGAGCTTCCACAGCTTGAAATTACTGCCATTAAACTTCTCTACTTCAAACCTTCCTTATGTGGTTGCCATCTCCTTGCTGTAATAAGATACAAAATTCTCTGCATAGACTCCCACTCAACCTAATATTAGCTCCAAAAACCCCTAACCAACAACTAGGACCAAAGCTAATCAAGCTCTGATACCAACTGAAAGGAAGCTAGGTGTGTGGAAACGCTTCCTACACTAATCTTTTGAGGATAGGGCTATGCAAATTCAAATTTATCTTAACTATTACAGAGATGTTAAACCATTAACATGAGATATTGCAGCAAAACACAAGAACCAGAAAGTAGACAGAAGAAAAGAGACAAAGATTTACAGTGGGGAAAACCCTTATCGGGTGAAAAACCCCACACTCAGAAACCTGCACAATGTATTAACAAATCTGAAAGAATGTTTACAATACACTTGCAATGCAAGCTTCAATGGTCTTCGACACTCGTGTCTAGAGTCAATCCAGCAGCATAACAGTACCTATAAACTTGTGATACAAACTCCATCTCCAAGCACCTGTATATAAAGGAAGTACAAGGCAATATTTGACCTTTCTTGAAATGGGCGTCCAACATGGCATTTTGGACCAAAACCCATGTCTAGGGAAACTTGGTCAACATTGTATAATGTGTCTGACACTTGTCCATAGCTCCCATCCCAAAGAGGTTGCCTCTTTCGAAAATGGGCTATGACAGATGCTCTTACAACACTTGCAACCATCATAGAATCTGTCATAGCAATTACAACTTATAGCTGTAAGAGAATCTATCATACACATGCTATAAATAACATATTCTCTTACAACATGTCATATTCCACCTTGGGGTACCCTAATATGCCTCATTCAAAGATGCTTCATGACACATGTCATCACCTATCTTACAACCTTCTATTTCTGACTCTTACATGTCATAGATTCGTCATAGGAATCTATCATAACCGTTTCGGTCAAACATTCGTTACACAACATAAAAGGTGCTAACACATGGCAGAATATTCCTACCACTAAGTGGGATGCCTATCTCCTCATGTGAGGACAAAATAACAAGTTGTCATAATCCATGTAGGATTGACACATCATCGTGCCACATCCCACAATATGACAATATGAAATTTTCAATTATTTACAACATAGGCAATTAAATAATAAATACAAACATTACAAATGCATAGAATTACCAAGGTTGAGACACCTTAATTCCCAACAATTATGAAGTATTAATAATTATGTATTTAATTTCCTTAAGATGAGTATTTTTTTAATTAATTGTGAAATTTAATAATTAATGTATGTTGGATATTCTAAATGTTTTAGTATTTAATTATTCATTGCTTTGGCTATATTTTCTATGGTGTACTGATATTTGAATTGAGTTTTGCAAGTGGGTAGTCTAGATTCCATTAGATTGGAGACGATTCCAAATGTTCAATTTTATTAATTTATTTTATATATTATGTTGCGTGAAAATTAAGTGGTTTTATGTTAGGGGTATTTGGATTAATTTTCTTGGTAATTTAATTTTATGATTGTTTAATTAGTATGTGGGGGAAATATATTTTATTTGTTATTTGGTTTTATTAATTTTTTTTGCAAAAGTTATTTTAATATTGTTGCCTTTTAGATTTTATATTGGGGGAAATTGAAAGGTTGGGAGTAACTTTTATTTTAGAGAGGAATTGGAATGATTTCTTATGTTGTGTGTGTGGTGGAGCTTGGCTCTCTTCTTTTCTTTGTCATTAATTTTGTGTTGGAAAAGGATTTGGAGGATGGATATGGTTGAAAAGAAATGGCTGTGAATGAATGATTTGATATTGGATGGAAAAATCAACGTTTAATCAAGATTTGCTGGAATTAAATCTCAATTTATTGGGCTGATCCTAACTTGGACAACCAAGGTATAATATTTTTTTTCATTTAATTTTTTTTTAATAATGAGAATTATTGACATGATTGTGGGTTTTGTTTCTTGTGTGACAATGGTGTTGTAAAATATGTTAGTCTTTGTGTCTCTGTTGTATTATGACATGCATGTTGTTTTGGGGTTTGGGTGTGTAAAGGGAGCGATCCTTTGACTATCTCCCTCGTGTGGAGTTGAGGAAGGTGTGGAGCCTATCTTGCAGAAGTTGTGGCTATTGTGTAATATGGAGGATGTGGGGGTTTTTCTGCTTGAAGGGTTGTAAAATGGAGGTATTGTGTTGTTATGGGTATTGTGCTGACGCATTGTAAAATGGAGGTATTGAGTTGTTATGGTTGTTGTGTTGAAGGGTTGTTAAATGGAGGTACTATGTTGTCATGGTTGTTGTGTTGAAGGGTTGTAAAATGGAAGTCTTGTGTTGTTATGGTTGTTGTGCTAAAAGGTTGTAAAATAGAGGTGTTGTGTTGTTATGGCTATGTGGTGATGGGGAGTTGTGTAGTTTTGAAGGGTTGAGGAGATTTCTATTATGAAGATGTTATTATCAAAGAAAAGAAATGGTATTGCTTTATCCCCAAGTGGGAAGGGAATCCCCTTTCTCCCCCTTTGCAAGAATCAATAATCAAGTTCTTTGTGTGTGAGTCAGCCTATGTGGTTTTACGTTTTGTTTTTCCTTTGATTCACTTGGGCATTTGGAATTTGTCTCCCATTTAGGGGTGGACTTGGTTTGCAACAGAGGAGAGCGGGACTACATGCTAGTAGATGCTAGTAGTTTTGTGTGTGTAAGTTGTTGTAGGTTGCATACTGTACAAAATATTTTAGTTGAAAGGAATTTATATTGATTTTTTCTCAATTGTTATCACTTATAGAACAATGATTTAATGAAAAAGATCTAATTTGTAGATTTTTTTTTTTTTTTGGATAACCTCATTCTCTCCACAAAAATAAAACCTATAGACTAATCATTTTAGCAAGTTTTAAAAACATAAAAGTAAATTGCTTTATCAACTCCTTAATTATAGATAGCATATCTTAAATATAGAAATGATGTGTTCATTTTTATTTAATTTGTATTGTGATGTAAAATCATATTAATGCTAAATAAATCTTAAGATTCTAAAATTCTAAGTCATAGATTTTTTATTAGTTTCTTATTTATTTACTAACTTATTTTGCTGGATTCTATTTTATTTTTTTAACATAACTAATTAAATTTTAAGCTTTACCTTTTTATATATGTTATTTTTTAATATTTTGGCAAATTCTAAATATTAATAGTAGATTGCTTTAATATCTCCTTAAAAAACAACCAAGTTGGACTTTTACTGGAGTTAGTATTTATTATTATTTTTAAATTTTAATTGTTACCTTTTAATACTTGTATTTATAGTGGTATAGGATTAATATTTAGAAATAAATTTTTATTTAATTCTAATTTTAATTTTCAGATTTTATTATACCATGATTTATTTTATTTTAAGTTTTTTATTAAATTTTAATTTAAATGGAATTCTTATTTTAATTATTATATTCTATTAAATAAAAGTAGGAGTAATGGATTTATATGATTTAAATAGATACAAGTTTCTAGAATTAAAAAGAAAGAAAGAAAGAATCTTACTATTTTATTTGTTGCATAATTTGTTCCCTATACATACCAGCTTTTTCTTTTAGTTAGGAATTGTTTTATTTATTCAATTTAGGAATGCTATCATACTTTTTTTAATTATGAGTTTTAGTATTAAAATGTTTTATAATTTTACTAAAAAGTAATGATTGTGTGACTATTTTTTCTTTATTAAAATATAAGTTTTAAATATCCTTCTTTTGAAACCAAAGATATGTCATCATCAACACTAGCATGAAAGAAAATAAAACTCAAAAAACTGTTAGAAAATCAAAACATTACTTTGTATTGTTAAATGAAAGAAAAGGGGTGTAATTTTCTTAGAAAAATGTTAGAAAATGGAACATTACTTTGTATTATTAAATGAAAGGGGCTGTAATTTTTTTTGTGTACTATTAGAAATAATTTCAACCAAAATTTTATATTAGGTTTGAATCTAAATTAATTTTTATAAAAATGTAGTAGTGTAATTTAATCAATATAAAGTTTAAATTTGATTTTTTAATTAATTTGATGGGCAAGATATAAACCTTAAATAATTAATCAAAATTATGTATGTAGTAAATAAAATGGTTTTAATGTGAATAAATAAAATAGTTTCAAATTGATATCTCTAGGCATTCTTTTAGATAGATGTATTTAAGATATCTATACTAGTTTTTATTATTAATGCTTAGAGGCATTCTAAAGGGTGGAGTGTAATGGCGTGAGTGTATTAAGAAAACACTTACCTTTTACTTTAAAAATTGATGGTCATTTACATGTCAAATTATTAGTATTTTAATAATAAATATTATAAATCCAAAATAAGTAGGTGTAAAAATAAAGATATGGACAACTTTAGATAATCGTCATTCTTCCCATTTTGAAAAGTGTAAAAAAAAAATTATGGGTTAAGAAAGAAAATATTTTGATTTCTTTGACAATTTTTTTTAGTTTGTTAATTATAGTTGAGAAATTGATGGACAAAGGGTTGAGTGAAGAAAAGATATCAATTAAAATAATTAAAAGTAAATAAAATAACTTCAAATTAATATCTCTTTAATATTAATATTTAATAATAAACATGATATTTCCAAATTAATATCTCTTTAATATTAATATTTAATAATAAACATGATATTTCCAAAATAAGGAGGTAAAACAAAGATATGCCATCATCAAGAGTTCACCTCTCCCATCATATTTGGATATATCCTTTTTCCTACAATTTTGTATAGCCCTTCTACAAAACCTATGGCCTCTAACATGAAAAAAAATAGAAAATGAAGTGTTGTAATTAAAAAAAAGTTAGAACATGGAACATTATTTTATATATATATATATATATATATATATATATATATATATATATATATATATATATATATATATATATATATATATATATATATATATATATATATATATAATGAAAGAAAAGGGTTGTAATTTTTCTGTGTAATGTTAGAAATAATTTCAACCAAAATTTTATACTGGGTTTCAATCTTAATTAATTTATATAAAAATGTAGTAGTGTAACAATAAATAAAAAGTTTAAATTTGATTTGTTAATTTAGTTGCAAATTTGATGAGCAAGATATAAACTTTAAATAAGGATATTAAATGTAACAAGCGTTATTCAATTGGTAAATAATTATAATATTTAGTTAGAAAGTATTAATTAATTAATTATTGAGTATTATATGGTGTATAAAGAATATCTATATTTTAAAAATATATCTAAAATATGCTGAGAGATATCCTTCTCTAGGCTCCTATTTTTTAATCAATTTGCCACACATAGGTGGAATAGGTGCCTCGAGAAGGATGCATATTTTAGATATATTTTTTAAATATAGATATGCTAGTTTTTTAAAAATAAATTTATTAAATTTATTATGCTAAAAAGAAAGAAAATTAAATTGATGACTCTATGGTAGAAACTATAAAATATATTGCACTTACCATTGGACTAAGATTTTTAATATACTTTGCTCCTTTTTATTTCATGTGATAAAACTCTAATAAAATATAGTTTAATAAAATTTAATTTATATCATATAAATAAAAAAGGAGCAAAGTATATTCAACAATAGAAGTTATATTTTTATAGATTTTACTATGGAGGCATCAATTTTATTTTATTTTATTTTCTACATAATAAAATTTAATTTATTTCTTTTTTAGTGGCTCATATTTGATAAAAATAAAGTGTCCTAAAATAATATTTTATAACATTATATTTTATTATATTAGGGTTTCATTTTATTACATATAAAATAACTTTCTTTTACGCGCTAAAATTTAGAGTTTTTATTTTATAAAATTAGGTCTTTATAAATTTAGTTCTAAAAAAATATTAGTTAAAAGTGAGGAGAGTTGAGTGAATTCTAAACCTAATAAACTATAGTGCCATAAATTTACAATAAATAATGTTTGAATGTTTGATTGGTTTACTATGTGTATATATGTTTGAGTGAATTCTAAACCTAATAAACTATAGTACCATAAATTTATAGTAATATATTTCTTTTGTTTTCCATTTTTTCTATTGGTTTACTATGTGTATATATGTTTAAGTGAATTCTAAACCTAATAAACTATAGTACCATAAATTTATAGTAATAAATATATATATATATATATATATATATATATATATATATATATATATATATATATATATATATATATATATATATATATATATATATATATATATATATATATATATATATATATATATATATATTTTTTCCATTTTTCAAAGTTAATTCTCTTATATTTTTTAAAGTCTCTCAAAGTAATTACATATTATACAACACAAAATTTTCATAAAAACCCTTTTAATAGTAACTAAAGTTTACATAAAACAAAAATGAAATGCATAGATTTTTTTAATATTTTACCAATCAACTTGAATTTTTTAATATTGTAGTAATATGAAAAAATTTATGCATACATGGTTAACACCATTATTCAAGAAATTCATACCTATGATTTCCATTGATTCTTGATTTTGCCACTTCTCAATTTTATTTTCTCCTTCTGGCTTTGTAATTAGTGATTTTATTTTTGGTTTTTTTTCAAGAATTTCAAACATTTATGTTTTATATATGTTCTAATTATTAATTTTACAATTTGTCAGCTATTATTTTTCTTAAAACACTCATGTCATTTCACCCGTGCCACTGTAGTTATGGCGTAATAATTATTAGTTGATTACCATTATTTATTTATTTACTATTTTAAAAAATATTGCCCATAAACTTTATACAAGTGTTTATTTTAATTTATTTTATTAAGAATAATAATAAAATTAATTATGTTTTTTTACTAATATTCATCTATTTTATTTTATTTTGACATATAAATTGCAAAGTAAGATAAGAGGCATTTAATTAATTAATAATTAAATTAAAGTTAGTTGCATAGTTGAAACTTATAATTAAATTTAGTTTTAATTATTGTCTACTCCAAGGAGTCAACAATTTACTACTATAACTTAGAAATGCATGTAATATAACTCCTAGTATCATATTCTCCTAAAAAAATAGTTGCTTTGTGTTTATGCCTATTTGTACGTGTGTGTATGGGTGGGCATGACAGAGTCTAGAAGAGATTAAGAAGGTAGATATTCTTGAAGATGAGAAACCAAATTTTGTCAACAAGGCAATAGAAATAATAAATTACAAGATTGAACAATTAGCTAAGTATACCCCGTTGGTGATAAGATTGATCAAAGTGTATGAAATTTCTTCCAATTTTGAAATTTTTGTAGGAATTGTAGCTGGTACATAACTCCACTTGGATGATAAGAAAAGTTAGATAATTTGAATACTATCAAAACTTCCTTCAAGAAGAAAATGGAAGACCTATTGAAAATCCCAGCTGATTTGGATGAGAATGTGTTAGATATATATGTAGACACTAAGGTGCATTTCAAGATCATCCAAGTAGATATTTCAAAATTGACAAAGATGGTTAGCTATGTGGTTGAGAGGTTTGATACTTTCAAGTTTAGATTAGAATGGTTAGACGGACTAGATGAACACACAATGGAACAATTGTTGTCCAATTTCAAGAGTAGAAGCAAAATAAAGCCTCTAGTAGTGTGTCTAGTTGAGGATTCTATTTTTGGATTTAACAGAATATTCTTTTGTAAAGATTCTTTGATTCTTTATTCATTATAAAAAGGGATCTTCTATTTTATAAAGTGGGCCCTACATTTATGTTGCATGAGTTTATCTCTTCTTGGAGCACTAGGATTTTTTGGATGTTGACTTTTGAAAGTCAAACTTCTAAATTTGCATGGAAGCTTGAAATCTTTAATTAGATCTGCTTTCTTTAGTTACATGCATGTTTTTTTGTGAAAAGACCAAGATGGGGCACTACATGTGCTTTCTTCTAGAAGCAATTTTGCTTTTCTTTTGACTATAAAAGAGAAGGACCTATCTCATTAAAAGGGCCTACTAGTTGTTGAATTAGGATATCGGTCCATACTTAGTGAATTTTAAAGCATTTATAGTTAGCATAGTATAGTTTTGAAAAGTGTTATAGATTAGAGGAAGAAGACTTGAGAAGAAAAAAATGTAACTCCGGTGTAGTTTTGTTTGTTGCATTTGTATATTTGAATTAAGGAAATCAATAGTAAAAGGTGGTTGTTGTCTTTCTGGATCCATCTTCTTGCATATGGTATAGTGCCTTAACTTGAATCTTTGCTAATTATTTATCTAAGGAATATTGAATTTGAGCGACCATTCTGAATTTGTCTTTAATTTCCATGTGAAATAAAATAGTTAAAGATGAAATTCACTTTATTATAATCAAAGGTGAAATTCACTAGTAATATGACTGATGGGGTCTAAAACCGATCTGAATATTGCAGTTAAATCAATCTCTTTGGGTAAATTTATCAACTAAAGGTTAAAGTAAAAGTATTACACTATTTTCTTGCATTCCCAAATAATCTTTTGATCTTTCTTTATCAAAAGTATAGTAAGTTTAGATTAAATAAATAGTTTGATTAATTTGCAAATCTAGGCCCCTTGTTAAACTGTCTGCATTAAACCTTTTGTTTGAATAGAATAGTTGTGACTCAACTCCCAGGACCTTGGAGATAATTGGTTTTAGGAACAATTACCTTGTTAGGATAGGTAAGTTGAATCTCATCTTACCTATGTTGTTGTGTGTCAATTTGGTCATCAACAAAACTTGCTCTAGATGGAGGACCTTGTATCATTTAGAATACTCAAATTGTATCGTATAAATTTTTTCTCTCTAGAAAGATTCAAGAGAATACTAAGGTCTACTCTAGATAAAGATGAATTCCTAGAAATGGGGAAACCTAATAGACTTGGAGGAGATAAAGGAATGTCTATAGAAAATTTAAACACAATACCAAAACCCCAACTAGTGGCTAGTCCCACCATCTCCATTGGTTTACCTATCCCAGCACCACCAATGGATTTTTTCACATCAGAACACTCACCTATGGGCAATATTCTAGATGGAATTCATGAAATACCTAGAAACCTAGAGGAATTTTTCCCTAAGTACATTTATGGGCAAAGTAGGACTACAGAAGAACATATCAAAGTATTCAAAGATGCTTCCATTAGGTTCCAGATAGCACACCAAGATGTGATCTATCAGTTGTTCACATACTCATTCAGATATTTTACCTAAATTTGGTATCTAAGTTTACCTACTAATTCAATAGATAGTTGGGCTGACCTAGAAAAGGATTTTATAAATCAATTCAAACTTTATGTTGATCCATCCATATTATATCATCAGTTTGCTACATGCAAGAAAGAATCCAATGAGCCATTAACAATGTTGAATAATAGGTTCCAAAAACTTTAGAAGAGGTTAAAAGCACCTTATACTGTAGCAGAAGATTTTGCCATACAAGTTTATTTAAAAGAAATAGATCCTTTGAAAGATTTGTTCCTTAGAAGACCTAAAAATAATCTTGATACCTTGAGTAAAGCTTAAAATGAAGCAATGAAGTTTTAGCAAGAGATAGATCCTACCCTCTGGAGGAATAGGTGGAACCTTACCATCATTAGGGTACCTAGGAGTACTTAATCAGATACCATTAGTAAACCTATCTCTTACCAATGACACCCCACTATTAAACCCACTACTATTAAACCCCATAACTTTGAATACACATTAGCCAATTAGTTAGACATATGCAACCCCAATGATAACTTGGCCTACTCAAAACCAAAATACTCCCCAAGTATCAACTATGACTAGTGGGAACTCATTATTTGAAAGACAAGCTACCACATAAGAATCCCAAGCTAATGTGCAATCTAACATTCAAACATGTCAACCAAACACATATCAAAGCATGAATTTATCTTCTGAGAGAGAGGCATTGAAGAAAACTCTATCAAAAGTGACCAATAAACTCACACAGTTTAGCATGATCTCCCACAAGCCCATAACCATAACAACTTCCAAAACCAAGGTAATTTCCAAAACCAAAAAAAAATTACAATCAAAGACATTTTAACAAGAAAAGGAACATAAGACCTAACAATGGAGGTGTTCTAAACACAGATAATCAGAAAAATGAGGGAAATCAAGGGACAATCAATATGCCTAACATAGTCAACATGGTAGAATTAAATCATATGATAAATGGGTGTAGACTGCATGACATAATAGCTCATTCAAAATTAAATTGCCCTCAAATGGAAAAGATGGCTTGAATTGCTTCGGTAGATTTTCAAACATCATATAATGCTCCACAAGATAATAGTGATAATGTGAGAATTTCTATGGTACTATATGCATACATATTCCCTTTTGAGGAAGACAATGAACCAGTAGTAAAGACATATGATGTGCAGGCTTTGAAATCTAGAAAGAATAATTTCTTCCTAGGAAATAAATCTAGAGGTCCTTTCACATGAGGTATACCACCCAATAATGCACCTACTCCCACAAACAATAAGGTAAAAAATAATCCTATACCACCTAGGGGTCAAACTAAAGGATAACCTAGATCAAACCTGGTCATACTCACTAAGGGCCATGCTTAAATAGATATGAATTATGATATCACAAAGACCTTAAGAAGACCAAATCCAACATGTCCATTTTTTATGCCTTAGAAAACTTTCCAAAAAAAATAGAAGCATTGATCAAATTTTTAGACAAACCAAATACACCAAAAGACAAAGCCAAAGTAGTAGCTACTACTGATGCTTATGCAACTATGTACAAAGGGAAGCTAGATTATCCTCCATTTTTACTCAGCATCAAGATATTTAGAAAGAACTTGCATAACTATTTAATATATTATGGAATATCAAGAAATGTCAAGCCTTACTCAATGTGTAAGAAATTTGGAATGACTCCTACTCACACCCAAAAGAATGTAACTCAACTTGATAAAACTGAAGTAAACATAATTGGAGAACTCAAAGATGTTCATATTCAATTGGTCCTTGACCCACACTGTAACATCCATGTTCTAAAAACATAGTAAAACCAGAAAATTTACCATAAAGTAATTTCAACATGGTAAAAATGAGAAAGAGATTTTTTTTTAATTCAACATATAATCAAGTAATTACAATTAGAAGATTTCCTTTTACAAAATACAATAAACCATACTATTTTTCTTATTTACAATGTTTACAAAGGTAAATCCATTACATATACAATTTTGGGATAAATACTACTTCTGAATATCTGACATCTTTATCACAAGTCCTGGCATGTTTCCTACTTGGAGAGAGAACGTCTTTCTAGTGATTTACCTCCAACCATAGATCGGTAGTCTCCCACACATCTTCCACATAGGAATGGCCCTACCCTTCATGAGGATGGTGTAGAGTCCACCATAGTTAATTTTGAGTTGTGTGCTCACTAGGAGCCTATATTTTTGGATTTTACACTCATTATGAGCCTAGGAGGGGTCATATGTGTGTTTATTATTGTAATAAGGTCTGAGTTAGACCACTCTCTCTGTTTTAGGAATCTTTTTGTAGTGGAAATTCATGTTTTGTTGTTTCTATGTTTGGAAGAGGAGTGGCAAGGCTAATTTTAGCCATATTTTTGCCTTTTGCAACGAAGAGGAATCTTGCATGATGAAGGAAAGGAGTTTTGACATTGTATTTAGCCTCATACAACTTGAGGAAACATCATCATAAAGTTTTATGAGAAAGAAATGAAAAGATAAGACTATTTTTCTGCTTTTTCCTATCTTTTTCACTATTCCTTGTTGTTGTATACGCTTGTACAGTCCTATCAAGGACTCTAATGCATTGGATGGTGTAATATATTGTTTTACCTTTCATTTTAGTCCATTCAGAAGCTTTGACATTGTTACAGAAGGATTTTCAAACTGTTGTTCTGATTTTTCTATTTTAAGGAGGGTTTGGTAGGGTTTAAATGAAATCAATGGGGTTCTAACCCAAATCTTTGTGTTGGAGCCCCAAAATGGATGCATTAGATTTAGTTAGGTATGTTTTACATTGGGTTTTGTGTGTAGGAGTATGGGAGCTGTCAGAGGCAAGTTTGGAGGTGGATTTGGCTTGATATCATCATGTATTAAGCTATTTGACATAGGTAGAGTGAGTTGGTGTTGGTAAAGTGACTTGAAACACCCAAGGAGGCCCAAAACCTATTAAACCCATCTAGTTTGAATCCATCCTAACTCCTAGAGTTAGTTAGAAATTTTTAGACAAGATTGGTGGGGTACTTCCTTTGTAAAACATGGCTAATTGGCCCTTGGAATAGTAGGTACAGTCCTTTTTCAAGGAACTTGTTCCAAAAAAAGGTACCCTGCATGTTAGGTATGTCATAGAGGGCCTTAATGGGTACTTGAAAAGCTAAATATTTCAGCAAGTTGTTTGGGAAGTCTGAGAGTTATGCCCTCAAAATCTCATTTTAAGGGCTATAAGGAAACTTGTCAGTTTGTGAAGGAACGTGTAGTAGGACAGTCAGTTGGATCAATTTGTGAGTTTGGTGAGTATCCTTAGGTCAAATGAACATGCCTTATGTCTTCCTCAAGTGCTGGTAGTCATCCCATATACCCAAACCAATTTGGGCTCTTGAATGAAGGCCTTGGTGTCATGTTTTGTAAGTTTGATGTCCACCCTAAGTCTGATCAGTCAAATCATGTTTGTGGAGTTTAAGAAGTCATACCCTACTCTGTATCAAGTGGTATCAAAGCACATGTTCTGATTGCGAAAGTATGAAGGAGTACAAAATGCCTCCTACGAACAGTCAAGTCCTCACTAGAGAAGTGATATTGATGAAGGAATCTCAAGATGGAGTCCTAACCAGACTTGCAGCCATTGAAGAAAACCTAAGGAGAGGTGGGGTCATTGAGGAAGATAGTGACCAAGAGTATGAGGGTGAAAATGTAGATGCTCAAGAGGGATCCAATGAGGCAGAGATGGATCCAGATGATAAAAGGTTTATGAAGATACTGCAGACTGTGAAAGGAGAAATCACTGATGTCAAGATGGAGTTGCCCATGTATGAAGGGAAGATGAATAGTGAGGAGGTACTAGACTAGATTGACTCCCTAGATAACTACTTTGAGTACAAAGAGATGCCTGAAGAGAAGAAAGTCAAACTGGCAAAGACCAAGTTGAAGGGAACAACACTGATATGGTGGAATTATGTTCAGTCAGAGAGATTAAGAGAAGGAAAACCAAAAATTAGTTCATGGGAATGGATGGTATTCCTTCCAAAATATTATGCCATTCAAACCTTTATAAAGTTATAGAACTTAAAACATAAAGAGATGGATGTAATGGCCTGCACAAAGGAGTTTCATAATCTCAGTATGAGAACTAGCCATAATGAGGATAAAGTTGAAAAGATTGCTAGATACATGAATGGGCTTAGGTTCAATATCCAAGATGAACTAAGTCTTACTACACCTAGAAATGTGGAAGAATGCTTCTAGTTGGAAGTGAGAGCTAAGGAGAAGGTCAAAAGGAAATAAGAACAAAATGGAAGGGGTAGAGGAAGGAACTTCAGAGGAAGAGGAAATTTTGGTGGAAAAGGACAGAAGCAACAAGGAGAGATAAATGACAGCAACAAAGAGAACCATGAACCAAGAGGAGAGTCAAGTGAAAGAGGTAGCTTTAGAGGAAGAAGATCAAATAGTAGAGGCAGATTTGGAGGCCAAGGTAGAGGGTCAAGCACCTTCATAGGCAAGTTCTACCATTGTAATCAAGTTGGACATCCTACATTCAAATGCCCAGACAAACAAGCCTCAAGTTCCCATGGAGGTGATAGAAGAGTCCAGATAGTCCAAGAGGAGGACCAAGATAGTGTGAGATCATCTTTTGTACATGCAAACCCAAAAGGAGGAGAGTCCTTGATGATAAAAATGACATTACTGAAAGTACCAACAGCCAAGGAGGCCCCACAAAGGAAGGCCTTATTTAGGACAACTTGCAAAGCACAAGGGAAGGTATGTAAGGTGATTATTGATTTTGGTTCTACTGACAATCTTGTGTCTCTGGAAATGGTATAAAAGTTGAAGATCAAGAGGATTCCTCACTCTACACCCTACAAATTATCATGGCTCAATAAGGGTCAACAAGTACTTGTGAATGAGCAAGCTTGGGTGGAGTTCAACATTGGTGCCTACAAGGACAAGATCCTGTGTGACATCATCCCCATGGATGTATGCCATCTATTACTAGGCAAGCCATGGCAATTTGACAGGAAGACCAAGCATGATGGAGAGGAGAACACCTACGTGATTGGGATGGATGGAGTGTCATACCAACTTACTCTACTAAAAGAAGATGGTGTAGCAGTCCATGAAGGACCAAGCGTGATGATGGTAAAAGAGGAGTTTTTGAAGACACTGAAAGAAGAAGAGGTTGGATATGCCATCATTGGCAAGCATATATCAGCCAAGGTAGAAAAGATACCAGAGGAGGTGCAGGTCCTATTGGACAAGTATGAAGACATAGTGGTGAAAGACCTACCAATCTCATTGCCTCATGTGAGAGATGTAAGCCATCATATTGATCTCATCCCTAGTGCAAGTTTGCCAAACAAGGCAACATACAAGATGACACCACAACAAAATGAAGAGATCAAAAATTAGATTCAAGAACTATTGGACAAGGGGCTGATCAAGGAGAGTTTAAGTGTCTGTGCTATTCCAACTGTCCTAGCACCTAAGAAGGGTAGAGAATGGAGACTTTGCACTGATTCTAGAGCCATCAACAAGATAACAATCAGGTATAGATTCCCAATACCCCAGATAGAAGATCTAATGGATACTTTGGGTGATGCATGTTACTTTTCAAAGATAAATTTAAAGAGTGGTTACTACCAGATAAGAATAAGAGAGGGTGATGAATGGAAGACATCATTCAAGACTAATGAAGGTCTTTATAAGTGGCTAGTAATGCCATTTGGGTTATCAAATTCCCCATGTACATTCATGCGACTTATGAATGAAGTCCTAAAGCATTTCATAGGCAAGTTTGTGGTAGTCTATCTAGATGACATTCTTGTGTACAACAGAACCAAAGAAGAACACTTGCAGCACTTAGACATGGTGTTGAAGAGGTTGAATGAGGAGAAACTGATGATCAACCTCAAGAAGTGTGAATTCATGAAAGAAGAGCTCGTCTATCTTGGGTTTGTGATCTCCAAGGGTACACTCAAGATGGATCCATCCAAGGTAGATGCCATACTTAGTTGGGCAACTCCTAGAATAGTAACAGATGTAAGAAGCTTTCATGGTTTAGCTACATTTTATAGGAAGTTTATCAAAAATTTCAGTCACATTTGTTGTCCTATTCTTGATACCATCAAAGGAGATAAGAAGAGAAAGTTTCAGTGGATTGATGAAGCTGAGAAAAGATTTGAATACTTGAAGACAAGGGTGGCTCAACAACCTATTCTTGCACTCCCTAATTTTGGCAAGGTGTTCACAATTGAATGTAATGCAAGTGGATATGCCATAGGTACAGTCCTAAGCCAAGATGGGAGACCGGTTGCATTCTTTAGTGAAAAACTCAATGAAGCCAAGAGGAAGTACTCTTCCTATGACCTTGAACTCTATGCTATGGTACAATCACTCAAGAAATGGAGACACTATTTATTAACTAAGGAGTTTATTGTCTTCATAGACAATCATGCTTTGAGTTTCTTGAACAGCTAAGATAAGTTGAGTCACAGACACATGAAGTGGATGGAGTATATGCAGGCCTACACATTCACCATCAAACATAAGAAAGGACAAGCAAACAAAGTTGCTGATGCACTAAGTAGAAGGTCCATGATGGCACAGGAGATCAAGTTGTAGAGTGTAGGTATTGATGCACTTAAAGGTATGTATGAGAATGATGAAGATTTCAGTGATGTTTTTGCTGTTTGCAATTAGTCCCAAGATGTTTTTCACAATGAATTTTCTGATTTTGTAGTACAAGATGGTTTACTATTCAAGGGAGCTCAGTTGTGTGTGCCAAGATGCTCCATGAGAGTAAATCTGATCATTGAAAAACACTGTGACAACATGAGTGGCCATTTTGGTTATGACAAGACTTTGGAGTAGGTCAAGAGGTTTTACCATTGGCCTAAGCTGCATAATGATGTGAAGAAGTTTGTGGAGAGTTGTGTGATATACCAGAGGGCTAAAGGATCAAGTTCCAATGCAGGTTTAGATCAGCGTTTGCCAATACCCAATCAGCCATGGGAGTCAATCAGCATGGACTTTGTTCTATGTTTGCCCAAGACATAAAGAGGTTATGATAGTATTTTTGTTGTTGTAGATAGGTTTAGTAAGATCACACATTTTATTTCTTGTAAGTCCACTAATGATGCCTCTCATATTGCTGGTCTGTTCTTCAAGGAAATTGTAAGAATCCATGGATTGCCTTTGACAATAATGTCTAACAGAGATTCCCAGTTCATTGGTCACTTTTGGAGGACTTTGTGGAAGAAGTTGGGAACAAATCTAACCTTTAGTTCTACCTACCATCCCCAAATAGATGATCAAACTAAGGTTGTCAATAGGTCCTTGGGAAACCTATTGAGGTATCTAACAAAGGAGCATAATCAGTCATGGGATCTCCTGCTGCCCCAAGCAGAATATGCTTACAATGACTCTGTTAACACGAGGATTCAAAGAACACCTTTTGAAGTGGTGTATGGTATGAATCCAAGAGGTATTTATGAGCTAAGAGACCTAAGAGGAGTAGACAACAAGAGTGCACAAGGAGAAGATTTGTCCACAGCCATGAGGGATATACATTAGCAAGTAAGAGAAACTATTGAAAAGAGTGTTGCCAAGTACAAGGAGAAGGCTGATCTAAGAAGAAGAGATGTTCAATACAAGGTAGGTTATATGGTACTGGAACATTTGAGGAAGGAGAGACTGCCCAAGGGTAGATATACAAAACTGATGATGATGAAGATAGGACCCTGCAAGGTGGTCCACAAGTTTTGTTAGAATGCTTATGAGATAGAATTCCCTTCTGGAGTTGCTATCTCCCCCATTTTCAATGTTGCAAACCTATATCCTTTCAAAGGATCTAATGCTGTAGATGAAGAAGCTGAAGAAGTTTCTGATGAGGATTGGATAAGGGATTTTCCACCTAGTTAGCCAGTGAATCTTGAAACTATCTTGGACACAAGAGAGGTTAAGAGGACAAGAAACAAAGTCTACAATGAACATTTGGTGAAATGGCATGGTTTTCCAATTGAAGATGCTACATGGATGATAGAAGAAGATATCAAGCAGCATGGATCCTCTATCCAAGAGCTCATTTCATCAAGAGATTGAAATTTTTTCACACTGGTTGTATGGTACATAGTCCACCATAGTTAATTTTGAGTTGTGTGCTCACTAGGAGCCTAGATTTTTAGATTTTATGCTCATTATGAGCCTAGGAGGGGTCATGTGTGTGTTTATTATTGTAATAAGGTCTAAGTCAAACCACTTTCTCTATTTTAGGAATCTTTTTGTGGTGGAACTTCATGTTTTGTTGTTTCTATGTTTGGAAGAGGAGTGGCAAGGCTAATTTTAGCAATCTTTTTGCCTTTTGCAACGAAGAAGAATCTTACATGATGAAGGAAAGGAGTTTTGACATTGTATTTAGCCTCATACAGCCTGAGGAAACATCATCATGAAGTTTTATGAGAAAGAAATGAAAAGATAAGACTATTTTTCTACTTTCTCTTGTCTTTTTCACTATTCCTTGCTGTTGTACGCCCCCGTATAGTCCTGTCAAGGACTCTAATGCATTGGATGGTGTAATATATTGCTTTACCTTTCATTCTAGTCCATTCATAAGATTTGACATTGCTTCTAAAGGATTTTCAAACCTCTATTCTAATTTTACTGTTTCAAGGAGGGTTTGGTAGGTTTTAATGAAATCAATGGGGTTCTGACCCAAATATTTGTGTTGGAGCCTCAAAATGGATACATTAGATATATTTATCTATGTTTTGAATTGGTTTTGTGTGTGTAGGAGTAGGGGAGATGTCAAAGGTAAGTTTGGAGGTGGATTTGGCTTGATATCATCATGTATTAAGCCATTTGACATAGCTAGAGTGAGTTGGTGTTGGTAAAGTGACTTGGAACAGTAGGTACAATCCTTTTTCAAGGCACTTCTTCCAAAACAAGGTACCCTACATGTTAGGTATGTCATAGAGGGCCTTAATGGGTACTTTAAAAGATAAATATTTTAGTGATTTGTTTGGGAAGTCTAAGAGTTATTCCCTCAAAATCGCATTTCAAGGGCTACAAGGAAATTTGTCAGTTTGTGAAGGAACGTTGGGTAGGCAGTCAGTTGGATCGATTTGTGAGTTTGTTAAGTATCCTTAGGTCAAATGAACATGCCTCATGTCCTCCTCAAGTGTAGGTAGTCATCCCATATACCCAAACTAATTTGGGGTCTTGAATGAAGGCCTTGGTGCCATGTTTTGTAAGTTTGATCAGTCAAATCATGTTTGTGGAGTTTAAGAAGTCATCCCCTACTCTACATCAGAGGAATATAGACCTTAGGTGACCAGTGGTAATTTTCCTTTCCCGAGCACATAGTGTTGTATTCTACTCAACTCTATCAACCATACAACCTTAGATACCCTTTAGCTAAGCATGATTTCCGATAGGATGAGCAATCCAAATATAGTGAAATGACAATGCATGTAGGAAAAAAATGCATTACTTTGGCTAAAGTTTTTAATATCAATATCATTCATAATGAATGTAGTCATTGTGTTCACTCACCCTTGACTTGGATATTGTCATATTCTCGCAGTTTAAATCTCTAGCTAACCCTAATCATGCAATAGTTTAATCTGAGTCATAATAATAATACCTTTTGACTTGAATAAGTGTATATGATAGAACCATTCAATTGGTTGGTAATCGACTCTAGGGTTACCCTAATATCCCTTGTTAATATGATATAACAATATAACCATATCCTATATCTAGGAGTTCTAGATTCACAAATAATCCTTGATTAACTTAACCAAGGTTAAGAATACTATAGTTCTTAAGTAGATAATGTCTCCTATACAGAGGAACATAGAATAACTTTGATAATGTTTATAAACAAAACATACCCTAAGTATAAATACCCCTACAAGGTCATTCTCTAGTATACTTAGCCTACTCCATTGTTTTGGATCTCTTCATGAATAATAAAGACAAATAGTCTTAAATGGGATTCTCATAATAACCTTATTCCATCTTCCATAGTATCTCTAAGTTACTACCATTGATATGATACAAAAATTTACTAACGATTCTTATGAATCTAATACTCTTGGTTAGATAACATTATCCATTATGCAAAATATATATAAATATAACCCATACAAGACAATATGTTAAATCATTATAAACTTATTACTATACAGCTCACATTGAGAGTATGAAAACAAGGTTCATCCATTCGAAAGACTATCATATGGTTATTTCACAATCTCTTGATTAGCTTGCTTCAAACATAATTCAATAAGAAGACTATTTATTCAAGCTTATGACAACTTACAACAACCTCCTTCTAAGATGTTCATTTATCTTTCATTCTATGATTTGGTATGATCAACAGTTTAAAATCACTAAGAAGATGGTCGACTTAGTCTACTATAATAGTATACTCACTTGTATGACCAAATATCAACCATATAAATAACATTTGTTGTCTTCATTGACTACCGAAATAGTTCAAAATAGTTTACTTAAAATGTTATATGTACTTTCCTAAGTTGATACTTACTAGTTTTCAACTATAACATCATAAATTCAGAAGGTTAATCCTTACTAACAAGTTCACATAATCACCCATAATACTACGATGTACAGTCTAAGAGAAACTATTTGATTTCCTCATGGTTTAATAAACACATGAACTGAGGAATACCTAAAAGTGTACAATCTTTAGTTGGCTGAGATGTCTGAATAAACCACAGGGTTGATGCCACTTGACTATGTATTCACCCTCTATCCTAGCTACTATATTTTTTCTATATATCTACTATCCCCCCCTCTTCAAGTTTTAACCTTATTAATATATAACAACAATAGCTCATATGAGTCATTATTCTTAATGACAGAGGGATGACTCCTATAGAGTCACCTCATTTTACACCTCCTATATGATTTGGTTGCAAACTTTAATGGAAGATTAACAGTCTACAGTTGTTTAATCTAAACTAAAAAACCAATTTTTAAGCTAAAATCCCACATGTTGATGGGAGATAGCCGCTCCATGGCTCATCGGTTGTGGTGGCTAAAACCATAGTCCTCCATTTTAAGATGAGGTTGACACATTACTTAAACAAAACTAATCTTTAAATGATCACAATAAGTGGTTCGATCTACCACTAATACTATTGAAGACTCTCCTACAAATAAGCCTTCGGCTACTCAAACATTACTCTATCGACTCATTAGGAGATATTATCCTCATTCGATGCTAAGGAATTTACATATTTGATTACATTAAATATAATTCTCATAACATCGCCTCTATATTAGATAGATATGGTTTATTCAATAAAATGATATTATTTAAACAAAGGATTATGGATATTGTGATTGGGTTGAGCTTGTCTCCCTATCATAATCCGTCGACATAAGTCACGTATTCTTAACTTGACTAAATTGTCTTAATGTTAAGAATTGTTTATAAAATGTCAAGTGACTTAATAATAATAATATGACAACTATTTTATGACAATAATGTCGTAATATTTACATTAAAGATAAATAGTCATAAATCAAAATCAAACAATGTCGTTAATGTTATTAACAACTAAGATGACTTAATATGACTTAGAAAGATCTAAAAACAATATTGACTACCTGTTGATTAGGTCCAGAAGTAAACTAACAAGACAAGGCTTACCTCTTATGACACATTGGTTCACATTTTTGTTAAACACTTATAACTCGGTTTGGCAAATAAACCACTTGTAACCTAAGGTCTATATCTCTCTCCTAGAAAGATACTCTCTCTCTTTTCTCTAAGAGTCATCTGATAACCTGCAATCCAGTTTCAACTTGTAACCAAACAATACATGATTAGTGCATCATTATTCAATTAATTCAAATAATAAATCAAATCTCATAATACGAATATTAAATTGATAACAACATAATCATTCCTATAATTTCAATAAATGACATTCAATATAATCCATGTTTTTCCTTGTCATTAATCTAAACATCATAATAAATTTACTTATGTCCAAGTAAAAAGTAAAAGTATAGCAAGACAAAAATTGGGGATGTAACATATCCTTCCCCTAAAGATTCATCGTCCTCAATGATATAATGTATTAAAAAGTAACTAAAAAAGCAAGTTTATTTTTTCAACTAGTAACATTATTAAATAAATGAGGAAACTTTTGATAAAAGTCATGGTAATCCCCATTGGACTTTGCATTGTAAAACCTCTTTGTTACATAAGTGGAGCTTGGACATTTGTAACACCTTGAGTGGCTCGATCGTGACCACCCCTGGGTCTTGCATCTACAAAGAATTCCAAGTCAAAATATGATTATTACCTTCAATATATTTCCTCAAATAAGACACATGAACAACATTGTGCATTATAGATAAGGTTGGTGGTAGAGTTATTCTATAGGCAACCTGTGTTGACTACTTCAAGCACTTCAAAGGGTCCCACATATCGAGGGGCTAGCTTAGTAGACTTCCCAAACTTAATAGAACTTTTCTGAGGTTTAACCCTCAAAAGAACTTTTTCTCCAATAGAGAATTATCTTGGAACACGTTTTTCATCCGCATAGCTCTTTTGCCTATCATTGGCTTCTGCCAATCTTTTTTTGATCAGCATAACTTTCTCTTCCATTTCTGCTAGCATCCAATGCTAATCCTATCCTCTAGCTTATCCCAACTTATAGGAGTTTGACATCTTCTTCCATACAATGCTTCAAATGGTGCCATCTTAATAGCAGAATGATAGGAATTGTTGTAAGAAAATTCCACAAGTGATAAGTATTCTTCCCACTTATATTGCTGATCCATGCAATACATATGCAACAAATCTTCCAAGACTTGGTTAACTCTCTCTGTTTGCCCATCAGTTTCAAGATGGTAAGCTATACTCACATTGAGTTTAGTCCTTAGCATAGAAAACAAAGTTTGCCAAAACCTTGATGTTACACGCGCATCTCTATCTGAGATGATCTTTTCAGGGAAGCCATGCAATCTAAATACCTATTGGACAAATTTACAAGCTAACACAGGTGCTCCATCAGTCAAATTCCCAAGTATAAAATTTGCTACCTTTGTGAGTTTATCAACCACCACTAAAATGGCATCATGTCTATTCCTTGACATAGGAAGACCTTGGACAAAGTCCATGCTAATAACTTGCCATTTCCACTCTGGCACATCATTTGGGTACAACAATCCTACAGGATGATGATTCTATGATTTTACCCTCTGACATTCTAAACAGCTTGCTACAAATCTTGCAGCATCATTCTTCATTCCTTTCCAGAAATAAAGAGGTTTAACATCCGCTAGAAGTTTGGTCACTCCTGGATGTCCTGAATATGGTGCAGTATGAACTTCTTTCCATACTAGATACCTTAATCCAGCTGAATCAGGAACATAAATTCTATCTTTATACCTCAATAGTCCATCTGACTCAAATAGAAAACCATCATACCTTGGATCTTTAGGATTATCTTTTAGAGCTTGCTTAACCTGCTCATAAAACTCATCACTAGACAAATTTTGCAATACCAAATCCTTAAAATTTCCACGAATCAAAATATTGGAAGCTATATGTCTTCTATGACTCAAAACATCAGTTACTCTATTCTCTTTTCCTTTGATATAGTTTATCTCAAAGTCATAGTCAGATATCAATTCTAACCATCTCCTTTGTCGAGCATTCAAATGCGGTTGAGAGAAAATATACTTAAGGCTTTGATGGTCTGATTTAAGTACAAAGGTCTTTCCCAACAAATAATGTCTCCACATTTGTAAGGCATGAGTTACTAATGCCAATTCCAGATCATGCGATGCATAATTTTTCTCATAAGATTTCAATTTCCTTGACTCATATGCTATGACTCTTCCATCTTGCATAAGCACTCCTAATCCTTCTCTTGAGGCATCTGTAATTACCTCAAATTGTCCTTCAAGGATAGGCTCTTTCAAGATTGGATCTGTAGTTAACTTTTCCTTTAAAAGATCAATGCTTCCTAACATTTGACTATCCTTTAAAATCTCTTTCCTTTCCTCTATAGGGAAGTGATTGGACTAGCAATACTAGAGAAATTTAGAACAAACTTTCTATAATAGCCTGTTAGGCCCATGAAACTATGCACCTCATGCACATTTGTTGGTATAGGACAATCCAGAATAGCTGTGATCTTTGCAGGATCAACATATATTCCATTAGCTAATATAATATGACCTAGGTATTGAATCTCCTTCTGAAAGAATGTACACTTAGATAGTTTCCCATATAACTTATGTTCTCTTAACCTTTGCAGAATTATTTACAGGTGTTGTTGACGTTCTTCCTCATTCTTAGAATAAATGAGTATATCATCCAGAAAGACTAAAACAAACTTATCCAAACAATCTCTGAATATACTATTCATGAGATTCATGAATGCAGCAGGTGCATTTGTCAAACCAAACAGCAACACTGTGAACTCATAGTGTCGATATCTGGTTCTAAAAGTTATCTTATGAATATCTTCATCCTTCAATCTTAATTGATCATATCCTGATCGCAAATCAATCTTTGAAAACACATTAGCTTCACACATATGATAAAAAAGATCATCAATACATGGCAAAGGATATTTGTTCTTTACCGTTGCTTTATTAGGCATACGATAATCTATACACAAACGAAGGGTTCCATCCTTCTTCTTAACAAAAATAACTGGAGCATCCCAAGTGAAACATTGGATCTGATTAAACCTTTTGCCAACAATTCTTGTAATTGTGCTTTCAATTCCATTAACTCCATTGTTGTCATATGGTAGGGTGATTTTGATATAGACTCAGATCTTCGTTTAATGTTAACAGCAAAATCAAAAACCCTCTTGGGATGCAATCCTAGAAGTTTTTCTAGAAACACATCCTGAAATTCCTAAAGAAAAGGATACTTTTCCCCAAAAGATAAACTAGTATTTTCTACCCCTTCCTCCACTTGTTCCATTTTGACTGCAAACAACTAACAACCTTTCCTTCTAGCCTTTTTTAATTGCTTAGTAGAGATAGTTCTGATTTTAGCTTCTCTTTGAATCCCTTGGAATTGGGTCAGATTTCCCAAATCATCTAAGCAATCAATTGTATTTAAAAAATAGTCAACCTTAGCTCTATGTTTCCATAACCAACTCATTCCTAGGATTACATCATAGGAACCTAAGGGAGCTACATAAAGGTTTACTTGAATTGAGAAACTAGAGAGATCAATCTTGGCTTCAAATAAACATTGCTCTACCTGAGCCTTAGATTGGTTAGCATATTCAACTAACCAACGTTTGGACATGTAAACAACTTTTTTAGAAAATTTATTCAAAATTTTAGGAGAAACAAAGTTTTCTGTGGCTCTTGTATCAATCAAAGTAGATATAGGGACTCCAAACAAAGTACCTATCATCTCAATGGGTGTGATTTGATAATCCACTTGACGATTGTCGAGAGATGCATGAATCCTTTGCTGGAATGCTTCTTGTTGAGTAGGTAGTGCAGTACCTCTTTGTTGACCATTTTGATTCTTGTTAGGGCAACAATTTGCATAGTGGTCTCCCCTACAAGTAAAGCATCCTCCAATGGGTCCTTTCTTATCTAAAGTCTTCCCATTGTTATCCTCATTTCTTTTGTAGTTTCCATTCTTCTTCTCATTTCCAAATCCACCTTTATTTTTTTAAGGTCCTTTATCTTTTCTCTTGTTATCGTAGCTCTTTTCACATCTTTTCTTGTAGGGTTCATTGTTAGGAGTTCCATTAAACCTCTTGCAGCTTCTATCATGAGAAGACGAGATGGGTTTCATCTTTTGCTCTTTCTTGATTACCTTCTCATACAATTGATCCATTGTTTTGGGACCATGTACATCCACTTCATCACCAATTTGAGTATTTAAGCCCATGATGGATTTTGTGCTCTTGAATCTCTCATCCTTTTGATACTGTGGAACATATTTTAGGAGTCAAGTGAATTTTTCTCCATATTCAACCACTATCATATCTCCTTGTCGAAGGTTCTAAAAATTAGTCAATTTCTGATCAAAATAGAGTTGTGGTAACCATCTTTTGTGAAAGAGTTCCACGAACTCATCCCAAGTTACCCTGATAGAGCTCAAATTTAATTCCATCTTTTCATTCATCCACCAAGTGGATGCTTCTCCTGCCAATTGGAATGCTCCCCATACTACCTTGGTCACCTCTGAGTAATTTCTTATCTCAAAGTACTTTTCCATCTCTATTAACCAAGCTTTTGCAGCATTTCCGGTTTCTGTCCCATCAAATTTTGGTGGAACAACATTCTTCATATCCTTTGAAAGTTCTGAGGTCAATCTATCCCTTGCCTCTTTATGAGGTTTGGTAGTCTTACTTTGATCTTCATGATTTTCTCCACTTTCACCATGAGAGTTTTCACCTCCTCCCTCTATATTCCCTTTATCATCCACCTTCTTTTCCAAATCACCTAATCATTTCTTGGTTTCCTCAAGCATGGTTATGATTTGGTCTAGCTTATTATTTGGCAGATGGTTTTCCTCTTCATTTTCTCCTTGGTTAGTTCTTGTCCACACCATGTTTATCGATTTCTCACACCTAAGAATATTGAGTTGTCCATTAGTTCAAGATTATAATGTAACCCATTAAATCTAAACATAATACTCAATTTAAACAATAGTTTGGAACAAAAACAACTCTTTTTATTTATTTATTTCATTTCAAAAATAAAGAGTATTATTCTTTATACAAGAAATGACTTCAAAAGTCATGCTCAAGAGGAGTATATCCTTTAGACTCATTTTCAGATACATAATCTTGAGATATATAACCCTCTGACTCACTATCAGACCTAACTTCTATGATCTCAATAGTTGAGGGTATGTGGGGATCTCGCCTAACCATAGTTGTTTCGTCATCTAACATATACTCTATGATTTTGGCAGTGATGTTAACTCTTACTTTGTTTTCCCTTCTCACTCGCTTGATTTGAGTTAAGGTAGTTGCCAGAGTTTCCGTATCACTTAACCAATTGTCACTCTCATCATTGGCTCCCTCAAAGGTTTTGATAATGGCCTCACATTCTCTTTTTTCTTTAAGGAAACATTGACTCGAATTAATAGACTTTCTTGCTATCTTCTTAAAATGTACCATCCTGGCACATAAATTTTTAAACATTATCTAACCACATAATGCTAACTACAGGGAAGCATAGTGGTCTCATAAGCCCTCGTGCTGAACTTAGTAGCTCTGATACAATATGTAACATCCACGTTCTAAAAACATAGTAAAACCAAAAAAATTACAATGGAGTAATTTCGACAAGGTAAAAATGAGATAGAGAAATTTTTTCATTTATTCAACATATAATTAAGTAATTACAATTACAAGATTTCTTTTTACAAAATACAATAAACCATATTCTCTTTCTTTTTTACAATGTTTACAAATGTAAATCCATTACATATACAATATTGGGATAAATACTGCTTCTGAATATTTGACATCTTTATCACAAGTCCTGGCATGTTTCCTTCTTGGAGAGAGAGCATCTTGTTGCAAGTATGAGGTTATCCAGTGTTGTCATTGATGTCAACATACTCATATTACATTGACAAGAAGGATTTGATGAGCTGTGTGCTGAGGATATTGAGAAAATTAGTCTCAGTCAGGAACAGTGAAGAACAGTGATGAGAAGAAGGTAAATGTACTGTATAGGATGAGAACCGGAGGATGCGGATTAAAGGGTTAGTAGATATGAGTCTTGAGATGCTACAGTTAAGATTTCAGAGGTCCGCATGAAGATCTGAAGGAGTTGTGGCTGCCGGTATAGAACTGGGTCCGGCAAGTATCCGGAGGTGACAGAGGATCACAAAAAGGTCCGGTGAGGTCCGGAATTGTATTACCCTAATCTGCGGATTGGAAGGAGTGTTTGGGATGTCCTTGTGATGTGTCATCCTGATTTGTGTATGATTTGGAGGTCCGGAAGTACCTCTTGCATTATGACAGTGGCGACAGACTGTGTTCTTGAAGTTCCGGATGAGGAAGACAAGAGATCCCAGTAAGCAGAGGAAGTGCGGATGTATCCGGACATTCAGACAGGCTTGTGAAGGTTCTTGGATCATGTTTAAGTTGTGTTGTTGGTCCGCATTGATGGTAGAGCCCGGAATTGAAGTTATTCTTCCGGATGAAGTTCTTGCTCTGTTTAGCCGACCGGATGAGTTGTTCATCCTGCGAATGTTCTTGTGATGGCCGACCGGATGTGTTATTCATCTTGCGGATACTCCTATGGTTATTTGCCGACTTAGATGCTTGTTCCTGAGTCGATGTCTTGTATAAATAAACATTTGTAAGTTCATTTCAGTGTGTGGTATGTGGATGAGTGTAGCATAGCGAAGAAACGTGCGAAGTGCAGAGCAGAGATGTTGGGCTTAATAGGAACTGATCCGGACATGGTAGAGATGTCATTTTCCAGTTCAAGACTGTGATTTTCATCACTTTGTAGACAGTGTGTCTCCTTGTAGGCAGTGGGCCTCTTTGTGAGCAGTGTGCTCGGGCAGTGAGCCCTTATTGGCATGTGCCATTCATTTTTCTTTATTCTTCTAACAGAGAATAATTCTTGGGTTAATCACCCCGTGGTTTTTCCCTTAACCGGGTTTTCCACGTCAAAATCTTGGTGTTCAATGTGTTGATGCTTATCTGCTCTTGTGTTTATGTATTATGCTTCCATGGATGATTATTTGATATGCTGCTAACTAACAACAGAGAATTAAGTGTTTGAATGAGAAGAAGTTCTATACAACTGATTCACCCCCCCCTCTCAGTTGTATGCCCTAGATCCAACAATTGGTATCAGAGCCAAGTTCCTCTGACAAGAGCTTAACCGCTTGAGGAGATCCAGGATGTCGTCATACAAGAAGGATAGTCCGAAGTTTGATGGAACCAACTTCACTCTCTGGAAAGGTCGCATGAAGTGTCACTTGGAATGCATGGGAAAAGCATATCTGGGTATGATTTCAAAACCATATGTACCTCCACAAGGTGGTCCGACAACTCTGAATGAAATCACAGAAGCTGAAAATAATCTGCGGACCAAGGAATCTCTTCTAAGCGCATTGAATGACTCAGATCTCTCGAATGTCATTGACCTACCCACTGCATATGAGATTCTAACTAAACTGGAACTTCTGTATGAAGGAGATGAGTTTGTCAAAAGTGCAAGGTTGCAAAGTCTGAAAGGGAAATTTGAAAGATTGAAAATGAGAGATGATGAAAACATCACTACCTTTATGCCAAGAGTAAATGAGCTGGTATGTGGAATCAGAAATGCTGGTGGAACTTTAGATGAAAATGAGATTGTCTGCAAAATCCTAAGATCCCTTCCTGCTGCCTACAAAATCAAAGTTGTTGCCATTGATGAATTCAGAGCCCACACAACTGTCACAAGAGAACAACTGGCTGGCAAACTAGCTGCATTTGAAATGACCGAGTTTGGAGATGATCCTCCCAAGACTGAATCTGCTTTCAAAGCCAGTGCCTATGTGAAAGGCAAACAGAGATTTGATCCGGGTGAAAACTCATCAAAGAAAATGTCATGGTATGATCAAGCAAGAAGAGACATGGAAGAAGAAGAAGCAGAAATAGCTCAACTTGAAGCCCTCATTGCAAAGAGACTGCCAAGAGGATCCGGTAAGTATGAAGGAAAACTACCTTTTAAGTGTTTCAACTGCAATAAGATTGGTCATTTTGCCTCAAGATGTCCGGAGAGATCTGCAAGATCTAATACTCACAGACAAAGGTTTCAAAAGAATTGCTATTATGTTCATGAAGAAGATGACAATGAAGGAGTAACAGATGATGAATCAGAACTAGGAAGCAAATCCGGAAATGAGTGGGTGTTTATAGCCATCAAGGAAGAAGATTCAATACTCTCTGAATCTATCAATCACAAAGTTGTTGAAAAAGCCCTGGCTGCTCAAGTGGAAGAAAAGGATGATTGGGTTATTGACAGTGGATGTTCTCACCATATGACTGGTGACAAGAATAAGTTCTTAGATTTGGAAAGATATGAAGGAGGAATGGTAAAGTTTGGTGACAATTCTGTTGGCAGAATCAGAGGTAGGGGAACTATTTCCTTTGATGGTAAGAGCAAAACAGGAAATGTACTGTATGTTGAAGGATTGAAGCACAATCTTCTCAGTGTTGGTCAGTTAGTGGACAAAGGCTATGATCTCCGGTTCAAGAATGGAAAATGCAGAATCTTTACAAGCTCCGGAACTGAAATTGCATCCGGTACTCAGACAAGAGGTAACATCTTTCATCTGGTTGGTTCAAATAAAAGTTGTTTGTTTGTTCAAATTGATCAAAGTTGGTTATGGCATAGAAGAATGTGTCATGTAAATTTTGATAACATCATCAAAATAAGCAATACTCAGGCTATGAGAGATCTTCCAAAGTTGATAAAACCTACAAATAGTGTGTGTAAAGAATGTCAGTTAGGCAAACAAAGCAGAGTCTCTTTTAAAAGCAAAGATCAGTCTTCTACCGGATTGTTGGATTTAGTACATACTGATCTATGTGGTCCGACAAGAATCAAGAGTCTGCAAGGTGATAGATATTTCATGTTGTTAATAGATGATCATTCCCGGATGATGTGGGTTACCTTTCTAAAAGAAAAATTAGAAGCTTTTGAGAAGTTCAAAATCTTCAAAGCTATGGTAGAGAATCAAACCGGATTGAAACTAAAGTGTCTAAGGTCTGATAGAGGTGGTGAATTTACATCTGGTGAATTCATTGACTTTTGTGAGAAACAGGGTATAAGGAGACAGTTGTCTGCTCCTAAGACTCCACAGCAGAATGGAGTAGTTGAGAGAAAGAACCGGACCATCCAGGAAGCTGCTAGGACAATGATGTTGGAAGCAAATGTTCCTCAAATGTTTTGGAAAGAAGCTATCAGCACTGCAATCTACACTCTCAATCGAGTTCAAATCAGAAACAACACCGGTAAGACCCCCTATGAACTCTGGTTTGGCATCACTCCTACTATGAAATATTTCAGAGTATTTGGTAGCAAGTGTTATATTAAAAGAGATGAAGATCTAGGAAAGTTTGATGCTAGAAGTGATGAAGGAATTTTCTTGGGCTACTCCACTCAAAGCAAAGCATACCGGTGTTACAATAAGAGATTGAGGAAGATGATAGAAAGTACCAATGTAAAGGTTGATGAAGGAATTGAGAAGCCTTCAAGATTTTATGAGTTTGATGAAGATGACCAAGACAGTGTTCAAGGACCTCAATCCTCTCCGGTGAGACAGAGTCAGCCTGATCCGGTAAATCAGGAAGAAGAGATAGGTTTGAATGAGCCTGATCAAGAAACAGCAGTGCTGGATACTCCCAAAATTCCAAGGTATGTAAGACTGAATCACTCTGAAGATCAGATCATAGGTGACAGAAGCAAAGGTGTACAAACTAGAAGGAATATTGCTCAAGATCAGAATGAATGTTGTCTGATTTCAAAGATTGAACCTAAAACAATAAATGAAGCCTGCAATGATGAAAACTGGACCAAAGCAATGGAAGATGAACTGATGCAAATTGAGAAAAATCATACTTGGGATCTTGTTCCCAGACCTAGAGACAGGAATGTAATTGGAACCAAGTGGGTCTTCCGGAACAAACTAAATGAAGCTGGTGAAGTAATCAGAAACAAAGCTAGATTGGTCTGCAAAGGCTACTCTCAAATAGAAGGAATTGACATTGAAGAGACTTTTGCTCCGGTAGCAAGAATTGAAGCAGTCAGATTACTTCTTGCATTTGCTGCCTTCAAAGACTTCAAGGTATATCAGATGGATGTCAAGTCTGCCTTCCTAAATGGTGATCTGGAAGAAGAAGTCTACATTGAACAACCGGATGGATTTCAATTGTCTGATAATAATGATATGGTCTGCAAGTTGAAGAAAGCTTTGTATGGATTGAAGCAAGCCCCAAGAGCATGGTATGAAAGGTTGGATAAGCATCTTGTGCAGATTGGATTCAACAAAGGTACTGCTGACAGTAACTTATATTTCAAAATAGATCATGAAAACATTCTGATTGTTGAAGTGTTTGTGGATGATATCATTTTTGGAGGAAGAGATAGTATGTGCAAAACTTTTGCAAATCAAATGAAAAGTGAGTTTGAAATGTCTATGCTTGGTGAAATGAATTTCTTCTTGGGTCTGCAAATTACTCAAACAAAAGAAGGGATCTTCATTTCTCAGACCAAATATGTGAAAGAATTGTTAAAGAAATTTGGTATGGAAGACTCAAAGCCTATGAACACTCCTATGGCAACCGGATGTAAGTTAAGCAAAGATGATGATTCTCCAAAGGCAGATCAGACAAAGTATAGATCAATGATTGGTGGATTGTTGTATCTCACTCAAACTAGACCAGATATAATGCAGGCTGTTGGTCTTGTGGCAAGATTCCAGGCTGATCCTAGAGAATCTCATGTTATGGCAATCAAAAGAATTTTTAGATACTTGAAAGGAACAGTTGAGTATGGTCTATGGTATCCTAGAGATCCGGATTTCTCTCTTCATGCTTACACAGATGCAGATTGGGCAGGAGATGTGGATGACCGGAAGAGCACTAGTGGTGGAGCATTCTTTTTGGGGAAGAGATTGGTTTCTTGGCTAAGCAAGAAACAAGATGCAATATCTCTGTCTACAACTGAAGCAGAATACATTGCAGCAGCAGGTAGTTGCACTCAAATCTTATGGATGAAGCAGATGCTAAGAGACATCAAAGTTGAATATGAGGAGCCTATCACAATTTTCTGTGATAATTCAAGTGCAATTAATATTTCCAAGAATCCGGTATTGCATTCTAAGACTAAGCACATATCTATCAAATTTCACTTTTTGAGAGAACAAGTAAACAAGGAAGAAGTCAGATTGGAGTATGTTCCCTCCAAGGATCAGATTGCAGATATCTTTACAAAACCTCTTCCCAAGGACTCGTTTGAATATCTCCAGGAGAAGTTAGGGGTCATGGCCCCTCCGGTGATGAACTAAGATGCACTGATGTGCATCAGTCCGGTGGCTATCACAGTCATATCTTGTGATCCGGACTAATGGGGAGCTGCAACTAAGGGGGAGCAGCTGGTATGATTCTGATGTATGAGAATTGCAAGTATGAGCCCTTTGCCATTGATGTCAAAGGGGGAGAGAAAACATGTGAAAAACAAGTGGTTGATGATCAAAGGGGGAGCAGTAAAGGAAGAGAAGACATATGAAAAGTTGAAGTTCTTGTCTTAATGGTTTTTCACATCATATGTTGCCATCAATGACAAAGGGGGAGATTGTTGCAAGTATGAGGTTATCCAGTGTTGTCATTGATGTCAACATACTCATATTGCATTGACAAGAAGGATTTGATGAGCTGTGTGCTGAGGATATTGAGAAAATTAGTCTCAGTCAGGAACAGTGAAGAACAGTGATGAGAAGAAGGTAAATGTACTGTATAGGATGAGAACCGGAGGATACGGATTAAAGGGTTAGTAGATATGAGTCTTGAGATGCTACAGTTAAGATTTCAGAGGTCCGCATGAAGATCTGAAGGAGTTGTGGCTGCCGGTATAGAACCGGGTCCGGCAAGTATCCGGAGGTGACAGAGGATCACAAAAAGGTCCGGTGAGGTCCGGAATTGTATTACCCTAATCTGCGGATTGGAAGGAGTGTTTGGGATGTCCTTGTGATGTGTCATCCTGATTTGTGTATGATTTGGAGGTCCGGAAGTACCTCTTGCATTATGACAGTGGCGACAGACTGTGTTCTTGAAGTTTCGGATGAGGAAGATAAGAGATCCCAGTAAGCAGAGGAAGTGCGGATGTATCCGGACATTCAGACAGGCTTGTGAAGGTTCTTGGATCATGTTTAAGTTGTGTTGTTGGTCCGCATTGATGGTAGAGCCCAGAATTGAAGTTATTCTTCCGGATGAAGTTCTTGCTCTGTTTAGCCGACCGGATGAGTTGTTCATCCTGCGAATGTTCTTGTGATGGCCGACCGGATGTGTTATTCATCTTGCGGATACTCCTATGGTTATTTACCGACTTAGATGCTTGTTCCTGAGTCGATGTCTTGTATAAATAAACGTTTGTAAGTTCATTTCAGTGTGTGGTATGTGGATGAGTGTAGCATAGCGAAGAAACGTGCGAAGTGCAGAGCAGAGATGTTGGGCTTAATAGGAACTGATCCGGACATGGTAGAGATGTCATTTTCCAGTTCAAGACTGTGATTTTCATCACTTTGTAGACAGTGTGTCTCCTTGTAGGCAGTGGGCCTCTTTGTGAGCAGTGTGCTCGGGCAGTGAGCCCTTATTGGCATGTGCCATTCATTTTTCTTTATTCTTCTAACAGAGAATAATTCTTGGGTTAATCACCCCGTGGTTTTTCCCTTAACCGGGTTTTCCACGTCAAAATCTTGGTGTTCAATGTGTTGATGCTTATCTGCTCTTGTGTTTATGTATTATGCTTCCATGGATGATTATTTGATATGCTGCTAACTAACAACAGAGAATTAAGTGTTTGAATGAGAAGAAGTTCTATACAACTGATTCACCCCCCCCCCCTCTCAGTTGTATGCCCTAGATCCAACACATCTATCTATTGATTTACCTCCAACCACAGACATGTGGTCTCCCACACATCTTCCACATAGGAAGTGGCCCTACCCTTCACAAGGAATATAGACCTTAGGTGACCAGTGGTAATTTGCCTTTCCCGAGTACATAGTGTTGTATTCTACTCAACTCTATCAACCATACAACCCTAGATACCCTCTAGCTAAGTATGATTTGTGATAGGATGAGCAATCTGAATATAGTGAACCGACAATGCATATAGAAAACAAATGCATTACTTTGGCCAAAGTTTCTAATATCAATAGATTCGTTCATAATGAAAGTAGTCGTTGTGTTCACCCACCCCTACTCGACTTAGATACCATCATATTCTTGTAGTTTAAATCTCTTACCAACCCTAATCATGCAATAGTTTAATCTATGAGTCATAATAATAATACCTTTTGACTTGAATAAGACTATATGACATAACCATTCAATTGGCTGGTAATCGACTCTAGGATTACCCTAATATCCCTTGTTAATATGATATAACAATATAACCATATCCTATATCTAGGAGTTCTAGATTTGCAAATAAACCTTGATTAACTTAACCAAGGTTAACAATACTATAGTTCTTAAGTAGATAATGTCTCCTATACAAAGGAACATAGAATAACTTTGATAATGTTTATAAACAAAACATACCCTAACTATAAATATCCCTACAAGGTCATTCTCTATTATACTTAGCCTACTCCATTGTTTTGGATCTCTTCATGAATAATAAAGATGAATAGTCTTAAACGGGATTCTCATAATAACCTTATTCCATCTTCCATAGTATCTCTAAGTTACTACCATTGATATGATACAAAAGTTTACTAATGATTCTTATGAATCTAATACTCTTGGTTAGATAACATTATCTGTTTTATATATATATATATAATGGATATATATAACCCATACAAGATAATATGTTAAATCATTATAACCTCATTACTATACGGTTCAAATTGAGAGTGTGAAAACAAGGTTCATCCATTCAAGAACCTATCATATGGTTATTTATTAATATCTTTATTGGCTTGCTTCAAACTTAATTCAATAAGAAGTCTATTTATTCAAGCTTATCACAACTTATGACAACCTCCTTCTAAGATGTTCATTTATCTTTCATTCTATGATTTGGTATGATCAATGGTTTAAAATTACTAAGAAGA
Organism: Cunninghamia lanceolata; assembly: GCA_027924645.1. Taxonomy (NCBI): domain Eukaryota; kingdom Viridiplantae; phylum Streptophyta; class Pinopsida; order Cupressales; family Cupressaceae; genus Cunninghamia; species Cunninghamia lanceolata. Next base: position 5,824,981 of record BSBN01000726.1, read on the forward strand.
TGGTCAACTCAATCTACTATAATAGTATACTCACTTGTATGACCAAATATCAACCATATAAATAACATTCATTGTCTTCATCGACTACAGAAATAGTTCAAAATAGTTTAATTAAAATGTTATCTATACTTTCCTAAGTTGATACTTAATAGTTTTTGAATACTACATCATAAATTCAGAAGGTTAATCCTTACTGGAGAACTCGTATAATCACCCATAATACTACAATGTATAGTCTAAGAGAAACTATTTGATTTCCTCATGGTTTAATAAACACATGAACTGAGGAATACTTGAAAGTGTATAGTCTTTAGTTGGCTGAGATGTGTAAATAAACCACAGGGTCACGCCACTTGATTGTCTATTCATCTTCTGTCCCAGCTACTATATTCTTTTCTATATATCTTCCATCCCCCCTCTTCAAGTTTTAAACTTATTAATATATAAAAACAATAGCTCATATGAGTCGTTATTCTTAATGACTGAGGCAAGACTCCTATAGAGTTACCTCATTTGGCACCTCCTCCATGATTCAGTTGCAAACTTTAATGAAAGCTTAATAGTCCATGGTGGTTTAATCCAAACTAAAAACCAATTTTTAAGCAAAAATCCCACATGTTGATGGGAGATAGCCACTCCATGGCTCATCAATTGTGGCAGTTAAAACCATAGTCCTCCTTTTTAAGATGAGGCTGATACATCACTTAAACAAAACTAATCTTTAAATGATCACAATAAGTGGTTCGATCTACCACTAATACTATTGAAGACTCTCCTACAAATAAGCCTTCGGCTACTCAAACATTACTCCATCGACTCATTAGGAGATATTATCCTCATTCAATGCTAAGGCATTTACATATTTGATTACATCAAATATAATTCTCATAACATCACCTCTATATTAGATAGATATGGTTTATTCAATAAAATGATATTATTTAAACAAAGGATTATAGATATTGTGATTGGGTTGAGCTTGTCTCCCCATCATAATCCGTCGACATAATTCACGTATTCTTAACTTGACTAAATCATCTTAATGTTAATAATTGTTTATAATACGTCAAGTGAATAATAATAATATGACAACCATTTTATGACAATAACGTCATAATATTTACATTAAATGTAAATAGTCATAAATCAAACTCAAACGACATCGTTAACATTATTAATGACTAAGATGAATTAATACAACTTAGAAAGATTTGAAAGAAATATCGACTACCTATCAATTAGGTTCAGAAGTAAACTAACAAGTCAAGGCTTACTGCTTACGACACATTGGTTCACATTTTTGTTAAACATTTATAACTCGGTTTAGCAAATAAACCACTCATAACCCGAGGTCTATATTTCTCTCCTAGAAAGATACTCTCTCTCTCTCTCTCTTTTATCTGAGAGTCATCTGATAACCTGTAATCCTATTTCAACTTGTAACCAAATAATATGTGATTAGTGCATAATTATTCAATTAATTCAAATAATAAATCAAATCTCATAATATGAATATTAAATCAATAACAACATAATCATTCCTATAATTTCAATAAATGACATTCAATAAAATCCATGTTTTTCCTTGTCATTAATCTTAACATCATAATAAATTTACTTATGTCCAAGTAAAAAGTAAAAGTATAGCAAGACAGAAATTGGGGATGTAACACACACATACAATAACACATCGATATTCAAGTAGTTGATATTCCAGAAGTTTATGGGATGCTTTTGAGCAGAGATTGGTCAAAGAGCCTAAATAGATATTTTCTACCAACTTTTATCACCTTTAGCTACCCTAGAAAAGAAAGCAAAATCAAATCTGGATCGAAAGTGAGCCTACACTCAAACACATGATATCCGAATGTAATCACTCTAATGAAGTAGCTTATACTAAAATTGAACCAGGATTCTATAGATTTTATGAAATCTTAACCACTTTCATGTTTTCTTAGAATCCTTAGATAGCAAAGATCAAGTAGATCTAGTTTTGGATCTCAAATGTGAACAATTTTAAAAAACATTGATGGTAGATTAACATACCTTGCGTGAAAACATAAGTATTACTCATTTACTGCTACATAATTTGTGTGGAGTTCATCACCAAGAGCATCCAGAATTGTCATGTGAAACATGTCTGAAAGCTGTTGAGAAGCATCCCCTTGGAGCTTTAGATTCAAATTTTTTAGAATCAACTTATGAAAATTCTTGTGGTTCAGATGATAATGTTACTGATGAAAGTAAAGGGATAGCATCTTATTCCATGGAAAATTAAGGTAATTGGATAGCATAGGGAAACCAAATGCAACCAGAAGGCATGATTGTGCAATGTAATGTTACACTTGTCTAAGAAAAATAGTCACCTATTGTTTTGAAAATCACTTGGGAACAGTTGTAGGTAGACCCAAGTCAAGAAAAAGAAGATTTGACTATTTTGATTGAATAAATGCATACTTATGATGATAGTGAAGAAAATGTATCTGATAATATCCAAAAACTAAACAAGATACCTATTCCACCAACATCTAATTAAGAGCTAATTGAAAAAAATAAGATTCCACAAGAAAGAAAAATCTAGACTCTTAGGTTTGATGGGTCAAGATCAAATCAAGGAAGTGGAGAAAGAGTGGAATTGGTGAGTCCTAAAGGTAGATCCTTTTTGACTTCTTATAGATTACAATTTGACTATACCAACAACATGACAGAGTACGAAGCTTTAATAAAGGGAGTGATGTTTAAACATAAGAAAGGAGTTCTTTCTTTAAAAGTACAAGGAGATTTAGAACTTGTATTAAAACAAGTGAGGAGTCAATATGCTTGTCATGATAAGAGGTTAGTCGCTTACAATAATAGAGTTTGGAGCTTTATTGAAGACTTTGAATCATTCGACATAATGATCATTCCCCGATGAAGAAATCACATTTCAAATGCATTCGCTACTACAACTAGCACCCTAGAACCTATGATACATGCTCAACTAAGGAGATTCTCTATTGAACTGGTTCATGCACTGATGTGCCAGACAATGTGTGTAATTTTTGTATTCCAAGATAATCGGCATATTCTAGAGTTTATCACCAATGTGGGGCTCTTTGAAGGGAAAATTATCGATGAATCAGATCAAGATCCATTTGAAGAATATAATGAAGGGTTAATCAATTTGAAGACCAACAATATTCCTAAAAGTATGGTGTCTTTGGAAAGAACATTTTATTTAGATCCAAGAGCAAAAAAAAAAAAGCAACTTCTGACTCTGAAGGTGGGATGTATGAAAAATACAACTTGGGAGAAGATGGTGTGGCAAAAAACATCTTCATTTGTAAGACTTGTTCTAGAAGAGAGAAAGAAGATATGGTAGAAGATGGTGTGGCAAAAAACATCTTCATTTGTAAGACTTGTTCTAGAAGAGAGAAAGAAGATATCACCAACTTGTAGTAAACTATAGAGATGTCATTTCCTAGGGATACAAAAATCTTAAAACATTTGATACATGAATCATTACACATTAAATTCCCCTCAAACAAAACATAAAGCCATTTAAGAAGAAACAAAGGCCATTTAATGCCTTGAAAGAACCATTGATGTTCAAAGAGGTGTAGAAACTATTGGAAGCTAAGATCATTTTTCCTATGATACATTCAATGTGGGTAGCTAATTTGGTTCTAGTTAGGAAAAATAATGGTGAGATTAGACATTGTGTGGATTTCTAGAACTTAAATAAAGATTCTGAGAAGGATAATTACCCACTGTCATCCATAGATGAGGTATTACAAATAGTAAATGGGTCACAAATGATGTCATTTTCAGATGGGTACTCTAGATATAAATAGGTCCTTGTGAAATACAAAGACATGATGTGTAGTGTAGAAAAGAGAGACTAGCTCAATAGATCAAACTAGGTCAAACCTTCTACAAAACATTGGGGCACAAACTGAGCTTGGCTTCTATCAAAGAAGGAGATCCAAACTACAGGGGCTCTACCCTTTTGTTGTATGTAGAAGGAATTAACCAAATCCAATCAATCAAATTAGGATCAAGACAAGAAACCCTAATTGACAAAGATCAGAGTAAAATAGACTGTCAAAAGTGAAAACCTAGAAACCAAATGAACAATAAAGGTAAAGGAATGATTCACAACCTAGATCTAGAGGCCAAAATGCTAAGAACAAGGATGCTTGGATACCTTGATCCTAGATTAGGGTTTACAGAAACTATTCTCTATGCTAGGTCAATACTAGTAAGCTTTGTCTTTGTTCCAGAGATCAGTTCCTGAAACATGTTCTTCTAACATGTACACACACAAGAAGGAAAATGGTTGGCTGTTATTTAAAAGCTTGCCTCAGTCAAGCCCCATGAATGGTGTTTCCACCTCCATAATAGCAAAGATTATAGATAAAAAGTGTGTGCCCTAAGAGGGCAGAGGTAATTATGAAGTAGAATAGAATGCTAGAACAAAGCATGAAGGAAAGAAGTCACCATGAGCATGGAAACCCTAGCATGCTTGATGCGGCATCACAACTTGACTCAAGACGTTGGTGTAGCCCAAAGATCTTCACAAGACCTGGAATATGTTAGTGTCACAGTAATAATCCATAATGGAGAGTTGTAGAGAAGAGTACAGAGCATGAGAGTGAAAGAGAGAGTGCAAGAGTGCCTAGATTGCTTAGATGTTCAAATGAATACAATAACTTACTTTTATAAGCATTCCCATTGATTTCTAGATAATTAAACCACATGAGGCTGACATTGGGAACCTTTTAAGAGGTCCCAAGCTGACAATGCTATGTACCTAGGGATATGATATTATAATTTATTTGGGTGGATGGAGATACTGACATGTGCAACACATCCCTTAAGTTAGTTATATTGGGTCTTCTGGGTAACTTGTGTAATTAATTTAGGTGTTGAGTAGGCCTTCATTAAGATTACCCTCCCATTATGTAATTAGGAGGTGGTATATATCTTGGAGGTGAATATCATTGTAAGGATATGTGTAGAGTATGATAGTGGATTGGAGATCTCTTGGAGATATAGCGTGGAGTGGCTTCTTCCATAAGGAGTGTTGTATGGTGTTACCCTACCTCAACTTGGGTTTATTCTATTTACGCATATATTGGATATTAGGGCATATTGGCCCACATATATATCTTGTGTTATGTGAGATATATCTTCTTCATTATATTATTTCCCTTATTATATGTTTGGATCTTATCAAATGGTATCAGAGCATGATCTTGGCACTGTGAAGGCAAAAACTAGGCAAAAATTTTTTCCGATTTCGAGGTCATTTTGGAAATCCCAAAACTCTCAAATTTTGGTGAATTTTTTCATGATTTTTAAAGGGTTTTCGAAGAACATATTGAAGCTTCAATAGTCCAAAATTTAGAGCATTTGGAGAATAATTAAGTAAGTTATAGCAGAATTAGGGTTTCTGCCATTATTTTTTGAGTAGCACATATCTCTCTTATTTTGGTGAATCTATGCAAGATTTTTTGTGGGTTTTTCAAGATCATAGTGAATCTGATACAGACCCGATTTGAGCATAATTGGAGTAGAATTAATGGATTTATTGCAGAATTAGTGTTTTCACTAGGTTCTCTCCTAGGGTTGAAATTCAGTGCATTTTTTCCTACTTTCTGGAGGGTTGATCAACAACATAATGATACATGTATATTCTGGATGTGGATGAATTTGGACGTGTTTTTAGTAAGTTATGGCAATTTTATTATTTTTCATAAATTCACTTTTTGGGCCACAAATCAAGGATTTTTTCTAAGATTTTGATAGTTTTCAAAAGCTCGCCAAATTCTATCAGGGGTCTATTAATTGTGTTTTTAATTTTGAGATTGATAACATTACAAAACAATTCAATCAAGTTGAGTAGGCTAGAAAATTTTAGAAACCCTAGTTTCAATGAGGATTCCTTATTTTGATGGAAGTCGAGATGAATTAGAATGGTGGAAGCAATTTAAAAGAGTTTATGGTCAAAGGAAACTATAGAAAATAGAGCTTAGTTTACATTTAATGGGTGAAGCTTTCAAATGGTATATACCATTTCATAAGGATATTTCTTTAGATGAACAGGAACAAGATTTCTTCAATAGATGGGCTCAAGAAGAAGAAGAAGAAGAAGGAGGAGGAGGAGGAGGTACATGCACTTTAGCTCCAAGGAAGGAGCATTCAATCCTTCAAATTCATGAATGTATTCAAAAGGAAAAAGTTATTATTTCAATAAATCCTAGCATCAAGTATAACTTCATCAGCATGGACCTAGCCAAGAACCTAAGGGTACAAGCAAAGTACATCAAGAATTGTCAAATATTGGTTAAGGATATTCAAATTTTTGAAGATTTGAAGCTCTCTATGGATAAATATGTTTTACATTCAAAATTTCATGCTTTGGATATGGATGGATTGGATATTGTTCTTGGTTATCCTTGGTTAGAATCTTTGGGAACAATAAATATCAATGTGCAAAAGAAATCCATGAAGCATTGGTATAGAAGGAAAAAAGTTACATTGCAAGATATTACACATAATGAACTCCAAAATAAAACCAAGGAAGTGCAAGTTCAAGAATCTATTGAAGATTGCATCAAGGAATTAGAGGACGTGCAAGAGGAGCAAGATGTAGAGAAAAAAGAGGAGACAAGTAATTCTCTTCATGAAACAAGAAAACAAGTGGCAAAAACTGATGAAGAATCAGAGAAGGCTCTAGTGATAGAAAAGGGTGCAATATATAGGCATCCAAATCATTGTGAGAGACAAGAATCATGGAGGAATGATACTACATGGAAACAACAATCTAATTACTATGGACCCACATGGAATCAAAAGAACTACTACAACAATTAGTGGCATCATAGAAGTAATGGTTATTCATGGAAGCAGAGGACTTACTATGATAAGGAATGCAATCAAAGAGGTGCAACAAAATATAGATCAAGGATGGGATCTAGGTACTATCAAGATAAAACCATTGCAAAGATCAACTATGGATGGTTGGATGATTGGTCATGGTGGAACATTCATCACAACTTGCGACAGTCTTACTATTTGGCTTCTTCTCATGTTTCAGGGATGAAACATGTCAAGGAGGGATGGCATGTTATGTACCTAGGGATATGATATTATAATTTATTTGGGTGGATGGAGATGTCGACATGTGGCACACATCCCTTAAGTTAGTTATATTGGGTCTTATGGGTAGCTTGTGTGATTAACTTAGGTGTTGAGTACGCCTTCATTAGGTTACCCTCCCATTATGTAATTAGGAGGTGGTATATATATAGGAAGTGAATATCATTGTAAGGATATGTGTAGAGTATGATATTGGATTGGAGATCTCTTGGAGATATAGCATGGAGTGGCTTCTTCCATAAGGAATGTTGCATGGTGTTACCCTACCTCAAGGGTTTATTCTATTTCCACATTTATTAGATATTAGGGCATACTAGCCCACAAACATCTAGTTGGTGGTGTGATCATTCTCCCAAACATGCAAGGAGCTTCAACTTAGAAGAACAAGATATACTCAAGATCTTGTTTCCACGCTAGGCACAATATTTTCTAAGAGACTTTAATAACAAAGATAATCAACAAGTGTTTAGATAGAAAGAAGAGTGTAAGAGTCATAGCATGATATATGCCCCCACATTTAAGTGATTGCTAACTCCATAAGGGAGAAATTTCCTTTAAGGTAGAGTGATAAGAAACATAAAACATGCACAAGAGATTTCTAAAAGCACGTGCCCAAATGATATGTGTTTTCAAAATCTACATCGTGAAAAGGGGTTGCCTCCAAGGAAAGAAAACTAAGGTGATGCTTATAGGCATGATACACAATGGCTTGCATAGTCAAGGTATGATTTTGAGCATTGCTACAAGGTACCACATAGATGGAAGAAAGATCACATACACATATGAAGAAACTCAAAAGGATGCTAAATCATCCAATAAAAATAACACAATTGCACATCACAAAATATATAAGAATGAAGATACATATAGAAGAATGACACAACACATTCTTACTCCTTGTGCCTTTGTGCTAACAAGGGTGTCAAGGGAGAACTAATAAAAACATCACAATACGGGGATCAAATTACGCATAAAAAAATTCAAAATGAGAAAGAGGGGACCACGCTTGCAAGTCGGCCTATAACAAATTATCCTCACCCAACTTGATTATAAAATGGATGGAGGACAAGGTACTCTAGGGGCTACATCAAACGTGGTTAGAAGTGCTAGAGCCAAACCTTGTTAAACACTTAGAATACTGAGAGATGGGTGAATCAATATTCTATTAAACCTTTTACTTATTAAACTAGTAGTCTATTTGCCACAAATAACAACAAAGTAAATTAAACACAGAAGAAACAACCATGAAGCATCACACATGAACACCAAGATTTGTATGTAGAAAAGACAAAGTGAGTGTTAGCTCACAATAATTATTTAATATCAATATTAAATTACAAGAGGCTCACTGCCTTAGAGCTCACTACCCAAAGAAATGTTCATTGCAAGAAAGGCTCATTGCCAAAACAAGCTCACTACCTAGAGAAAGAAAGAAGGAAAGAAGGATGGCTCACTCCTAGGTTGAACTGCTTTGATTACATCTATACATGCATGGTTACAGCTCCAATGAAACATGGAAATACTATCTCAAAACTCTTCATCTCTGACTGCTCTATTTTTACATAGGAACAAGATCTCTCTTCTTCTACTCTTATTGCCTTCACAAAATCACAATATTTCACATGTCATACACACACCTATCCACCAAACACCGAATTGGATCTCATATATATATATATATATATATATATATATATATATATATATATATATATATATATATATATATATATATATATATATATATATCCACAACATTTAGAATCTTCATATTAGGTCGGCCTAATTAGATGAAGCATGAAGTCAAACAATTTGTAACTTGTTGGCCAAATCTAGTCACTAAAATACATAGTGGACCCAAACCATGCTTGAATCACATTCTCATATGTCAGCTTCAAATATAGAACCCATTAGAATAAAGTTCCAATCAATAGAACTTACTGCACGTAAATTAAACTATCATGTCAGCCTCAAACATATATTGTTACTGACTAAGTCTATCTATCAGACTACAACTTTTACTGTGGAGCACAAGACTTGCTCAAAATCATATCTAAGACTTTTTAGACATCACATGTCATACCTATAGAACTGTAGAACATAATATCAACATGCGACAAAATGGAGACTGTTGAAACGTAGACTCTGTCATAGCCAGTCACTGTCAAATCATGTAGCAATACTTAGTAGCTTATAACTATCTTTACGGTAGACCTTAGACTCCACAATTCTAGATTTAGACACTTCATACAAGTGTTTACAACACCTCAAAACACCAAAGGAATATAGACCAAAGCAAATGAGTGTTCTATTCTGCACTAGTAGAATTTTGGCAAATAAATGACTACGTGACAAACTTTTAGTCACAACAACTAAAGATGACTAAATTCTACTCATTTTTTGCAACACAACTATAAATGACTAATTTCATCATCATAAGTGACTAATTTGATCATTAGGTAAAAAACACAACTAAATAATTAGTCACACAAATAAAAATTAGACAATATGATATTAAAGTGGATAATTAAAAAAATATTTCGAATTGAGGGAGTGGGTTGTATTATAATATAATATAATAATATATTATATTATAATATGATATATATAATATATATTATAATATATTATTATTATATAATATAATATAATATTATATAATATTATAATATAATATTTATATTATATTATTAATATCATAATATTATATTATTATATAATATATTTAATAATACGGGTGACAAATTTTCATTTCACCCTAAGCTTTTTTAAGTGCCAAAATTATACATATTTCATTTCATCTCCATTTTATTTTGGCACCCAAAACCCTAAAGGTAAACCCTAACTCAGAAAGGCTCAAAACCTTAACCTATTTTATTTCATCTCCTTTTTATTTTCTTACTCTTATCAGTTGTGGCTTATCTTTTTTACTGTGAATGATTGGAGTAGATTAGGTACTTAAAATTTCATTGTAGTCAAGCAAGTGGGGTGCTTAAAATTTCATCGCAGGTGGGTGAGCATTCAGAGAAGGAGATTGGTAGATCACATATTGGGCTTGATTTCGAAGAGAAGAGACCCAGTTGTAGATCTCCTTTCTTGGGTACAAAATGAATCCTTATCCTCCATTTCAAGTAGGCGGCACTCCCCACCTCTCTATAATGGCTATAGATAGGGCGATAGATCGAGGGTCAATCTACGATGAAGGGCTTGACCAATGGGAGAGGACCTCTATCCATAGTAGGGTGCCTCTAGGGTTGGGAGGGCATAGACAATGTTGCTTCTCATTCAAACCCTAAAGGTAAACCCTAACTCGAAAAGGGTCAAAGCCTGAACCTATTTTGTTTCATCTCCTTTTTATTTTCTTACTCTTATCAGTCCTAGCTTTTCTTTTTTGCTGTGAATGATTCTAACCCTTTGCCTACTCTGCCTCGACAATATTGCAGATGGTATGGACTTGTTTATTTTGTGCTTTTATCTTTTATTTTCTGCAATGATTACAAGTATTTCTAGTTTATAGATTACTTTGACATTGCTATGGGCTAGTATTTGCCATGGCCTAGGATGTTCGTTTGGATTGTAGTTATTGTTTATAGTTGTCTAGATATGAATTGTAGCATTCATTTGTTATTGTTTATGATTTGATGACTATTGTTTTTGTTTTTTACTATATATTCTTAATCATTGGGGTTGAATGATTGTGTTTTTAATAGGGGTTGAGTTTTGTTTTGTTTTTCTATGTTGTTTTTTGACGTGTAGAGAAATATGAATTTTTCCTTTAAAAAATAAGAATTTATGAAATGATATAATTTGATTAGATTTAAATTAGTATAAAAATTGAAAACTCTGTCATTTATTTTGATTTTTGTGAGAGGTTTATTTTATTTTACTGTATTTAGTCTTTTTATTTTTAAAAAATATTTAAATTTTAAATAAAGATTTAAAATTTTAAGTATTTTTATACATCAACAAATCTAATTTAGACTGGATATTATATTCACTCTTGTTAATTTTTCTTCTTAAAACATTTTGATTCATAAATAAGACAATTTTTATATAAAAAGGACTACAAGTCAGTTATATTTTGATGGCTGAAGTGTCTAGATTTATAGACTTTGATGGTGCAACAAAAAAAATTCTTCTTAAAGTGTTTTAGATTAGCCTTCCTTTCTTATGAGCTTTATGAATCTGGGTTCAAATCTACTGCCATTCATTTTCTAGAATTATTTCTGGGTATTAATCTAACAAGTGAGAGGCTTATTTTGTAGGTGGATTGAATAGAAAATGTTTTCCAAGCTTGGATTATAGGTACAGAAGTTCATGCCTAAAAAATAGATTAGATTTTAGGCTTGGATTGTAGCGGGGATCCTTTACAATTTTTCTTTTTTCTCTCTAGTTATTTACTTACCCTTTTCTCTCTTTTCTTAATGCAGGAGTACAAGAAAGGGGGTTTACTATTTCACTATTTTTCTACCATGTACAGGCTAGGGTTCATGCCAGATATAATAAGGGTTATGCTTTTATTCAACCCATGATTGTGTGTTACTTATTACTATCTCCAAATCTCATTGTATCTAGCTTCTCTCCCCCCATTTTTTTATAGATCAGTGTGGAGGAATTTGACAACTTTGCAAATACACATGTAAATTACTCCAACTTGGAGGGGTTACCTTATAAGCAAACTCAAGGAAATACTAATCATTTGGAATTTACTTGTACAACAGTTTGTAGCAATAGTCTATCCTGAAGCAAAATGTTATTCTTTATACAGAACAACTAATTTTTTTTCTAACTTAATTCATACTCAGATTTCTTATAACAAATATATGCAGCTTTCACCATTACATTTTTTTTCACACATAAATCTTAAAGATTATCAGGCATTCTCTTGAAAAATGAAATCATAAGATTCAACTTGCACATACTACTTGCATTATTACAAACAAAAATCTGCTTTGTATTCAGTAGCTTGTATATACGACCAATTGACTAAAAAAGACTAAATATACTACCAATTGATGGTAATTAATGATTACAATGACTAAATAAATGACTACCATGAATAAATAAATTACTAGTTAACAAACATTACTGACTAAATTAATGACTATTAAATATAGTACCAAATTGAATAAAAATGACTAAATATACCACCAATTGATGGTAATTAATGATTACAATGACTTAATAAATGACTACCATGACTAAATAAATGACTAGATATACTACCAAATTGATCAATCAAAACAACCAATAAATGAATAAAAATGGTTTAGTCATAAATTTTGTTGCATTATAAATTACTAGAAATAAACTACTAATAGTCACGTGACCAAGCTTAGTCATTTATATGCAATTTTTAGTATCTTTTTTAGTCATTTATTCTTGTTTTTCTACTAGTGTTGATTACCTATGTTCTCTGTAGTGCCAGACTTAGGCTACTTGAAGATATGCTTCCAAAACTTATCAAGGTCTAAAACTAAGGATATAAGATCATCTAAGAGTTGGAAGCATCATGCCAAAACTACAGGACCAGATCTACAACTATGGACCAATACAAATCCAAACACTATCTCTCTATCATTGTCTCTGTATACCTCCAACACTTAGTCAAAATGACTAAGTCTTCTTCACTAGACCAAAACCTTGGTTCTAACCTTGTTCCTTTTCTTTCTGCCATCAATGACAACACCTTCAAACATCAAGCTTAGCCAAATTTCCAGCAATCTCCCCCTTTGTCATTAATGGAAACACTTGATGTGAAAAACTGTTATATTGCTCCCCCTTACTCTTTTCACACTGCTCTCCCTAACTTCATGTGATGCAGGAGTATCCAGAGGCGTAAGGGCAATCTTGCATCACCCAAAAAGAAGTTAATTCAAAACCATTGTAGTTGTTCTCATTTCTTCCCATAATTATTGTTTTTGGTTCAATAATATCCAGAATAATAATGTCGTTAGGGAGAGCACTAAATTGCCTTTGAGAAATGAAGACACTGACCTAACAAACACAGTAAATTACAAGAGTTACAAGTATGTAAAGTTTCAAACAAATTTTGGGAAAGAATCCACAAGGTTAAACTATGTAGAAGAGGAGATACCTATTGGAACATTTACGGGAAATTTTCAAAAATTGATACAACCGTACATACAACATGCATTTTCTTCTAGGTGGAAAGAACAATAGTTTCAAACATTCAGAGATACTTTCCCACCTGGAACAGTTCTATCAGTAGTCGACTTTGCTGAAAATTACTCTTTTGTACACAAAAAAGAGATTGAATCAAATTATTACTTTTCAAAGCTGTGAGGACCGCCCTTTCTACTACTATTGTTATGACTATTTACAGTACTGTTATTGTTACTTTCATATTTGTGGGATAGCAATTCCCAGAATTTGTCAGACTATTTAACTTTATTATGTTTTCGGGAAAACTAATTGGGTGATGTTTGGATAAGTTACTTTTCAGAAAAATGAATTAGGGATGATGGAAAAATTGTAATATGATTTTTTTTAATTATGTTAAATTGTACTAAGGCATGAGAATGCATGTGTTATTTAAGTTGCTTCGGCTATGATGAATTTATGTGGTTACTGATCTTGTAATTGAGTGTGCAGGGACTACTAATCAAACCACAGATTTCGGAGATCAGTCCACACCTTGTTAATTGTTATTCCCTGTTAAGCCGATCTGGTTCCACGAAGAACCAAGATCTCTTTGTGTTTGATGTCTTGATGTAATGTGGTCTTTCGTATGGTCGAGTGGGTTAGGTTACCCTCATGTATCATTATTTTTATAAGTAAGTGTTGTTAAGAGATTGAATTTGAAATTTCTATTTTTCTTTAAATTATGAGGCCCTTTTTCTTGTGCTTTACCTTGACCTGGGGTGTCTTGTTTGGGTTAAAATTGACCCTGGGTTCTACCCCATGGGTCCAGGGGCCCATTTGGCATGGGTAACCCTTGAGTAACCTCCATCTAGTCAACTTAACCTTTCCCTGAAGTTAAGTGGCGAAAATTGGAGGTAGGAGGGGACATGATGGGTTGTACCAACACTCAACCCATCCCCTCTACTTTACCCTAGATAAGAGATGCCATCCATTAGTAAAAGTTACCTCTTCTTTAGTAAGATTCCCCCATGTACTATGGGGACACCCATGTGAAGAAAGGAGAAAGAGGCATGGGTCACCTGTCTTGTTCCCATTTAACTCTTTTTTTTATTTCTCCCATGAGAAAGTGGAGTCACATGAAAGGATTAAGGAGTCCCCTTGGGAATGGAGAGTGACATAAGCCACCTGGACAGTATAGTGATTTTTGGGAAGGGTGAGGAGGTGACAAGTGTCACTTCCCCATTTCTCAAAATTGGAAAGAAAGAGAATTTTGGGTTATTTATTTTCAAATTTTGGGATGAGAGGGAGTTAGTTGAATTTTGGGGAAACTCTTTCATTTTGGCCTTACCAAAAATAGAGAAGTGAGTTTGGAAGATAGAGAAGAGAGAGGGAGTTGGTGGCTAAGCTTGGAAGTGAACTCTGTGGACTCTGCAACAACTTCATTCCAGGAGGGCTTGCAAGGTTGGTCTGAATTTTACCTTTGTTATGGTAGGACTGAAATGTGTATGAAATGTGTGTAACATATGTGTTTAAATTTGTTTCTGTGGGGTTCTTGTCGGGTGTTTGACAGAGCGTCTCCCATTTGGGAGAAATGCTCATCAAGTTTGGGGTAGGGGAGGAGAGATCCTCCTCGGGTGCATACCTGTTCCATCTTTTGGGATGTTGAAAGCCTTGAGGGCATGTATCTGTGACTGTATTTTTGACTTGTGAGTCATATGCAGATTTCTTGTAAAATGTGATCACACTTGGTTGAGACCAAGAGAAATTTTATATGAGTTCATTTATCTGTCAGGGTGACACCCTGGAGTCGAGTGTATCCACTCTCCTGCCCCTTATGAAACTCACTGTAGTTGAGTTTCCGTATTGTGTAAAATAGCCACGGGTGTAGGTGTGCTTTGGGATTGTTGTTGTTTCTGTTGTGAAGTGGAGTGTTTGAGTACCCAGGTGTGAGCATGGTCTCCCTAGCTCGGGGGTGACCCTCTTGCGGGTCTACGGTAGGGAGGAGAGCTAGACAAGTGGTATTTTCTTCTTTGTTTGTCTTTGATATGCAGGTTTTTCTCTTGGAGCTTTCTGGTTGGCTATTTATGAAGAAACAGATTATCTTCTTGTCATGAGAATTAGGCCTGGTTTATTTCATAGAAATGAAGAGAGAACACCTCTCTTGTTATTGTTGTAAATTACTGATATTCTGGGAGTGAAGGAAATCACCTCCCTGGTCTTGTTATTATTGGACTTTAATTGGTTGTCATAAGTTTTCAGTTGTATACGGTTTGGGAGGAGAAAGTCCATATCTGGGAAGTTGGTATTCATGATTGTGAAACTGTAATGTGAATGTGCTTAAATTTTTAAGTTGATGTTTACAACCTTTGTTCAATAGCAATTTTTGTGTTTCAAGTATTACTGAAAGAAATAAATTCGTTTTTGCAACTTAATCTGAGTTGTTTACATTTGAAAGTTTGGAATTGCTTCTTTAGTTGAAATGCTAGTTCCCTTTTAATGTTGAAATGGAAAAGACAGTTTTTAAATATATTGAGTTTTCTCCATAATAATGGATTCTGTTAATTTAGAAGAATTAGAGGAATTCTAGCATGTAAAAATAATCTGTTTGTAAATTTACAAGTCTTATATGTTTATAACAATGGAATAATTTATACTTATACTAAGGGAAGAGCTATTTATCATTTGGTGAAATTGGGATATATATATATATATATATATATATATATATATATTTATATCTAATTGTTATGACAATTCCTTTATACTATGTTGATTTGGAGAAAATGCATAGAGTAGTGAATTAAAAACAAATTGTCGAAATTGGAATTATACAAAAATAATATTTTTCTCTAAATACTTTATAAATATATATATAGAGATATATATATATTTCTCATTTTGAGTAATTATCATTTTAGAAAATAATAGAGAAATTGAAAGTAATTATAATTGTTATATATAAAAAAAAAGGGGGGGATATATATATATATATATATATATATATAAATATGAAATATATATATATATATAAATATATTATCGTTGTTATATATATACATATATATATATATATATATGTATATATGAATATATAAATATATATATATATATATATATATATATATATTTGAAGATATTTTATTATTGATAATAATCAACGAACGGAGAAAGACTGTCAAAAAAATTAAGCCGCGGGTAACAAATTACACAGTCGTTATTTACTATGGGCGGTGGGGAAGAAAACCCCACCGCAGGTTTTCGTCATATTTGGAGGTGTGGAGTGGGGCGGAGCCCCACCCACACCCCACGTCGTGGGAATGTGGGTGGGGCTCCGCCCCACTCCACATCTCCCCCTCCTCCATACCCTTATGCCTCCCGCGGATTTTGGCTGCCGCTCTGCGGCCACCTTAAACCCCCGTCCGCCGTTCTGCGGCCACCTTAAACCCCGTCCGCCGCTCTGCGGCCACCTCAGATCCCCGTCCGCCGCTCTGCGGCCACCTCAGATCCCCGTCCGCCGCTTTGCGGCCACCGCCGCCCATGGCCGCCATCTGCTGTGGGTTGAAAGTCATAAAAAAATGTAGGGCTTGGGCCCTAACATATGAATGGGTGATTTGGTAAATAAATTCAGTTTATTTTTATATAGCTCTATATATAGGCATATATATATATATATTATATATGTCTATGTATATAGCTATATATATAATATAAGAATGATTAGATACATCTGTATATATATATATATATATATATATATATATATATATATATATATATATATATATATAAATATATATATATATATATATATATATATATATATATATATATATATATATATATATATATATATATATATATATATATATATAAAGGTTTAAGTTGTGGGAAACCAATTTGTTCATTATTGAGATATTTAAATAAATATATTTTATGTATATATATATATATATATATATATATTTATATATATTTATATTTATTGGGCCCTCGTTTAAAAATCGTTAATAACTATGTTTCATGGATATGGAGAAAAAAAAATATATATATATATATATATATTTAAATAACAATTATATTCTCACAGGAGATGTTATTAAGTTTCGAACACAACTACCAAAGAAGCTATATTACCATGAACAGAGTTTTATAAAGTGGTGAACCACCTACACCTATTGACAACGTCATACGAGTTACAAACAGTGTATGAATCGTAATTATGAGTAACAGTAACAACAGTAATTCTAAACAAGAGAAAATAAAATTATAATGTAAAGAGAGTTTAGGAATATTCAGTGATACTCTGGAAAGAGATTCTCGGAAGTTTCAACTAAAAACATACTAACAATCACCCGGAAAATGAAGAGGAAAATTACACAACTCCTTACTCAAAAAAAGAACACTGGAAATAAACTTAAGAAGCCACCACTGACGATCCTTGTGGCCATATTAATCTCAACTGTAGCAAACAATCTCATATATAAACCTGTAAGAGGTTCCGAAGAAGGAAAAACCAACATTGGAAAACACAGAGGAGAAAATGCGCGACATATCTCACACGGGATAAGAGAACTAAGTTGACGGACCCTTCTGTCAATTGTGCTTAGGTACAAGTTGACTAAGTATTTACGAAGAGGAGGAACCTAGATCGGGGAAGATTAGGAGACTGAGTCCAGCGAAATAGTAAACCAGCCTATGTGACCGAGATCATCCTGAAATTAGGTTTAATATCAACAATAGCTGCAGTAATAACCCTGATTGACGTAAATCACGAAGAAAGGACAGGATGCACATAAAGAAAGTATAGAAAATGAAAGAGAGAGAGAGACCGAAATATAAACACACTAAATGAACTAAGAGATAGTTAAGGTAAGGGCGATAAAGATATAATCCAACTTAAGAACTTGTGGAAAGGGAAGAGAGGGCAACCAAACCGCCTTGTTGAAAATGCTAAGTCATAGGATGGGTATGTTTCAGGAAACAAGAGAGGAGACAGACAACCGTGCCTGGCTGAAAAATGACTAAATAGGGAGATCACTAGCCGGTTTAGTTGGAACAAGGCGTCGAGGGGAGTGGTTCCTCTATCAGCGAACCACGTGCGTAAATGAGTGCAGCGTAATTCCCACTAACGCCGTAAGGCATTTTGCTACCGAACATTGCCGAGGGTGCGATTTAAGAACTTGGGTAATCTCACTCTTGCAATGACGTTAGCAGCATTGTATCGACCCTCTTGTTGATCTATATGTTTTCCGTTTGCACGCCATTATACTTGTATTCCGTCGATGAGTATAGTGTTTCGCCATGAGAGAACACCGTTGAGCATGCGTACGCATGCGAAAGGGGTTTTTAGGACGGTGTGAGAAAAGTTTTTCATATCTCGTGTCATAACCACATGACAGATGTGGCTATGACACGTGCGAAGTGAGTTGTGACCACAAGGAAAATGTGGGCATGACAAAAGCATATCATTATTCTGGTGCATGTGTGTTATTGACATGCACAATTGGATTTGGATGGTGTTGACAATATATATGATGAATGAGTCATTAAGAAAGAATACCACCTTTATATTAGTGATGATAAAGAGCATGACACTTTTTGTACAACATTGCTTTACAAAATTTTTAGTGCCCCTCCATTCTCACCGTGGATGTGCAGGTAGTTGGCTTTAGAACTGGAGATGATGGTAAAATAATAGGGATATTTAAAGGTTTAAGTGAGCACAATGAATGCTTCCTGTGATATCCTCCGGGTATGCGCAATATCTCTCGTAATATATTTTACACTATTATGATCATTTGGTAATAATTGATTTGATACTCTTTGATATTTTGCTATTATATTGCCATCGATTTCGTTGATCTTCCTATGGATAGATAAGTTACTTGACATTGAATGACATGTGATATATTGATATTGATTATGACAATCTTTTGTATGCGAGAAAAGTAAATTGATCTCTTTTCATTTTCTAATAGGTATTGTCCACTTCAATAGTCAAAGGTCAATTTTGGCCAATACAAATAAGACAAATATCTAACATTTTTTTATGGTAAATGAAGTGTAAATTTCTATTGAGTGTTTGATCATTGAAGTGGATGATATTTAACTAGAGTGTCACTATATGTATCTTTTGATATCATATTCTTTGTATGCAACAAATCGGCAAGTCTACATTTTGATTTTGTATCAACCGCTTTTGATATACCATTAACTTTGCAAAATTAAAATATACATTATGATTTTGTATTTGCCAAGTTGTGTATCTGGGAGTGAATCTTCAGAGTCATGTATCTGCGTATTATTATTATAGGTGGTATGCGTGTCTAGGAATGCATGATTATAGTATACGTTATGAATTCTATTTCCATCATGCGTAACGACATTTTTAATCTTTGATGCATAATGACATTTCTAATCTAATCTTTGATTCCATCATAGATTAAGATTTATGCAGTATACTTTCTTATTTTGAAAATAGTGGGACCCATTCATGGAACGTTTTCTGATATTTGATATGGTTAGTTTTTGTACAAAAAGAAATAGGCCAGGAGAAATCGGGGGGAAAATTGGTAGAAAAGGAGTGGGTAAAATACGTCTGATCAATGGTATAGTAAGGTTTTGGAAGAGGAGAAGAAAATGATAGTGTAGAGGTCAAAAAAGTAAGGAAAGAGATTTGTCCCAAAAAGTAGAAGGGGGGGGAATAGTGGTTTCTGTAGGTCCTTGCATGTTCAATAAGCGTCTCTATCTAGAGGAAAAAAAGATGATTCTCCGTGATGGTAAGTCAGAAGTTATCTTCATTGTCTTTGTTATTCTTTCCATATCATGTTGGATGTTATTAGATCATGTACTTTAACCATAAATGCATATTTTTCATACTTGTTCTTCCTCAATGTGAGTTGTATTCTCAATGTTATAGTTTTGGGTGTCCTCAAAATAGCTAGCATCGGTAAGAAGGTTAGCATGTGCAATGCTTCATGCATATCCCGTAATCATCGTATTCCATGAGTTGACATCTCATTGGGGGATTTTGCCAAATAGTTTGAATACCTTACCTTTGCTATCACATTTTGCATAAAAGCATTTCCAAAATTATTATCTGTCGAGTTTACCTTTTTCATGCTTAGATGGATGTTATTACCCTAATTCATTTTGTGCATATCCAGTAATCATTGCATGAGGCTTTTTGTCAAAAGGTTCATGTGCTAGTCTATGTTTTTGCATTTGAGTTTCTTATGATTTCTTAATAAATCCATTTTATGCTTACCCTGCATTTATCCCATAGGCCATTGCTGGAAAGTTTCTAAAACTTTTTTGAGTGAATCTTTTGAAGCTTATCCTGCAATCACTACATTCCATGAGACAATTTCTCTTTAAGGTATTCTATCAAATAGTTGAAGTGATGTCAAAAGGCTTCTGCATTTTACATACATGACTACCAAAGCCAATACAATGCCTCACCTGCCAATTGTGTTTACTTGAAAGTTTCTTCTCAAACCAATGATATGGCATTTTTAGGGCAATATATTTGTGGTTCCTTAATTTTCTACTTGTCAAAAAATCCGTCATGTGCATATTTACATTTTGGGCTTCCAAACTTAGTTATTAATGTTATTTCTGAGTAGTGATAGAATAACCATTCAAGGACACTTTGCATTGACTCTTTTGTGTAACAATTTTGTAGTTATTTATTATATGTATCTTTGCTTTGGTAAAAGTCATTTTGAAGAGACTTAATGTCTCAAGTTATTGCTTGGAACCTCATTTTGTTCATCGTTCATCGGCAAAGTTTGAACTATCAGCAAACTCTTGAACTTCGCTCGTCGGGTTCAATGGTTCAACTGATATGCATTGGTTACTTTGTTGAAGGTTTGAACTTCGTCTGTCAAGTTCAATGGTTTGTCAGGTTCAATGGTTCAACTGATATGCATTGCTCACTCCGATGAAGGTTGGACATCGGCAAGAAAAGGACCATCAATGTTGTTTGGTGATATGACTCTGATAGTTGAAGTCACTCTGATGGAAGATATCAGCCAGAGTCTCTTCGATGGACAGTGAATGGTAGACTAGTTTGTCTTGTCAGCATAAGTGATGACAGTTAACATTCTTATGGTCATGTATATATATTACTTCTATAACTGATGTCTGGTGCATGTGGGACTAATGAGTCCTCTTGAATGTGAACAGTCAGACAACGATGCAGAGTCAGTTTGAATGAATGGTTAGGGCAGAAGTTAAAAATAGTTTTTCTCTTGAAGGCTGCGTATATATACAAATTTGGTGAGCTCGTCAGTGATGATGATGAGATTCGATTATATTGTTCATTCTGTAAATATGTAGTGAAAGTGAAGAGTTTATATAATTTGAGAATCGATACCTAAACTGTAAAGTTTGCTATAATAAAGATCACCTCTTGTGGTGGTGGGTTTTTTACCTAAAAGGGTTTTCCCACGTACATCTGGTATTGATCTTTGTTATCTTGAATGTTTATTCTATATTTTTTGGTGTATTTATCTTTGTATTTGAATTAAACATAACATGTCTGCATTATCCCCTTTGAATTAACATTAGGAAAGCTATATTCTGCACCTGTGCTTTCCTTACAAGTGGTATCAGAGCCTGGCCAGTTGTGTTATCCTTGTTGGTAGGTTGGGTTTTTTGTGTTAGTTCTGTGAGTGGGAGTTCTGTAGAGGTCTATTTTATTAAATTAGATGGCAAGTTCATTAGGAAAGATAGACATTGAAAAGTTCAATGGCACAAACTTTGAGTTGTGGAAACTTAAAGTTGAAGATATGCTGGTCGACAGAGATCTTTGGGTTACTATGTCTACGACTAAACCTACAGCCATGAAGCAAGAAGATTGGGACCTAGTAGATAGGAAAGCTAGAGGACTGATAAGATTAAGTTTAGTGGATTTTGTTCTATTGAACATTCATGAAGAGACAACTGCAAACCTTTTGTGGAAAAAGTTGGGAGATATTTATTAGGGCCAGTCCTTGGTGAACAAACTTTTCCTCAAAAAGAAGTTGTACTCTTTGAAGATGGATAAAGGAGCATCTATAGTAGACCATCTGAACTCATTTAATTTGATTGTTGCACAATTGACATCTGTAGGTGTAAAAATAGAAGAGGAGGACTGTTGTATGCTTCTGTTGTGTTCTTTACCTGACTCATGGGATCATCTTGTGATGGCTATTGGAAGTACAACAACAATGTTTAAAACTAAAACTGTTGTTGCCTCACTATTATCTAAAGAGATGCAGAGGAAATCTTCTGAGATGGCCAAAGAGGCACTGTCTGTTTGAGGTAGATCAAAGGAAAGAGGCAAGAAGAAGGACAAGAAGTCTAAATCCAAATTAGAGGGGAGATCAAAATCTCCTGGCACAAAGTCCAAGGTGAAGTGCTAGAATTGTGGGCAGAAAGGACACATCAAAAGAGACTATAAAGAGGAGAAGAAGAAGAAGAAGAAGAAGAAGAAGAAGAACTTCTCTGACAATCATTCTTCTCAGAGTGATGTTGATGCCTTCATTGCTGCCTTGGCAATGCTTGCATCTGAAGATGTATGGCTGGTGGATTCAGGAGCATCTTTTCATATGACATCTCACAGAGAATGGTTCACAAAGTATGAACCGTATGCTGGTGGGAAGGTGTTCTTGGCAAGTGATTTGACACTAGAAATTGTTGGCGGAGGAAGAGTCAGAATCTAGTTCACAGATGGCAGAATAAAGGGAATGAATGGAGTACTACACATACCAAGTCTGAGTCAAAATTTACTTTCTGTTAGTAAGCTTAATGATGTTGGAGTGCAAGTTACTTTCATGAATGGTGGCTCTAAGATGACTAGGGGTTCTATTATATTGGAAAAGGGTGAACGCATTGGAACTTTGTATAGGTTAGATGCTAAACCAGTGTGTTGTAATAATGTCTCTGAAAAATATGAAAAAGCTACTATTGTAACACGTGATGCAAACTCTATGGAAGTTAAACTTCCTGCAGAGCAAACAATGCTCTGGCATCATAGACTTTGTCGCATAGGTGAAAAAGGTTTAAAAACTATGAAGAACAAAAACCTGGTAGATGGGTTGGTTGATTGTAATCTGGAATTTGATTTCTGTGAACATTGTATAGATGGAAAACAAAACCGTGTTTCTTTTTACTCTAGTTCTCATAAATCTTCTGGTGTTCTGGACTATGTACATTCTGATGTTTTTGGTCCAGTTGATGTTCCTTCTCTATCTAAATCAAGATACTGCATATCATTTATTGCTGATTATTCAAGGAAGACATTTGTATATTTTTTGAAAAATAAATTAGAAGTGTTCAGTCGGTTTAAAGAATTTAAAACTCTTGTGGAAAATAATATTGGTAGAAAAATAAAATTCTCGAGAATAGATAATGGTGGTGAATATTGTAATGCAGATTTTGATAAGTATTGTGTAGACCATGGAATTAAAAGGCATAAGACTACACCTTATACTCCACAGAAAAATGGAGTTGCTGAAAGTTTAAATCCATCATTGATGGAGAAAGGAAGAAGTATGTTGAGTTATGCTGGTCTTGACCAAAGGTTCTGGGATGAGGCAGTTGTTACAGCTTGTTACTTGCTGAATCATTCTCCTACTTTGGCATTGGTTGATAAGATGCCTATGGAAGCATGGTCTAGAAAGAAGCCCTCTCTAAGACATCTTCATGTCTTTGGCTGTGAGGCATATGCTCATATTCCTGATGTAAAAAGATCTAAGTTAGATTACAAAGTAGTCAAATACATATCTTTATTGGCTATGGAGTCAGTATTATGGTTGTAGTCACTTTGTCCACAATAGAGGCAAAGTACATGGCAGCTACTCGTTCATGCCAAGAAGTTGTTTGGTTGAAGAGGTTGTATTCTGATGTTGGTTTTAATGCAGGGCAGATACAAATACACTGTGATAGTCAAAGTGCTATATGTTTGGTGAAGAATCCTACATTTCATGCTAGGACAAAACATATTGATGTCCAATATCACTTTGTTCGTGATATGGTGGAAGACAGGAAAGTGAAGCTGGAAAAGATTGACACTTTGGAAAATGTTGCTGATGCCTTAACTAAACCAGTGAGCATAGCCAAGTTCAAATGGTGTTTAGATGGAATTGGTCTTCAGGCCCATAATTCTTAGTAATCGAATGAGGATTAAGAGGTAGCAGTAATCTCTTCAACAAGTGGGAGATTGAAGAGACTTACTATCTCAAGTTACTGCTTGGAACCTCATTTTGTTCATCATTCATCGGCAAAGTTTGAACTGTTGGTGAATTCTTGAACTTTGCTCATCAGGTTCAATGGTTCATCGGGTCCAATGGTTCAATTGATATGCATTGGTTACTTCGTTGAAGGTTTGAACTTTGTTCGTCAGGTTTAATGGTTTGTCGAGTTCAATGGTTCATCAGGTTCAATGGTTCAACTAGTTCAACTAATATGCATTGGTCACTTCGATGAAGGTTGGACATCGGCAAGAAAAGGACCATCGACGTTATTTGGTGATATCACTCTGATAGCTGAAGTCACTCTGATGGAAGATATCAGCTAGAGTCTCCTCGATGGATGGTGAATGGTAGACTAGTTTGTCTTGTCAGCATAAGTGACAATAGTTAACATTCTTGTGGTCGTGTATATATATTACTGCTACGATCGATGTATGGTGCATGTGGGACTAATGAGTCCTCTTGAATGTGAACAGTCAGATGGCAGTTATGTGACAGTTGGAGACAGTGATGCTGAGTTAGTTGAAATGAATGGTTAGGGTAGAAGTTAAAAATAGTTTTGCTCTTGAAGGCCATGTATATATACAGATTTGGTGAGCTCGTCAGTGATGATGATGAGATTTGATTATATTGTTCATTCTGTAAATGTGCAGTGAAAGTGAACAGTTTATATAATTTGAGAATCGATACCTGACCAAGTGAGCTAAGATATTTATTGTAACTATAAAGTTTACTGTAATAAAGATTGTCTCTTGTGGTGGTGGGTTTTTTACCTGAAAGGGTTTTCCCACGTACATATGGTGTTGATCTTTGTTATCTTGAATGTTTATTCTATATTTTCTAGTGTATTTATCTTTGTATTTGAATTAAATGTAACCTGTCTACATTATCCCCTTTGAATTAACATTATGGAAGTTGTATTCCACACCTGTCCTTTCCTTACACATTTGAGAAAATGTATGTAGGCTTCCATTTATATTTAAGAGATCACTCACTCTCTCTCTCTCTATATATATATGTATCATTCTACAACAAATGATATTTTAGAGAAGGGTGAATGGGGTGGGGGGCAAATGTGTAGAATGTGTAATGCCTCCTTTAAACAACCCTTAGTGTTTTAACTTTGGCAACTATTCACTAGTTCATCATATAGTAATAGCCTCCTAAAATATTCTAGCATCTTTTATGGCATTTTGTGATAACGTTCTGGATCTTGTGCTGAAAATAGACATCTTTTCTCTTTCTAATTATATATTACCATCTTTTTGTATAATATTTATTCATTGATTCCTTCGATAGAATATCAGGCTGGACTTGTCATCCTTCCTTTTTATGAATTCCCAATTTAGTCGATGAATGGTATAATCATGGCGTAAGTCCTTGCATTCTTTGTTTGTATGTTTATTCATGATATTGAAGAGGTTTAATTCCAACTTAGAAATCAACGTGGTTTTCCTTATAATTTTCTTTATTATGGAGAAGTGTAAAGGATTTTAGTGTTAATTAGATATTGATTTATTTTAACTTGATTTTTAGTTTAAAGAAATGATATTTATGGAGGTATTTTACAATAGATATTGTTTAGTTTCAGAATATAGATGCTATGTTAGTTGATTACAACACGTACTTTAGAATTCTTTGAACTACAGGTAAAGTAGAATATTTTCCATATATCTATCTTTTGTT
Organism: Cunninghamia lanceolata; assembly: GCA_027924645.1. NCBI lineage: Eukaryota > Viridiplantae > Streptophyta > Pinopsida > Cupressales > Cupressaceae > Cunninghamia > Cunninghamia lanceolata. The sequence continues at coordinate 5,851,152 of BSBN01000726.1, forward strand.
AGCAATATTGTCTATTCTTATCTTACCATATAGCTCATTCATTCTAACTTTTCATGCCTTGTCTGGGTAGTGACAATAACATCGGACAAATTTCCACTTCAAATTATGCTCTGATAGATGCCCTTACATTTACTAAAACTCCCATTTTTTTTACTCCTGCCCATTGCATTCGGTTGAAAGTTTCTAAAGCCTATCCAACAAACACATTTTAGTTCTAACTTGCAAAAATTTACATTTCCATCTAATGATATCTCTTTGAGGTGTTTTGTCATTCAATTCATGTGCCTTGTTTATGATCTTATTCTTTGCATACATGTTTATCAGAGGTGTCTTTTGCCTTAGTAATCAGTGATAGGTGGGCATGGCCTGGGAAAAACATTGCTCCTTCCATGTTCCTTCACATTTATTATTTAATCTTTCGAAGATTGATTTTGTGTGTGTGGCCTATTGTTTATGTGGCCTCATCTATTTTTTCCTATTGTAAACTTTTCCACTATAATATCTAACTTTTATGTTCTTTCGATACGAGTTGAGTAGCCTTTTATATCATTTGGTGTTCATATATATAAATTTATACCTGAGAAGATAAAAGTTTACTTATTAGATCAAAAAACACTATTATGGTCTGTGTATTAGAGAAAATTACTCTCTTATTCTTTTCTTGTGTCTTATTTGCGCCCATCTCGATGTCAAGGTTTTATTATATTAACACCTTTTTAGAGTAATTAAGATCAACCATTTGCTTCTCTAAATCTAAAGTTTAGTTTCCTTTACTTCATCAAATCAAAATATGCTTATGAGATTTCTATTTTCTATACCAATCTTTATCATGGGTTTATGAAATTAGTCAATAAGTTAAATGTAGGAAACATGGATATCTTTGCTATTTCTTTTAACAAATAAGAATACTAGAATGATAATCATAGAATTATTTATTGGCTGATATATTATGATGAAATAGAAATTAATCAATCATAAAAAATAATATTAAATGATATGATGATAGTTCTATTAATCAATCATTATTAGTATATTGTAAATCTTAGTGAGTTGACAGAATTATTATTAGTTAAGGTTGAATAATTAGATTATCTATTAGAAAATAGCTTCTTTAATGGTGAAGGATGTTTATATATCTTTGTGTTTAAATAGTTGATATGTTATATAATATCCATAAGATGAATCAAGGGAAATTCTAACTATTAGCATAGATAAGTGAATGAATAAAGAAGTTTTATGTGACTGCATATATAGAACATCTTGATTTCATAATTGATCAATAAATTTATTTTCTTGTAATGTGATAATGTTTTGCAAAATATAGCATGTGAGTAAGATAGCTAGTACATTAGAAATGTTATGATCAAAATGGAGTTTTTGTTATGAATCTATCTGACTAGTTATAAGTTTGGATAAGATAGAACTAATATTGAAAGATCTTATTGCTTGAAGAGACTTGATTTTGGAAAATAATATATATTTACTATAATGACTGTGTTGAACATCTCGAGATCACATCATTGGTTGTGATATTCCTTCTACTTGTTAACCCAAGTTATAAGTTGTATGATATCATATTGTGGACGAAGTTCAAGCTTGAACTATGATGTCTTTGTGCTACACATATGTAGGTAAGGCCATCATAGATGAGCCCACAAGACATTAGGTCAGCCTCTTAGGGCCTTAGGTTGTCATTTTATGCAATTGATATTGTGTAATTGATAATCATCCAGAACTAATGTTTCTTTAGATGTGTAGTTTGAGATCTATAAGACATGCAGGAATTTGAAGCTAAGGAGGTACCTTTCCACTTGGTGAATAGATGACTATCTGGCAGTATTGGTAAATGTGTATAAATTTATTGAAACATTTGTATCTTACATTTAATTTTCAATTAATATTGATATACTCTGATTTTTGACTTGAGATTTACTAAGATAAATTTTATAAATTTTAATTCTATCATTATGTTAAGTTCATTATTGTTATTTACTAAGATTTTCTTGGGTAAGGATTACAAATTGTGCGTGTGTGTATTTATTTGGTGCATTTGGATTTAGAACAAACCCTGGCTGTTAGTTAGATCATGTAATTTGAATGAATTATGTATGTTGTTGAATATTACTTAATTTGAATAATGCAGTTATGTTATCCCTAGAGATGTTTGTTTAACTTGTTGTATCAGACTATGTTATATTTTTTTACCATTACTTCTAATTTTTTTAAAACTTCTACCTTTTTATTGCTTTAGTTGACTTATCTCTAGGGTTGTATGGTGGGGCATTATATTTGGTATCAGAGCCAGGTTTCAGAACTGGGATCTCTAGTTAATGATGTTGTCCATGTCTAATTATAGTAAATCTTCTTAAGCATGTGATAGGAACGCTTGTGTTGGATACCATGTTATAATTTAAACACCCAGCTTGATGTGTTAGATAGATGATGATGATATTGACATTCAACATCATGTGATATGTAGAAAAAGCAGAGTGAAAGGAAACTGGAAAAGGGAAGTGTCTAACAAGTAATGTTATGATTTTGCAAAAGGGAATCACATTGGTTATGGAAATAAATGTACTTATTGTAGTAATGGAATTATGTATGTAAATGTAAATATTCCTTTGTAAATGTTAGAAGCTAGCAATTGTGCATTGGTTGAGTGTTGTGAATACCCCGTACTTGCTTTGTGTGCCCATAAGATGGTGATACTGGGTACCCATCCATGGGGAATATGTGTTTCTTAGTTGTGGAATTAACCATACCATTATGTGTGTTTTTATGTTTGTTACCTGATTGTGGGCCAACCCATGTGTGGTTGAAAATATATATAAGAGTAGCCAAAAGTTAGATTCATAGATTCTCTTCTTTTGGTTCTCTAGTCCCTTAGTCTGTGAAGGGGTAATAGCAGCCACAAAGTTTGTTGGGCAGAGTGTACTTGATCTATATGTGCTAGCCTAATCTCCATAGTTCTTGAGCATCTTGATGGTATTTCTTGGATGATCATCTACCCTATCTTCACGAAAGGTATGATATACTACCTAAGTTGTCAGTTGGGGGCTGGGGTCTAGGACCTGCATGGACAACCCAACTAGAACTATGTGATGACATGTGTCACCACTTGGGGGTCGGGGTCTAGGGTGAAAGGGACCTACATGGATAACCCAAGTGAGACCATGTGCCCCATGTATATTTTGAGATCCAACATGTGGAGGGAGGTTTGTTACCCATGCTGAGATAGATTCTGTATCTACACATGTTCCGATATGATGCAATAGGTATGATGCCACACCTCACTGGTGTTCTAACACAGTGCTGGTGATGATGTCGTGTTGCTGATGGTAGCGAGTTGGGCTCAAGGACATGATGCCATGTGCTCAGACACGTGAGGGTGCACTATGAGATTGTGTTATGATCTAATCCTACTGTGTGATGAGCATAATGGGGCCTCACGCACTTGTAGAGGGATATTCATGTTTGCTTTCAATAGTGTTTGTGTTGGTTAGTATATGGGTATGTCCTAGCCATGTATACCTCTGGCTATGGCGAGTACTTGTGTGTGCCTTTTCCATGAGGTGTCGCTATGCAAGGTGTGTTCTATGCATGCCTACTTCCATGGAGCCACAAACACACTATCGGGCATGTGCAGGATCATGATGGGCCAAACTATACCTCTAAGTGGCAATGAAAATACAAAAAAATAGACTTTATCAAGTTCATGTGAAAATTTGAATGGATTATCTACACAATTTGAAAAATATGTAAGAACAAAATTTGTAGAGAATTGAATCTAGTTTATAGGCTACTATTTTTTTTTAAAAAACTAAATTTACTTAGTGAAAATTGAATATTTCAATGAACAACTTTTAAATTTTTTAGAAAAAAATAAAAAGTGGGTGTCTGTCCAGCCAAACTAACTATGAGTAAAATTATATAAATTTTTTTAAACTTTCAAAATAAGTAGAGGACTCATGTCCGGATGTGATGCATATTTATTTAAAAAAAATTTCCAATAAAATAATTAGTTATGATTTTTTTACTGTGAATTTGTTTAAAAACTAAAAAGTAATTTTCCAGCCAACCTAACTCAATAAAAAAATCAAAATTCAATTTTTTTTTTAACCTATAGCCAGAAAAGTATAGAGTGTGACACAGGTTTCAAATCTCAAAAAAGTGAAATGGTTTGAAAGTTATGGATGTTTTTCAATCAGTGTGTCCATCAGGATTTTAGAGACATGGTATATAGAAAATTATTAATAATTATTTAATAAAATGATAACCAAACAAATCTTATATTTTTAGAAAGCTAACAATTTATTCTATAAACCCTTTTCATTTTATCAATTTTTCATAAAAAAAAAGTCGTTAGCACAAAGGGTGAAGTTCGAAGAAGAGACTGAAACATGAAAACACGTTAGAATCCATGAAAAGTCAACAACCAAAAAGGATATCCATTTTGCTTCGGTAAAAGAAACTCAAAATGGATATCCATTTCCTTGATCTATGAAAATTTTTTTACCATTGGTTTTGGATGAAGAGAAGCAACATATTTGAAGCATCGAGCCAATAATACAAGAAGTTAAAGTTAGTTGGTCATTTATAGGTGTATCTATTGTTTTATATCACATTACACATAGAATTCTAATTAACAATCTAGTTTCCTCATTTGGGGGAACATTTTTTATCCATTTCTAATGGAAATATTTAGTTAAAAATTGGTGGCTCCTTGTGAAAAGTATGGTCTCTTATCAAGAACGCATAACCAAGAAGGTTGATATCCATTTTTGTTACATGTTTGTTGATCACATCTTATGAATAGGATGTTGCTTGGTGATAGTTCTAGGTTTAGTGAACAATATTCTCAAGCTTATTGCAATTTTTACACTTGTGACCAAATTTGGTACCAAACCCTTTCACCTTTTCAATTAATCCTGATAGTGTCATCTCACTCCATGCAAATCAAACCAACATTAGGACCATGTGAATGAGATTAAGGATAGCCTTGAAATATGAATCTTTGTATTGTTGATTATCCTTTTACCATGACAATCCTTTAGGATCATTGTACCTAGGTGCAACAATCTTTCAATCTTCTTTTATTTATATTTCTTTCCTCTTCATACACAAGATTCTCGTGCCTTGTAGTCATGACAATCCACAAATCACCTAATTGTCCTTAGTGGGACTATATCTTATTTTGACAGTGATAGTCATCATCCATTCACAAGTCTCCTCTTTAACATAGATACCCTTTGCACATGTTTTGACTTCATGATTTTCCTTTTGTATGTTGTATTATGGTATGAAAATACTATGGCCCCTTCTTCATCCTCTTGTATAATGAAATTGAAGGTCGACACTTACAGTTACTCTTCTTTATTACTTGGCGATAATGAATCCCTAATTTTTTATTGTCTTGAAGCCAAATTTACCACTGTTGAGACAGTCAGAGTTGATTCTTGATCATGAATATTGCGAATTACTTCAAATATCCATGGACAATTTCAATTGTGTTTCTTAAGACACCCATGCCTTGACTATCCCTTGATGTTGGTCATGATTGTGCTTGGATGGCACAATAATTCATAGTTAGATTTTTGCCACTAAAGTTGTCCTTTGACAAAGTCATATTTGTAGTCCACCTTTTGATGATGTTCAAATAATATAAATACTTATTCTTAACATAAGCAATACATTTCTCACAAATACCAATGCATTCTACTCATAAGGTTCATGGCACCGTGCCTAAAGGTATGATAGTCAGCAGTGTACTATTATGGCAGCCTATGGTTGGTTTGACAATCTATAATAGTGATAGCATTCATGCCTAACAGTCCTTATCATTATTGTCATAATATATTTTACATTTGAGGCCTTGTCTACAACATACAAAGTTTACCTTTCTCACCCATACCTTCAGTATATAAAGGACATTGATTGGGAATTTTTAATTTCCACTCAGTCAGTGCAATCTAGGAGAGGATAGATTGTCTAAAGTTGTAATCTATTTCCATTTACACTTGCCATAACTACAAATGCTTAGTGTTTATTCTCAACCCCGGTATATGAATAAAATGTGACCTATTGTTCTAATAGGCCTATAGGGACAAAGAGGTGATAAAGCCTTTAATTTTAAACATGACATGGTTTTGATAACTTCCCATATTGGTAAGGTCTTGGATGACAATCCTTTTATGCACTTAATTGTAATAGGTGTTATGATAGTCCTTGGTATCTTTTCATTTCTTTCTTGAATGGCCTACAAATAAGACATAAGACCTATTAGATCCTTCATAAATAAGAATTCTCATACATTACATTTAAACTTAAACTCCCTAAACATCCATCAATCCATCCATTAATATCAAAATGCCATGAATATCCTATGATCAACCATTCTAATTCCTAGGATAGTCATATATTGCAATTTTGCTTCTCTATACTAAAATAGCCCAAGGAATATCTAACCTTGAAGTTGTATTTTAACAATCTAATGTCTTTACGAATAACATTGAGCCTTCTTTTGGGACAACTTTTTTTTCCTTTAGAAGCTCCTCATTTGATGATAGCCTAAAATAGAATAAGTGGATAGTCATAACATTTTAGCATATAATGGGAAAACCCTAAAGTGTGATAAAGTCTATACATTATCTATTCCCATCCATGTCACGAAGCAACTATTCAAATGCTAGGCCAACATGATTTAAACAATCATAAGGGCCAACAATCCACTCCAAATGCATGGGAAAAGGACAACACTTGGATCCCATATTAATCATGTTCACATGGCTACTAGCATCTTCAAGTGAGTCAATACAAAAATTGAAAGCCTCAAACTCATACACTTCAGAAAAATATACTTAATTATAAATTTGATATGCATGAATAAGGAAGTCCTCATGCAATACAAACTAAAATGTGTCATATTTAGACATGTCATCAAGTTGAACTACATCATGTTGAGACTTGTGTTTACTTAAGCATTACAAGTCACTTACCTCTTTGCATGCTTCAAAGTTCCAAACAAAGGACTCAACTTTAGGTGTAGCAGAGTCCTCATCAATGACTGATTTACATGGCCTTCAACAAACTAAAATTATATATCATCTTTATGCTTACATGGAGGCTATATCATCTTTACAAATGTATGTCCAAGCTCTTTAGGAGTCTTCACAAATGTGTCCAAAGTAAGATTACTCAAATCAAATAATGGCTTATATCCAGAGCTTTATTAAGTTGATACCTAGGTGGATTAGTGTGGAAACATTCATATTAGATGGTAATTCACAAGTTTATAGAATAATAAAATGAGTCCCTAGTCTAGAATCCAAATGTACATAATAAAATAGATATCTATTTTGTAGTAGTGATATGGACGTTACAGAGTGTCCGTTGGCAAAAAATTAGGATTTAAGAAATGGATATCCATTTTGTAAATACAGAAAAAAGACAAAAGGAATATTGTTGGGCCCGACATCTGCAACTAGAGACCCTCTGTTGTCAAAATACTCATGATTTCTAGCTATGACAGTGAAAGGAATATTTTTATGCACTTTTGGAGATAATTTTCTTGTTACAATCATAAGGGTGATATTTTTGTTCCCCTAATGGGGAGCAATAGTCGTCGTAAAGCAAAAAGGAGGAGGAAAGTTACATTGGAGGAAATTGAAACAATTAGGGAAAAAGATAGGGAAAGGAAGAGGATTGGAAGAGTGGGTTTGGCAGATGCTCATCAAGGTGAATCTTCTTCTTTACCATCTAATGACATGCAAATTGAAGATGTTAATTTTGATTATAATGAAATGTTAGATAAGAATGAAATTCACCATGATATTGCAAATGAAAATATTAAAAAATGTTATGAAACACCTATTCATAATAGCAATACCATGGACAAAGAAGAAGAAAAAAAACAAATATGTGCACTTGAAGAAAGTGGATATGAACATCATGATGTTGAAATTGCACTCCATAATCCATTTGTTGATAAAATTGATGAGGTTGATAACATGGATGAAACAAGAACAATCAATGTATCTCCAAATTTCATAAGAAGAGAGGACATTTGTCAAGAAGAGAATAATCGTGATGAAATTGGAAAACACCCAAGAACCCCAAAATGGTTACTTGAAATTGATGAGAACATAATGGAAAAACTTGAAGGCAAGAGGTCGTCATGAACGGTTCAGTTGTAAGCTACAAAACTCTTCAATGAATACTTTAAGAAGATAACATTAACCGAACAATGCCAACTTTTTGTGCAATTATTAAAGATGTACAAAATGAGACCTTTACTAAAGAAATTAAAGATTCAGTTAAACAAAGTGTCCTATCGGAATAAAATTATTGTTAGAAGCCTTTTCAATGTACTCAATTCTATTGGAAAGACTAGCAAGGAGAAAGATAAAAGAGCTTCCCATAGAGTAATAACAACCTCAATAGTAAGCAAACAATTAAGAAATGCTTGATTAATGAGGCAAACTTGTGTTGACTTAAGATTGAATCGTAAAACATTGTCAAAAGCACTAGCATTAAGATCAAGGCTAGATAATCCTCTTGCCAATGATAGTTGGGCTTTCAGTGGTAGGCTTCCACGAGTTGACAAGAAGCTAATTGATAGCACAAAGGAAGAAATTGAACAATTTTGGCATACTAACTCTCAGGTATCACCAAATGCAAAAGATGTTGTAAAGGTAAGAATTGGTGATAAAGACCGCACACCACATCCTAAACATTACTTGGAATGTAGCAAAACAACATTGTACAAACAATATTGTGAAACTCACCCAGGTATGACAATCTCACAAAGAGCATTTGAATCTCTTAAGCTATTTTATTGTGTTCCTCTTAAAGTTCGTAATACATGTTGTTGCAAATACCATGTAGAGTTTTCTATGTACCATGAATTATTATGCAATATTCATTCTACTTTGCACACTAACAAAATGTTACAGGAGTGTAGTGCAATTCAAGTACCAAAGTCATCTGGGGACTTATTGGATTTATTTCTATGTATTAGAGATGATGGTTGCATGTTCTACAAGAATGATTGTTTAAATGAAAAGTGTTTACAATGTGGTGGGTTATCAAAGTTTGTATCATGTTTTCATGAGGGCAGTGGGCATGATTTTGGAAAGACAATGGTTGAGAAAAAGAGATATGAGACAGTGAAATACAATTTGAAATGTGGAGGTGAAGGTTCTAGACGTGAGTTGATTGTAAGAGAGGTAAGTATTGCTGATTTTATTGATGATTTTAAGAAAATTCTTTTCTACAAGTATGTCAGACATAGCCACAAGTCTCAATGGTTAGATCAATAGTTTAGGATGTGTAAAGACTCTTTCCCAATTGAAACTATTGTCTTTGTAGTTGATTTTGTAGAAAACTATACATTGGAACCCCAAAATGAAGTTCAATCCTAGTACTACAATTCTATTTAGATTGTTATTTTTTTTTCACATCACATACAGACATGCCCCCAAGACTACAGAAGAGAATAGGAAGATTGTCAGAGAATACCATTTTTACATGAGTGATGATTGATCTCATTCAGCAGAGTTTGTGCAATATTGTTTTCAACAATTTTATGGGTTCTTGCAAGAAAAAGATATTAGAATAGATCAACATCTCATTTGGTCAGATAATTGCACTAGTCAATTCAAGAATGCTCATAATTTCTATTAGTTGAGCAAAATGCATGTAGAGAAGGCTATACCTCATATTTGGAATTTTTTTGAAGCCAGGAACGGAAAAGGTGAACATGATGGAGCAGGGGCATGCGTGAAGAGAGCTCTTTTTAAAGAACAACTAAAGATTAGAGGTGGTGCTACATTCATTGATGCAGATTCCATTGTTAAGTGGTGTAACTATGCATTGTCACGAGGAGTGGCTCTTGATTCTGAAGTGCATAGGTTTTTTTGGTTGGTTGATGATGGGATAGCGGTAGAGAAATTGGAATGTTAGAGAATCAGTGAATCATCAAAGATGCATTCATTTCAAAGATCAGATGCAAGTACATGGACTATTTGGACACGAGAATTAGCTTGTTTTTGTTAGAGTTGTATTAAATGTGATTGGAACAATTGTGAGTCAAGTGAGTGGGTAGATGTATGGATTCCACAATATTTAATCTCTTTATATGGTCAATCATCTTCCGCCAATGACATGGAGAGCTCATTTGACTATGAACATCTTTCAGACCTTGTACAGTTAGGTCATGTTTATGCAGTTGTTGCACCACATGGAAATGAAGAGAGGTCATACTATTGGTTGGCATGATGTGTACAGGGAAAACAAAAGCTAACACAACCTATGACAGATGATGATGGGTTCACATATCCTACAGGATCAGTTGTAAGTCACTTTGTCGGTAGCTTACAGCTTGGAAGGACTCAGATCCTTTGTACACAAAATGAGAACTCTGCTAGCATTTACTTGCCCACCCCGACGTGTTGGCATAATCTGTTTAGCCCCAGGACCTATAGAATGTAAAATTTCAATCCTATCAACTTTTGACATTGTCGGTAGCTTACAGCTTAGAATGAATGGGATGATTGGTGCACGAAATGAGACCTCCAATGGCATTTACCCATCCACCCTGATGCATTGGTGCAGTCCGTTTGACCCCATGAGCTATGGAATGAAAAATGTCACACCTAGCACCTTTCCACTGCATCAAATTGACACATTTTGCAACAATGTGTTTGATTTCAGCATGGTCAAACGGAATGGAGTTGACCAAAAATGAGAGAGGTTATTGTGGATGGACTCCACGTGCACTTGTAGGTTAAAAAAGAACATTCCCAGCTATCATGAATTCTGAGAACTACTCCGTCAAAGTTTGGCAATTTTTTGGTCTCAGGGATCTTAAGGGACTTTGCCGATAGCTGCTTGCCCGGAATCACTGGGATGCTTGGCGCAACAAATGAGACCTCCAATGGCATTTACCCACCCACCCTAACATATTGGTGTAGTCCCTTCAACCCCACGAGCTATGGAGTGAAAAATGTAACACCTAGCACCCTTCCACTGCATCAAACTGAAGCATTTTGAAACAATGCGTTTGATTTGGACACTGGAAAACAGAATGGATTTGCCCAAAAATGAGAGACGTTATTGTGGATGGACTCCACATACACCTGTAGGTCCAAACAAAACATTCCCAGCTGTCACGAATTCTGAGAAATGCTCCGTCAAAGTTTGGCAATTTTTTGGTCTTAGGGATATTAAGGGACTTTGCCAGTAGCCTCTTGCCTAAAATCACTGGGATGCTTGGCGCACCAAACGAGACCTCCAATGGCATTTACCCACCCACCTTGATGCATTGGTGTAGTCCGTTTGACCCCATGAGCTATGGAATGAAAAATGTCATACCTAGCACCTTTCCATTGCATCAAATTGAAGCATTTTGAAACAATGCGTTTGATTTCGGCACGGTCAAATAGAATGGAGTTGACCAAAAATGAGAGAGGTTATTGTGGACAAACCCCATATACACCTATAGGTTGAAACAAAACATTCTCAGCTATCATGAATTCTGAGAACTTCTTCGTCAAAGTTTGGCAATTTTTTGGTCTCAGGGATCTTAAGGGACTTTGCCTGTAGCCTCTTGCCCGGAATCACTGGGACGCTTGGCGCATGAAACAAGACCTCTAATGGCATTTACGTGCCCACTTTGATGCGTTGGCATAGTCCATTCAACCCCACAAGCTATGGAATGAAAAATGTCACACCTAGCACCTTTCCACTGCATCAAATTGAAGCATTTTGAAACAATGCGTTTGATTTCAGCACGGGAAAATGGAATGCAGTTGACAAAAAATGAGAGAGGTTATTGTGGATGGAGCCCATATGCACCTGTAGGTCCAAACAAAACATTCCCATCTATCACGAATTCTGAAAACTACTCCATCAAAGTTTGGCAATTTTTTATTCTCAGGGATCTTAAGGGACTTTGCCGGTAGCCTCTTGCCCATAATCACTAGGATGCTTTGCACACAAAATGAGACCTCCCCTAGCATTTACCTACCCACCCAGATGTGTTGGGGTAGTTTGTTTGGCCCCACGATGAGCAAAACAAAAAATATTGTTCCAATTGACACATTCTCAATCATTGACATGGATGATATCTCAGTACCATTCCTTTAGGCACAATACGAGCTTCCAATGGAAGGCACAATTGTGAGGTTAGAGATGATGAAAAGTGTGTGTCATTCACAATCATGTTCTACTTGTCTTCAATGATGATTCCTTGATTCAACCTAATCCTTTGATAATACATTTTAACCTCCTTGTGAAAGTGCACTTTCAAGGTTGCTTGAGCAAGAGCTAGCGCCTCAACATCTAGGCACACTTTTGGTGTTCTAGAAGCATGAACTAGCACCTCAAATAGTAAGGCACTCATTCTAGGTTGTTTATTCAATAATTGGTACCTTGTATTCATTGTCAAGGTGCATATCCAAAGTCATAGAGATATGAAGTGGCACCTCACTAATCTAGGTGCACATTTGATGCAGGAAAATAGTAAAATCTACAAAAAAGAGTTTCTTGACATTAATTTCATTCAAACATGTCTTCAATTCATCTTCAAAATGTTTTCAATACATCTCCAATGCCTTTTCCAATAGTCTCCAACTGACTTTTGAGTACTTGACTATTCATCTTGCATACTTTTGCATTTTTTTTACATTTTTCATATGACAACTTTGACATATTTACAAAATTTGACAAGATGAAGACTAAATACATGATGAAATGGTTTATCATGACCTTATTAGATTTCAAGCTACTATGCTTGATTAGGGCATATAAGGAATTTTGTCATATTGATTCTATTGATCTAAAACCATTCTCAATGCTAAACATATCATCAATGGACTAAAGAACTATCATCATAATGTATAGCATCATGTGAAGTATCATGACATGCACATAAGGAATTTAAATTATATTATATATCAAGGTGTATATATATTAAAATCTAGTCCATAATGGTAGACATATACAAAAATTTGGCAAATATACCAACTCAAAACATTTTTTACAAAATGTGGCATATGCCATGTCTCAAAATCTATATACAATCTACATGCCAAATAGCTACATCAAATACTACAAGTCCACTTGACCGTCAATCTGTGATGGATCTTCAATTTGTGATGGATCCTGAAAAAGTGTCCTCTTTGTACCAAAATGTCTAGTAATTGATGGAGGCAAAGTTTCCTGCATTAACAAGTCAAAACACAAATTTGATTAATCTCTTCAATGGTAAATAAAAATAAGTTAAAGTTAGTAAATAGATTCTTATCTACGACAATTAAGAACTTTCATTTATTAACATACATCTAAATCACTACAATCAACTATAAGACCACTAGATAAACTATCCATTATTTAGAAAAATTCAATTCAATTACCTGGACTCTATGTTGTTGTTCAGACAATCGTTCTGCAAATGATTTTCTCTTAAGACAATCAGGTGTCCTAGTGAAGCATGATGGAAAAGGTGGCACATCACTCACATTCTCAAGAGACTACATAAAAGCAAAGTAACATTGAAATAAATTAATATATAATTATTAAACAAAATAGGAAATGCATACATTTAAAAAGGTTAGATGTGTTACACACAAACAATCTAGAGTGCACTACACAAAAACTTATCTACTAGAAAACAAGCACATACCACCATCGAGGCCTCCTACATCAATTGAGAAGGACTTTGAATTATCAAAATGACAAGAATGTAAGACTCTAAATGACTATAATCAAATTTTTAAGTTTTCTAAATTATCAATTAAAGTACAATTCAATCAAATTACCTCCACCCTTTGTTGGCGTTGAGAAAGTTGTTCTGCAAATGATAGTCCCTTGGCTCGATCAGGAGTTCGAGAAAAGATTATTGGCAAAGATGCCACATCATTCACATTTTTGATTGACTATAAAATAAAATTAACATCAAGATATAAATTAATATATAATTACTCACAAAGAAATAAATGCATAAAAAAAAAGTTGATGTGTAGAACAAATTATACCAGCAAGTCCAAGCCAAATTGGATGGCAGACAAAGTTCCATGATGAACTTCTATCAACTCCTCCTCTGTCATCAACTGTTATCCCACTTAGAGACATTAGTACTAATAAATTTGATTATATATTCAAATGGAATAGACCATAAAATTTAACTTTAAATTTTACCTGCATAAAAGATTGCTCATGCATTTCTCCTTCTCTATGGTTCATTGAGCCAGTAGCTTCTACTCTTGTCCCTGACCCCTTGACTTGAGTTCTGGACCCCATTGCCTCATCTCGTGAATGGAGATTGTACTCTGATGTGTTCAACGGTGGCTCACTACTCTCCATAATAGGACCTAAGCATAAATGATTGCAAGAAATGCAATGATGGGGCACGCATACATGTGTGGACGACAACAGTCTAGTAGAACCATGTGATCCAATATCATTGCCTTCATCATGTGCTTGTGCAAACTGAGATTTCTGTATAAACAAATGCTCAGTCAAAGAGTGTATGGCACTAAGGCCCTGTTGTGTTGTATTTACAACAACATCCGGGTGCTGCATTGGGGGTGGAGAAGGGATAGCAGGAGGGGGAATATAGGGACCTTGTACTTGTCTAATTACCCCAAGTCTATCTTGAGGCATTCCTTTGCCCACTCCTTCAAACTCTCTAAAATCAAAATAATTAACATGTTGACCCATGACGAACTCTGCATAGAGTTTGAGAAGGAAATACAAAGGTACATCTAAATTGTTGTTGGGTGGTTTATCAAAAACCATCCACCAACGATCCCAAAATTTCTGACTAATGCCCTCATGAATACACCATTTGATTGAAAACTTGGGCTTGCGGACATCAACATGCAATCCAGTTTTAGGATTGACAAAGTGTTGGGCTAACATAGTTTTTGTAATCTCTAATTCTTTGACTTCATCATATGACAAACCGTTAGCAAATTTAGCCTTCTTGGCTTCTCACCATTGCCTAAATGATTCGTGTTGGGTTGACAAGGTTTGAACATGATTAATGATTCCCTCTAAATTCGATGTCATTGTAGACAATCGAGGGTGGCGGCGATACATTTATACGATCCTACTTATATGATCAATATTTCTTTGAATATTCTCTTCTATTGTTGGAGGGGGAGGGTTTGGTGGTGGAGGGTTTGGGTTTTCATTTTGTGCATCCATTTTACCTAATTAAAAAAGGAAAACATACCCACTTAGCATAAAAAACCAAAAAATTTGCTTGAATATACAAAACAAACAAAAAAAATGCTAAAGATCTTACCTTTTTGGATCGGATATCTGTTCACCTCTGATATCTGTTCTTCAAAGATGCCACTACATTTTGTAATGCGCGGATTTGCAAAAATGTAGTGTCTTTTTCACTTTTTATGTTTTTCAAAACGGATATCCATTTTCTTTTTCTCAATTATTTTCATTCCTTTTTATTTTAGTGTTTTAGTATTTAGGCATTTTAGCTATAAAATACAATCCAAATTTTAGAAAGGCTGTATCATATGAAAGGAGAGATTTTGGACAAACTATAAAAATTTATATAGGATT
Organism: Cunninghamia lanceolata; assembly: GCA_027924645.1. NCBI lineage: Eukaryota > Viridiplantae > Streptophyta > Pinopsida > Cupressales > Cupressaceae > Cunninghamia > Cunninghamia lanceolata. Next base: position 5,866,737 of record BSBN01000726.1, read on the forward strand.
ATGATGACATATATATTTGATTTTTATATGATTTACTTATACTAAGGTATCTCATAGTATTTCAAAGGCACTTTTGAATAGATAATTGTCATAAAAAAATTGTAAACACTAAACCCTAAACCTCTAAACCTTAACCCCTAAACCATAAACCCTAAACCCTAAATAATGCCCCTAAACCTTAACCCCTAACCCCTAAACCCTAAACGTGAGCAACCCTAAACCCTATCTCATATCTCTCCCTTATCTCCCTATCTCTATCATCGGGCTCTACCTCTCAATCCTTCTCCCTATTTCTCTAGACATCTTGCTCACTCTCTATCTCCCTATCTCTGCCCTTTGTCACCTCTATCTCTCCCTATCTATCTCCTCTCTCTTTCTATCTAGCTATCTCCAAAGTTGAGAAAACCTAAACCCAGGTACACCCTAAATCCAATCAACTCTAAACCTATATCTCCCTATCTCTCCCCTATCGCCCTATCTCTATCATCCCTCTACCTCTCTTGATCTCTCTCCCTATGTCCCTAGCCATGTGCCTCGCTCTCTATCTCCATATCTCTCTCCTCAGTCTCCTCTCTATCTCCCTATCATTCCTCTCTCTCTATAAACCCTAAATCCAAAACCCTAAACCTCTAAACCTAACCCCTAACCCCTAAACAATTTAAATCCTAAACCCTAACCCCTAACCCCTAAACCTAAGAAACCCTAAACCCAAGTAACCCTAAACCACTATTTCCCTATCTCTCCCCTATTTTCCTACCACCTTTGTCCCTCTACCTCTCAATCTCTCTCCCTATGTCTCTAGCCATGTCCCTCACTCTTTATCTCCCTATCTCCCATTAGCCCAACTTTAAACTAGTCTTCCGATCTCCCATCTCACGCTGAAATGCATAACTACAACTTCACATATACATAACTTGACTTGCTGTGCCGGTTCTTTCTACAGTTTCTATCAGTCACTCCTTGTATCATTCAAAATGCACATTTCAATGTATCTTCACAACATACATTTGCAACATACAAACCTGACATACAATTGCAGTATACACATGAAATATACTCACATACAATTGCGATATACACATGAAATGTTCTTGACATACAAATGCAGTATACACATAAAATGTATAGTTGGATACATTTGGATATACATAGGAAATGTTCTTCAACATACATAAGATATATATACATGAATTGTATACCTAATATATACGTTAGCGATATACACACGAGATGTATCTGCGCATACATTTGTAGTATAAACATGAAATGCATATTCAATGACAAAACATGAGTATGCGTATTCAGTGACAGAACATGAGTATAGATGGAACATGTGACTGAATATGCATTTCATGTGTATACTGTAAATGTATGAGAAGATACATCTCGTGTGTATATCCCTAACATATATCGGGTATACAATTCATGTATATATCGCTTATGTGTGTTGAAGAACATTTCTTGTGTATATCGTAAATGTATGCGAATATGCATTTTATGTGTATACTGCATTTGTATGTCGAGAACATGAAATAGAGAGTGAGTGAGATGTCTAGAGAGATAGGGATAGAGATTGAGACCTATGGAGGGATGATAGAGAGAGGGAGATAAGGGAGAGATAGGGAGATAGAGGTGGAGGGATATTAATTTTAATGACCTCCACATTTTCCATAAATTCTTCTCCACTAAACCCTAGACCATCACCCACATCCTTACTTTCCTAATAAAAGCCCTTCCCCAAACATCATTTGATCATGTGACTCCTTCCATCACTAGACAGGTGCCCAGGTACTTTCCATTATTCATCTAATACTATAATCCCAATGTCATAGCTCACATTCCCACACCTACATTCATAGGCTCCATTCCCCCTATTGACACCATCGTTGATAATCATTATATAAGGATACTCCCTTGAATAATAATTAAACCATGGATTATCCTGTATCCCCATCTTACACTTTCCTCACCTTTGAACCCTTAGAAGATGACATTTAGTTATCCCCACCATTACCAATCATACTTTCTAGCAATCCCACATAAGACATCTTACCCATCACTTCACCTAAGTCATCACCAATTAAATCACCTCATTACTCCATTCAACGATACCCATACCACCCATTTCTCACTCCACAACCTGTATTAACACATGATTAAACCTAACCACTAAACCCTAACTAATAACCCCTAACCCCTATTTCCTAACCCCTAAATCCTAAACTTGAGAAACCATAAACCCTTAAATCCTAAACACTAAACCCAAGAAACCCTAAACCTCTATCTCTCGATCTCCCTATCTCACTATCTCCCCATCACTATCATTCCTCTACCTCTCAATCTCTCTCCCTATGCTTTGGCCATGTCCCTCACTCTATATCTCCCTATTAGTCCTCTCTCTCTAAACACTAAACCCTAAACCTCTAAACCTTAACCCCTAAACCTTAACCCCTAACCCCTAAACCCTAAACCCTAAACGCAAGCAACCCTAAACCCTATCTCCTATCTCTCCCTTATCTCCCTATCTCTATCATCCCTCTACCTCTCAATCCTTCTCCCTATTTCTGTGGACATCTCGCTCACTCTCTATCTCCCTATCTCTCCCCTTTGTCACCTCTATCTCTCCCTATCTGTCTCCTCTCTCTTTCTATCTAGCTATCTCCAAAACTAAGAAACCCTAAATCCAATCAACTCTAAACCTATCTCTCCCCTATCTCACTATCTCTATCATCCCTCTACCTCTCTTGATCTCTCTCCCTATGTCTCTGGCCATGCGCCTCACTCTCTAACTCCTTATCTCTCTCCTCGGTCTCCTCTCTCTATCTCCCTATCGTTCCTCTCTCTCTATAAACCCTAAACCTCTAAACCTAACCCCTAACCCCTAAATAATTTAAATCCTAAACCCTAAATAATGCCCCTAAACCCTAACCCCTAACCCCTAAACCCCTAAACCCTAAACCCTAAACCCCTAAACCCTAAACCCAAGTAACCCTAAACCACTATCTCCCTATCTCTCCCCTATTTCACTACCACCTTTGTCCCTCTACCTCTCAATCTCTCTCCCTATGTCTCTGGCCATGTCCCTCACTCTTTATCTCCCTATCTCTCCCCTTAGACTCCTCTATATCTCCCTATCATTCCTCTCTCTCTATAAACCCTAAATCCAAAACCCTAAACCTCTAAACCTAACCCCTAACCCCTAAACAATAAATCCTAAACCCTAACCCCTAACCCCTAAACCTGAGAAACCCTAAACCCAAGTAACCATAAACCAGTATCTCCCTATCTCTCCCCTATCTCCCTATCACCTTTGTCCCTCTACCTCTCAATCTCTCTCGCTATGTCTCTTGCCATGTCCCTCACTCTTTATCTCCCTATCTCTCCCCTCGGACTCCTCTATATCTCCCTATTGGTCCTTTATTTCTCTCTAAACCCTAAACCCTAAACCTCTAAACCTTAACCCCTAACCCTAAAAACCTAAACACTAAATAATGCCCCCAAACCCAAGCAACCCTAAACCTCTATCTCCCTATCTCTATCATCCCTCTACCTCTCAATCTTTCTCTCTCTCTATGTCTCTGGACATGTCTCTCACTCTCTATCTCCGTATCTCTCTCCTCTTTCTCCTCTATCTCTCCCAAACTCTGTCAGTCCCATCTCTCTATCTCTCTTTAAACTATAAACCCTAAACCCCTAAACCCGAGCAACCCTAAACCTCTAAACCCTAAATAATTCCCCTGACCAACCTCTAAACCACTTCTCTATATAGGTGCAACTAATACCACTTTTTCATTGTTTTCCACATTTAATTATATTCTTTTCCATTTTCCAAGTCCTACATGTGTCCAAGTTGTATTGTTTGTCAAGTTTTTAGTCTAATTGTTAGTCCCAGCTCTCATGGTTATTAAAATGTTAGTATATAGTTAGATTTATCCTTCAGTAACATTAATTTACACATTGTTGCACAAACAACCACACTGAAACATAACCTTACCTAATTAAGGTTAACCTTTAAGGTTCTTTCATAAATGGCGAGCTTAATAGATCCAACTAGTTTAATGTTCTTATAGTCCATGCTTACCCTTCCAAGAGATTTCATGCCATGTTAACTTAGCATTATGTCCTAACATATCACATGAAGGACATCATCATCACAAGGAATAACAATGTCATGAAGGATTAATGAAGGTGTAGCTTCACCACATAAAGTATCATTCATAATTTTATCACTAGAGGGTAAGGGTATATCATGTGTATCCTTCTCAAACCATGTATCATGAATCAAATCATATGAAGGATTGGGTAAAGCAATTTAGGGCATGAAATCCAAAACGCCCCAAAACACATCCCCTGCTACCCCACCATTCCTATCTCCAAAATATTAGAACATAGTCTAAAAGTGATTATTTCACATGATGAACAAAACTGAATATTTTATTATTGATTATTTGAGTAATTCATTAGTGATGATTCTTAGTGTTTAACAAATCCTTATGGATCAATGTGTAAAGAAGCTACCAATGTTAATTTGCCCTCCTCCTTCACTAGAAACAGTCTTTAAGGAGGTTCATATATTGATGGGAGATCCAAGAATTAAGAGGTATATTTTCAAAAAGAGTAAAAAGCCTTTTTCCCAAAAAAATTTAGAGAACGGATATCCATTTTGATAATGGATATCCATTTTGAAAATGGATATCCATTTTGGTTTGGTATCCAAACCAAAACAGATATCTGTTTCAAAGTCAAACTTTGCCAAGTCATGAATTTGGTTAAGTAAAAACACAATTTTTTTCCTATTGCCACTGTTTGGCCCACGATGATCCTGCACATACCCTACCATGCAGTATATGACCAATACATGCCTTCTCTAGCTAGCATATGACCATGCCACACTGAGACACAATGTAGGATGTGGCCAAGGAGTGTGAGGGCCACTTGGCTAGTCCATGCCGCATGATGACGCGATGCAAGGTGTAGCCGAGGGACATTCTGAGCCATATGAATGGCGTACTCACTCCGTACTGTAGAGCTAAAAAACTCTACATTTTGTTTTAGCTTTAATGTCACAGTATATTTCCAGTTGCAGTATATTTTAGTGGCTATATATTTGTGGCTATATGTTTCTTGTGTACAGATCGTGCAATGTGTCATTTTTGGAGTGATAGTATTAAGTGGATGCTACTGCGTGTTTCTTCCACATGCTTCCTTCTCCTTTTCATACTTGTAGCAGAGTGTGCTAGGTGGCAAAACTGAAGACTATGTCTAAAAGTTTCTTTTATGCCACGAGCTTGTGGGTTGTGCCATGTGTCATTTTGTGCTATGATCGGAAGCTACTGCGTGTATATTCTTTTAACGAAGCTTTGTTTGTACCAGCATGTATGTGGTGGGCCCATAATATTGAGACATAGTTTGTTGCTTGCTGCAAAGTGCACCACGTGGTAGAAGTGGAGGGTTGAACTGCTTTCTTTTTGGTACTCTTGAGTGGAGACACATTATGATTTTCAGTTGCTATTGGAGTGTGACAAGTGTCAATCTCCATGGGTTTCCTCGGGACCTTTTTATAACCTATTGATTTTTCCAGATGGTACCACATGTCCAAAGTTGCTTATGCAGAAAGTGCCATTTGTCATAGTATTGTTTCTCTGTATGGGTGTTTAAAGGTATGCAGTGGGTCCCATAATAATGTCTTAGTTTCTAAGTGTAGCGGAAGGTTACAAATGTCATAACGATAGTTGCTTGGGCATAAAGATAAAAGGCTTCTAGTTTTGCTAGAAGCTGCCATGTGTCTCAGTGTTTTGCCAGAAAGTGCCATGTATCATTTTTCAAGGTCTTGGGGATGGCAACAAGTGGTGTTATTTTGTGTGCTTTGTTTTGAGGCAAAAGAAGTTAATAGTTGATTGGAAGCTGCCATGTGTTACATTTTTTGAAGCTTTTAGAGCCCATGGGTGCCGCCACATATTTCATTGCTCAATCAATGAACGCGCAGGGAAAATTAGTTGTAGATTTAGAAGATCTTAGTGGTAGAGGAGTCCTAGTTAACTTTAGTTCTGTTATGCCGTTGAGATTTAGGTGGTTGTAGGCAATCTTGAGCCAGGTTTGTGGCTATATATATGCAGGAATTGTAATAGATAGAGGGATTCAATTTAGGAAGATATCAAGAATTAATTAGAAAATTTAGAGACTTTGATGTGACTAGACTGTATCTTTTTTACCTTAATTTTGTTATTTCTGATAAGAAAGATGATATACCTATGCATGACATTGTGCCTTGTGTATGTGTTGAACTATTAATGAAAGAAGCTCTATTCTGTCCCATTGCTGATATCATCTGTGTCTTTGTATAAATCTTTTGAGTTTAGCCTTTGATCCTATTCATTTACAATCTGTCTATATTGATCATGCAGTATTTGCTCTTTAATATAGATGAATCTTAAGAATCCATTCATTGTGCTAATTAAGAAAATACATTTCACTTAGGTGCATCACCAAAGTATTAGATTTTGCTTATTGTATCTGTAATCCTATTTCTTCTTCTCCCTTTTACTCAAAATCCCATTAAAACAGGAAGAGCCAGCTTCTTTAAAATCTAGAGGTTGTTTCAAGTAGCAAGTCCCACATTTTTTAAACTTCCCATGTTGATGTTGGAACCTGCAAAATTTTACACATCAATAGTTTTTGGAACACCTGGTGGGACCTTTCTAGAATTTCTTATCAAGATTTTATGAACCAGAGAGATACGAGGAGTCAAAGCTATGGACCAACAACAAGAGCTCAGTCTGCTACTAATCTGGGGATTTTATTACCACCATTGGTTTTCACTCCAAGAAGAAGAGTGAATCAAGATGCAATAGCATCAGGAGTAAACATGGGGGCACCTGTAGCCCTAAAGAACTATGCCAATTGGAACATTGGCAGTCCTTTCATTCTTCTGATACCACCAGCTACTTGGGATCAAATCCTAGCTAATGCTTTAAAATCTCTACCCAAATTCAGTGGAGAAGATTCTAAGACACCAGGGGAACATCTTCAAGATGTATCAGATGTGTGTGCAGTACATGTCATTACTGTACAAAATGTAGCAATCAGATTGTTGGAAGCTTCTTTCAAAGAGAAGGCTCTAGACTTGTATATATCTTTGACTCCAAATACGATATCTACCTGGGATCAACTTGGTGATGCTTTCTTTGCAAGATTTAGTGAAAAGGGTGACAAATCTTCCCTGCTACAATAATTAATCACCATAAAGAGGGCACCACAAGAATCTATAACTGATTTCAACACTAGGTTTCAAAAGACCTAGGATAGAATTCCTACTACAACGAGGCCACCATCAGGTATGGCTATTGTATTCTACCTCAAAGCTTCCAATTTTGATATATCTATAATGATTCAATCCCTAAGTGGACAGACTCTACCAGAAGCATATGAGCTAGTTGTTAGGGTTGAGAACAACTTGATAGATGCTAGAAAATTGCCTCCAAGGCCTCCTATGCCCATGTTCCTAAAAATTTCCATTCTCTTGCCCTAAGAAGTCCCTAATCTTATAGCTACACCTATGTCTATGTCACCTTCCCAGTATCTCAACAACCTACTGTATCGACACCATCTGCTCACCCATCTGAAATGGATGATGTCAAGAATATCCTTAAGACCTTTTCAAATGAGATAATTAATCTCAAAAGGCAACAAACTTCTTATCCAAAGCCTTCCTATTAGGGTTTCCAAGGAAATGGACCCCCATATCAATCAAATCAATATCAACGCCCTCAAAGACCGAATAACCCTCAACCTTCAAACCAATTGGTCACATTTCCCACACCTTTACAGGCTACCCCTTATAATCCTAATAGAGAAGTAGTCCTAGGACAAAATAATTTATCAGAAGATACCAATTCCTGGTGCTTCCCTTGCAACAATGCCCATATGCCCAGGGATTGTCCTAGAGGCAATTTACAAAAAAAAAGTAGAATAGAGAAGGGTAGAAGGACAAGTCATGATGTCTAATGCTCCTCCATTTCATTCACCCAGTGTCCAGAATCTAGTAATGGTGGTTCAGATGCAAGGGATATCTATTTAGCAAGAAGAAGAAATTGCCCCTGAGCATGCTTTATTTTCATGGATTGAAGATGAAGATTCAATGTTCTTGAATGCAGCATCCAGTTCCAAGAAGCCCTTAGTATAGTCTAATTATTATACGAGATCAAAGAGAAGAATGATGGAGCATCCTGAAGCCACAAATAATGAGATTACTAGAGCTCCTCCTTTCTAGAATCATTATAATCCAATTTCTAGGCAAGAAGTACCTCAGCCAGTTTAGAATCAAGAAGTCTCTGGCCAAATGCTAGAAAGAGCAAGGTATCCTTACTACCCAAAGACACAAACATTGGTACCTATGAATGTGGTGGAGCAGCTGAAAAAGACCCTAGTGCATGTGTCAATATGGGATATACTGGTTATTCTTGAGCAAAAGACATTGATACAAGAAGCACTATAGAGCTAGGTTGACCCTAAGTCTGCCAATACTAAAGGAGTTGCTAATAAAGGAAAGGCTCACAATAAAGACACTACACCCTTGCAAATAGTAGCGCTATTGAACTCTACACTAGAGGTTAGTAAATCTAAGCCAGATCCTTTTTATTTGACTTTAATAGTGGGAAAGAAATTGTTGCACAACACAATGATAGATTCTGGAGCTAGTACTACAGTCATGCCAAAGCAGATAGTGAATGCTTTAAAGATAAAATATGAGCCACTTAATAGAGGAGTCATGCAATTAGATGGGAAGTTTGTCCAAACTATAGGAAGGATCAAACAACTCCCATTACAGTTGTATACTTGCCCCAATATAACTGTCAAACAGGATGTAGTAGTCATAGATATTCCCCCTGTCTTTGGTTTGTGCCTATCTAGATATTTCACAGCCAAGATAGGAGGGTACATGTCAATCGATTGGTCACATCTAATTTTAAGAACCAAGTATGGAACAAAGATGAAGGTAATGTCTAAACCTTTGTCCAAAGAACATATCACTGATGAACCAGCCCCAAGGATTGAAGCATCCCACACCATGATGAATAGGGAGGAGAGAGTCTTTGTTGAAGAACTAAGTGATTAGACTGAACATGACCAGTGAGAAGAAGAAAATAGTCAATTTATGACCATGATGCAAAGTGATCCTTATGGAAACTATGACTCTGTCGGCTTGGGCACTTATGTTATTTTTTAAGAAGGCCAAGACATACCCAATGTTATGAGAAAAGAAGTATCTGAAAAAGAAGAACCTGACAGAAACTCATAAATTTGGACCTTACATTTTGATGGGGCTAGGAGTAAAAAGGGTACTGGAGCAGGTATATGTCTCACTGCCCCAAATCATGAGAAAATTCTTAGAGCCATACGCTTTCATTTTGCTTGCACTAATAATGATACTGAGTTTGAATCTTTAGTGCATGGGCTTATGTTGGCCAAGAAGAAAGGAATCAAGAATCTGGTAGTTAGGGGAGATTTAGAACTGGTAGTGAAATAGATCAAAGACAAAGATATAGCCAAGAATGTAAGAATGAGATCTTATCGTCATAGAATTTGGGATCTAATAGATGGTTTTGATGCTTTCAATATTGAAGTTGTCCCCAGAACCCAAAACACTGAAACAAACAAAATGACACAAATTGGTTCTCAATTTGACCCAGCAAGTGACCTAATTGTTAATAGTGAGTTAGCTAAAGTTATAGTGAGACTAGCAATCCCAAACAATGATTAAATTGGTAGGTTTTTGACAGTGATCTTCATGTACTCTTGTTTTTGCAACAGTTAGGAGAGTTTGCTAATCAATTATAGCCCAAGATTGAAGAAGCTTATGGTGATCAAATTATTCAACTAAACTCAAATAAGCTCCCAAAAGGATTGATCACACTAGAAAATCTATTTGAACCTAATAATGTAAGCCTAGATAAAATGAAATTTAAAGCAAGTAAAGATGATTATTCTAAAATTTAGGTTAGTGAAGGAAGAAAGCTAAAGATAGGCAATGCTACTACCCAAGAGGAAAAAGACAAGCTGATTTCTTTAAGTAACAAGTATGATAGGGTGATTGCTTGGACCTATGAAGATCTTCATGGATATAATAGAGACATCATTTAACATACCATAGAACTTGTTGAAGGATCAAAACCAATCCATCATAAGCAAAGACCAGTGAATCCTAGAATTTAGCCATTAATGGTAGATAAACTACAAAAACTTTTAGAATCTAAGATCATTTTTCCAATTAAGCATTCAACCTGGGTGTCTAATTTAGTGCCTATAAGGAAAAATAATGGGGACATAAGACTCTGTATAGATTTTAGAGACCTGAATAAAGCATCATTGAAGGATCACTATCCCCTGCCTTCTATGGAGCAGATTTTACAAACTGTGGTTGGGTCACAGAGGTTTTCTTTGCTTGATGGTTTCTCAAGATATAATCAGATTTGGTTAGTAGATGAAGACCAACACAAGACATCATTCACTACAAAGTGGGGAACATTTGCATATGCGAAGATGCCTTTTGGTCTTTTAAATGTTGGGGCTACTTTTCAGCGTGCCATGGATGTAGCGTTTGGGGAACTTATAAATAAGATTACTTTGATTTATCTAGATGACCTAACTATATTTACCAAAGATGCCAAACATCACTTTGAGCACCTAGAAGCTATTTTCCATAAATGTTAGGAGTTTGGGATCTCCCTAAATCCTAAGAAATGTATCTTTGTTGTGCCTCAAGAGAAACTTTTGGGACACATAGTTTCAAAGGATGGGATTTCCATTGATCCAGAGTGAGTCACAACCATAATGAATTTATCTTTGCTAGTTAACAAGAAGGTAGTTTAGTCCTTTTTAGGAAAGATTAATTTTGTCAACTGCTTTATATCTAATTTTGCAGGGCTAGTCAGGCCCATTGCTTTGTTGCTAAATAAATATTTGATTTTCAAATGGACAATAGAAGGGAGATAGGCTTTTGAATAAATTAAGAAATCTATTTCAACTGTGTCAGTACTAAGAAACCCAGATTTCTCTAAGCCCTTTATAATTTATGTGTATGGAGGAGAACACAGTTTTGCAGCTATTCTGACTCAGAAAGATGACAAAGAAGAAGCAAAACATCCAGTAGCATTCTTCTCTAGAACACTAAGGGAGTATGAATCAAGGTATAATTTTTTTGAAAAGCAAGCTTATGCTATGGTAAAAGCCCTTAAGAAATTTAGGCAGTTAGTAATAGGGAACAAGATCTGGATATTAATAGCCCATCCTAGTGTAAGGGAATACATCATGGAGGGTGAAATCACTGAAAAAAGAGCCAATTGGATAACTAAGATTTTAGAATATGATGTAGAGGTAAGGCCTACCAAATTGGTTAGAAGCAAGGGTCTATGCCAATATATGACTCAAGACACAAAAGAATCAATGCTTGAAGAAGCAGAAATTGAAACAGTGTTAAGACTCTAAGAGATTGACCAAGATTCTTGGGTAAGAGACATAATATAGTTCATGAGAACTGGTGTGTTCCCAAATGAACTCTCCCCTAATAATAAAAGATACTATAGGTAGCGAAGAGTTCATTTTGTATTAATTGATCATATTTTATTTAGAAAGAATATTGATGCAATACTCTTAAGATGTGTGGAGAGGGATGAGGCCCAAAATATATTACATGAGTTTCATCATGGAACCTCCAGGGAGGATTTTTCAGCAAGGACTACTACAATTAAAGTGACACAAGATCGATATTTTTGGCCTACACTGTTTGTAGATAGCTATCAGATGGTCAAAGAGTGTCAAGCTTGCCAGTTCTATACTGGGAAGAGAAGAAATGTAGCATTGCCTCTAAGTCCCATAATAGTGGATGAATCCTTTGCTCAATGGGATTTAGATTTTATTGGCATGATCAATCCAGCGTCAAAAATGGTATACAAGTGGATTCCTTACAGTTAGGTCTCAAAAATGCAGGTTGCTAATCCTAAGAGGATCCTAGGCTCTATGCTTAGATTTGTAACGTTTTTGAACTAACGTGAGGGAATCAACCTTTAAGGTTTGATTACTCCCTGCACTTTAGGTCTTGCTACACCTAGGCGGGTGAACCTTAGAATTTAAAATAGATTGAATGTAAATATTTTGACTAAGTAAATGGATCTACCTATAGTGGCAAATGGTGTAGAATAGATGATAACTTGCTAACTAATTATATATCTAACATATGATGGATGATTGGTATTAATTATATAAGCAATATCAAGGTGAATTTTATGAATGTGTTTAGCTTAATAAAGGGGTTTTAAATGATGAATTCAAATAAGACCAGGGCCTTGTCGGGAAAATAGAGTCAATTGGAAGACTAAGACTAGTGGCTTATAGTAGGCAGTAACTCTAGCTGTTTGGCACAATACTTTAGTTTATAACTTGTATAAACATGCAAGGAAATGACTGACAGACTCTTCTTAATAATCTAATAGATAAGATCAGATTTCTTGTTATTCACCAGAAGGAAATTTAATCCTTTCTTGAAGGAACCAATTGAATGAAATATACAAGACTAACAGATAGTATCAACTTGGAGATAGAATGGCAATCCTAATTATATGGTTCTTCTTAGTAATCCAAACTAACACTTCTAGGTTACTGTGACTGATCAGAAGGACTTTAAATCCTTTAATGGAAACCAATTAGTCCAATCACACAGATATAGCAAATGTGTATTGACAAATTAACTATATACTTGATATATTAATTCGAATAACAAGGAAATACTGAACTGGAGACAATCATATAATTGAATAATCTTAACAAAGAATTGATGCCAAAATAAGAACACTGAATCAGAGAACTTCAATTTACTTCTTCAATATAATGCTTGCAACTTGGTCTTTTGAAACATTGTAAATTTCATGTATTCTATTCTAATGTTGATGATAATTCAACATCATATGTTTCAGCTTATATAGAAATACTTATGAAGAGACATAACTCTTCAAAATGTCTTTTGTGAATCAACATGATTAAAATAATAAAAATAACAATGCTTAATCTCTATTCAACCACAAGATAGCTGAGCAATGTGATCCAAGTACTCCTGGCTATGGTGGGTATCAATGAATACAATAGCGTTCCTTGTGATCACATCCATCGTTACCATATTCTCCAGGTACTTACAGGCTTCTCCAGATGCAAAATCTTTGTCCTTGAGAGCTCCTAAGGCTTCATGCAATAGAACTTGATAGTATTTACTCCATTCCCCTTTGCTCTTCAATTCTTTATCGTTCTTGAACAACATGGGCACTCCTTCCTTTGAAGCTTTGATACAATCTTCGCCATCATTCTTAAGCTAATCATAATATTTTTGATGCTCCTCTATTAAATCTTTGGCACTAGAAATGCCTGTAGTATCAGAAACATCCTTGCCCTGTATCTCATGGAGTTTTTCTTGTAGCCTTTTGTCAAGCCTCTCATGTTCTTAAGTCACTTTATAATTTTTAGAATAAATATCCTAAAATTGGTTCATCCAATGCATGATGTTGGCATGCCTGTTCTGGAGCATTGTGGCAAGTGTATCAATCTGGATTTGAGCTATCTGGTCAATAGATGGTGATTGGGCACTTTGTGAGCTTTCTCCCTAAGTTAATATTTTTACTGACCCCCTGAAGGTGCTCTTAATAGCATCTTTCAAATAATCATTTTCTTTTGTTAATCTCTCACAGCTCAGTTTATATGCATCTTGTTCTTTGATTAACATCTAAGCCTGTGCTTTATTCAACTTTGCAATGTTAATGCAAATGTCTATAGTGATCAAGGGGTCAGTCTCCCCTGCCTTCAAAGTCATGACATGGACAAAAGTCTTCTTAGTGTCTATAATGGCAGTCTTCTTATGGGGAGGATACAGGGTCCATATCATTAATGAATTTTCATTGTTATTATATTTGGTGCCGATATATACTTCTGTGACACCTTCTGGAGTGAGCTTGTATTTATCATTTGTGTTATGTAGAAAACTATCAAATACTAGAGTAGAATTCAAATCAAGACAAGGAAAGATCATCACCCCTACTTCTTTGAGTAGTTGTCTACCCTTACTAGGGGTCATATCTTGCAATTCACTATCCACCATTATTTTCAACATATCAAGTAACTGTCTTTCATTGTTGGCAGAGATTTCATCAACTGACACCCTGATTCCTTTCCCCTTGCATTTATATAAAAATGATTTGAATTCTTTAGAATGAATAAATTTATCATTAGAAATAAAAGAATCATATGCTACTTGTCTAGGATCCTCATCAGCAGACCCCTCCTCATCATGTTCCATACCAGGAGACTGATAGCATTGCATTTTTATTTTAGATATCATAATTGCTTTTTGATGTGGTTCTTCTTCTGCAGGTCCTTCATCACCAGAGGAGAGCAACTCTATTTCTGCAAGCTACCTCCTTTTCTCATCTAAGTCCCTATTGTATTTTTCAACCACTAATTCAACTTCAGTCTCTTCCAAATTCTTGATGGTATCATCATGGGGATATGGGACATGTGTGTATCTACTAAGGTTTTGTTTTCTCTAAGCAAGGTCAATGAAACCCTCAGGATCAAACCATTTTCTTGCCTCAGCACATCTCATATTGTAATGCATCAGTTTATCCATAATGAGACCATAACCCTCCTTGGACACCATAGTAAAATCACCAAAGCATAGAGTACTAGGCATAAAAGATTTTTTGTCATGGGAGCTTAAGTGCATCACACTAGAACAATTCATTTGCCTAACTATTTATAAGTAGGCAATTCTGTCAGGAATAGTCTTAGGCAATATAGAATGAGTGTCCTCAAAACCATAAACCCTAACCATGGTAGCATCTACAAAACAAAACCAGTCTCCCCAGTTGTGAGTAACTGTAGGAGGGCCACCAAAATCTTTAGGTCTAAGAAACCTCTTTATTTCATTTGATAATGAATATTCACAGGGATGACTAAAATATCTATATAACACTTTCACAGAGTATTCTTCAAACTGAACATAGCTAGAATGGGCATACCGACTGTCCCATATTCTGGTCCACATCTACATAGGTGACTTTTGCCCCCTTTTGGTCTACTGGAACAACTTTGAATTTAGTTGGCCATAATCCCACTTCTTGCCCATAATAAAGCACCATGTGCATGAGGAGTGAGTAATGTTCAAAGGAAACTGATGGGGCATTGTTCTTTATTGCAGTCAAACCAGAATCAATTCTACAAAAAACATAGGTAGCATAATCAAACTGCCTGGCATTGTGGCACTGGACGTCTGTGACTATGACATTAGGGACCTCTATTCCTAGGACATGGCCCATAGAGTAGTATGTATATTGTATGTATGGTTCAAATAATGACACATGAAATGGAGGGCCATCATTCTCACTGAGAGGCACCATTTCTCCCTTTACTCTAGGCCTGTGAATAGGCAATCTCCATCCATTATATGTAGTATCCATTCTCCAGTAGTCTTTATCCAAATCCTCATAAGCTATGGGGACAGTACATAAGTCATCCAAGTCAAAAACCTCACAAATGGCACTCTTAGATAAATGTATAATAGGCTCCCCTTGCGGGTTGTATATGGCCTTGAGGCTTGGATTATACTACCTAGCCAGAAGTTGGAGGAGTTCTGCATTTAGAAACACACCAGGAACAATCAATTTACCCAAATTTAAGTGCCATGGGTTTGACATTGGGAAATTCCTGACTCTTCTATTGTAGTGGAATTTAAACAATTCATAACCCCTAATTGGAGTCTAAACATTTCCAAGATATTTACATTTGTCTTCAAGTTTCTCCACTTCCACCCTAAGTTGTGCAGACCTTCGAGCATTGGGAGTTGATCTAGACAATTGGTCAATCAGGTCCTGGCTTAATTTCCTCTCTTTTGTTTTCTCCTCAGGAGTTTTGTCAATTTTTTGTTTCTTAGGTTTATTGGTTTCACACTGTAGTTTTCTGCCCTTTCCTTTCACTAGAGTTTCCATCAAAATCTTGGACAATAAATTCAAACTATAGGCTATTGCACAAAAGTTTATGTTTGTGTACCTATTATCTAAAGCGGTGATCAAATTCCCCTATTTTCTCCTCGATATCTCCACTTTCTTGATCGCTTCAGATAATTCCTTTGAAATTAATTGCAATAGTTTCAAATGGCATTTGAGAGGATTTCATCATCTATAATTAATTGTTCCAGCGTTTGAATTTTCTTGATCGTTGTGAAATGTCACATCGTCATAACTTCGCTCATCGGCATGATTTTTGTAATGTCAGGGTGACTTAATACCTTTTTATGGTGCGAACATTTTCTCATGGATCAATCACTGTGACCCTTCATCTATCTCCTCAATGTGATTTTTCATATGTGAGTTTGTATCGGCAAGATATTTTCAAGATCTACCCGATATAGAAGTGGGCATGGTTATCATCGGTTTGAATTTCTTCATTGCTGTGTGAATAACATTATTTTCTGATATCTCAAGTGTCTCCAATATGACTATCAGTGAGAGTCTTGTCGATGAACATGGTCATCATTGTCATCGAGATAACATATTTCAAGTTACCCAATCGTGGTTGTTTCCCTGATATCTTCCTTTACACTCTTCATCGAAGAGACCTTCACAACATGTCACCAACATCATTGTGAGTATTGTTTCATCCAGACTTGCAAGCTTTGTTCTGACTTATTCACTTTTGCTGATGGTTCTTATCTTCCATACATATCGGCATGACTTATGTCGAAACAATTTCATTGGTCGCTAAGACATTAGAATGTTGGAGACTCCTAAATTTTTCACTCCGATGTTCATCTCCTGCCGATGACCACTAGTTCCCTCCATTCCACAGGATGCTCGGTGAGAGTCCTACCGAATTCCTCCATTAGTATGATTTATACTGTCAGGGGGAGGGGGGTTTGTGGAGTATTACCTGATAGTGTTGTCTTATACCGATCAGCGTGACTAGGAATTTTCTTTCTGACGAAGGGTCATCAGTGCTACCTTCCTCATCGGCGGTTCTTGAAATCTTCTCCCCGATTGTTACTTTCATGTCGATACTCATTTTAGCCTGTTTCTAATATATAGTATGAATCGGTATGACTAAAATGGGGTCATGCCGGTATTAAGGAATTGATGCCCTTCATTGTATTTCGTTTTGAGGGGTGAGATGCCCACTTGTGATGAAAGTCATGTGATTTTTATGGGATATACCAATTATTATTATGATTTTGGGCATAATGTTTTTTTTTTTTATTTGGTCAGACATGGGTGGGTAGGAATACAAGAAAATTTTAAATTTTCCTGTCACAACAGTGCCTCTATCTGGGATGTATACTCTTTGTGAGTATAACAAGAATTCAAATCTCTTGGGGGAGTAGACCATATATTTTCTTTATTGGGGATAACAGTTTCACATAATTGTATGAGAATGGGAGATGGAAGTGATAATGATGGGGAATGGGGATGATCCTATACTACTGTACATGGAAAAGATTTTATATTATATATATATATATATATATATATATATATATATATATATATATATATATATATATATATATATATATATATATATATATATATTCTATATTCTTTTATATAGAGATTCATAGGATTGTCCATGTACTATTAGATCCTAATCTCTTTTGATTTCCCTAGACTATTGTGCATGGAATAAAAGTATTTTGAGAATTATTTAAGGGTTGTCCATGCACTGGCAACACTCAATCTTCTTTGTGCATGATTTTAGTATTTTATGAAAAGAAAGGCTTCAGATATTGCCCATGCACAGGCAGTTCTTGCTCTTCTCCGGACATGTTTTGCAAATAGTAAGAACTATCACCTCCTTTGCTAGTTATAACAAAAGGACCTAACCACAAAGCTTCAAACTTTCCATGCTTTCCTTTCTCTTGGCACCTAGCATTCCACATCAGTACTAAGTCATTTATCTCAAATTTCCTATCTTTGGCCCTCTTGTCAAAAAGGTATTTCACTTGTGATTATAACTTGATATTCTGCCTTTGAGCTAGTCTCCTTGTCTCATCAAGTTCTATGAGATGTTCTAATCTTTCTTCCATTGGTTAAGGAATGTTTAAGTCTTCTTGAAGAATAAATTTGTAAACTAGTAGGAGATTTTCTAATGATATTCTTGCTTGTGTTCCATACACTAGTTCAAAAGGAGATCTCCCAATTGCTCTTTTCATAGTAATCCTATCAGCCCAGACAACCATTATTAACTTTGAATCCCATGCTTTCTTATTTCCCTCCAACATTCTCTTTATAATTTTCAAATGATTTTTATTGATGGATTCTGCCTGCCCATTTGCTTGTGGATGATAAGGGGCAGCATATGACACAGTGATACCATGTGTACTACGAAATTTTTTAAACTCATCAGACCTAAAACACATTCCATTATTTGTAATCAACCTCATTGGAGTGCCAAATCTGAATATAATATTCTCCATCAAAAATTTGATCACCACCTTACTTGTTGCTTGCTTAGTTGGGATTGCTTCCACCTATTTTGTGAAATAATCTATTGCCACTAAAATCTATTTGTGTCCACCACTTGACTTCTCTACAATTTCTCCTATGACGTCAATGCCCCACTGATAGAATGGAGCCTCCACCTGCATGGGTTTCAAGGGTAGTGCTCCCTGATAGTTCAACTTTCCTAAAAATTTCTGACATGCTTCACATTTTCTTGTGTAATGATATAAATCATTAAAAACTCTAGTCCAATAGTATCCAGCCCTTAGGATCTTGTGGGCTATAGTTTTTGTTGAAAAATGACCTCCACACATGCCTTCATGTAACTCTTTCATATATGTTTTGATTGATGCTCATCTAGGCATAATAGTAGAATACCATCCCTATTCTTCCAGTAAAGATTTCCATCAATAAATACATATTTTGAGGCCTATAATTTAAGTGTCCTTTTGTTATCATCATACCCTTTAGGACATTTCATGTACTTTAGATAATAAATGATGTCAGTATACCATGGAGTATGATCAATGCTAGAACTTGTGTTATCAACATCATTAGCACTACATATTTCAGAAGCCTCGAGATTACTTTCAGCCATTAATCTAGCAAGACCTTGTCTTCTCACTAGTTTAGTGATCTGGATTTCAACATTGAACTCCTGAATTCTATTGATCCATCTGCATCTTCTACCTATGACCTCAGTTTGGACCAATACATCTTTTATTGTAGCATTAGGCACATATGCTATGATTTCAGCTCCCACCACATATGGCCTAAAAGCTTAAACTGCCTTCACCAATGCATATGCCTTTTTCTCAACAATGTCATATTTTAATTCTAGATTTTGAAGAAATTTTCTAAAAAATGAAATGGGTTGCTCATGTCCATTATTTTTCTGCAATAGTACTGCTGCAACTATATGATAAGAGGCAAATGAGAACAGTTGGAATGGCTTACTAAAATCAGGGGATATTAGAATAGGGACTTCTTTGATTGCCTTCTTAATGGTAGAAAATGCCTCCACTATTTCTGTGGTCCACTTCACTTCTAAATTCTTCTTCAACATTCTAGATATGGGACTAACAATTTCTACAAAATTTGATATGAACCTCCTAACAAAGTTAATTTGGCCAAAAAATGATTGTATAGCTTTTACATTCTTAGGAATAGGAACTTGGTCAATTGCTTTTACTCTTTCAGGATCTATTCTCACTCCATCTTGTGAGACTATGTGACCAAGCAACTTCCCCTCTGTCACTGTGAAATGGCACTTCTTAGGATTCAATGAAATCCCACATTCTAGGGCTTTAATAAATATTTGCTCTAAATGTGCACAATGACCCTCAGCCCTTTTAGAACATGTTGCATGTCATCCTGATATACTATCATGAATTTATTAATCAATTCAGAAAAGGCCACATCCATTGCTCTTTGGAATGTTCCTCCAACATTAGTGAGCCCGAATGACATTCTTAAATATACAAATGTTCCCCATGATGTGGTGAATACAGTCTTATATTGTTCTGATTCTTTGACTTTCACCTGATTATATCCTGAGAAGCCATCCATCATTGACAATAGTTCACATCCAGTAACCATTTGTAATATTGCTTCCATATTAGGGAGGGGATAGTTATCTTTAAGAGAAGATTTGTTTAGATTCCTAAAGTCCGCACATAATCTAATATTACCATTTTTCTTCCTGACAAGCATCAAATCAGAAACCCAAGAAGAATGCCTTATGGGTTTAATGATAGCTCCATCTCTTAATTTTGTGAGTTCTTCAAACATCTTAGGAGCTAATGTAGGATTGATAGGCCTCTATTTTTACTTGAATGGTATAGCATCCAGTTTTAATGGTATTTCATGCTGAAAAAGATCCTCCCTATATGCTTTCAAATCATCATATGACCAGGCAAATACGTGTCTATATTTTCTAAGTAAGTTGATGATCATGCTCCTAATTTTGGGATTAAGATTCTTTCCAATGTATACATTCTTTGGGGCTACCTGTGTCCCCAAATTAGTCTCTTCAAGGTCATTTTGCACCATTGGTGTGCCTTTCATTTTAAATCTATCATGTCCATCAAATTCCTTTTCCAACGCTATAAGTCCCTTAGGTATTTTGTTTCTTTTGAGCTGAACTATCTCTTGACAAAAAAGGGTTTCCTTCCCATCATGTTCTACAAATGCATTAAAATCAATCTCTTGGTTTTCATAATGATTAGCACAATGCAGGAAGTTGATTCTATCAGCGTCATTATCAAACACTTGCCAGTTATGTACATTATCTGGGATAGTGGGTCTAGTTTTGAATTCAACTTCTGTAATACCTCCTAATGTGACATCATCCCTTTTTAATGTGATATTTGTTAGAAAATCTGCCATAATGTTTTTTGATCTATGAATCTAGTTGATTGAAAAGGCATCAAATAACTCAATATAATCCCAAACAGCATTTATGTACTGTCTCAACCTCTTGTTTTTTGACAAGTATTTCTCTCACTTGGGAAGTAACCAATTCTGAATCACCATATACAACAAACTTTTTTATCTTATGCTTGGTGGCTATATTCAAACCAATGAGGAAAGCCTTGTATTTTGCTACATTGTTTGTGCATTCAAATGTTAATAGAAAGGAGTATTTGAAAGTTTTACATGCTAGTGAGATAAATAATACTCTGACCCTATTTCCCGTTTTGCTACATGCACCATCAAAATACATCTTCCACACATCATTTTCTTCTTTCTTAGATTCAACATGTATCGGATCAGTATTCTGCAATTCTGGCTGATTTTTCTCAACCTTGAATTCTCCTAAATCTGTATCACAAAAGAAATTTATTTGATGTTGATCCAAGCATTCTATGATGTTCTCATATCTTGGCTCCCTACACAACTTGATCTCTTTACCTCCCATTGGTATTGTGGCATATGATAAATCTAATTGGACATTCCCTCCTACCATTGCAACCCATTGTCTTGATAAGAGCATTCCATAATATGGTGGAATGTCAACCACAATGATATCAATGTTATAGGTTGCTTCAAGGTATGAAGCGAGTTTTATTTCCACATCCCTCATAATGCCTATGACTGGGATGGATCTATTATCCATTGCATAAAACCTACCAAATGTAGTGTCAACCCACATTCCTAGTTCTTTCATGACTATTATTGGCATGATATTCATGGCCATACCTAAATCAATCATGTAATTTCTTACTATCCTATTTTTGATTAATAAGGTAGTGTAGAAAGGGTCCACCTGTGAGGGATTCTTTGTCAATGTATTACCTAAGTATACCTCAGGAATTTGAAATGTTTCTTGGTGAACATTATTAGTTCTATTCTCTGATCCTTTATGTTTTTGATTTGGTATATCTGAAATCAGTTTAACTACTGTATTCCTATATTTGTCTATCTTCATCATTTCCAAAAGTGGAATTGATATCTTTACCTGAGATATTGCATGAGCAATGTCAAATGAATGGGCCATAGTCTGATCATTCGTTTATGTCTTTATATGTTCTTTTTCTTGATTTTCTGATTTATCTTTTGTTTTATTTTTATCATCTTTTTCTGGTTCTTTGAATGATGACTTTGCATTATTCTTTTTGTAATACTGATCTTTTATAAAGATACTCCCAGGTGTTCCTTGTTCAACATTCACTGTCTTGTTCCTTAAGTTATAGGCATTTTTAGCTTGAGCTATTGCAGCTATTATAAGAGCTTCTCTTTCATTTTCAGTGGGCTTTCTCCATTGATCATATGGTGAATTGTTACAATAGGTAGGTTCCTCATAACCATCCTAATCTGAGAATACTTCTTGTTTTCCCATATTGATATGATATCTCTGGTTTCCCACATCATATTCATATCCCTCTTCCTCTATAGAAGAATAGTCTTCATTCAACAAATATGGTGTATCTTGCATCATGTTTATTGTGTGATTGTCTCTATTATAATTGTATAATGTTTCTTCTTGTTGAACTATTTTAGCCACCTCACAGTATTCAGGCGAGTGTGGTAAATTGCACACTAGACACCAAGGTTTATCTTCTACCATATGTGCCACATTTATTTTTAGAGGTTCATGGGTATCTTTGCCATAATGTTGCTTTCTGCTATTTTCAATGGGTCTCCCATCTTTCCAATTTGTATTATATGGCATGTCATGCAACTTAGGCCTTTCATGTCTATGCTAACCTTCTTGTTTAGTCTGCTGAATGTTTAGGTCTTGAGGATTTCTAGGGTTATCTCTTTTACTAACCATACCTATAGCTTTCTTGTTGTTCTCAATAGTTAATACCACTTTCTGTGCTTCAGCTAGGGTCATAGGGCATCGATTTCTAAGTTCTTACCCTATTTTGGGATCAAATACTTTTAGGTAAATGCTCAATGCTGCTAGATCAGTTAGTTTAGATCCATGTGGTATTTTGTTGTGTAACTTGGAAAACTTTATATTGAAATCATATATTGACTCATTTTGTTATTTTTGCATGCATATCAATTCGTACAATGCAAACTCAGGGGCATACTGATTGCCATACTGCTCCTTAAATTGATTATGGAAATTTGTTATTGAACTGATTGAAGCATCAGGTAAGCTATTGAACCAATCTCTTGCATCTTCAGTCAGAGACATCATGAATAACCTCATTCTAACATCTTCATAGTCCATACCAATATCTTGTACAAAAGCATTGAAGCTTCTGATGTGATCTTCAACTGATATTGCACTATTCCTAGTGAACTTGGGAACAATATTTCTCCAATTACTATCCATAGGATATGGATACAACTGATATCCAGTCAGATCAAATTGGCTACATATGTTTGTGAGGTTTTGAGGTGGAAAATTCATGGGTGGTGGATTAGGATAGTAATTATATCCACCTGGAGGCTAATGCTAAGCATATTGTTGTGGGTTTATGTGGGGATTTATATAAGGATTTTGTTGTCTATAATACTGTTGGCCAGGGGGTGGGTAAGGATTAGCCATATGTTGAGAGGTGTTGTGCATGGGAGGTGCTCTAGGATTTCTAGGGAGGATATTTTGATGACTTCCAGATGTTTGTGAATTGGATACACCACCTATATTTTGGTGTAAGTTTTGTTGTGGATTCCTCGAAGTGTTTCCTCTATGTGGAGGTGCATATTTTGGGGGGGTTGTTTTAGCCCTATTCTTTATCTGTTGAATCTCTTGTTGCAACAACCTCTTAGTTTCCTCTCTCTTGATCATTTCATTTTCTTCCTGGAGCCTAAGTAGATCCTATTGTGCTTGATTCATACCTCCTGAATTCTTTGGACTTCCATTTATTTCTTGAGTTGAGAATCCATGTTTTACCCTTTCTCTCTAATGTGATGACATTTTAAAATCATATTCAGCTTGCCTTTGATCAATTTCCCTCATGGCCCGTGCTTTAGACTCAAGTTGTTCTTGAGGATCAGGTCTGTATTTTTCCAATATATCATTAGTTACTCCATTGAGATTTTCATTTGATTCATGCAGAGGTGTAAACTTATTGTGAATTGCAATAGTTTGCTCAACATTATCTTCTTGAATCTCCTGGTTATTATTCTAGTGAGAATAGTTTGATGTTCCATTTCTCTTGGAGATGTTTCTAATTGGTGGAGATGATTGCAATTTCTTGCTTTCCATCTTGGATCTCCTACCATCCATTTGGAATTAACTTTTTGTTATGATAGGTTCTAGAGTCGCCAACTATTTTGTAAATTTGAAAAAGTTTATAATTTATCTTTCTGGATTCTCCTTCCCAGTAGAGTTACCAAATTGAATTTCAAAATTTTTGACTATAAAAGAATGGTTTCCTACTAAGGTCCTTTATTTAGTCCCCAATAGATCACCAATTTGCTAGGTCTCAAAAATGCAGGTTGCTAATCCTAAGAGGATGCCAAGCTCTATGCTTAGATTCACAACATTTTTGAACTAACGCAGTAGAATCAACCTTTAGGGTTTGATGACTCCCTTCACTTTAGGTCCTACTACACCTAGGCAGGTGAACCTTGGAATTTAAAGCACATTGAATGTAAATATTTTGACTAAGTAAATGGATCTCCCTACAGTAGTAAATGGTGTAGAATAGATGAAAGCTTGCTAACTAATTCTATATCTAATATATGATGGATGATTGGTATAAATTGTATAAGCAATATCAAGGTGAATTTTATGAATGTGTTTTACTTAATAAAGGGGTTTTAAATGATGAATTAAAATAAGACCAGTGCCTTGTTGGGTAAACAGAGTCAAATGGAAGACTAAGACTAGTGGCTTATAGTGGGCAATAACTCTAACTGTTTGGCACAATACTTTAGTTTATAACTTGTATAAACGTGCAAGGAAATGACCGACAAACACTTCTTAATAATCCAATAGATAAGATCAGATTTCTTGTTATTCACCAGAAGGAAATTTAATCCTTTCTTGATGGAACCAATTGAATGAAATATACAAGACTAACCAATAGTATCAACTTGGAGACAGAATGGCAATCCTAATTATATGGTTCTTCTTAGCAATCCAAACTAACACTTCTAGGTTACTATGACTGATCAAAAGGATTTTAATTCCTTTTATGGAAACCAATTAGTCCAATCACATAGATACAACAAATGTGTATTGAGAAATTAACTATATACTTGATATATTAATTTGAATAACAAGCAAATATTGAATTGGAGATAATCATATAATTGAATAATCTTAACGAATAATTGATACCAAAATAAGACCACGGAATCAGAGAACTTCAATTCACTTCTTTAATATAATGCTTGCAACTTGGTCTTTCGAAACATTATAAAATTCATGTATTCTATTCTACTGCTGATGATAATTTAGCATCATATGTTTTAGCTTATATAAAAATACTTATGAAGAGACATAACTCTTCAAAATGAGTTTTGTGAATCAACATGATTAACATAATAAAAATAACAATGCTTAAGCTCTATTCAACCACAAGTATAGCTAAGCAATGTGATCCAAGTACTCCTGGCTACGGTGGGTATTAGTGAATTCAATAGCATTCCTTGTGATCACATCCATCATTACCTTCTTCTCCAGGTGCTTACAGGCTTCTCCAAATGCAGAGTCTTTGTCCTTGAGAGCTCCTAAGGCTTCATGCAATAGAACTTGATAGTCTTTACTCCATTCCTCTTTGCTCTTAAATTCTTTATTGTTCTTGAACAATGTGGGCACTCCTACCTTTCAATCTTCAATACATTATTTGCCATCATTCTTAAGCTGATCATAATATTTCTGATGTTGCTCAATTAAATCTTTAGCACTAGAAATGCTTGTAGTATCAGAAACATCCTTGTCCTGTATCTCATGGAGTTTTTCCTACATCCTTTTGTCAAGCCTCTCATGTTCTTGAGTCACTTTATAATTTTTAGAATAAATATCCCAAAATTGGTTCATCCAATGCATCATGTTGGCATGCCTGTTCTGGAGAATTGTGGCAACTGTATCAATTTGGATTTGAGCTATATGGTCAATAGATGGTGATTGGGCACTTTGTGAGCTTTCTCCCTGAGTTAATCTTTTTACTGACCCCCTGAAGGTGCTCTTAACAACATCTTTCAAATAATCATTTTCTTTTGTTAATCTCTCACAGCTTAGTTTATATGTATCTCATTCTTTGATTAACATATGAGCCTGTGCTTTATTCAACTTTGCAATGTTAATGCCAATGTCTGCAGTGATCAAGGGGTCAATCTCCCCTACCTTCAAAGTCATGACATGGCCAAAAGTCTTCTTAGTGTTTATAATGGATGTCTTCTTATGGGGAGGATACAAGGCCCATATCATTAATGAATTTTCATTGTTATTATATTTGGTGCCCATATATACTTATGTGACACCTTCTGGAGTGAGCTTGTATTTATCATCTATATTATGCAAAAAACTATCAAATACTAGAGAAAAATTCAAATCAAGACTAGGAAAGATCATCACCCCTGCTTCTTTGAGCAGCTGTCTACCCTTACTAGGGGTCATATCTTGCAATTCACTATCCACTGTTGTTTTCAACATATCAAGTAATTGTCTTTCATTGTTGATAGAGATATCATCAAATGACTCCCTGATTTCTTTCCCCTTGCATTTATATAAAAATGATTTGAATTCTTTAGAATGAATAAATTTATCATCAAAAATAAAAGAATCATATGCTACTTGTATGGGATCCTCATCAGTAGAACCCTCCTCATCATGTTCCATACTAGGAGACTGATAGCATTGCATTTTTCTTTTAGATATCATAATTGCTTGTTGATGTGGTTCTTCTTCTTCTGCAGGTCCTTCATCACTAGAGGAGAGCAACTCTATTTTTGCAAGCTACCTCCTCTTCTCATCTAAGTCCCTATTATATCTTTCAACCACTAATTCAACTTCAGTCTCTTCCAAATTACTGATGATATCATCATGGGGATATGGGACATGTGTGTATCTACTGAGGTTTTGTTTTCTCTGAGCAAGGTCAATGAAACCCTCAGGATCAAACCCTTTTCTTGCCTCAGCACATCTCATATTGTAATGCATTAGTTTATCCATAATGAGACCATAACCGCCCTTGGACACCACAGTAAAATCTACAAAGCATAGAGTACTAGGCATAAAAGATTGTTTGTCATGGGATCTTAAGTGCATCACATTAGAACAATTCATTTGCCTAACTATTTCTAAGTAGGCAATTCTATCAGGAACAGTCTTGAGCAATATAAAAGGAGTGTCCTCAAAACCATAAACCCTGACCATGGTGGCATCTTCAAAACAATACCAGTCTCCCTAGTTGTGAGTAATAGTAGGAGGACCACCAAAATCTTTAGGTCTAAGAAACCTCTTTATTTCATTTGATAATGAATATTCATAGGGATGACTAAAATAGCTATATAACACTTTCACAGAGTATTCTTCAAACTGAACAAAGCTAGAATGGGCATACCTACTTTCCCATATTCTGGTCCACATCTGCATGGGTGACTTTTACCCCCTCTAGTCTATTGGAACAAATTTGAATTCAGTTGGTGATAATCCCATTTCCTAGCCATAATAAAGCACCATGTGCATGAGGAGTGAGTAATGTTCAAAGGAAACTGATGGGGCATTGTTCTTTATTGCAGTCAAACCGGAATCAATTCTACCAAAAACATAGGCAACATAATCATACTACCTAGCATTGTGGCACTAGATGTCTATGGCTATGACCATCAGAGGGATTGTCATGAAATCAAGGACCTCTAATCCTAGGACCTGGCCCATAGAGTAGTATGTGTATTGTATTTATGGTTCAAATAATGACACATGAAATGGAGGACCATCATTCTCACTGAGAGGCACCTTTTCTCCCTCTGTCCTAGGCCTATGAATATGCAATCTCCATCCATTATATGTAGTATCCATTCTCCAGTACTCTTTATCCAAATCCTCATAAACTATGGGGACTTGATACATAAATCATCCAAGTCAAAAACCTCACAAATGGCATTCTTAAATAAATTTATAATAGGCTCCCCTTGTGGGTTGCATATGGCCTTGAGGCTTGGATTATACTGCCTAGCTAGAAGTTGGAGGATTTCTACATTTAGAAACACATCAGGAACAACCGATTTACCCAAATTTAAGTGCCATGGGTTTGACACTGGGAAATTCCTAACTCTTCTATTGTAGTGGAATGTAAACAATTCATAACCCCTAACTGGAGTCCAAATGTTTCCAAGATATTTACATTTGTCTTCAATTTTCTCCACTTCCGCTCTAAGTTGTGTAGACCTTCGGGCTTTGGGAGTCAATCTAGGCAATTGGTCAATTAGGTCCTGGTTTAATTTCGTCTCTTTTGTTTTCTCCTCAGAAGTTTTGTCAATTTTTTGTGTTTTAGGTTTACTGGTTTCACCCTATAGTTTTTTGCCCTTTCTTTTCACTGGAGTTTCCATCACAATCTTGGACAGTAAATTCAAATTATAGGCTATTGCACAAAAGTTTGTGTTTGTGTACCTGTTATCTAAAGCGGTGATTGAATTCCTCTATTTTCTCCTCCAAGTCTCTGCTTGATTGCTCACTTTAGATAATTATTTCAAACTTAATTGTAATAGTTTCAAATGGGATCTCAAAGGATTTCTTCATCATCTGTAATTAATTGTTTCAGCATTTCAATTTTTTGATCATTGTGAAATGTCACATCATCATAACTTCTCTCATTGGCATGATTTTTGTAATGTTAGGATGACTTAATATCTTCATATGGTGCCAACATTTTCTCATGGATCAATCGTTGTGACCCTTCATCTGTCTCCTCGATGTGATTTTTCATATGTGAGTTTGTATCGGCAAGATGTTTTCAAGATCTACCTGATATAGAAGTGGGCATGGTTATCATCGGTCTGACTTTCTTCATCACTGTGTGAATAACATTCTTTTCTAATATCTCAAGTGTCTCTAATATGACTATTGGTGAGAGTCTTATTGATGAACGTGGTCATCATTGTCATCAAGATAAGATATGTCATCAAGATAACATATTTCAAGTTACCTGAACGTGGTTGTTTCCCTGATATCTTCCTTTACACTCTTCATCAGAGAGACCTTCACGACATGTCACCGACATCGGTGTGAGTATTGTTTAAGCCAAACTTGCAAGCTTTGTTTTGACTTATTCACTTTTGTGAATGGTTCTTATCTTCCATACATATCGGCATGACTTATGCCAAAACAGTTTCATTGGTTGCTGAGACATTAGAATGTCAGAGACTCCTAAATTTTTCATTCCAATGTTCATCTCTTGCCGATGACCACTAGTTCCTGTTGATGACTGTTTTGATGCAATCATAACAATAAGTTAAAATTCACATGACATGAACTGAAACTATACTTGAAAGACAAGAAGGAATCATTTGGTGATTCAACTAATCCCAAGTCTACAATGGTTCGGTTGGTCAAGTTCAGTTGGTCAATGTGAAGCTGTAATGTTCAAGGGGCCTTACGTAGTTTAGGTTTGTTCTGTGGTTTACTGGCCTAAGAATATGCAAAGAGGTCATGAGATAGGTCAATGCTCTTCATTCCTTGGCATAAAGGTGCTACTGTGCTGCAAGTTTCAGAGGGTTTTCTTGGATTTTATGCAGCTGTCTTCTTCATGTACTTATGAAAAACTGTCTACTTAGACTCTGTTTTGCATGCTTCTTTCAGATTTGAGACAATTTCCTTTAGATTTCTGCGTGTTTAGCTAAATATTTCAGATGGGTTGGGAAAAGTTAGAGAGATCTAATCTACACTTCATCTAATCTACAGAAGGATCTAATTGTTTCTGTTATCCACTATGTAAATACCACAGTAATCTGATCAAATCCACAGTAAAAACCTTAAATGTAAGTCCTGAGCATTTTCACAAACATACATTTAAAATTGCAAGCTCTCAAAGAAGATATTTCAAAACACAAAGAAGAGCAGGAGAACACTCAGAAAATAGATGCAGAACTCCAGATTCTATTGTATTAGAAACGAATAGCCATACATGATTTACAATGTAAGAATGACTCTTAGTTTCATTGATCATACTACAGAGAACTTACAAGCTTTACAGATACAGTAAGGTAGCCAGACATTCCACGCGCACCTTACTGCAGACAAACAGGCGACCTCCTTCTTCTACTCTAAACTATGCTAAGCTAACTTGCTGTATTTTCCTAGAATCTCTGTTGTGTAGCCCCTGTTGTAAAGTATTACAGTGTAGAGAGGCACAATATATAACATCTTGATTGTCCTCACTACAGCAAAAAAAACCTAACTGACCCCCTGGTTCAAACCTCTAGTTACAGCAATAAATGCAGGTGAACCAGTTCTCAAAAATATCTCAGAGCCATGGTCAAATCTGGGCGAAATATTGCCCCTTCTGAGAAGTTCCAGCAGCTGAGCAATAACTTCTGTTTGTCTTTTGCAGAAATACCTCCAGCTGCGACCTTCTTCTTCACTTGAATGGCTTTGACCTTTTGCATTTCATCTCTATCTTCTTGCTCCTGAGATCTGATCTTCTGCCTCCATGAGGTCACTGTATTGACTTTCCAGCTGCTTCCTCAACTGCAAGCCTGCAAGACAAGACCAGCAATAAGTTTCACATTTATCACAAAAAATAGCAGGAAACTAGAATAAGCGTTTAAATCCAAGTGACTGCGCAAGATCACGGAAATCAGATCCAAAATCCGCTCAAAACGCGTGAAAAATGCGCCCAAGCTGCTCAAAATTGATGGGTCAACCATCGCTGACTGAAAAAATGTCAGAGGCGCCAAAAAAAACACTTCAAAACTCCACCGCTTCATTTCCCGCCCATCGGCATGATATTCGCAGTCGGTGCATCAAAAAACAGGTTAGTCGATATACCTCATCATCATGATATTCTGGAAAATATGATGCTTTCCCTCCTGAAGGTTCAGATGAACGTCATCATGATATTTGACTTCTGCATATGGAGAAACGAACAACAACATCATCATCATATTTGAAGGAGAATAGGAGGATGCGACTATAATCATGCTGCTGAGGAAAGGAAGATGATGCTGACGTCATCATGATATTCGGGCTTCATTGAAATGCTAACGATGACGTCATCATCATGTCCGGTTAAGATCAGGGGGATAATTGCAATATCGGGTTACCTGAGGAACATGATCAGGATGATGAAGTGAATATGACCCTTTCGCGGCCGAGGTAACCCTCTCGAGAAAATCAGCATGATGAAGATCATCATCATATTTGGGGCGTATGTCGAACTGGGAAAAGGACGTCATCATCATGATAATCGGGAACCGGATCGGGCCTGGAAAATATATCCTGCTCGAAGGAAAAATGATGATGATGACCATCAGGAGGATATTTGCTTTTTCGCTATTCAGATCGGGATGACGTCATCGTCATATTCGGAGCCTTCGCTAAACTTGAAACATGACGTCATCATGATATTTCGCCAACCGGATCATGTTTGAGAAAAATCCTGCCGAAGGGAAAATATGATGATCATGAGCATGATCAGGATAAAAATATGATGATGATGATGATCAGGATGTTCTCAAAAAGGTTGCATTTTTGGCAGGAGGACTTGGCGAAATATCAGGCGCACAAACAAGATCATGATGATGATGTTGTTAACAGGACAGGATAATAATGATGATGATGACGTCATCATCATATTCGCGCTAGGGTGATTGTGTAAAATATGATGATGCTGATCATCAGGATATTTACTTCTCATCAATTTATCATGATGACGTCATCATAATATTTTGTCTTCGAAGCACAAGGATAAGTTGGTCATCATGATGTTTCGGCAAACGGATATCAGGAGGATATGAAGATGATGATCCTCCTTCGAAATTATCATGATGATGTCTTCATTACTTAGCGAATTTCAGCGAATGTTCTGTGAAAGATCAGGGGGATAGATCAAGAAGCCGTCATCATCATATTCGAAGTTCAGGAAATATCATGATGATGACCTTGCGATAGGTAGACCAGGAGGATATGAAGTCGTCGTCATCATCATATTTCGAATGCCAGCAAATATCATGATGACGACCCTCCAATAGGTTTTGAACGTGGGCATGTAAATATGTCGAAGGTGATTTTGTTAAGTCAGGGTGATCCTATACCATCAGCATGATATTTTAAGATCAGGCGATGCAAGGATATCATGATGATGCTCGCGATACAAAGGCCGCTCGACGGGGGGAACTTACCTCGACTTAAAGTTAACGTCATCATGATAATTCGAACCTCAGGATATTATCGGGGGGGGTTCGAATTATGATGATGACGATGCTCTTCAGCAAAACCGAGTTTATAATATAACCTTCCTAAAAGATATCATGATGCCGCATAATGCGAAGATCATGATGATCCTGTCAACATGACTTAGAATAAAAAATAAAATGATGATGCTCCTGCGAATATCAGGTTTGACCAAGACTTTGACTGTGCATAACTTTCACATATGGTCGAATTTTCAAGTGAAGTAAAAGGCAAACCTGCATGAAATTTCAAGCTCTTTCAAAATATGAGGTCACAGAAACAAAATATGAATTTTGACAAACAGACCTCATGATGATGACCTACCCTATGCAATATCATGATGATGATGCACCTGACCTTCATTTTTACCAGACCGCCAGGAAGTAGAAAAAACACAAGCAGAAGCAAAAAGCAAGACATCAGCAGGGGTCCTCGTTTTGCTAAGGAGCAAAATGGGGCGTGTTGTGAACATCACAACAACTAGCAACCAAAACAAAACAATTAAATTCAGAGTGTTCAAGGAAACTAGGTGAAATGAACTCATAACTTCCAACTACCTTTCCTGCAAATTACTATTCAGCTTGAGACTCAAAGTGTTTAATAAAGATGCACGAATTTCCATTTTCAGTTTAGTTGTGTGCATGTGATTAATTATCCTCATCTTGAAGATCGGTTGAACAAACCAGTGACTGAAATTAGCCTACGTAGGTGAGGATATTCCCTCATAGCCGACCGGATAGAGCCTTGCTGCCAGCGAGCGTCTATAGCCCCGGCAAGGTTATCGTTACAATTCTCCTAAGTAGAGCCCCACTGCCAGCGAGCGTCTATAGCCCCGGTAGAGTTACTTAGATGGCTTAATCTGGATTTTCAGTATAATCCGCTTTATTTATTTATTATTGATTTATTTGTTTTCTAATTTTGAAAGATCTCATAAGGTATAGTAATTTGTAACTTCATGATGATGCAAGGAGTGGACACTTGCTGAAATTAAGCTGAGAATTGTAATGGTAGCAAGGGTGACCTCTGATTTTTCACCTAATATCTACACTGGTAGGTTCAACAAACCCAAGGATTTTAGGTGTGTCATCGTGAGAAACCTGCTTCGAATTCTCAATCACATTTATTGAATACAAAACTTCAGAAGACGAACAACTCTCTACATTCATGACAGTGACAGGTTATGTGTAAATTGCAAATGGTTAACCTGAATATCCTAAATTATATACTGTTTTGGATGGTTGTTAGTTCTGCTCCTTAATACTCTATAGCAAAATAAAGATCCCTGCTGAGGAGACAACAAACAGACCAAGCAAACAGGCTGTACAAACAACACAGCAAAAGAAAAAAAACTGTACAAACAGACAGAAACAAAAAGCAAAAAAAACAAGCTATACAAACAACTAACCTAAGAAGAAAACAGCAAAAGAAGACCACAAAAATAAGAACAACTACCCCATCAGACTATATACCAGCCTCTCCAAGGCAAACTGAAACCCAGGAAAAAGACCCAAGAACACCCCTACTTGCATATTTCGTTAGGTTGTGCAGGAGTAACAGGGTACTGGTGATGGTTCTCATCCTAGCAGATTTATCTTTGAATTCTGAAAAAAAATCTGATATTCTAGATTCCTTGTGTTTATCAGAATAGCTCTTAATGACTAATAACTGAGGCTGCTCATCAGGGTTATGATTAATCCATAAGCATGTCCTATCTCTTGAATTTCCATAATCAAAATAGCATTTATCATTGTTTACTAAGGAAAGGAAAGAGACAACCTGATGTGCCTTTAGCTCTGTGGAACACACTTGTTTATTAGTAGCTGGCTCTTCATCTAGCTCTGCATTTTCATTGCCCAGCTCTATGTCTAGTCCTTCTTCAAGTTGAAAGATGAATGACTCTAGATGTATCATTTCTTCATCTTCATCCAGCTTTGTTCCTTCATTCTGGATGTTCAGTTTATCCTCAAATTTAGCAAACCTCTCAATGTTCTCATTAGTTTCCTGCACATCAGCACTTAAGTAAGTATCTTCATCATCATAATCTGACATACAGAAATTAATCATTTCTAAATCACTTGAGAGTAAAAGTGGGATGACATCTTTTGATTGATAGGAATACTCCCCTGTTTTATTTTCAACATGGTATGGGGGTGATGTCTGATTGTGCACAGCAGCTACATGATCCTCTGTACCCTCTTCTTTCAAAAATTGTTCATCAGATGACCCACAGTTATCGTCCAGTGTGGAGTCTGCTTCTATTAACCTGCAACAATCATCACATGACTCCTGGAGAGAGATTTTATTATCCTTTATTCCTAGCATTAATTCCATCGTTGTATCCTCTACACATTTAACGACCGTTGCTGCTACATCCTCCTGTCGCCTAATAATCTCCTCACTTCCTTGCCAACTTTCAGCCTTATACACATATTGGACTGGGAAATTGTATGTAACGCACTCTTCCACCTCTTGTCTAATGTCATGACCAAATCTGTCTATTGCATTGTTTTCCTCATCTGAAGAATTTCCGTCAGACTCAATGAATAGTGCTGTTCTATTGCTGACACACTTCTTTCTACTGTTTAACATCATAACCTCCTCAATCTGCGTCCCATTGTTGGTAACTCTATAGACACCTGGCTCAACAGCAGCATATAAGATTTCATTAGTTCGATTATACTCTGTTATCATATGTTTCATTCTGGGCTCTGCCTTTATTCTGATCTGGTTTGGGATGCCTCTCCATGGTAACCACATGTGTGAAAAGTCAGTAGCCATATATCCGTTTAATGTCTTGGACCAATCCCTACTCAGCAACATTCCATAATTTACGGGTATATCCACTACTTGGATGTCAATGATTTGGCTCACCCTAGGGTCTGAAGCTAACTGCACCTGTATGTTCATGAGTTCTCCTATCACACTAACCTCGGTCTTATCTAATTGTGTGACAACCTTGGTAGATTTGGTGGGAGTCAGCCCGAGAGTTTTACATATTCCTAAGGGCATTACGTTGGCTGAAGCACCAGAATCTACCATGCAATTGTGTATATTCTTCCCACACAACCTAACAGTTAACAAGAAAGGTTGAGTATCCCTCTTATCCGCATGTATTACTACATTTGTGTTGGAAGGCTGCTCAACTTTCTTACCTTTCTCCTTAGGTGGTGAATCACTACTAGGAACAGTTATATCAGCAGACACCATGTTTGTTATGGATGTATCCAGGGATTTTAAAAAAGCATTTCTGATCCCTGGGGTCTTCAATAATTCATTTAGAGGTATGCTGACCTTCATTTTCTTTATTTCCTCTGACAAGTAATTCATTAGTCTTGTTGTCTCTACTGCTTCTGTCTTATTTGTTTGATCCTTTTGCACTGCTGTTCCGTTATTTGTGTGCTGACTAGCTTTAAGTATGGCAGGATTGTTGCTAGCATTCTGATCTGGGGGTGTATTGATGTTATTCGGAGGAGTGGAAGTGGTGAAAGGTCCTCCCGGCCTAGGGTTGTTCCTCAAATGGTAGGTGTGGCTTTTATTTGTCTGTTGAAAGGCCTGCACCTCCTCTGTTTCATTTAATATCTCGTTTTCAGATTCAAAAGGAAACTGAAAAGCATTTAACACAAAGGCTGATTCGGGATAAAGACTTTCACAGTAGTATGGTTCATCCTCTAGCAATTCATCCTCCCTCTCTTCTGCAGTTGCAAAGGTAAACGTTTCTAAGACTAATGCTGTGTCATATTCTGAGGGTACTACCTCATTACCCTTAGGAATGAGAAATTCTGAGGTAGGAGGCTGTACATCTACGTTGAAGATACTAGCTGCCAAGTGGAACTGTGGACAGTCATGCTCAGCATGGGCATTAGTATTGTGAAATCTGCACCAATTTTTGGGTGCTGCATTGGCCATTTGTATGTTAGTTATTTGTTTTGCACCATGATTATCCGTATTCTCGAAAGGAGAAGCCAGAGTACCATTGTTGGGCCCAGTGTTCCATGTCTTGGGTGGCCTAGGTTGATTCTGGTTCTTGTTATTATTGCCCCAGGTCCTATTATCTATCACTGGCCCCCTATTTTGCATTGGTTGCCCCTGACCGGGGCCTTGATGCTGATTGTAGTTTTGGTTCTGATTGTACTGCTAGTTCTGGTTGAGACTATAATTCTGATTTTGGCCTTGGTTGTGACCTTGAGGTGGATTGTAGTTTTGGTTGCTTCTGCCATAGAGATTCTCATTTCTTAGCTGTGTCACTTCGGTTGTTAATCTCTTCAGATGTGCAGTAATTTCTTTGATGTCTTCCCTATCATCTTGTGCTTTTGCCACAGTTACATCCCTAGGAAGTTGGAAGAAAGGCTGACCATTATTTTGACTGTTATTGGAAGTACTAGCCGTGTAAGGAGTTATAGCCTGGATTGGAGTAGGATTATACACAGGTGTGTAAGAAGGAACTGGATTTATTAGTGGAGCAGGCTGCACAGGGATTCCATTCCATGGGTGTGCCTGATTCTGCACCCCAAAATTTCCTCCAAATGGACTGTAAGCTGTATGTCTCATTTCTTGGTTCACTGAGGCTGCCTCTTTATAGGCTTTGGATACTGAATCTATGTCAGGTTTCCTTTTGACAAACATGGCAGTTAAAGGATCCAAAGCAGCATAGTACATAGCCAACAAGGGAGCATCAGCTATGGTATAAGGGGCTGCTAGCCTAGAATAGGCCTTTTGGAATCTATCATTGAAATTATCAATTAACTCTCCCTCACCTCGTTTTATAGCAGCCAACTTATGATACAAAGCACAAGGGTCAATGGGTCCTCTAAATCTTGACAGAAATGCTTCTTCCATAAGTGCCCAGGAAGAAATGTAACTATTGGGTAAGTTTACATACCAGCTAGAGGCCTGCTCATTAAAGGTGTAAGGAAACAACCTACACACAACATCCTCGTGCTCTAACATAGCCCTAAAACATGCTTCCTTAAATATTCTAATATGATCTTCTGGGTCTTGATGCAACTGGTATTTGGGACATATCTTTTCTGGATTTTTTGGCATGTCATGATAATCATTGAAGAATATGGGAGAATTGACATCGAAATAAGCCATTGCAGGTGTTTGAGCTTGACTTGAACTTGCAGAAATACCTGGATTGATTGGTGGATTAGGATTTAGAGGAGGATTGAGACCTCCAGAAGTGCCTGAACCAAGATTTAAAGATCTGAACAGTGATCTATCAGGACTTATAATACCACGGATGTTAAAAGGTGACCCAGGAGGTGTTCCAGATGAACTTCCTGCTTGCGATATTTTTGGATTCCAGATTAAAGGGCTTTTACTTCGCCTTGTATCAGGTAGTTGCACAAATATATCTCCTGAACTGGACCTAGACCTAGTCACTCTGTTACTGTCGTTAGCCAGTTTGAAATGAAACCTAACTCAGGCAGGCCCTCCTTCTAGCGCCAGAAAACTGTTGATGACTATTTTGATGCAATCATAACAATAAGTTAAAATTCACATGACATGAACTGAAACTATACTTGAAAGACAAGAAGGAATCATTTGGTGATTCAACTAATCCCAAGTCTACAATGGTTCGGTTGGTCAAGTTCAGTTGGTCAATGTGAAGCTGTAATGTTCAAGGGGCCTTACGTAGTTTAGGTTTGTTCTGTGGTTTACTGGCCTAAGAATATGCAAAGAGGTCATGAGATAGGTCAATGCTCTTCATTCCTTGGCATAAAGGTGCTACTGTGCTGCAAGTTTCAGAGGGTTTTCTTGGATTTTATGCAGCTGTCTTCTTCATGTACTTATGAAAAACTGTCTACTTAGACTCTGTTTTGCATGCTTCTTTCAGATTTGAGACAATTTCCTTTAGATTTCTGCGTGTTTAGCTAAATATTTCAGATGGGTTGGGAAAAGTTAGAGAGATCTAATCTACACTTCATCTAATCTACAGAAGGATCTAATTGTTTCTGTTATCCACTATGTAAATACCACAGTAATCTGATCAAATCCACAGTAAAAACCTTAAATGTAAGTCCTGAGCATTTTCACAAACATACATTTAAAATTGCAAGCTCTCAAAGAAGATATTTCAAAACACAAAGAAGAGCAGGAGAACACTCAGAAAATAGATGCAGAACTCCAGATTCTATTGTATTAGAAACGAATAGCCATACATGATTTACAATGTAAGAATGACTCTTAGTTTCATTGATCATACTACAGAGAACTTACAAGCTTTACAGATACAGTAAGGCAGCCAGACATTCCACGCGCACCTTACTGCAGACAAACAGGCGACCTCCTTCTTCTACTCTAAACTATGCTAAGCTAACTTGCTGTATTTTCCTAGAATCTCTGTTGTGTAGCCCCTGTTGTAAAGTATTACAGTGTAGAGAGGCACAATATATAACATCCTGATTGTCCTCACTACAGCAAAAAAAACCTAACTGATCCCCTGGTTCAAACCTCTAGTTACAGCAATAAATGCAGGTGAACCAGTTCTCAAAAATATCTCAGAGCCATGGTCAAATCTGGGTGAAATATTGCCCCTTCTGAGAAGTTCCAGCAGCTGAGCAATAACTTCTGTTTGTCTTTTGCAGAAATACCTCCAGCTGCGACCTTCTTCTTCACTTGAATGGCTTTGACCTTTTGCATTTCATCTCTATCTTCTTGCTCCTGAGATCTGATCTTCTGCCTCCATGAGGTCACTGTATTGACTTTCCAGCTGCTTCCTCAACTGCAAGCCTGCAAGACAAGACCAGCAATAAGTTTCACATTTATCACAAAAAATAGCAGGAAACTAGAATAAGCGTTTAAATCCAAGTGACTGCGCAAGATCGCGGAAATCAGATCCAAAATCCGCTCAAAACGCGTGAAAAATGCGCCCAAGCTGCTCAAAATTGATGGGTCAACCATCGCTGACTGAAAAAATGTCAGAGGCGCCAAAAAAAACACTTCAAAACTCCACCGCTTCATTTCCCGCCCATCGGCATGATATTCGCAGTCGGTGCGTCAAAAAACAGGTTAGTCGATATACCTCATCATCATGATATTCTGGAAAATATGATGCTTTCCCTCCTGAAGGTTCAGATGAACGTCATCATGATATTTGACTTCTGCATATGGAGAAACGAACAACAACATCATCATCATATTTGAAGGAGAATAGGAGGATGCGACTATAATCATGCTGCTGAGGAAAGGAAGATGATGCTGACATCATCATGATATTCGGGCTTCATTGAAATGCTAACGATGACGTCATCATCATGTCCGGTTAAGATCAGGGGGATAATTGCAATATCGGGTTACCTGAGGAACATGATCAGGATGATGAAGTGAATATGACCCTTTCACGGCCAAGGTAACCCTCTCGAGAAAATCAGCATGATGAAGATCATCATCATATTTGGGGCGTATGTCGAACTGGGAAAAGGACGTCATCATCATGATAATCGGGAACCGGATCGGGCCTGGAAAATATATCCTGCTCGAAGGAAAAATGATGATGATGACCATCAGGAGGATATTTGCTTTTTCGCTATTCAGATCGGGATGACGTCATCGTCATATTCGGAGCCTTCACTAAACTTGAAACATGACGTCATCATGATATTTCGCCAACCGGATCATGTTTGAGAAAAATCCTGCCGAAGGGAAAATATGATGATCATGAGCATGATCAGGATAAAAATATGATGATGATGATGATCAGGATGTTCTCAAAAAGGTTGCATTTTTGGCAGGAGGACTTGGCGAAATATCGGGCGCACAAACAAGATCATGATGATGATGTTGTTAACAGGACAGGATAATAATGATGATGATGACGTCATCATCATATTCGCGCTAGGGTGATTGTGTAAAATATGATGATGCTGATCATCAGGATATTTACTTCTCATCGATTTATCATGATGACGTCATCATAATATTTTGTCTTCGAAGCACAAGGATAAGTTGGTCATCATGATGTTTCGGCAAACGGATATCAGGAGGATATGAAGATGATGATCCTCCTTCGAAATTATCATGATGATGTCTTCATTACTTAGCGAATTTCAGCGAATGTTCTGTGAAAGATCAGGGGGATAGATCAAGAAGCCGTCATCATCATATTCGAAGTTCAGGAAATATCATGATGATGACCTTGCGATAGGTAGACCAGGAGGATATGAAGTCGTCGTCATCATCATATTTCGAATGCCAGCAAATATCATGATGACGACCCTCCAATAGGTTTTGAACGTGGGCATGTAAATATGCCGAAGGTGATTTTGTTAAGTCAGGGTGATCCTATACCATCAGCATGATATTTTAAGATCAGGCGATGCAAGGATATCATGATGATGCTCGCGATACAAAGGCCGCTCGACGGGGGGAACTTACCTCGACTTAAAGTTAACGTCATCATGATAATTCGAACCTCAGGATATTATCGGGGGGGGGTTCGAATTATGATGATGACGATGCTCTTCAGCAAAACCGAGTTTATAATATAACCTTCCTAAAAGATATCATGATGCCGCATAATGCGAAGATCATGATGATCCTGTCAACATGACTTAGAATAAAAAATAAAATGATGATGCTCCTGCGAATATCAGGTTTGACCAAGACTTTGACCGTGCATAACTTTCACATATGGTCGAATTTTCAAGTGAAGTAAAAGGCAAACCTACATGAAATTTCAAGCTCTTTCAAAATATGAGGTCACAGAAACAAAATATGAATTTTGACAAACAGACCTCATGATGATGACCTACCCTATGCAATATCATGATGATGATGCACCTGACCTTCATTTTTACCAGACCGCCAGGAAGCAGAAAAAACACAAGCAGAAGCAAAAAGCAAGACATCAGCAGGGGTCCTCGTTTTGCTAAGGAGCAAAATGGGGCGTGTTGTGAACATCACAACAGTTCCCTCTGTTCCACGGGATGCTTGGTGAGAGTCCTACCAAATTCCTCCATCGGTATGATTTATACTATCGAGGGGATTTGTGGAGTATTACCTAATAGTGTTGTCTTATAATGATTGACGTGACTGGGAATTTTATTTCTAACGAAGGGTCATCGATGCTACTTTCCCCATCAGCGGTTCTTGAAATCTTCTCCTTGATCATTACTTTCATGTCGATACTCATTTCAGCCCATTTTTAATATATAGTATAGATCAGTATGACCAAGATGGGGTCATGCCGATATTAAGGAATTGATGCCCTTCATTGTATTGCATTTTGAGGGGTGAGATGCCCACTTTTGATGAATGTCATGTGATTTTTATGGGATATCCTAATTATTATTATGATTTTGAGCGTAATATTTTTTTTTTGATTTGGTCAAACATGGGTGGGTAGGAATACAAGAAAATTTTAAATTTTCCTATCCCAACACTTACTGCAACAGAGTACTTTACAAGGTGGAGTGAAGCAATACCACTCAAGGAAGCTACTGAAAAGGTGATCCTAGAGTTCTTAGAAGGGATAACTACTCAGTTTGGTCCTCCTTGCACTATCATATCAGACAATGTTAAAGCATTTTTAGGGGCTAGACTATCTAAGTTTGCCTTAAAAAATGGAATATATCTAAAGACCTCTTCTAATTACTATCCACAAGGC
This sequence comes from Cunninghamia lanceolata, assembly GCA_027924645.1. Classification (NCBI taxonomy): domain Eukaryota; kingdom Viridiplantae; phylum Streptophyta; class Pinopsida; order Cupressales; family Cupressaceae; genus Cunninghamia; species Cunninghamia lanceolata. The sequence continues at coordinate 5,908,675 of BSBN01000726.1, forward strand.
AATGGCTTGGCAGAGTCTACTAATAAGAACTTGCTTAGACTTATAAAAAAAATGGGAACTAATCATAAGAGAGAGAGAGGCACAAGTCACTTAACACACCGCTATGGGCTAATAGGATCACACTAAAGAAAGTGACCAAAATGTCTCCCTATGAGTTAGTCTATGACAAACATGCAGTGATGCCTTACAGTTGTTGAAACATTTGGAAATTGAAGAAAATGGTTCAATGACAGTCAGACTCACTAAATTACTAGAAGTATAAGAAAAGAGACAAAAGGCACATGAATCAGTATTAAAGCATCAGTAGATGCTTAAGAATTGGTTTGACAAAAAATCTTCCAATCCAAAATTTGAAGTTTGGGCTTTAGTGCTGAAATGGGATGAAAGAGCTACCAAATTGGGCTAACACAACAAGTTTGAATCATTATGGATAGGTCCTTTCAAGATACGTTCTTGTTAGTAGAAAAATACATTTGAGTTGGAGACTATGGACGAAGAGCTTGAAGCAATTCCAGTAAACGGGATCTTCTTGAAACATTTTACCTAAGTCTGAGACTCACCATGTATCATAGTTAGTTAGGTACTTTTAAATTGTTTTCTTGCTTTTGTCCTACTTTCCCACTTTTTCCCTTTTAAATAAGTGTTCTGAGAACAAGTGTCAGCAACACAGAGGTCCCTTTCATTAGCAGTTGCATTTATTAAGGTGTTTGGCAGTTCCTTAAATTTCAAGAAAGTAGCCATCTTTTTAGAAGATCACCACTCTTAATACAAATCTAACACTCTGTCCCATATGAATTTCAAAAGATACACTAACTGTCTCTTGGCATTAATGCCATTAATAAGACAAGATGTGTCATTTATTGTTTCATTATGCCTCACCAAGCTAAGTTTTATTCCCTTCAAAAATTGCATTTGCTATTGTCATTCTACATTCCTCATTGATGTTTGCATTAACCTTCATTCCCCACCTGCATTTTAAGTTAAATATAGCTTCCTTTATAGTTTTCTCATCTTCTGTGTCAAGAGTTTCTGAGTTTTTTACAATAGATACAGAAATGTCAGAGACACAATCACCATAGGAGAGGTTAAATATCTTTGAACAATCTTATAAGTTAATGAACAACAAATCCTATGCTTCTACACCCGCACAACCAAGAAGAAACTATCCAAGGACAAGGGTCCTAGAAACAAGGGTATGTGTAGATCCAACACAAGTAAAATATTATGTTGATCATATCTTCGATGCACACATGCAAATGAATACCAAGAGTCTTCGGGAGGGAGCTCATCAGAGGTACCTCACCCGTGCATCAAAGGGGCAATGGGAAACCTTCGAGATCAGAATGTGGATGTCCCAATTGGCATAGTTTCTAGTTCCTAATGTCCACCTATACCCTAAGTTAATCGACCTATGTGCAGAATTGTTTCACCCTCCATCCAATTCTATTCAACGTGGCCCATTTATGACTCAAATTACTCCCAAGGAAATTAGGGATATGTTGACTTTGTAGCATGATAGAACAGCCACATTTCCTACTATTTCTAAGTTGCACGGCACATGGGCAAACCCCAATAATAAGGTGAAGTTTCTGAACACTAAGATGCACTTAGGTGAGGAGAACACCTAGTTGCCTCCACTATCCACTAGTCATGCCAGTTCCACGCAGATGTTCAAGATGCCCTTGCTATGCTAGCCTTTATCTTCAGCTAGAATGAGGATTCTAAAGTACATAATTGGCAGCTTGCAGTAATTTTTAGATTGAAAATTGTGGATACGTCCCAGGACTACTAGCTTGATTTTGTAGAACAAATCTCAGCAGCTATGGTAGAACAACTCACAAACTTTCCTTAGAAATGTGTTTTCAGGTAATCAGCATACTTGTTCCATTTAATGTTATAGCAAAATTTTAGTCTATTCAAACAATACATGTCTTTAAATATGTATGACCAAGGGTCTAGTAGGAATAAAACCATTCCAGTATCTACATGGACCCATGTTCCATCTGATACCTCAGACCACTATGAGTTTGCAGAATGTTTTGTTACTCCTGTTTTAGTCATTTGAGTCCTGAGCCTATAGAAAATAGGATGATACAGTGTCTCAGAGGTTTCCTAACCAATTATCCAATTCCTTTTGATTATTTATTTGGGCCTCACACAACTATAATTAGATTCCATGGTTTTAGTGGGGAACTTGTTTTATTGCCAAAGGTCTTGACCCCTAGGGTCACATTTTTAGAGGTAGCTCATCAGGTGTCTATTATAGATAATGATTTTGGACAAAAGAAGAGGAAAAATAAGATGCATGATGTCCCCTAGACAATGGAGAAAATAACAATTGAAATCAGAGGAACTAAAAATCTCCTATTGAGAAAGTTGGCTACCTATGGTTTCTTGATTGTGGAAGATAAATGGAAATATGATCCAGATAGCTTCTTAGCTTCATGGATTATCAGCAACGAAGTTTCTACAAAAGTTGTTCATGAGGGATTCCCATTCTGGGAGGATAGAATATCCCCAAAGGAAGATGACCTTGCATCCTATGTGGAATTGAGTGACCTACCATATGAAGGGCCCATGTCCTGGGAAACATTTTATGTGAAAGAGTGAGAGTTTGACCCCAAAATGAAAATGACCCCAGGTCTGAGGAAAACTTTGAAAGTAAAGACTAGAGTATAGAGAAAATTGAGGCTTACTAGAAATATGGACAAGAGATCTCTAAGTTTACTCAAAAATTTGGGAATATAGAAACTGATGAAACATGGGAGTAAATTTGGGATGAATGGCATCCATCTCCAGTCTCAAGCCCAGATACTAGTAACATTCCAAGAAAGTGTCAGGAAGATGAAGAAATAGAGGAGGTCCAAGAAATTTAGGAAATCAGACAAGCATCATATACAGAACCTAGAGCTCCATGGCCTCCATCTCTGAGCACCCTTGAGAAACAAAAAGAAATTGTATCACCGCCGTCTCTCAGGACCCATATAGCTTCGGTATTTGGGGGTCTCGGAGTGGCACTTTTGCAACAAACAATAACTAATGTTGAAGAAGAAGACCCAAAAGAGGCATCAAGTAGGCCTCAGAAACTAAGAAGGTTGATTTTACTAGGAGGAAACAAAGGAAGAAGAGTCAATGCCCCAGCAACAATAATTTCCAACCATCTCATCGGTGGCTCAGGTAAGTACTTTTTCTCTCTTCTCTCCTATCTCTATTTCTTCTTATTTAGGAGTGGAAACCCAAAGTACCCAAGTTTCCACGTCTCCTACCACTTCTGTTGCGCCTTGACAAACCTTTACCCCAATTGCCAATGCACCAGCCGTGTCTTCACAGGCCATATCTTTACCATTATTTTTCCCATACATGCCCAAGCGGGCCTCACCACAATTTGATCCTAGACAACAAATAACTACCATTCCTTATGGCCTACCTCAAGGTCACCCATTTGCTAGAGGATATATTGCATCCCCTCCTACTTTCCAAGCCCAAGCTAATACAACAAGAAAGGCTAGAGAAGCTCAGATGGAAAAGAAAAGGAAGAAAGAGAATAAAATCCTTGTTGTGGCTCACATGATGTCTTTGTTTGATCCCATTCAATAGTCTTTGACTATCACACATTTATCTCCCAATGTGATGAAACCTAATGAGCAGATGCAGCCACAAGACTATGCAATGAATGCAGTGGCTATGGACATGTCCCTTTTCAGGCCACAAGACCGAATTGAGTTAATGAATGAAACTAATACAATAGTTACCACTGATTACCTAAAGGTATTCAAAAGGCTACAGGAAGTTGAAACTGATTTGACATAGGAGAAGGTAATAGCAATAACCTGACTTGGGAGCAAGCCAAGGTAAATGAAATTAATACCTCGAATAAAGAGTTGTTGTCTATTGTTTCTCTACAGATTCATCAAATGACACAGGCTCAAGTTGTAGCCTTAAAGATTGAGTTGGCACAGGAAAAAGTTGTTGTTCCTACATTAAGGTAGGAGAAGGCCACCATAGAGAAAAGGTATCAAGATAAGTTGTCAGAGGCAACACAATTGCAACAGACATTGTTAAAGGAGTAGAATCTAAATAGTGTAGTTCAAGCATAGTACATGGCTGAGCAACAAAAGGCAAAACAACTAACAATTGAATTGGCATAGAGACCACATAATGCATGAGTTTTGAATTTGGTAAAAGAATTATATGTGTCTATGTGGAAAAAAATCTCTGAGGAGATTATACATCTTAAGCCATCTCTTACCTTCTTGTTGAATGCCTAGCAATTGTGTGAGAAAGTGGAATCTTTTGTGCAAGCAATGTTTTCTATTGTTTCATTAAGAGTTTCTGATTCTCAGCTTCTGTTGCAGAAATTATATGACACAACTGATGAGGCACTATCTACAGCTGGTATAAGTGATAGAATGGTTGCTGCGAAAAAGGTAAATGAAGTTTTGAGCTACAACTCTACTGCTATGAATTGTAAAGAGCTCTTAGATATAGTCAAAGGAATCAAGAATATGAAGAAGCATATTGAAGATCTAGTGCAGTTGGGTCTGCCTTTACCTTTCCCTAACAATAACACAGTATTGATGATTGATGAGATAAAGGCTTTGCTATTGAAAAAAAAATGATCAGACTATTTTTCAGGGTCTAAGTGATTCATCTAGTGTGGGAGAAGTAGAAGCTATTTTGGTGCCAATGGCTTATCTTGAGGTTCAATTATGAGCTGTAGTTCAAATTTTGTAATCTTTTTCTCATAAAGATATTATCAATTTAGATTTTTCTTTTCAAGATTTGCAGAGTAGACAAGGGCTATCAGATTCAGAGTGGTTTGTATACCAGACTGCATTACAGAATTTATGATTGAGTTTTCATTTATAGTGGTAGTGCCTTTTTGTTTCTATTTTTGGAGTTCTTTCTAAGCAGGCCCAAAAATCCTAGTAGTCTCCATGAATTGTAGAGCTAAAAAACTCTACATTTTGTTTCAGCTTTAATGTCTCAGTATATTTCCAATTGTAGTATATTTCAACTGCTATATATTTGTGGCTATATGTTTCTTGTGCGCAGATCACACCATGTGTCATTTTGGGAATGACAATATTAAGCGGACGCTACTGCGTGTTTCTTCCACATGCTTCCTTCTAAGTTTCATACTTGTAGCAGAGTGTGCCACGTGGAAAAATTGGAGACCATGTCTAAAAGTTGCTTTTATGTCTCGAGTTTGTAGGTTGTGCCATGTTTCATTTTGTGCTATGATCAGAAGCTACCACATGTATATTCTTTTGATGAAGCTTTGTTTATACTACCGTGTATGTGGTGGGCCCACAATATTGAGACACAGTTTGTAGCTTGTTGCAGAGTGCACCATGTGGCGGAAGCAGGGGGTTGAACTGCTTTCATTTTGGTACTCTTGGGTGGAGACACGTTATGATTTTTAGTTGTTACCGAAGTGTGACAAGTGTCAATCTCTGCGAGATTCCTTGGGGCCTTTTTATAAGCTATTGATTTTGCTAGATGGTGCCACATGTCCAAAGTTGCTTTATGCAGAAGGTGCCATTTGTCATAGTATTGTTTCTCTGTATGAGTGTTTAAAGGTATGCAGTGGGTCCCATAATAATGTCTCAGTTTCTAAGTGTAGCGGAAGGTTACAAATATCATAGTGATAGTTGCTCAGGCATAAAGATAAAAGGCTTCTAGTTTTGTTGGAAGCTGCCATGTGTCTCAGTGTTTTGTCGAAAAGCACCACGTATCATTTTTCAAGGTCTTGTGGATGGCAACAAGTGGTGTTGTTTTGTGAGCATTGTTTTGAAGCAAAAGAAGTTAACAGTTGATCAGAAGCTGCCATGTGTTACATTTTTTAAGCTTTTAGAGCCCGCGGGTGCTGTCACATGTCTTAACAGAAATGCAGTTAGAGTGCCACATATTTCATTGCTCAGCCAATGAACATGCAGGGAAAAGCCGTTGAAGATTTAGAAGATCTTAGTGGTAGAGGAGTACTAGTTAACTTCAGTTCTTTTATGCCGTTGCTATTTTGGGTGGTTGCAGGTGATCTTGAGCCAAGTTTGTGGCTATATATATAGGAATTCTAATAGATAGAGGGATTCAATTTAGGAATATATCGAGAATTAATTAGAAAATTTAGAGACTTTGTTGTAACCAGACTGTATCTTTTTGCCTTAATTTTGTTATTTCTGATAAGAAAGTTGATATACCTGTGCATGACACTGTGCCTTTTGTATTTTCTAAACTATTAATGAAAGAAGCTCTGTTCTGTGTCTTTGCATAAATCTTCTGAGTTTAGCCTTTGATCCTATTCATTTACAATTTGTCTATATTGATCATGTAGTATTTTCTCTTTAATATAGTTGAATCTTAAGAATCAGTTCATTGTACTAATTAAGAAAATACTACATGATCAATATTGATAGATTGTAAATGAATAGGATCAAAGGCTACATGATCAATTAAGAATCAGTTCATTGTACTAATATAGAAAATACTATATTTTACTTAGGCACATCGCCAAAGTATTAGATTTTACTTATTGTATCTGTAATCTTGTTTCTTCTTCTCCCTTTTACTCAAAATCCCATTAAAATAGGAAGAGCCAGCTTCCTTAAAATCTGGAGGTTGTTTCAAGTAGCAAGTCCCACATTCTTGAAACTTCCCATGTTGGTGTTGGAACCTATGCAATTTTACACATCAACATGCACCACATGAGGGCTACTGCTATAGCATGACATTGTTCCCTCCTTCCTTGTTTGGTGGCTAGTATCTAGTCACACAGTGTTGTACAGTACAATTTCAAAGATTGTGGACTTTCTTTATGGTTATTGATGATTTTCTATTGATTGTGAAGGCCGACACTTTGTTTCTATGTGATGGTTTAGGCACACTTTGTGATCTTATTTGCAAGTAACCCTCGTGGTTACATTTGATTTAGTGTTGAAATTGTGCACATTTCTTGCTTATTTGTTGAAATTGAATTTTTTATTTAATCTTTCCTTATGACTTTGGTGGCTAAGCTAGTTTATCCTTATTGTTTTTGATGTCGGCCATGTGTCGAATTGTGATTCCTCTCCAAGGACGTATGAGGTGGACTTGGTGAGTGTATATGAGGAAGTAGATGCAAGGAACCCTGAGGATGGGCATATGTGAGGTTGTTATATATCTAGGACCTACTACCCACCTATGTGTGATGACCATATCTTGGAGGCCAACCACCTTTTACAACAAGAGAGAGGTCATTATGGCTTGTTTGGATGGTCTCACCCTGTGAGTGAGGCCTAACACTGACAAGTCACTGAGTGTGAGGTATGGATTATGTGAGATGGATTTTGGCTCTTGGCTCATGGATTAGTATGCTTCTTTCTAGTGTCTAGATGGACCCTTGTGTAGCCATGTGATGTGATTCCCAGTTATGTGAATTTGTGTGTATGTGAAAAATATATAGTAAATTCTGAAAATTGTACTTATGAAATGATAAATTGAGTTATGAGATTTAGTGTTGTAATATAATTAAAGTGAAATGTCTTGTTTTAGATGATGGATATTTAATGGAAAATGTGTGTTTTACATGTAAAAATATGTTGATATGTTGCATTCTCACCTATTGATTACTTAACAACAAATTGGTAGAGGAAGTACAATGGTGGTGTATTTGAAATTGAATACTTTATATGTTTATGATATGAGAATTTCTACTAGTTAGGATTAAAAATAGTGCACTATTTTCTTGACCCAAAAGATACTAATGGGTGTCAATGCTAACATGTAAGGATTTTGAGTGGTTTATGTACTATGGAATCATTTTTGAAATGCAAGTTTTGATTATGTTGCTAATGTGACATTGAAAACTAGAAAGGTGGATTATGTTTGAAATGGAGTATATAGGTTTGTATTTTATAAATCCTTTCCATAAGAAAACTAGTGTATATTATTTTTATGAAATGAATCAGCTTTGATATTGGTACTAATGTGTTATGTTTCCATCCTAGTTGCAACTTCTAGGAGGAAGTGAAGTTTTAGGGGGGGAGGATGCAGTGTCCCTCCATTGTCACTGTTGATGTGCAGGTAGTTGGCTTTGGAACTAGAGATGACGATAAAATAATAGGGATATTTAAAGGTTTAAGTGAGAACAATGAATGCTTCATGTGATATCTTCTTGGTATACCCAATATCTCCTGTAATATATTTTACACTATTATGATCATTTGGTAATAATCAATCTAATACTCTTTGATATTTTGCTATTATATTGCCATTGGTTTTGCTGATCTTCTTATGGATAGATAAGTTACTTGACATTGAATGACATGTGATATATTGATATTGATTATGACCATCTTTTGTATGCGACAAAAGTAGGTTGATCTCTTTCCATTTTCTGATAGGTATCATCCACTTCAACAGTCAAAGGTCCATAAGGTTATTCCAACCCCAAAATTTCTCCTATTTGGAAAAATTAAATTAAAATTTTAAATAAGTTAAAAATATATATATTTCATTAAAATGTGCACATGTTCTCTCTAAATATTAAATATATATATATATATATATATATATATATATATATATATATATATATATATATATATATATATTGAAAAACTAACCCAAGTTAATTTGTCTTTTTAAGTTGAGTTATATAAAATAAAAGTTTCTATTTTTTTTGTTTTTTTAAATTGAGTTTTTTTTTGGTTTTTTTAAGTTGAGTTATATAAATTAAAAGTTTCTTTTTTTTTTTGTTTTTTTAAATTGACTTTTTATTTTTTGTTTTTTAAGTTGATTTATGGAAATAAATGTTTCTAAATTTTTTATTTTTATTATGAATTGGATTTTTTTAAAATTGACTTATAGAAATAAAGATTTCTAAAATTTTGTATTTTTATTTTGAATGAAATTTTTATCTAAGTTTTTTAACACAAAATTACATGCAACTCTGAATCAATACTTCAAATTCTTTTAAAATTTTGCAGCTTAAGGTATATATATATATATATATATATATATATATATATATATATATATATATATATATATATATATATATTTCTTAGTTTTTATTTATTTTGTTCATTGATCTAATTGTAGGATGATGTTCAAATCTGAGAGATTTTTTTTGTATTAACATGGTTATAGAGTTTTCTCATGAAAAACTTATACTCAAAAATTTGCAGGTACAACATTAAATTTTTTTTTAAATATGTTCTTAATTTTTATTTATTTGGTTTATTCAAAGTTAAAACAAATCATGCATTTGCACCTGGAGTTTTTCCAAGCAAAACCCATATTAAAAGATATTACAAATGTTGGGTTTCAATAATTTTGCATCATTCAAAACAAAAGAGGGCATAATGTTGATCTTTGCATCCCCAAAAAGGGTATGCAACAAATCAGTTGATAAAATCAAAGTACCATACTTCCATTCAAATTAACATTGGGCATTTGGACAAAAATTGCATATACTTGAGCTTGTTCACAACAGCTGCTCTTTGGAGATCACTGGTCTTTGTAGATTTTTTATTGAATTAATTAGAAAGAAAACAATTAGGCTTCTCTTTGCAGATTTTTTTATTGAATTAATTAGAAAGAAAAAAATTACTAGTTGAAAACCTTGATTGACCCATTTGATATAATATTATATATTTGTTATTTTACAATTTTGATTCTTTCAAAAAGTTTGCATATATTATCCAAATATTTAATCTGTTTTATTTTATGCATGTAGGAGTCATCATTTCAGCAATGGATAGCCAAAAATCCCAACAAGTAGAACCTGAACAGAAGAATTTACCATTGGATATTCAATGGCCTGGTCCATTGCCTCGACCATTGCCAGTAGAGATTTGGGAAGAAGTAATGCGGCTTACACATAAAAATTTGACTAAGTCACAAAGACATAAAAAGAATATGGTACCTTAGAAACAACCTAAGAAATCAAAATCAACAAGAACAATTGTAAAAGGATACATTAATGAGAATGTATCAACTTGTGGGGTTGTATCTGAAACTGCTTCTAATGACAAACCTATGCCTTACCAACTTCAAAACCGGTCAACTACACAACATGTCAGTGGTAATGTTCCATCATTTGATATTGTTGCAATGGTTAAAGAAGAAAATGGTTCTAAGAATATAGTTTTGTGCAGAGTTATTGATGAGTCACACACAGGAGACATAGAGCTGTCTTGCTTAGACCCTTGTGATGATGATCCTAATTTGTATGCTCTTGGTTCCAATGATACTTTGACAAATAGGTATGAAAATATTTTACCTGTGTATATGGTGCATGCAGATGAAGATGGAAAGATTATGTTGCATCATCCTTCATTAAATGTAATAAAATCACATTTTTTTGATGGTATTGGTTGTGATTACCATCATAAAATAGTTACCACTAGAGTCATCAAGAGAGGGTATTATTTGGGATCTAATTCAGATGTTCTACCCTTGTCAAAAATAGGCCCTTTTGTGAAGATTGATGGAGAGGAATTCATTCATTTGGATTGTTTATTGGTACATAGCTCATATCCATTTGATTTTATAATCAAACCAAGTATGTATGTTTGGATTTATTATGATAACCTTCCTGGCATGGATACAGATGAGTCACTAAGAGTCCCATATCCAGTGGAAGTGTTGGATTGTTTAGTAGATGTACATACTGCTTAAACATTTTGTTGGGTACAAATCTTTGAAAGTCATCTGGATGTTGTTGGTAGAGGTCACCAAATTCTCCAAGGTGTTAGTTTGCATCCACGTGAGGTCTTTTATACACAACAAGCTTTGTTAATTCCATCTGGAATTGTTGATGGTAAAAAAAGTTCTATTAATTTATTATTTAAAGTAATATATAAAACTTATGTTTTGTTTCTAAATGTTTGTTTATGGTTGTTGTTGTTGTTGCAGGTGTTGTGGATGTTCTTTTTACAAAGAAGTCTATAAAAAGATGGGCTTCTCATACTTGATATGGGGAGTCATTTTTTTGTCATTTCATTAGTATGAATAATGGAAATTGCACTACTTTTCAGCTTCTTGCAATACAAGGTGAGGAGGAAGTGGTGACAACTAGATTGGCTGCATCTACAAAATATGGTTCACATAATGCATTGCCATCGTATCTCCGTATTTTGCAGCCTCATCATATGCATCGCCACAACATTCAACTCATATCAAATAAGGTTTATAATCATCTTATGTGTAGGAACATCATACGTTCTGAAACATATGTAGAAATTCCATGTTCAGATGAAAGCTTTATGATCACTTTTGAAGTAATTGCAATGCATTCTATTCTGCCTAAGATTGTTGGTAGGAATAACTCATTAGAGTTTTCTATTCAAGGCTATGAGAATTTGAAAGAAGCTATTTTTTACACATGGGAAACATTTCTAGATAGATTTCAACCAATTTCGGGTTCAATTCACCAGACTCAACTTGCTGGCAAATGGCGTGTGGGACCAACATTCAAATTTCGCTACTCGCACAAAAGATTGCAACCTTGAGTTTTTGCTTATTTTTCATGGGATGTGCACCAATGGGATCCTATGCATGATTGTTATGGAAAAGGCATAAGAACTAGTGCCCCACATTTGTAAATATAAGTTTTTTTTTTAAATAATAGCGAATACTCTTTTTAGACTAGTTTACAGATAGATTGGTCCTTTGCAATATACTACATTATTAATACATAAGACTTTTGCTATTTGCACAATGTTATATAAACTTGACTTAAGTTAACACAAATGGTAGTACTAGTTGCTCATACAATTCTTCCTTTTTATGAATGTTGTTTTCTTATGTTCACCTTCACACAAACATGACGGTAGTCCAATTTCACTTGTCCAACTTGGGTGAGGTTTTGGCATGTTGAAGTTTTGTCTCTTATGTGGGTTGTCTCTAAATACTCAAATTTCTACAAGTTTAACTAGCATTGAGTAACATGACTTCAAAATTAAGACAAGGACAGCAGTATGACAACAATAAATATATCATGACAGCAATGTAACATTAGTGTAATAGTAATAAAATTAATTATGACAACAATGATAGCAGCAACAATAGTATAACAACAATAAATCCTAAATCTATGTATACAAGGTGGACAATGTATAAATTGACTTTGATTTGGATCAAATATTCAAGAATGTGGCATGTTGTTTTGCATTTTTGTTCAACCACAGTTCCACTCTTTTGTGCTATTTAATACAGAATTTTGGTTAAATCTACCATATTCTACCTTTTTTCAAAATTGGTAAATTCCCCTCACTGGGTGTCCTCTAGATTAGCTATGGTTACTTAAGGGTATCTTTTCCTTCAAAGTGACCGGTGACTTCCATCCAACCTCATTTTCTTGCTGACAACATTGAGTAATAGTCTTAACCGTTCTTCCTCCTTCCTCATTGAATATTTGGTTGCATTGTTTCAATCTAAAATGGTTGCTACAAGATAGGTAAAGCTGGCAATAGATCAAGGATCACTTTTTTTTGTTAATTTGTCAAAATAATCTTATTTATTTTTACCCCAAATCAAACACTTGATACTCATTGAAATCACATAACAAGGGTTTGTGATTGTAGAGAAACTAACTATAACTTTTGTAAATATTGGACAGAACCTACACAACTTCTTGTTTCTAATAGTGGAAGGCTTTGGCCACTTAGGAATAGCTTCGTCCTTATTCAGGTCAATCCTTAATTCTTCTACTTCAACCATATAGCCTAAAGATACTAATGATTGCCTTCCAAATTCATAATTCTTAAGATTAAGTAGAGTAGGTGCTTCTTTAGAGTTTCAAAATTTATGTTTGTTGGATATGGTGCTAAAATTTGTGACAAACCAAAGAGCATGTACATGTTTTGAAATGTTTGATCTAAAAAATGACTACTTAGGCTATGGAATGTTAACTAATGCAATGCTTTGATTATGACCACATAAGACTATTTATAGACCCTAAAATACTATAACAGTTGTCTTAATCTCTGTGACAGTCCTCTGGACACTCAGATTGGACAAGCCTTTCAAAGACCTAGTAGACATATAAGTTTTCTCATTGAAAAATCTTTGTCCTTCTTTAACCACTGTCTAGATCTTCTTAACTCCTATGCAGTGAATCTCTTTTATTGCCTTTGACCAACATATCATGTTGTCTATTGGTAGAAACTCCTCTAACACAACATCCTCATAGTCTCCACTACCATCTCTGTATGTGTATGTGACTGCTTCCATAGTCATAGGACTGCTCGCACAATGGTCTTTGTATGACTGTCAAGCTGCTTGACCTCTTAAAACTTCTTGGTTGATGACCGCTACATCCAAACCCTCCCAATTATTGATCTTCTTTAAATTCTATTAGCCATCTCGTCACCCCAGGTTCCTAGATCAATTTAAAGGTAACAATTTAGAATTAGGCTTTTCCCTTTGACAGTAGACCCATGGTTTTCTACTTAAACTTCTACAGAAAAGGGGATCAAAACAAATGAAGGATTTGTATTATTTTCAACTTTGTAATTATAAGATGTGGCTACAAATTAGAGTTCAAGGTTTATATTATAGATAGAGGTATTCTAGAAAGAATTCAAGAGCTCGGCACAAGTTCATTATCAACCCTTGATTTGCTATTGGTGTAACATGGAAACATTGGTGAAACATTTCTTAAGACATTGTCCAAAGGATGCCTAATCCATGACTTCTGTCATACCTGTGAGCTGAGGCTTGAACAATGAGATTGCAACTTCTAAGATTATCATTTGTGACAGTCCTAAATCCATTAAGCATATTTTTTGGTTAGCCCCAATGCCCAATCTAGATAACAATGGACTAAATGTTTTTACAGGCCTTATGTGACATCTTAAACAATTTGAAAGCTGTTCTCTTTGGAATTTTTTGCATCACTAGTATGTTGAATTTTTTTATCATGGCATTCGATCCATACTAAAATATTATATTTTGTATGGAAACCATGAAATGCAAGAACCAATTGCCACATCCAGGGAAGGCAGTAGGCATACAAATGACCCAATCCTGACACAAGTAGTAAAATTTTATAACAGTACTGGGCTCAATGAATTTGGTAATTGGAATTAGTACAATCTAAATCCATAGAAATAATATCCATTACAACACAAATCTGGTGCTAGCAGCCACATAAATATACATAGTATTAAATCTTATACCCCTATGAAGTTTAAAGAAAAACTTTAAAAATTTGAATCAACAATGAACTCAATAACAAGCTGAAGATGAAATAATACAAGGATAGTATAAACACTAGTCTGACTGATTAAACATACATTTTTAGTATTGTCAATTTAAAAAACAAAATAAATATTGCTAAGATAAGGACTAATGCTCACCATGTCCACAGCAAAATTGTCTTGCATTATAACACACATTTTTTTTGTATTGGATTGAATGCAAATTACAAATAATAAAACAGTCCACATGGGACTGATAAATAGCCACTAATCAATCAATAGTCAACAAAGCATACCACAGAGACCAAATAAGTATAGACAACACTACAAATACAATGGCTATAAGAAACAGATACATCAGCTAACATTAAACATAGCCATAAACAAAGAGGACCAGTGGCTGAAGTAGAGACACAACTGTATTTGTTGCCAAGTGGTCATGATTGCATAGCATGGGCAACGTTCCTTGCATGCACCATAAGCTCTCAGACATGTTGTTGCCCTATTCTAGAACCCAATCTCCAACCTCAGCAGTTCCACTGTAGACCAAACACTGCCCATCATCCCACTTAAAGATCAAACACTTGTAAACTGACCCAGCAAAGGACAGAACACCATATGCTAATCAACAAAAGCCTAAAACCATCCAGCTCTAGACAAAAACCTCAATAATTTCCCATACTGTAAATCCTATCAGCTCTCCAGTCAAGTATGCAAGAAGAAGGACAATAATGAGATCATGAAAAATGCCCCATTCGAGCCCAATTTCTCTCCTCTTGAAGATGATTTTATGTCCTTGATCCTATTCTGAAAATGATTTATGTACCCTTGGAGAATGCTAGTTTAGTGGCTAATTTAATTTGTAAAACCATCAAGGACCACAAAGAAGTTTGAAGCTGCACCAATGACCCTAGATAGACCTCCCAAAAGGCACAAAACATGAAATAGCTGGAAACATAATCCTTGGGTTTGTTGGGTAAATGGTGCTAAAGATTCATGAGTTGAGCTTGTTCTGCCACACATGCACCATTTAGATATTTGTTTTGGCATCATTTCTTGAAGCTAAGAGGCTAGTAATGTGATAAGAACTTCACCAAACTAACTTAACTTCTCTTCATGACCTAATTTTGAAGAACCAAAACAATTTGGGCACCTTCATTTCCACCATTTTGAGATATAGAATTGATGCTATAAAGAATAAACAGTCTCACTCTTATGTTTAACATATGTGATATGAACTTACTTCTCTCTTTGCCTTTTTTATTTTAGACATTTCATGCTCTAGAAAAAGGTCACATGATCAATGGAGAATGAGAATGATTGTTGCATCAGTGATAATGTCAAGGATGACAATTGTTAAATAGACACTCTTAATGAACTAAGAATCGCACCTGAAAGATGGAAGGAAATTGCAGTGTTGTCAAAGGAATATTTGGCAAACTCAATGAATTTTTGAAAAAATTTCTTCAAGGTTTTCATTTGCAATTTAAATTTATTGAACTAGAGGATGTTTTAAATGTTGACATGTTTATGGGACAGTTAAGGGAAGAAGTAAGTATGATGAAGTAGCTTCTAAAACATGTGTTTCTAAAGTTGGCCATATTGTGCATGCTCATTAATGACTGGAGGTGCTTATGCTTCTGCCATCTATTTCTTCCTTATTTGTGTGTTCCATCCAAGGAAGATAGAGACACAGACAACATGCAAATGCTAGTGTTAAAGATTTTTAAGGAAACTCAGACTCTATTGTCTAGTCAAAGGAAGTTCTTCCAATATTCACAAATCATGTGTGAACCCTAGAAAGTTCATGCAGAGATCCTACACAAAAAGAGGTAGCCTACATGACTATCATCAAGGGAACAATCCTATGACTGTTTTGGAGTAGTCCTAAATTAGGAAACCATCATCAGCAGCAGAGGACAATGAAATGAACAATCATGATATGAATGGACTGTCATAGGCTTTAAGGAATAGTCCTATTACTATTTTTAACTTATCCTACACCAAGGAATAGTCCTATGACTATTTAGAACAATCACAATAGCAAAGAACAGTTCTAAAAAGAAGGCATATAGATAAGTGTCAAGAAAACTTGAATAGGATCAAGGTCATGAGAACAAGCAACCATAGAGCATGGAGTTTGCAGGTATGTCATTATGTTTAAGGTAGTTGGAGCAATCTACATACAGGTTGCAAGGAGTATAGTGATCTAGACAAGGTGACAATAGTCACTAGCAAAAGAATCAGCATTCATGAGAGCAGCAAACAATAAGATGAGACAACAATCAAAGCAACATCACATAAATGTGTGATGTAGCAGTTGACAGAGATGTGTGGAGCAGTAGTCAACAATCATCATGCAAGAGGCATTCATAGCAAATGTCAATAATGATAGCTCAAATATTGCAAAAGGACAGTGAAAACTCATATAAGAATGAATAGATATATCATTGTCATAAGAGGTTTTGTAGAAGGTTATTGAGGGTTTGAAAAGTTTTTACATGTCTATCAGGGTAGAGATTTACTATTAGGGATACAGAGGGTTTGGCAGAGATAGGTACAATCTCCAGAGATTACAGAATAGTCACAACTAAGAGCAGTAGCATAAGGACTGAAGGAACAGTCAAAACTATGTGGAGGGAGTAGGTCTTAGAATAGTTTTCAAACTTTTCTCATCCAAGGATTAGGGTTGGTCAAAGGCAAGGAAGATTGCATAAAGAGATAGTGATGTTTCTCCATCAAAGATACAAGGCATGAAAACTCATAGAGGAGCAGTCCAAAGTGATATGAAGAACCCTGATCAGTAAGAGGACAGCGGTGCAAGGAGTCCTTGAAAGAAGAAAGAGTAATCATTTGAAGGCCCTGCACCCCAAGGACAGTAGTCACATGTTTCAATCATATCTTGAAAACTACGATCTGGGTTTTTGAAATTTTTGTATAAAACTTAGAAGACAATAAGATAGAAAAACCCATTAAATTTCTTACCAACCTAGTTTGTCATTTTTAAGAAATTTTCACCAGTCCTAAGGAAATATTTTCATTTCCAGAACAGAGGGTTCATTCAAAGATCAAAGAAAATAGAGCAAGTAAACTCAAAGTTTCCAAGCCAACACCATCACAAACTAACAGAGATGGTTTATATTGGGAGTTACACCAAGTCAAGTCATGAAGAAAAACAGTTGAAATTTTATCTCCCCAATCAAGAAGGTTCACTTGAAACACTAGTCAACTACATGAAGATCAACACATCTGCTACAAAGGTGAACTCTAAGTTAAGGTTGCACAAAAAGGGGGTTTCAATTAATAAAAATTATTGCATGCATCTACACGGATCCTACTTTCTCTCCTACATTCCCCTTTTGTGGGCTTTCAGTTTGTATGACTCAAGAAAGATTGAAGAAGGCATTGATAAATCAACTCCAACCAAAACATGAATTTTGAAAATTTCCCACTTCACTTTTCCATCAACTAGTTTAGTTACTCTGTTTGTACAAGTGCATTCTCATTGTTTATCTGTTTATGTAGTTTGCATAAGCTGGGCATATACATTGAGCATCTTTAGGATCTTGTGTCTTTTGCTTGGCCAATAATTTTGGTACTTAATGTGTTTTTGGGATCCAACTGCGAAGTGTCAAGTGAATCTACATTGGCCCATGACAAGTGCTTCACAAGAAGCCATCTCTCTTGGGCATAAAAGGTCCATTTGGCACTCTTTACATCTACGTCACATTCACATGAATGAAGAAGGCTGTAGCATTGGGGTAGTGCCTTTATCATGAAATTCCCTTACAACAACATTCTTGAATTTGAATATTTAAGTCTGCTATCAATATCTCTGCTCTCTTATTGACAATCAAGTCTAGAAATTTATCCTATTGTCTTATGAGATGCACAAATTCCATTTCGAAACTCTTCAAGGCCTCTTATCTTCTAATGTTTCAATTCCCACTTTCATTTTAGTTGGTCAATTACCTATTGAGAATTCCCTTGGACCAAAATCACTTTTAAACTTGTAGTTGTTACAAACTCCATTAAAGCCCATATATGATTGCAGTCTTTCTATTGTCTAATTAAACATTGTAATATAATTATGAAATCAAGCTATAGGTACATAGAATATCATGGAATCTCTCAAAAGCATCACTACCAACTAAATATATATAACCATAACATACACAAGGGTTATAGAGCCATATAAATAGTAATACAGAGCAACTATCCATGTGTCTGTATGTATGTATATATATAGAGTCATAGCGAGATACTCAAATTTCTACAAGTTTAACTAACATTGAGTAACATGACATCAAAATTAAGACTGTGATAGCACTATAGCAGCAATAAATATATCATGAAAGTAGTATAACATTAGTGTAGCAACACAATTAATCACAACAATAGTGACAACATCACCAATAGTATAATAGGAATACATATGAAGTTACAATATCTCAATATACTAATGATAGTAAAGTATGCCTTAACATGATTCTCAACTTCATGCATTCCAATTTGAATAAAATCTGGAATCTTCTACTTTATGAAATTTCTTCTTCTTTGTATTTCTCTTTCTTATTTGAGAATTGGATGTCCCTTTTGTTGTTTCAATCATATCTTCTGAAGGTTGGATGCAACAAGCTCTCTTGCATGAATTTTGAGCACTATTGCCCATTTGCATATCTAATTCTATTTCCATATTTGTAACAAGATCATGTTGTATATCAATTTCTTTGTGAAATTTCAACAATGGATCCAATTGATGCTTTTACTTGCCACGAGATTTGCCAAAATGGTGTGAACTTAAATAAGCATCTTTTGTATATTCACTCATCGGTCTAATCCTGGATAAATATTGATTCTACAAAATATAACAAAACAACTTCAGAAAAATTATATTAGTTATTTCATTTAAAAATTTAAGATAATCATGAAACAACATCTTTACCATAGGAGGATATGCTATTGTCCTATTTCTTTTGTGCCATGAAGTGAATATTTGCTTGACTTGCTTAGGAGTGACATCCTCATAATAAGAAGCCAACTCTCTTGCTTTTTGTAAATCAACATTTTCTGGTGCCTTCTCATACTCCACACGAAGATCTCTTTGAACATGAGCAGGTAGAACTTTATTTCTCTTTGCTTTATCGAAGTGTCCCTGAGATCTTATAATAAGCTTGAAAAATTGTGCCCTCATCTCATTAACAAGACACATTCTATCTTTTTCAAATGCATTTTTCTCAACCAAACTTTGACCTTCAATTATTGGAGGCTTTGTGCCACCGCCTTGGTTTGTATTCAAGTTTTTCATTTCCCTATGCTTACGTTCCATAACCTGATTCCTTAACTGTCCTATAGTCCATGGAAATATAGCTTTTGTCATTTCTAGAGCATGGGCTCCTTGAACATGCATATATGGAATCATCTCATCTCCAAAGCAACTTGAACACAACCAATGCCACTCTATAGAAAAGAGGCCAATCCTACATTGACAATAAGATAAGATTTAAACATTATTACTATATTACCCAAAATTGTTTAAGATAAAAAAATTGATCACAAATGTAATTAAGCATTACATATATGCATATTTTAATAGAGTTTTACCTTTCCTCATATTGATATGGATCATGTCCTCAAGAGGCTTGTAGTTGTAACTTGTGCAATTCTTTGTAAGTCTTCCAAATCCTTACTAACTTATTGTAAGACTCTTCATTTGGGATACCTTCAATAACCTGTAACAAAAATCAATATAAAATTAAGATATATAGATTCAAAATAAGTGTTCAATATATAAGGTAAGTTTTTAATTGTAAATTCACTTCATGGATTTTTATTAAAACTAGAATAAAGAAAAAACAATTTAGGTGTTACCAATATATAAATATTAAAAAAAAACTCACCTGTAAAATTCCTTCATGGTGGAAGAGGATCTTGTCAGAAATTGAACCATCTGATTGTCCATAGTTGAGATCCTGATACTTTAAGCCTTTATGAGTCACTACATTCCCAAGCTTACAAGAAATGCCAATTCTTTTAAGCTCTTCCCATATTTGAGAGAACTTTGATTTATCATTAGGACTGGGTGGATTTTTCTTGTCATGTTCTTGTGCCACTCTTTGTATTTCTCATAACATCTTTAATACAGTACGAATTCCAGCATGACGAGCACAATATATGAGCTTTGACATTGACCCAGGTGTAAGCTACAATGGTTGCAAATGAATTCATTATATTTTAAATAACACCTTTAATTAGAAAACAAATAAAAAAATAGTTAATTCCAATAAAATGTACCTTGAACTCATTCTTTCTATCCATTGACCACTTCTTCACAACTTTTAGATCAACACCACATAATTTTGCATCAATTTCTGTAAGGTATAAATCCATTTTCTCTTCCCATAGTGTGTTGTAATCAAATGCCTCATAAATGTTCATTTCCTAAAATTAACGCACAAGATTAGATTGACAAATAATGTTAAACAACTAACATATCAATTATTGACTCAATTTAAAAATGACTTACAAGTAATAATTCGGAAGGCAATGAGTATAGCTTTGAAATACTAAGGATTGTATCACCTTCTTTAATACAATGCTTTGTGGAAACCATGTGTATGTCTCTCTTTTGACAAGTGCACCAAGGACAAAAATTATTCCCCATCACTGAGACTTCATTATTGCATATCAAACTACAAATTTCCACCAAATCATGACACTCGTACAAATTAACCTTAACTCGTCTACCATCTAATGAGAGAATGCCTTCATTGGAACACCAATTATTTGCTTCATTAAATTATCTTCAAATTTAGGATCTGCTGCATGTGACAAAACTTGTTTGTATTCTTCTTTTCCATCAAATTTTCCAAGGCTAACACAAGACATCAACCTGTTATCTTCTAGCAACTCAAATAAAATCTCACATACTTGACCACCTCGGTCATAATGCACACAAGAATCAATTCCTAATTTGAAAGAAACTTCAGACACGGATATTCCATTTTTCTTCTCATATGTTTCAACCATAAATGTAGCATATGGTGCTACATTCATAACTTTTACCCCAAAGGTCAAACCATCTGTTCTAACCTAATGCATATTAAATGCTTTAGCTTCCTCAGCCCATAACTTCATCTCATTACAAACAACTTTTGGGATCACACCTTTAAGTAAACCATATCTATCTATATTTTTTAGGCATTGCAATGTCTTATGAGTCATACTTGATTTAACAAAAATAGAAGCAATGTTCTTAGGTAAAAAGTCCTTTCAAATTTCTGTGACAATAATGGAATGAATTTTATCAATAACTCCATTCAAATGAACAAGTACGTCCTCAACCTGAGACTCTTCCTTATAATTCTTGCTAATAAAGTGCCCAATTCCAACAAGAATATCATCATCATTCACTTCCTTAATTTCTTTTCCACTATACCATTTTCCAACTTCTTTAAATTAATTTCTTCCCTCTTTCAATCTCTCATAATACCATCCTGACCCTTTTTTCACCTCTAATAAGTGTTTCCTTTTATATTGTGAACCTTGTCTTATACAATCCACTTGCTTTGCATTATAGTTTCTAATTTTCTCTTCATTAGCATTACTATCAGCTTCCAAGCTTCTAGAATTTTCTTGCATCTCTGTAAATATTGTGTCTTTATCTATATTGAAATTTTCTTGGGATGAATTACTTGCTAGTACATTTGTATTAATGATTGAGTGATTTTCTGCTACATTTGTATAATCCATGTTACTCTGTTGCTGAAAATTTGAAGAAAAGGTGAAGGGATGAGAAGAAACACACCAAATGTGCTTAGTCTTTCTTGCATTTGAGCTATGAGCAAATCTTTTTCTATAATTGAATCCTTCAATATTGTTATTTCATCTGAAAGAGCCTTGTTATCAATTTCTAATCTTCTCAATTTTTCTTGCATCTCTATTTGATTTTGTAGAAAATCTTGTTGAGGAGATGGTTGTGTTGAAGTATTATTATCTTTCAAAATAGGTGATAAAGGTTTCCTACCAATTACAATAACACATTCATTTGTAGATCTTGAAAGAACATCATTGGTAGATGATTGTAGCTGGCATCCATTATTTTCTAAAATATTTTCATCTACAAAGATTTGACGTTGAGCACGTTTAGCTCTTATTGCAGCTCTCTTACCTCTAGGTTGAGTAAATTGTAAGACAATTTCTTTTGGTGGTAGAATAGGAATATCAACATATTCATTTGCTCTACATTGCCCTCTACAACATGGAACATTTTCAGCAACACTTGTATTTGAATTATTCATTGTAGAAAATCTGCAAAAAGAAACATAATACTCAATATTAATTCATAATTTAGCAAGTGATTGCTAGAGGTATAAAAACTTCAAAAATCTCTTATGTGCACAAGCATTAAATAAATCACCTATAATTATTTTACTGCAGAAGTTCTTAAAATCAATAATTTTCTGCAAATAACTTATGGAGCCTTTTCTTGTTTTAGATTCATTTTTTTTAAAATAAAATTTTTCTTCCCAAATTTGAATATTTTTTGTTTTAGATTCAAAAATTTTTAAATAATAAACTTTAACTAGCTAAATTTTAGTCTTTTTCTTGTTTTAGATTCAAAAAAATTTAAAATAAAAACTTTTACCCGCCAAATTTTTGTATTATATTGGAGATGAAGATGAATTTTTAATTTTTTCAATTTTTTTATTATATATAAAATCAAAACAGTTGGGACAAATAATAAATAAAAATTAAAAAAGTAAGCAAGATTGACTACATATAAAAATAAATAAATTTGCAATTGATACTTCTTTAATTTTTGTTTTTTGTGTGTAGCAATATTGACTAAAAATAAATAAAATATTTTTTTAAAATAAAATTTTTCTGGCAAATTTGAGTCTTGTAGATTCAAAATATTTTAAAATATAAAGTCTTTTTCTTGTTTTAGATTCAAAAAATTTAAAATATAAACTTTTACAGCCAAATTTTTGTATTATATTGGAGATGAAGATAAATTTTTATTTTTTTCAATTTTTGTATTATATATACACAAATAATAAATAAAAATTAAAAGATTGGCTACATATAAAAATAAATATATTTGCAATTGATATTTTTTTTTTTTTGTGCAGCAATATTGACTAAAAATAAATAAAAATTAAAAAGTTACAAAATAAATGAACATAAATAAAATTTAAACAGTCACAATTACTCTATCTTAATATTTTTATATTAATATATACACACCTAAATTAATATATATTATTTATTCTATTTTATAATAAACTTATTTATTTTATTTTATAATAAACAAATGGACTTTCTTTTATTTTCTTAAATTCTACTTGAGTCTTTTTGTTAAAAAACAAAAAAACAAAAAAAAAAATAACACAAAAAAAAACAAAAAAAAAACAAAAAAACAAAAAAGTCTCAAGTAAAGTTTAAGAAAATAAATAAAAGTTCATTCTCAAACTCTAACTTGCTATAAAAAATTTAAATATTTTTAATATATTTTATAAATATTTAACTCACATTTAACCCAACTTTTCTAATAAACTTGCAAGGTTTTTAAAATGTATTATTTTTTAGAAAGTAAAAGAGAGCATCTTTTGACAAAAACAAAGCATCTTTTGACAAAATAAAGAATCTTTTATTTTTTTAAATTGATATAATATTTATTCATTAAGAGAGCTCAATGAAGGGGATATAATCTTATGTCAATTTTGGCCAATACAAATAAGACAAATATCCAACATTTTTTTATGGTAAATGAAGTGTAAATTTCTATTGAGTGTTTGATCATTAAAGTGGATGGTATTTAAATAGAGCATCACTGTATGTGTCTTTTGATGTCATATTCCTTGTATGCAATGAATTGACAAGTCTACATTCTAATTTTGTATTGACCGCTTTTGATATACCATTAACTTTGCAAAAACAAAATATACATTATGATTTTGTATTTGCCAAGTCATGTATTTGGGAGTGAATCTTTAGAGTCATGTATCTGCATATTATTATTATAGGTGGCATGCGTGTCGAGGAATGCATGATTATAGTATATGTTGTGAATTGTATTTCCATCATGCGTAATGACATTTCTAGTCTAATCTTTGATTCCATCATAGCTTAAGGTTTATGCAGTATACTTTCTTATTTTCAAAATTGTGGGACCCATTCATGGAACATTTCTCTGATATTTGACATGGTTAGTTTTAGTAGAAAATGTGATGGGCCAGGAGAAATCAGGGGGAAAATTTGTAGAAAAGGAGTAGGTAAAATATCTTCTATTGCTGGTATAGTAAGGTTTTGGAAGAGGACAAGAAAATGATAGCGTAGAGGTCAAAAAAGCAAGGAAAGAGATTTGTCCCGAAAAGCAAAGGGGGGGAAAATAGTGGTTTCTGTAGGTCCTTGCATGTTCAATAGGCATCTCTATCTAGAGGAACAAAAAGATGATTCTCCATGATGGTAATTCAAAAGTTATCTTCTTTGTCTCTGTTATTCTTTCCATATCATGCTGGATGTTATTAGATCATGTACTTTGACAATAAATCCATATTTTGCATACTTGTTCTTCCTAAATGTGATTTGTATTCTCAATGTTATAGGTTTGGGTGTCCTCAAAATAGCCAACATCGGCAAGAAGATTAGCCTACATAGTGCTTCATGCATATCCTATAATCATCCTATTCCATGAGTTGACATCTCGTTAAGGGATTTTTCCAAATAGTTCAAATACCTTGCCTGTGCTATCACATTTTGCATAAAAGCATTTCCAAATTTATTATCTGTCGACTTTACTGTTTTCATGCTTAGATGGATGTTATTACCCTAATTCATTTTGTGCATATCCGTTAATCATTGCATGAGGCTTTTTGTCAAAAGGTTCGTGTGCCAGTCTGTGCTTTTGCATTTGAGTTTCCTATGCTTGCTTAATAAATCCATTTTATGCTTACCCTACATTTATCTCATAGGCCATTGCTGGAAAGTTTCTAAAACATATTTGAGTGAATCTTTTGAAGCTTATCCTGCAACCACTACATTCCATGAGACAATTTCTCTTTAAGGTATTCTATCAAATAGTTCAAGTGATGTCAAAAGGCTTCTACATTTTACATACATGACTACCAAAGCTGATACAATGCCTCACCTGCCAATTGTGTTTACTTGAAAGTTTCTTCTCAAACCAACAATAATGGCATTTTTAGGGCAATATATTTGAGGTTCCTTAATTTTCTACTTGTCAAGAAATCCGTCATGTGAATATTTGTGTTTTGGTCTTGCAAACTTAGTTATTTATGTCTTTTCTAAGTAGTGATAGAATAACCATTCAAGGACTCTTTGCATTAACTCTTTTGTGTAACAATTTTGTAGTTATTTATTATATGTATCTTTTCTCTAGTAAAAGTCATTTGAGAAAATGTATGTAAGCTTCCATTTATATTTAAGAGGTCTCTCTCTCTCTCTCTCTCTCTATATATATATATATATATATATATATATATATATATGTATGTATACATATATATATGTATATATACATATATATATACATATGTATATGTATATATACATATGTATATATATATATATATGTATATATATATATGTATGTATGTATGTATCATTCTGCAACAAATGAGATTTTGGAGAAGAGTGAATTGGGGGGGGGAATGTATAAAATGTGTAATGCCTCCTTTAAACAACCCTTAGTGTTTTAACTTTGGCAACTATTCACTAGTTCGTCATATAGTAATAGCCTCCTAAAATCTTCTAGCATCTTTTATGGCGTTTTGTGATAACGTCCCGGATCTTGTGCTTAAAATAGACATCTTTTCCCTTCCTAATTATATATTACCATCTTTCTGTATAATATTTATTCACTGATTCCTTCGATAGAATATCAGGCCACCTGTCATCCTTCCTTTTTAAGAATTCTCAATTTAGTCGATGAATAGTATAATCATGGCATAAGTCCTTGCATTCTATGTTTGTATGTTTATTCATGATATTGAAGAGTTTTAATTCCAACTTAGAAATTAATGTGAATTTCCTTATAATTTTCTTTATTATGGATAAGTGTAAAGGATTTTAGTGTCAATTAGATATCGATTTATTTTAACTTCATTTTTGGTTTAAAGAAATGATATTTACAAAGGTATTTTACAATAGATATTGTTTAGTTTTAGAATATAGATGCTATGTTAGTTGATTACAACACGTACTTTAGAATCTTTTGAATTGCAGCTAAAGTAGAATATTTTCCTTATATCTATCTTTTGTTAGCAATATTGTCTATTCTTATCTTAACATATAGCTCATTCGTTGTAATTTTTCATGCCTTGTCTAGGCAATGGCAATAACATCTGATAAATTTCCACTTGAAATTATGCTCTGATAGATGTCCTGACATTCTACTAAAATTCCAATTTTTTTTTTACTCCTGCCCATTGCATTCAGTTGAAAGTTTCTAAAGCCTATCCAACAAACACATTTTAGTTCTAACTTGTGAAAATTTACATTTCCATTTAATGATATCTCTTTGACGTATTCCATCATTCAGTTCATGTGCCTTGTTTATGATCTTATTCTTGGCATACATGTTTATCAGAGGTGTCTTTTGCCTTAGTAATCAATGATAGGTGGTCATGACCTGGGAAAGCAATTTCTCCTTCCATGCTCCTTCACATTTATTATTTCATCTTTTGAAGATTGATTTTGGGTGTGTGGCCTACTGTTTATGTGGCCTCATCTATTTTTGCCTAATGTAAAATTTCCCACTATAATATCTAACTTTTATGTTCTTTCAATACGAGTTGTGTAGCCTTTTATATCTTTTGGTGTCCGTATATATAAATTTATACCTAAGAAGATAAAAGTTTACTTATTAGATAAGCAAACACTATTATGTTCTGTGTATTAGAGAAAATTACTCTCTTATTCTTTTCTTATGTCTTATCTGTGCCTGTTACATGCCTCTTTTTGGAATTGATAACGCTATTTACTTTTCTTGCAAATTTCAATTATATAATATGTTGTGGATGACATGGAAACTGGTGATATATTTAGACAAAGTTAGTTCTATGAAATTTTGGAATCTATTGATTATGATCAATGTAATATTATAAATTAAAATGTCTTTTTGTTAAGAGAAAATGATGTTTGGATATATTATGCTTTGAATTGGAAAATAGGTGCTTTGACCACAAAATTGTATGTGAGACTGTCGTTGCAGGAACAGGTGGACCATGTTCGATAGGAAGAGAAAGTATCTTGAGAGAGAGTATAGACTCTAGAAATTAACCATGGGTGTTTGTTATTGAAAACACCAAGCAGGTAGATAAACCTCGAAGCCATCAATTTAGTCATGTTTACGACAAAGATAGTTTGAGACTAGATGTCGACATCTGAAGATAAGGTTTAACACCCTTTTCGTAAGTTGTCATATAGAATTTTGGAATCAACGTTGTTGTCGCAAGTCCACTAAAATGAGTCATCTTATATACATGATTATTATTTCGTTTGTAGGTAAATAAATAAACCTATTTGTGGCGGATTTGTGAATCACGTCTCGTAGTCGAAAGATGCAAGAAGTCATTTTGTGCATCAAATGATTTAGAAAACTTATTTTGCGTTACGCCCAATCCGTCGTGATTGCCGTACAAATGCGTTGATCATGTGTTGTGAATTTATTCCTTTTTGAAAATCGACGGAAGTTTAATGTGAAGTTGATTTAAGCTATAACTGTTTTGGTCATTATTTGGAAGGATATTCCAAAATCACTTTAGTCATAACTTGGTTAACGGGAGGTATTTTTTCGTTAGTTTGCTTGATGTCAGTTTTTCTCGTCAAGACAAGTTGGTTTACTCCCAAGTTTTATCATTTTGGACGTCTTCCTTTTGAATGCGCTTTTTCTCTTTGAGCTTACAACTTGAGTTATCATAAATCAAACCCATACTTTCTTACTTTAGTCGGTCTTGATTCTTTATCTCTTTTTCGACCTTGGAGTCACTTTGTACATTTATTATTTACCACCTTGTAAGAGTTTTATTCCTCTAGTTGTGTTATTTACATTTTTTGAAGGTTAGAAGTCTTCTTGTGAAGGAAATGGACGAGGTTGTTATGCCACGTCGCTATAAATAAGCCTTCATCCTATAGTGGTTGCTGTAAGTGAGGAAGACAGCTAACATGCAGTTATATTGACCCCCTTGTGTATAGGCATGTCATGGTAGTGGTTTAGTTGCCCTATCTTCCACCGCCGTGGGTGGTCGGGTAGGAGGTTAATCCATTGAGAATAAAGTGGAATAGTGAGATAAATGCCATATATTCCATCATCATGGGTGCTGAAGGCATTAGTTTCCTGTTGATTAGAAACTGGAAAACTGTCAGAAAAATATCATTCTTCTTCTCCACGGTGTGTGGCCTGAGCTTGAGTCTTCTGTGGTTAAGAAACTAAACGAGAGGAGGACACAGGAGGAGACTCGCTGTGGTTTGGAGTCGAAGGAAATCACTTGGAGGACGTCGTTGAGAGCTTAGTGAGGACAAGTTAGCAACAGTAGACCTCAAACTCCATCGACAGGTTTCTGTTCTCTCTTATTTCGCAGTTTATGATCAGTAGTTGTCTCTCTTCTTTGCATTGATAGTGTAATAAGTTTACAATGTATGGGATGCAATAATAATGTCTTTTCATTGAAAGTTCTAGGTAAGGTTAATCACAATGAATATGTATCATTGTTGTCTTTTTAGAATTCAAAATCTTGGCTGTCATCTCAGAAATAATATCATTGCATATCATGAATGACACCATATGATAATAGAACATAGTCTTTCAAATGTATACACACCAATGTTGATCATTGCATGATGTAAGATGTGAAACAGTATCCTACTAGCTGTCAGCCTGATGTATGCATTGAGTCGATATTATATGACTATAACTCAGTTTAAAACTATCTTGTGTGCACTTGAAATGATAGTTTCATAGTGAGAAACCACATTACACCACGTGCCTATTGTATAAGGAAACCAAACCTCAGATTTAATGCATGTTTCGACATGGATTTCAGATTGTTTTAACAGTCGAATGGTGTGATTTCAACTGGCTGTGGTGTAAGGAGATAAAAACCAGAGGAGGACAAGGTGTTAAAATACCTCTATGCCCAATTAGATAAAGATTCCAAAAACAAGACATTGAACGTCGACAAATGTAATTAGCTAGTTTCTATTTTGATTTTAGACCTTTAGTTAGATGTCAAAAAATGTATTTGATCATCTCTAGTGTCATAAGATAGATTCCAAGTCTTGTATTATCTTATTTTACGACTCTTACCTCATTGAACCATGTGAAACCATTTGATTTGGAAGGAGGTGTAGAGTTGTAGTAATAGTAATTATTCTTGGTCGAAAACCATCATGATTTTGTAATGAAAAGATAAGGGTGGGAAATCCACATTTATTGTCTAAATTAAGTTGCATGCGATGATTCTTGTGTCGCTATTACCTTGTAGACCATTATGAGTCTAAAACTTTAAATTTCGGGCTTACAAGAAATTGTATTATATACTTGAGTATGTTGTATAAACATATGGGAACTAAATAGCCAAGTTAGAGACCACTTAGGAGTGGATATTATTAAACGATGTTTTATATGATTATGGGATTATGAATTGCATTACAAATGCTATCCATATAAACAATGAAATAGAAAACCCATTGTACAATGTGTAAATGAAGATGAATCCATTAACTCAGGAATAGAGTAAACATTTGCACCATGCGCTATTGCATGAGGAAATTCAAATACCTTGAGGTTATCGAGGTCAACATTTGTTTAAACCTTACAAATAGGAAAACTGTAGGATTGCGATCAATTCAAGTCGAGTAGGGTGGGTGAACTATATTCATGCATTCATACAACACTATTTAAAAACAAATCCTTTGGCCAAGGTGATGCACAATCCTCAATTGCATTGAATGTTCACTGTGACTGGATGGCATTTCTTGTGGAGAGTCGTGCATGACTAGAGGGTATCTAGGGATCTATATGATAACAAGACACGTAAGTTACAACACCAGAGCTCAGATGGCAAACACCGATGGTTATCCTAAGTCTATCCTCTTGAGTGGGGTAGGGCCACTTCTGGTTAGGAAGGAGTGTGGGAGACCAATGGTTTGTGGTTGGAGGTTAAGCTCCTTGAAGATACTTTCTCTTCCAAATATTGAGGATTACCAAGTCTTGAATGTGATGGGTCGACAATCGAGATGCGATGATAATGGTATGTTTCCAATATTGTATTTGTTTCAAGAAAATTTCAAATTGTGAGAAAACCAAATGTTTATGATTTATCATTTCTTTCACCTTTGTGAAAAATGAAATCATGTTTATTGTTTAAGTGAAAAATGTTATACTTGATAGTAGTTAAATTCTTTTGTATTTGATTACATAGAAAGAAAAAAAAATACCTATGTTAAAAACCTAGTTTTTAAGTAAAATCAGATATGGATGTTACAGTGCCCATCCTAATGTCAAGGTTTCATTATATTAACATCTTTTTAGAGGAATTAAGATCAGCCATTTGCTTCTCTAAATCTAAAGTTTAGTTTCCTTTACTCCACCAAATCAAAATATGCTTATGAGATTTCTATTTTCTATACCGATCTTTATCATGGGTTTATGAAATTAGTCAATAAGTCAAATGTAGGAAACATGGATATCTTTGCTATTTTTTTTAACAAATAAGAATACTAGAATGATAATCACAAAATTATTTATTGGCTAATATATTATGATGAAATAGAAATTAATCAATCATAATAAATAATATTAAATGAGATGATTATAGTTCTATTAATCAATCATTATTAGTATATTGTAAATCTTAGTGAGTTGACTAAATTATTATTAGTTAGGTTGAATAATTAGATTATCTATTAGAAAAGAGCTTCATTAATGGTGAAGGATGTTTATATATCTTTGTGTTTAAATAATTGTTATATTATATAACATTCATAAGATGAATCAAGGGAAATTCTAACTATTAGCATAGATAAGTGAATGAATAAAGAAGTTTTGTGTGAATATATATAGAGAACATCTTGATTTCATAATTGATCAATAAATTTATTTTCTTGTAATATGATAATGTTTTGTAAAATATAGTATGTGATTAAGATAGCTGGTACATTAGAAAAGTTATGATCAAAATGGAGTTTTTGTTATGAATCTATCTCAGTAGTTATAAGTTTGGATAAGATAGAACTAATATTGAAAGATCTTATTGCTTGAAGAGACTTGATTTTGGAAAATAATATATATTTACTATAATGACTGTGTTGAACATCTCGAGATCACATAGTTGGTTGTGATATTCCTTCTACTTCTTAACCCAAGTTATAAGTTGTACGATATCATATTGTGGATGAAGTTCAAGCACGAACTACAATGTCTCTATGCTATGTATACATAGGCAAGGCCATCATAGATGAGTCCCCAAGACATTACGTCAGCCCCTTAGGGCCTTAGGTTGTCATTTTATGCAAGTGATATTGTGTAATTGATAATCATGCAGAACTAATGTTTCTTTAGATGTGCAGTTTGAGATCTATAAGCCATGGAGGTCTCTGAAGCTAAGGAGGTACCTTTCCACTTGGCGAATAGATGACTATCTAGCAGTATTGGTAAATGTGTATGAATGTGTATAAATTTATTTAAACGTTTGTATCTTACATTTTATTTTTGATGAATATTGATATACTCTGATTTTTGACTTGAGGTTTACTAAGATAAATTTTGTAAATTATTATTCTATCATTCTGTTAAGGTCATTATTGTTATTTACTAAGATTTTCTTGGGTAGGCATTACAAATTCTGTGTGTGTGTATTCATTTGGTGCATTTAGACTTAGAACAAACCCTGGTTGTTAGTTAGATCATGTAATTTGAATGAATTATGTATGTTGTTGAATATTGCTTAATTTCAATAATGTAGTTATGTTATCCCTAGAGATGTTAGTTTAACTTGTTGTATCGGACTATGTTATATTTTTTATCATTACTTTTAATTTAAAAAAAAAAATTGCCTTTTTATTTCTTTAGTTGACTTATCTCTAGGGTTGCATGGCAAGGCATTACAATTTTTTTTGAGAATTTGGAAAGAAGGTGTGTAAAAATCCAAAAGCATTTTGTATGGTCAGATGGATTTGTAGCACAATTCAAATCATCATGGCCATTTTATGTACTATGTAGATATCATCGAAATTACAAAATATGGCATGTTTGGAGTTTCTTTGAGAGTAGGCATGGAAGGGGTGAACATGATGGTGCAGAAGCTTGCATCAAACATGCTCTAAGAAAGCATCAAATGAGTTATTTGAGAGATCGTATAGACAATGCACATGATGTTATTGAATAGTGTAAGAAACACTTTGCATCAAATGAGGTCGAGACATCTTCAGGAATGAATTGATACATCCCACATAGAATGTTTTAGGAGATATCATGTATGTATATGTAAATTACATAAATGCAAATTTCAAACTTTAATGAATCTACTCAAGCCTTCTCACTCATTCATAACAAAGTTACAAAGTAATAATCATTTAGACATCTTAATTATTTTAAATATAAAATGTTAAGTTTCTTGATTTCTACAGAGAAATAAACTACACCAAGTTACATGAAACCCTAAGATAAATCAATTAAATAAGTACATTGATACATAAATATCCTAGGAATAAGAGTTGTGAATGATAAGCATGTTGAAATTAATGCTCAAAATTTAAATAATACATGCAAGTACTTATCTCTTAGCTCAATGTAGATATGACTATGCCTATGTCCCAAGGTGATATGTCAATATTTTAAAATTTCAAGGCTTGCTAAATAAATGCATCAAAATCAGTTAAAATTCTATTTTTCTATTACCTAGTCATTTGGAAATGACTGTACCTCATTAAAGTTTAATCTCTTGAATCCCTCTAGGGGAGGGGTATATGATTCCCTTTTCCACCCCATCAAACCTTAATATATTGTAATAGCCCTTTTGGAAAGGGATCATCATAACTCATCTTGGGGGGTGATGAGATCATGAGCATTTTGAGCGATCTTCTAAAATGATTTGCACTTATCGAGCTTGAATGGTTTTTAAAAATATTAAATGTTATATGTATAGTTGTACAGGAATAAAATCTCATTAAATCTAGGTTGATTGAAATAATGCAATTAATAATCACATAATTAATCTAGATTTAGTTAAGAAAGTATTTGTGTTGATAAATTAAAACATTATATTTTTAGAAAATTATAAATATTACAGATAAGGTACTTTTATATGTGAATCTTTAAGGAGAATCTCTATTGATCTCACACATAATCTAATTTCTAAGACCTACAAAAATAAATGTTCTTAGTTTGCTGGATATCTCATTTTCTAAATCATCCTAGAAATATGTATGGATCAGATCTGAACTCCTTGGGATAAAACGTAAGTGTCATAAGAATTAATTTCTATATGGAAATGAAAATTGTAACTTGTAGGTCAACTTGGCATGTAATGTAGACTCCTAAAAATGTTTAACCCTAATTTTTGATATTTGAATTCTTATAAGGCTGGTGATATTTAAAATATCTTTAGGGTAGATAGACTAGATTTCTAAGGTCAAGTTCTATTAGATCAACCCCATTTCAAATTGTCTTTACATATTTGATAAAATAATTTTAGACAACATGGAGAGACTTGTGATTTTAATGTAGACTAAGATTCCTCTTAAGCTCCAAATTGAAATGTTCCTAGAGTAAATGTTCCTTTTGTTATAGATGTTCTCTTAATTTCTCCTTATGATACCCTTGAATTAATTGCACAAATGAATATCTTAAAATATGAAAACATAAGAATTAGTCTCATAAAGCATGTACCAAGTGGACTCACAATGACTAGTGAAATGAGGCGGGAAACTTAAGTTTCTAAGTTCAATATTTGCATTAAACTTGGTTTGTGTGCTTCAAAGTTTACACATGACAAGGATAATTCCTCCTCTATGTCAAACCCTAATAATGATGTTGAATCAATAATTTTGAACAAGATTAAAGATAGCAAGAATTCATGCAATATGTCCTAGAATGATGACGAAATGTTGATATCACAAGATCTGACTTTTTATGTTATGTGATGTGTGTTAGAAAGTGTTCAAATGTTCAATGTGTTTGCTAGATTTTGTAAATGAATTAGGTTTAGTCCTTTTATATAGCTTCCCAAGTATTAAATGAAATATTTTGTGCATCAATATGAACATAAATACTCACACCCATAAAAGGATACACATATGGAACTCAACACTATTTTGATACATGTTCCCTTGTGATAAGTGTGCCACTTGAAAACATGCAAACACAAAATAAATGGATCCAAATAAGTAGAATCCATAAAGCATTCAAAATAAGAATAAACACAACTACTAACTAGATATGAAAAATAAGCAAATGGTATTTCTTATATCGACAACTAGATACTACATATATAGCTAACATTTAAAGTATTATGTATGTAAACAAGCAGATAATTTAAACACAATGCCTAAGATGGTACAAGGATGGTATGGGACATCTTGCAATCTTTAATGACATATAAGACAACTTCCAAGATTGATTCAACTCATTTAGGGGCCCATAAATTTAGTCATGTTGTGGTCATAAAATAAATGGGACTTATTTCATATTGTAGGAATGGAAAGCATGTTTTTATTTCATATTTAAATAGCCCTAACAGATAGTGTAAGTTTAGAAACAAAAATGATACCTAATTTTGAGTTTGGATGCAAAAGCTATGGCCTCCAAAAGGTCTAGGGTAAAATAATTCATCCTCCCCAATGAACTAGTACCCACCTTGAAGTGAAGTTATGACTATAAAAGGGAAAGTAGGGCATATAAGGGTAATTTGACTAGATCACAAAGGGCAAGCAATGACTAGAGAGATAGAATTTAAACTAACAGATATTGTATTTCTCCTTTTTGGCATTTGTCCTATCTTCAAACATAGGGAATCATGGCATAGTCTCGTATACAATTGTATATGTGTTTCATAACTACGTATATGTGTAAATTTCATTACTATATTCAAAATTTCAGCTCTACATGCAGTATAGAAATATGTTAGCACTTGAAAGTTATATTTTTGGGATATTTCAATGATGTTTGTTTATTACTACCCATATTATATATTTTTTGTTTTGAAGTATGCAAGGATGATGAAATATTTGTAGAGCATTTGGCAAAGTAGTCAATACAAGTAAAGTCTAAGAGGACTTTACTTTGGAAATTGTCCACTACACTATAGATGAATTATGTTTTGTTGTTTCACATTATTTCCATTCATACAATCTTTAATGCAAAATTGATCATTGTTGTATATAATATGACATAATAAGATACATCCAATTATGTAACTAACAACTGTAATTAGTTTAATTCCACTTATTCAACTAGTTTGTTAATGAATTAAGCATTATAGCATTAAACAAAGTCCACTTGTACAATAAAACATGACTAAGAAAATTATTCATTCACGCATTAAGAATCCTACATTATAGGACTCATAGACACCCATAGAGATTGTAAGAAAACTACAAGTCTCTGCTAATTCTACATCCAAAATGTAGGAGCATAGACAAGGGATGTGAACTGTTTGAAAGAATGTCTCAAAGAAATTTGTTCTCATGGAATGGGCCTCAATTGTAGGGTATTCACAAAATGGATTTGTTGAAAAGGCTTTATAAACTTTCAAGAGAATGCACTTGGAAGGTGTAAAGCCAGACACTGCAACCTTCGCCAGCATCCTCCTTGGCTATGCTGAAATGGGAGCTTAGGAATAGGGTATGGGCATCCATCAAAGGATAAAGGATAGAGGAATTTATTTAGATATTGTAGTTGCAACTTCCCTAGTAGACATGTATGCAAAATGTGGAAGTGTAGACAAGGCACGTGAACTATTGACATAATGGCAAAAAGAAATGTGTTCTATGGACTACATTGATCAAAGAATATGTAAAAAATGGATTTGTTGAAAAGGATTTAGAAACTTTCAAGAAAATGCAATTAGTAGGCGATAAGCCAAACTCTACAACCTTTGTTAGCATCCTCCGTGGTTGTATGTAAATGGGAGCTTTGAAATAGGGTATGGACATCCATCAAAGCATAATGGAAGGGGGATTATTGTCAGATATTACAGTTTGAAATGTTCTGGTAGAGATGTATGCAAAATGTGGAAGCATAGACAAGGCACGCAAACTATTTCACAGGATGCCTCAAAGAAATATGGTCTCATGGAATGCTATAACTATAGGATATGCACAAAATGCATTTGTTGAAAAGGCTTTAGAAACTTTCAAGAAAATACAATTGGTAGGCAATAAACTAGACTCTACAACCTTTGTCAACATCTTCCCTAACTGTGTGTAAATGGGAGCTTTGGAACAGGGTATGGACATCCATCAAAGCATAAAGGATAGTAGAATTTTGTGCCCTAGTTTAAATGAGAAATTGAGAAAATGAAAGAAATATACATATTTATACATATACATCTTTATTCAATGAGAAACTAAGAAATTGAAAGAAATATCATACTTGGAGGGTGGTTGGAAGGTGGATGGAGGGTTCAGCTGGTTGCTGGGGATCAGTTTGTAAGCCTGGAGTTTGGTAGTAAAACTGTCAAAAATGATAGTTAAAGACACTTTTTAAAAAAAACTTTAACAGGTGCATTCGATCGAACCCATTATTTTTTATTATAAAAAATTGGCCAATCATGGGTTCAAGGGAACCCTCCAATTCATTATAATGGGGGTGTTCAAACAAACCCATTTTTGGGATCTAGTGAACACCCCCCATTCAAATGAACCCATCCAAATTTTGTTTTGGTGCATGGGAAATTTTTCTTCCTTAATGCAATTGTAACCCAGTTATGTGGGATCACCCAAGACCATAGCTTCAAAATTAGAGGAATGTGGAGCATTCCATTGTCATTCTAGAAACATTTTCATAGAACCCACACTGTCTTCAACCTGCTTCCAGAGGCCAAGTCTTCTTTGAATCACCATATACATCTATAAGTAGGACCTCCAATGAGTTTTCTCTTTCTTAGGAGCATGATATCCACCCATGAACAATCTTTACTCTTATGATAGTGTTGACATCAGTGTATGCTTCTATGTTGGCATCAATGCATGATACTATGTTGACATCAATGACAACACATATTACTAACACAAAATTCCAAGGCAAATGGACTCTATGTGAAGGATTACTGAATAATCATTGGTTTTTGCAAAATAAAATTTTGATTAGGTCAAGAACAAATAATGCAAAATGTGAAGCAGTCATGGTTGGTAAGAAGACTATTTAGGTGATAGTTGATCATTTTGATATCATTTGAACAAAGTCAAGAATGTTTTAGAGCCAAGGAAGAGAAGAAGGTTTTCAACAAAAGCTTTTGTACAAAACTTATCAACAACATTATCAGGTATTTCTTATATTCATTGGTTAAACCCTAGTTTTATGATGGTATTATCATGGAAACACCAATGGTGATTGATATTGTGGAGAGGCTGAGGCCAAAATTCAAAAAGAATCCATACAAATACACTAAGACCGAAAAGGATGGTGCATTCTCTCTTGTTCCTACCAATGTACTACATACAGAAGATGTCTGGATATACATCCACTCATAGCTAGATGAGTATGATCACTTGAAGATGGAAAAATTTAGAAATGATAATTTGTTGGGTGATGATTTTCAACTAAAGTGGGAGTTTACAAATGTTGTTGCAAAATCACTTGACATGTGGAAGGGTTTCCCTAATTTTGGGTATGAGGAAGATTGGGTCAAGATTGCCCTAAGTCAAATTCAAGAGGACTTCTTTTTACCTTGATCAACCCTTTATGATCGCTAAATAATCCATCAGGGCTATGACTGGACTGTGCTCCTTCGGACCAATGCATATACTAAAAGTAGTGAAGAACGAGGAAGTGGTGAGACTTACTAGAGCAAACTTTGATAAGAGAACCCTAACAGTGCACGATATCACTAATCTAGGGCTCTAATATGCCACTATGGGCATTGCTTACAAAGTTTACTACACAAACAGAGAGGGGACTACTACTGATACTGCCATCTACACTACCCATCAAATGGTGAAAGAAGGAAAGGACTGTGACCACTATGAACTCTTGTAGTAGCAATTGCTAGATAATTTAAAGAGAACCAAAGAGACAAATTACAGATTCCAGTATGGTTCCTTAATAATTTTGCTTATGTTCTATTTGTTGAGGGAATTACCTCAAATGAAGGGTATGGTGTGGAAGATAGATACCCCTATTTCTCACCAAATTAAAAACTATATGCTTAGTTCTCCTGATCATAAAAATTGTGTCACGCTATTTTGGGGTTTGTTCAAAACCTTTCAAAATGATATACAAGCAAGAGAAACAATACCAACAAATGTTGTTGAAAAATATAAGAATGATATTACAATTATGGTGGATAAGGATAATTTCTTCATGGAAGCAGTAGAGCCAAGGACCTTTTGGATAACGACCCTGCCATATGAAGTGTTTGAACATGATTTGATTGGTTATGCTTATATGTTTCTTAGAAAGCCTAAGGATTCTATTGCTAAAAGATTTGGAACTTATGATGAAATCACCAATAAAACAATCAGAAAGGAGGTAGAAGAAAAAGTAGAGAAGGTAAAATCTAAATTAGAAAAGATGAAGTCAGATTTGGAAGAAATGCTTAACACTTCTAAGGGTTATGCAAGAGAAGCCCAGACCTCTTCTGCTACACAAGCACCTAAAAGGACTAGTCAGTCTATGTTTGCTACTGCTACCTCTTCAAAATCCTTTGGACCTACTCCTATACCTCCCAATAGGAAAATAACTACCACTAAAGTGTCGGTTCAAACCAAGATTGTAGAGAAAAAGAAGCATAGACCTAAGGTACAATGAAAAATAGGAAAGATAAATCTATGAATGTTGAGGATGATGAGGAGGATGAAGAGGAAGAGAAGAAAGCATTTATAGTTAAGAAAAGAACAAGGCAAGTAGAGGAGGAAGGAACATCTAAAGGAAAAGAAAAGACAAAGAAATCAAAGAAGGCTCCCCTGGAAGTGTCTGAACATGTGCCTCTATAGATTGAGGCTACTATAAATTTAATTGAAGAGCATGGTGCATTGAAAGGAGATGCAAATCTCTATGATGAAATGCCACCTATTGACAAAACCACAATTGAGAATGCCATAGTTATGTACATGATGGGATTCAATATAGCCCTAATTGAGATCATTGATCAACTTCCTACAAGTCTTGCAGACATACTTATAGATAAGAGGAATGAAGCCATGGAGAAAGAGGCTGAGATGAGGAAACAAGCAGTTGAAAAGGTTGATCCTTCTATCTCTGATGAAGATAAAGTTAAATTTTCTCAAAAATAAGAAAAATAATTTAAAATAGAAAGAAGAACAAACATCTTGATGGGAAAAGTCAAAGAAGAAATAGAAAGATTAGAAAAAGATACAATAGAGAAAACAACAAAAAATCTTGAAGAGATGAAGAATGTTGAAGTAACTGATATACCTAATGTGCCCATTCAAGATATAGATTTGTATTCCTTTGAAGGCAATGCAACTAATGGTGATGAGGCTATGAAGAATTATCAATATAATGAGGAGACTGCTCCTCTGGAGAATACTGAAGCACAAAATGCTAAAGATCAAAGTAATGTGGGTACACATCCTTTGAAAAAAAAAAGAATAGAGTTCAAGAAAACAACCTAAAGTGAATATTGATTCCAGTATAATACATGACAACCTTCCTCCAGACAATACAGGGAAGGATGAACAAAGGAAAGAAGATAACCTTGAGGAGAAACAAGATAAAGAAGATCAGGGTAAAATAGAGGAGAAAGATCAAAATGAAAAAGATAAGGATGAATAAAAAATGAAGGAAGATGAAAGAGTGGAAGACATAGTTCAGAGTCCCTCAGGGACACACATTCAAAGACCTATTAGGTCTACAAATGTAGTTCCAACCAATAATCACACCACAACTTCTACAGATTCCCCTTCATGAAGGGCAAACTGATCTGTCAAACATTTCAGCCCTTCACAAACTACATCTTGGTGATATATTGCATGCTTCAGCAAGTAAAGAATTCCTACAAGGAAACTTGAAGAAGACCAGTGTAGTTGAGTATGTTGTGAAGGTGATTTCAGAAGGGTTATCAGAGGTAACCATTGATTCTTCTATGCCTCTAGAGTAAAAGCTAAATCTATTAATGGATTCTTTTAAGGATAATTCTTCCTATGTTCAGAAAAAAGTAGACCAAGAGGCATTTAGGAAGATGAATGATAAAAGACTAGCTAAGGTCTCTAATTGTAGGAGTCAATGATAACATTGAGAGGGGGGGTGAATTAGTGTTGTGTGAATCCTTAACTTTTTGTAAATTTTATCTTACAAGGCAAATAGAAGGGAAGACATTGTTAAACACATATACATAAGACTACTGATAAAAGAGAACAATACCTCATGATTAAATCATACACACATAGAGAGAAGATCAATATACATCATGACACAAGATTTGCATGAGTGGAAAACCCTCCAGGGGTAGAAAAACCACTCCAAAACTACCTCACTAGCTTTATCGAAAACCTCACTGATTACAATGTTTAGAAGCACTAACTTCAAGGAGCACCAACTCCTAATACTTTTTGAAGGACCAACTTCAAGGAGCACCAACCCCTAATATAGAACAAACTGTAAAGTGTGCATGAAGTGATTGCCACTCAATTTGATTTGCACCATTATAAAACCTGTCTTCTATTTTGCATATCTTTATTCAATTACAATCTGAATATCAATCTCATTACCAAATCACCTGATACTCAATCAACTACATATTGTCTTCATAAATTTTTTGTACAAGGATGTCATCATTTCTTCTTTTCATCCTTACATAAAATTTCTGCACAAATT
This sequence comes from Cunninghamia lanceolata, assembly GCA_027924645.1. NCBI lineage: Eukaryota > Viridiplantae > Streptophyta > Pinopsida > Cupressales > Cupressaceae > Cunninghamia > Cunninghamia lanceolata. Next base: position 5,949,883 of record BSBN01000726.1, read on the forward strand.
CAATAATATCTCTACAAATTTATTTGTCTTCTTTGTACAAACATGTGTCTCTGCAAATATTAACACATCTGTACAAAACAGTTTGAATCATCTCTGTATATACTCCTGATACACATAAAGCCTCTCATCATTGCTTCCAAATAAATCTCTGCAAAAAGTTCCATCTCCATCTTCTTTACAACACACTATATATATTCAACCTCTATGCACTCATCATCTGCATGTTTCATCTCTGTCTCCAAAAAAGTTACATCAATGCACCTGAAAAACCATTATATGCAAATTAAATGTCCTTTCCCCTTCAAAACAAACTTTCATAAAAAATTATTCTTCAATCTCTTCTTTACACAAATATCTTTCATATTTTGAAACCTTCAATTTGTTCATCTTCCTTCAATCTTTTTATCTTCTTTGCACAAACCATCTTAAAAAAAAAATCATAAAAATCTTCATTGAAATCAAACACCATTCAAGTTCATCTTGCCCTACAATAAAAATATTCTTCAATTCATTTAATAAATCTGCCCCCAAAAAAATTGTCTCTCTATTCATTTTAGAGCCCTTCAATATTCTTCTCTTCTAAAAAAAAATCACCTTCATGAAGAAAAAATTTGCTTCCCAAAAAAAAATCTTTGCCTCAAAAAATATCTCCACAAGAATAGAAATAACTCTCTTAACAATAACCACAAAATCTGCAACCAAAATATATTCTCAAAAAAACATGCTTTAAAATCTTTTCTAAAAATAGAACCTTTGAAACTCTAAAATCTCCACAAAAAAGCTTTGAAAACTTTTTTTTTTTAATTAGAGATTTTTAAAAACTCTAAAGATATCTTATTTTTAAGGAGATTAAAAGACTTAAAAGAAACCTTTTTAAAAAGGCGACATTATTCGTGAGAGGAGGAAGAGTTTTTTTAAAACACTTATGATTGGCCTTTTCAATTTCTAATATAACTATTAATAAGAATTTTGGTGCCCATTTTCTTTAAAAAAACTAATGCTCATGAATGGGTTCAGTAATACCACATCATAAACCCCTTTAAGTAGTCACTTAAATGTCTCACAACCTTCAATAACATGTCAATTGAAAAAAAAAAAAGGAGCCTGTCATTAGACTTGTATGTAGATTTTTTTTTAATGTTAATGATTTATGTCTCCATCTTAATTTGCCTTTGATATAAATTGAGACTACTTAGAACCTTACAGATGGTCGTTTTATGCATTGTTCCTTTAGATCTTAAGTGTTAGGGTATAGATCACAAAGTTATGTGAATTGAGAGCACCATCAACAACCTCGAGAACATCATGAATAACCTATGAAGCATGAAGTATGAATCATATGGACTGCATCAAGCATGAACAAACATATGAATCATGACAACATCTAAACCTTGTCTTTCTTACCTTGCTGATCATTATCACCATGACACTTTACCTTTTATATTGAACAACACTGAACATCTTGCTTTCTGCCATATACTGCTGCTACAACATCATGATTATGAACACCATAATAACTCATGACATGAATGAACAAACAAGCCCTGCAAATATGTCAATCATAAATGATACCTTCTATGCATCCATAAGACATCAACCTGTGTCTGTCATCAACAACTCATCAATATGTTCAACCATCAACCTGTTTTCTACTTTCTGCTTTGCTAGACAACCTGTGAACCAACACAAACAAGAATGAACCAAGAAACATAAACAAGATATGAACTCCATCAAGCATCCTGAAATGAGACCATGAACATCATGAAGTAAACAACTCCTAAACTGTGATCATGAAACCATGAGCAATCCCATGATGAAGACTTTGAACATCAGCTGATCTTGATGACATGAATCAATACCAACACCTTTTTGACATCAATGACAATCTACTTTTATCAATCTCCCCCTTTGTCATTGATGGAAAAACCACCTGATACTTTTTTCTTTCTCCCCCCTTTTGACATCTGATAACAAAGACTATTATCTCCCCCTGAGAAAAATAACTTATAAGCAACATTAGCATGAGACTAGAAAATTATAATAATATCAACCAATTGCTCACTTATTTCTTGGATCACACTTGTTATCTTTCATACCAACCAAGAATTGAAATACCACTTACCCAGATATTTGATACTTCTAGCCTCTCAAAATATATTTACAATTTGTTGTCCAAAACTTATTTTGAGAGCTATGTCCTTGTTCATCTGATGACATCACATGTGGTTGAAGGACAAACTTTCCAAACAAACAATCTCTTCAATCATCAACATAAATTTGAAGTATGAATATGAAGGCATAAAAATTGACTCATGTGACATGACTCATATAAACTTGAACTCCATGTAGAGATGTCATAATCACATCAATACTTATGATGAACAACAATGCAAGTTTAACAAGCAAAAATCTGATAACCACATGAAAACTTCTCATTACTAAATTCACAACTCATGATGACATGACAATCATTCAAGAGATGACCTTGCCAACACTTCCATGACAACAATAAATCTATAATCACTTTACTTTTCCACACACTTCTTAACATGATAAAGAATGATTACCATCCTAAAAGAAATGAAGACTACCAAGTTGTTCTTGCACACGACACTTTTTGCAACAATGTCAAATCTGATATATAATGCAATCAATAAGAAATTATGTCTCTTGACTTTATAATTCAAATCAGCCCATCAAGACTATTCGCCAACAAACTAATTTCTCCATCAAGTACTTCCTGCAACAACACTTTGCAAAACCAAATGCAGAGAAAAGTGTTATGAATTGACTTCTTTCATTTAGCAAACACAGGCAAATATCTGATAAGAGCTCTTTGTCATGACAACCAATACTTTTCAATAACAAGATCTCATTGAACTGCAACATCATAACAACTCAACCTTTGTTAGTATCACCATGGTATGAACAAAATATAAATAGGATCATTTATAAACCAAATCTCTCAACACTATCAAACTCTTTGTACTTTGAACCTTTGAACATCTTATCTATAATATGACATCACAGACCACTGATCACCTATATCATTGTCAAACATTATCAAAGATGAATCCAAAACCAACAAAATAAGATAATCAAATTGATACACATCAAATGATCTTCTTCCTGAAACCTTTTGGGGAAAAATGATAGAGCATTTGACACCTCCCCCTCACATCATGCTCTCTATTATTCAACTGATGATGTAACTTGTGCTAGATACACAAGTTTAGATTTTGACTTCTCTTTACTTTCTTTCTGCTTCCAAATTTTCATAGGTGCTTTCTTATAGTCATGTTTCTTTAACCAAATCTTTTCAACCTTTTTCTTTTCCTAACCTTTCAAATCAGGTAATACAATTCTTTCAAGCCTTCTACAACTATATACTTTGTGACCAGGAGAGTTGCAATTATAACAAACTATGTTACAATCATAATCAAATGACTGATAGTACCTTTGAGCACTCATGTTAAGCTTCCATGCAGAAACATACCTTCTATGCACTTTACAATTTCTTTGTATGTGTCCAATATTATTATACTTGTAACAAACAATATCAGTATTCCTTCTGCAATCAACTGCTTTATGTCCAAAATCATTACAAGTATAATAGAAACCATTAAATGAATAATTATACATGTACATGTATGCTTGCTTTATTGGAGAGTTCTCCTGAAATTTCTTCTCCTTTGATTATGCATTTTTAAAAAATCATCTTTAGTATTTATTTCAGCTTCTGACTTCTTTTTGTCTTCAAGAGCACTAGCATGAAGATCAATTTTCTTTCTGGGAGTTTCTCTAGCTTTTGAACACTCTCCTTCAAATCCTAAACCAGTAGTATCCTTATGATGCTTCTGTTTGCCCAACATCTCATGCAACTTGTTTGAGCTATCTTCAAACACTTGATATTTCTTAGATAAAGCCTTGAGACCATCATACTCTTTTCTTAGATTGATAATATCACCCTCTAATTTCGTATTCTCAATCCTTCTAACTTCAAGGTCAAATTTTGGAACATCTGCTATCCTCTTGGCTTCCTCAATTTTAGTCTTTAATCTAGCAATTAATTTGTCTGAATCATCAATATATGTCTTTAAACTCATAATCTGACTTCTGGCCTCTTCAAAATATGAAGATACACTTTCAAGGTCTAAAAGTGTTTTGTCTTTAGATTCTCTTTCTTGTTGCAGCTACAACATTAATTTCTAGTTCTCCTTCTTATAATTCTTGAGTTCACTCAGAGCATATATGAGCTCTCCTTCCATATCAATCTCACAATCTTGTTCATCATATTCCTAATCATCATCACTTATGATGTTAGCTTCTTCTAAATTTGATTGGGTTTCAAACTCTTCATGCGATTTCCTTCTTTCATGGTCACTTTCATTAGACACCAAATTGTCCTCTTCTTTATCATTACTTTGATAAATTCTTATCAATTCTTTCCAGACATCCTAAGTTGTTTCACACTGCACAACTTTACAAGAAACATCATTAGATAAACTAGATAAAATAACATTCTATATGATTGCATTCAAGAGCCTCTTTGTTATTTGCAAAGTTAGAATATCCATTCTCAGTAGACATCCATACATTATATCCTAAAGAGGATAAATAGACTTGCATTCTCATACACCAAACTAAAAAATTTGAACCATCAAACTGAGGAACTCCTAAAAAATTTTCTTCTAATACAATATCAAATTCAACTTGGGGAAAATTTACATCAACAGGTTCTATATCAACCATTGAATTTGATAGAGATGAAGAGTTTTGACTAGTCTGAGACTTGACAGTTTTCTTGCTCTTATTTCTTCTGTACTTACCCATTGAACTCCACACACAGGACCTACCCAAGCTGATTAAGCTTCAAAAGGGAACCTATACTATGAAACCAATTGTAGGAGTCAATGACAACACTGAGAGGGGGGGGTGAATCAGTGTTGTGTGAATTCTTAACTTTTTACAAATTTTATCTTATAAGACAAATAGAAGGGAAGACATTGTTAAAAACATATACATAAGACTACTGATAAAAGAGAACAACACCTCATGAGTAAATCATACACACACATAGAGAAGATCAATATACATCATGACACAAGATTTGCACAAGTGGAAAACCCTCCAGGGGTAACAAAACCACTCCAAAACTGCCTCACTAGCTTTATCAAAAACTTCACTGATTACAATACTTAGAAGCACCAACTTCAAGGAGCACCAACCCCTAATATAGAACAAATTGCAAAGTGTACAAGAAGTGATTGCCACTCAATCTAATTTGCACCATTATAAACTTGTCTTCTCTTTTGTATATCTTTATTCAATTACAATCTGAATATCAATTTCATTACCAAATCACCTGATACTCAATCAACTGCATATTGTCTTCATAAATTTGTTGTACAGGGATGTCATCATTTCTGCTTTTTATCCTTACACAAAATTTCTGCACTAATTCAATAATATCTCTGCAAATTTATTTGGCTTCTTTGCACAAACATGTGTCTCTGCAAATATTAACACATCTCTGCAAAACAATTTAAATTATCTCTGTATATACAACTGATTCACATAAAGCCTCTCATCATTGCTTGCAAATAAATATCTGCAAAAAGTTCCATCTCTATCTTCTTTACAACACACACTATATATATTCAACCTCTATGAACTCATCATTTGTATGTTTCATCTCTGTCTCCAAAAAAGTTACATCAATGCACCTGAAAAACCATTATATGCAAATTAAATGTCCTTTCACCTTCAAAACAAGCTTTCATAAAAAAATATTCTTCAATCTCTTCTTTACACAAATATCTTTCATATTTTGAAACCTTCAATTTGTTCATCTTCCTTCAATCTTTTTATCTTCTTTGCACAAACCATCTTAAAAAACAAAAGATCATAAAAATCTTCATTGAAATCAAACACCATTCAACTTCCTCTTGCCCTACAATAAAAATATTCTTCAATTCATTTAATAAATCTGCCCCCAAAAAAATTGTCTCTGTATTCATTTTAGAGCCCTTTCATATTCTTCTCTTCTAAAAAAAAATCATCTTCATGAAGAAAAAATTTGCTTCCCAAAAGAATAATCTCTGCCTAAAAAAATATCTCCACAAGAATAGAAATAACTCTCTTAACAATAACCACAAAATCTGCAACCAAAAAATATTCTCAAAAAAACATGCTTTAAAATCTTTTTTTAAAATAGAACCTTTGAAACTCTAAAATCTCCACAAAGAAAGATTTGAAAACCTTTTTTTTTTAAATTAGAGCTTTTTAAAAGCTCTAAAAATATCTTATCTTTAAGGAGATTAAAAGACTTAAAAGAAACCTTTTTAAAAAGGCCACATTATTCGTGAGAGGAGGAAGAGTTTTTTTAAAATACTTATGATCAGCCTTTTCAATTTCTAATATAACTATTAATAAGAATTTCGGTGCCCACTTTCTTTTAAAAAACTAATGCTCATGAATGGGTCTGGTAATACCACATCATAAACCCCTTTAAGTAGTCACTTAAATGTCTCACAACCTTCAATAACAGGTCAATTAAAAGAAAAAAAAGGAGCCCATCTGGTAATGATTTATGTCTCCATCTTAATTTGCCTTTGATATAAATTGAGACTCCTTAGAACCTTGCAGACGGTCTTTTTATGCATTGTTCCTATAGAGCTTAAGTCTTAGGGTATAGATCACAAAGTTATGTGAATTGAGAGCACCATCAACAACCTCGAGAACATCATGAATAACCTGTGAAGCATGAAGTATGAAGCATATGGACTGCATCAAGCAGGAACAAACATATGAATCATGTTCTTATCTTTTGCCAAGAATCATGACAACATCTAAACCTTGTCTTTCTTACCTTCCTGATCATTATCACCATGACACTTTACCTTTTATCTTGAACAACACTAAACATCTTGCTTTCTGCCATGTACTGCTGCTACAACATCATGATTATGAACACCATAATAACTCATGATATGAATGAACAAACAAGCCCTGCAATCTGTCAATCATAAATGATACCTTCTATGCATCTGTAAGATGTCAACTTGTGTCTGTCATCAACAACTCATCAATATGTTCAACCATCAACCTATTTTCTACTTTATGCTTTGGTGGACAACCTGTGAACCAACACAAACAAAAATGAACCAAGAAACATAAACAAGATATGAACTCCATCAAGCATCCTGAAATGAGACCATGAACTTCATGAAGTAAACAACTCCTAAACTGTGATCATGAAACCATGAGCAATCCCATGATGAAGACTTTGAACATCCACTGATCTTGATGACATGAATCATTACCAACACCTTTTTGACATCAATGACAATCTACTTTCATCACTAACATGTGTGCTAATGTACACAATAAACTATAGAAAAATATAAAGATATTTAAAGATTGTATTGATGAAGCCACCGTTTTCTATCTATTTTTCTTGAAATGGACAAATGCCAACAAGAACATCAAAACTGAGATTGACTCCATTGAGTCATAGATCACCAAAATGGCTGAAATATATGACTTGTCAAAGGACAAGGATGGAGGAACCAAGCCAGAAATTGAAAATCTTCATGCACAAATGTCACAACTACATGACCAAAGAGAGTAGATAAAGAAGCAGTTTGATTAGATGAGAAAAGTAGTAAACTTGAGGCTTGCTTCATTGTTAGGCTTGCTTGGTCAAGCTGAGAGGATTGAGCAAAAGATGAGGACAACAAGTAGTATAGAGGAGGCTGAGGACTTATATGTACAATTTGAATGCCAAAATCACATCCTCACCTCAGAAAAAGAAATTTAGGCTTCTACTCTAACATAACTAAAGCTAATATACAAATCCATTCTACCTTCTAAATGAGTTTCAAGAGTATTGTAGATAAGAAAATTTTGAATGTATATAGACTTGCAGAGAACAACAGTGTATATAGAATCAATTTTTGAGGCATTTTCAACTTAGAGGGAGTATTGTCTATAAAATTATATAGTAAGAGGGAGTGTTAAACATTGTTGGGATATCATAAGAAGTAGATATCAAGCCCTTTGTCCTTGATTTTAAAGGGGGATATAGATAAAAATATGCATCTAAGGGGGAGTGGATGTACACATTTTGTTTTGGGTGTTGCCATCAATGACAAAGGGGGAGATTATTGGCAATATGTGTTGTCATTGATGTCAAAACTATATGTGTCAACCTAAGGTTAGATATAGTTGAAGTTGATGGACACTAGAATATTTGAGAGAGATAGTTTCACTAAGTTAAAGACATAGGATCAACATGCTTAAGGGAGGTCAGTCTGGAAGACCTAGCAGATGGAGATAAACTATCCAAGTATAAGAATGGTAATCTTCCTAATGTCTAAATGTGTTGTGGTGATGTGTAAACCTATTCAAACATGTTTTATATATTTATATATATACAATGATATCCTATCATTTTGGTGTACCACACTTAGAAAAAAGTTGTAGATGTTTGGCCAAGGCTTTCATAGTGTATAGCCTAAGGCAAAGTTACAATATTTTGGTCCAAATTTCTCCGCAGTGCAAGATTTAGTCTTGCAGTTCAGAAGATAAGTCTATCTAGATATTAACATGCTATATCCAAGATTTCATCTCATTACACCTTTAGCAAGGAAAGTTATCAATGATAGAGTTCCATACTATGACTTGATAGTGTAAAGCAATGGTGGAGACCTGATGGAATGCCCCACATTCATTTGGATGAGCAGTTGTGCCCATGCGGTGTTGCAAATATTTTTGCAGATGTGTAATACACACTATCTTGTAATATCATGTATTTTGAGGGTCCACAAGGTCAGTTATAAAAATGATAGAAGTAATACAGTTAGTTCTAGATGTCTAAGTTGTTCTCAGAAGCACATATTTGAGCACTTAAGGAAGATGGAAACTATACATATCAGCTATAGGAGCTTGTGCATAGATTCTACATGCATTTATGTATCTTAGGTTTGAATTGTATGCAAATATATCTTATCTCTTGTATCGCATAATGTATTTAAGTCAGTTAGTGAAGAATTGCATATGACTGTTCTCTGAATTACAGTATACTTGAGTCAAGTCTTTGATTTTCTCCAAAAGTGATAAATTAGGATGTATGGATTTGGGAATATATGTATAATGATGTATGAGTTCTTTCCTAAGAGTTCCAAATGTTTTGGTGTGCCACAATGTCACATATCAAGTTTTGATGTGTTACAATATGCCCAGAATGCTCTGTCCTCATCAGTTCAATATGTTCCTTGTCATGCAAATGCATGTATTGATTAGATATTTTAGAAAAATATTGTATGGATAGTGTTGAGAAGATACATGGTTGAAACTCTTGTTTGCATAATGTGTTTGGCTTCTCCTTGGTGGTGTTAAGATGGATAGTTAGTAATGGTAGTGTTAGTTGAGCTAACAACTTGGTTTTCCTCATGTGTAGAGGATCCTAATCAGTGGTTTTTAAATTGAAGGATGTGTTATGATGAAATTAAACTTGTTGTGTTGTATGAAGTGATCCGTAACTCAAAATGTGTTTGTTCCAAGACAACCCATACAAAATTATGTGTTTCATATTAAGGTCTTTCTGGTGTTAACCTAATTAAGGTTTTAAGTGGTTGTGGAGGATATATATAGAAGAACAAATACATTATTGTGATAGAAAAGTGAGTGTGAATGTTATAGAGTAGAATGAGTAGTACGAAGAGTGTAAAGTTAGTATGATGGAGTAATTGTGTAGAAAAGAGGACTACAACATCAACATGAATCAAATGCTTCTTTTATAGTAGTTCATAGTTAGGTTATCTTTGTAATTCTTTGTAGCAGTGAGCTTTCTTCAAGGAGTAGTAGCTTCCTTGGGTTGTAGCCCTAAAACAAAGTCAGCAAGGAATTGTAGCTTGATTGGGTTGTAGCCGTATTACAATGTTGTAAACTTTTATAAGTAGTGAGCATTATATTGTGAGCTAACACTCACCATGGTTTTTCCCATTTTAAAGTTTTCCATGTAAAATTCATGGTGTCAATGTGTTGATTAATGTGGTGCATGTTTTACTTTCTACTCTCTAAGTAATTTGATTTGTTCTGCCAATAAAGTATTTAAGTTTTTGTATATTTTTATTCACCCCCCCTCTCAGTATCTCTATGTGTTCAACACCCCAGTCATCACCAAAAAATGCATTTGAAGGACCAACACTATTCTAACCAACACTATTGTCAATAGCAGAGAATAGTGGTAAAGAAGGGATCAAACCACTTAAACGAGTTTGATGTCTCACTTCTATTCTCGAGCAACCTTATGGAAATGTATCAGCTTTATATGTACTTCATTTTTTAGAGATGAACTTTATTGAATGATGAAGGGTAGATAGAACCACCCCCATGGTACAAATCCATGGTCTACCAAGAAGAAGATTGTATGATAAAGTATTAGGCATGACATGGATAAGAGTAGGCACTGTCTTAGGTCTAACTATAATATCTAAGGTGACTGTACCAAGTGATGCCATACTAACATTATCAAAGCCAAGAATGCTTAGTGTATCTAGTTGCATTGAAGATTTATCAATATTGAGTTTATTTAACAAATCTAATCCACAAACATTAATACCTAATCCACCATCAATCATAGTGCGTCTTACCCTCATATTACCAATCATGATGAATATCATGAAATGCTCATTTTCATCTATGGGAGTTAATTCATGTTGTTGAAATGATATATCATATGTCACCGCCTGCATAAAATCTAATAGAGATGCTACAATATTTAGTCTAATAGAAGATGAAACAACTACCTTTTGTAGAGCCTCATGAAGCATTTCGTGGTATGTAGGTGATGTTTGTATTAAATACCATAGATAGATCTTAGCTAGAGTAGAACCGAGTTGCTCGACAAGATCATATTCTTTACATATATGTGGAGGAAGATGAGGTGCTTGAGGTAGAATAGGTTGAGAAGGTTGAAGGTAGATGGGCACACTAGGTGTGTGCTTACTTTTATTATAGGTGTTATATGTGTGAGAAATTGTGTGATGTTGTGGCATATTTTGAACACATTGAGTAATTTGTTTTGCAAGATTGAGATAGTAACCAAGGTCGAGGTGGTGTTGGCTCACCTTGAACCATAATCACCAAATTGAAATGATGAAGCATATTAGGTTCCTCATGCACAACAATTTTAGGGACATTAGTACACTTATTCACTATCCCTTTAGTGGGTGGAATAAGTCTATTAATGATTGAATTGACATTGTTTTCTTTTTGAATAAGCTCAACATTCATCCCTAAGGGATTTAATGTGAAAGACCGCTCCCCATCCACTAATGCTTCATCTTTTGAAGGAAGATCATTAGAATGAAGGGAGCGTGAAGTGTTGTTAAGAAAATTGTTGATAATTGTGTCCTTAGTAATGTCCAAGGGGTTTGAACATGCAACCAAAGGAGAAATGTCTAGGTTCTTTGCATCCTTATTTATATCCAAGGTACTTGAAGATTCAACCAAAGAAGGAAGATGAAGGGTCTTCACTTCCTTAGTGATATCCAAGGTGTTTAAACATTCAATCAAAGGTGGAAGATTCCAAAAAATATCATCACCTTTTTCATGACCATTCATGGAGATGTAAGTAGTAAAGTCCTCTAATATCAAAGGATACATACCCATGAGAGTTAAGAAGCTATAAAAACTAGATATATAACAAAGGATTTCATATATAGAACTTTTAGAAACATCAATATCAAACATGGATGCTATGGGATCTATAACTTATGGATGCATATTAATGAATTTAGAGAAATTTTCAACATCTATGATGCATGCACGCAAAGATACCAAAGAGGAGAAACTACAAGAATCCATAATGAAATGTGAATATGATATGGAACAGACATGCACAACTCACAAATGAAGTACTAACAATATCAAAATAAAATTGCAATCAAAGACCTACACATGCAAGAGAAGTAAGTTCTTCCAAAAATGTGATATTCTTGGTAACCACAACAACTATGTCTTACAAATGTAATATGTGTAGTATGTGAAAATGAAGTGCCTAAATTATTTATCCACCTAAATGCAAAAAAGGTTTAAAAAACCTTGCTTGGATGAAAGTGCACTAAATGCAAGACTAGTTAGGGTTTAAGTTATCAAAACCCTGGATTTTAAATACTTACTTTCTAAACGACAAATTTTCAATGCAAGAACTCTTTTTGAAAGAAAATAATATTTATGGAATGATAAATAATGCAAGATCAGATTTGAAATGTAAATGATTGCAAGAAAATCTGAAACAAGATCTTGATTGTACAAACCCTAGGTTTTGAATTTGACTAGGTTTTCCAAAAAATGCTACTTTTTGTCCAAACCCTAGCAAATGAGAATTTTAAATGCAAGATGCAACACCATGAAATTATTATCCAGTATAATATCTATCAGGTCTGATGCACAAATCACAGATTTACATTTTTCTATGATGAAGTAAAACATATGCCATGAAAACAATGAACAAATATGTCTTTTTCTAAGCCTAAAATGCTTGACTTTTCACTTTTTTCAATGCAAGAATGCTCTAAAATAGAAAGAATGACAAGGTACAGAAAATTAAATCCCTTTAATCAACCCAATAGTGCAACAAGATCTGAAACAACACATTAATCTACAAAACCTAGTTTTAAGAATAGTTATATTTCCTAAAAATGCAAGATTTTTTCAAACCCTAACAATGAAAGCATGCAAAATTAAGCTATATATCTATGAAAAATGATGAATGAATGTAATATAATCAGATATAAGGTATAAAAATGGCTTAGATCTGATGCAAGAAGGATGCCAAAGTGCAAGAAATGACAGGTTCACCAAAATGTAGTGTAGAAAAGAGAGACTGTCTCAATAGATCAAAGTAGGTCAAACCCTCTTCTACAAAATATTGGGTCACAAACGAAGCTTGGATTCTACCCAAAAAGGAGATACAAACTACATGGGTTCTTCAATTTTCTTGTATATAGAAGGAATTAACCAAATCCAATCAATCAAACTAGGATCAAGACAAGAAACCCTAATTGACATATCGTCTAGTAAAATAGACTATCGAAAGTGAAAAACCACAAACTAAATTAACAACATAGGTAAAGGAATGATTCATAACTAGGATCCCGAGGCCAAAATTCCAAGGACAAGGGAACTTGGGCACCTTGGTCCCATATTAGGGTTTGCAGAAACTATTGTCTCTGTCGGGTCTGTACCAGTAAGCTTTGTCTTCCTTCTGAAGATCAGTTCTGGAAACCTATTCTTCTAACCTGTAGACACACAAGAAGGAAAATGGTTGGGTGATATTTAGGAGATTTCCTTGTTTAAGCCCCATGAATGGTGTTTCCACCTACACAATAGAAAAGATGGTAGATAAAAAGCAAGTGCCCTAGGAGGACATAGGCAAATCTAAACTAGAATGGAATGCTAGAACAAAGCATGAAGTAAAGAAGTCACCATGAGCATAGAAACCCTACCATGCTTGATGTGGCATCACAATTTAAATGAAGAATTTGGTGTAGCCTAAATATTTTCACAAGACCTACAATATGTTAGTACCGCAACAATAGTCCACAGTGGAGAGCTATATAGAAGAGTAGAGAGCATGAGAGAGAAAGAGAGAGAGTACAAGAGTGCCTAGATTTCTTATATTTTCAAATGAATACAATTACTTACTTTTATATGCATTCTCGTTGATTCCTGAAGAATTAAACCACATGAGGCCAACATTGGGAACCTTTAAAGAGGTCCCAAGATGACAAGCCACATTTTAGGTTAGGGCTAAAAAGGGGATAAGGGTGCTTGGGTACCTTAGTCCTTTATCCCCAAACTCATGGGATAAGGCACTTAAAGTGTGCCTAACTATGCCTTATAATAAATTTTCTAGGTTTTGTGCACTAGGATCAAGAATTACACAATTAATGCTCAAAAAGGTATTAAAATAGGTCCTAATAAACAAGTGTAAATATTTTAGGTCCACTCGGGTTCTAAACTAAGTGTAAAATGGTAGTGTGCATATTTTACGACACTACAAGATGAAGACCAAATTTACTACTAAATGGGGAACATTTGTGTATAGGAGAATGTCGTTTGGATTGATAAACAGTGGTATAACCTTCCAGAAAGCAATGGACATGGCCTTCAAAGACTTGTTTGGTAAGTGTATCATTATATATATGGATATGCTTTCCAAAGATAGAATCAACCATGCATTAGATTTGAATAAAATACTAGAGAGATGTAGACTATATGGTATATCTCTAAACCCCAAGAAATGCATCTTTGGGGTAACTAAGGGTAAGTTGTTGGGACATATAATTTTAGAAAAGGGAAATTTCATTGATCTAGAATGAGTAGAGTAAATCCTAAAATTACCTATGTCTAGTAGCAAGAAAGAAATGAGATCTTTCTTTGGGAAGATTAATTTTGTAAGAAAATTCATCATAGGATTTGTTGAGGTTGTTAAACCATTAAATGAAATGATGAATAAAAATGTGAAGATTGAATGGAGTACTAAAGCCTAAACTACATTTATAGAGGTCAAATAATCAATCACTAAATCACCAGTCTTGATCAGTCTAGACTACACACGCAACCATTCAATATTTATTCATTTGCATCTGAACAATTCATGTGCTTCTATGCTCAATCAATGAAAATAAATGGGGAATGAGAGACAAATTGCATTTATGAGTTCTCCTTTCAAGAATGCTGAAGTAAGGTATCCATATCTAGAAAAACAAGCTTTTGCCCCAGTAAGGGAATTTAAGAAGTTCCAACATTATATTATGAGGAGCAAGACCTTCGCTATTATACTTGACAAAGATGTAAAGAATTTTTTGATGTAAAGTGAACTAGGGGAATGGAGAGGAAAATGTATGGCCATACTACAATAATTTCATTTAGAAATCGAGCCAATGAAACTTGTCAGAGGACAGGGATTATCTAAAACCATGGCTGATTTTGATCCCCAAATAACTTGTCAACAATATACAGTGGATTCTATTACTAAATATGAATGGTGTAAGGACATAGTGCATTTCTTGTTAAAAAATGTGTCCAAATAACTTAAATTTCATTTATAGAAGAGCCCTAGGATTGAAAAATGTAAACTTTATGATCAAGAATGGAGCCTTGTTTTGAAATAATTTTGAAGGGGTTTACTTAAGATGTTTAAGTCAACAACAATCCAAACAAGTCCTTCTAGATTTTCATGGAAAATATGGAATTAGACATGGTTCAAGGGACTCTACTACACATCAGATACTCAGATTAGGGTATTATTGGCCTCATGTTTTTAGAGACGCACATCAACACACAAGGACCTAACATGTTTGTTAGACTACCACTTCCAAAGAAAGGAATCCTACAATTCCTTTACAACTTGTGTATGAGGTAAGATCATTCTCCCAATGGGATTTTGATTTGATTGGCATAATTAATCCCAACTCTTCTGTAAGTCATAAATTCATCATGATAGCAATATATTACTACACTTGGTGGATGAAAGTAGAACCTTATATAAACTGTACTGTAGAAGTGGTAATCAAATTTCTATAAGATAACATCATTACAAGGTTTGGAATACCTCTTGATTTGGTATGTGACAATGGCCCTACCTTTTCATCTACACAACTAAGGCAATGGTCTTTTGAGCATAAGTTAGTTTTAAAGTTTTCTTCTAATTATGATGCACAAGATAATGGAGTAGCTGAGTCAACTAATTTTTTTATTGATGTCACTAAAAAGATACTAGAATAGAATCATAAGGATTTGTACACCCAACTCAAATTTGCCTTATGGGTAGACCAAACTTGAATTAAAGCATCCTCAGGAACATTACCATACTAGCTTGTTTACAGCATAAACCTATTCTTCACTGTGAATTTACAAATCCCAGTCCTTAAATTCATGAAAGAATTCTTTATAGATGAAGACAAAATAGATGATAGGCTTATGAATCTAGTACATCTAGAGGAAAGGAGAGATGATTCCCTCCAACGCGCTTTGTTAAGCATCAGGCAGTAGTTAAGTGATGGTTCAACAAAATTGCTAAAATCAAAGCTTTCAGAATATCTAACTTAGTTCTTTTGTGAGATAAGGCTAGAGAGAAGAAAGGTGACAATGACAAATTTGAAAAAAATTGGCTTTGAGCTTATCAGATCTATAAAATTCTAGGAGAAAAGACTTTTAGGATCAACTCTTTGACTAGAGAACCTATTCCATTTCCTGTTAATGGACAGTTTCTAAAACATTATTTTGGTCCTTGAAAATGAAAAGCATCATGTATCATAGTAGAATAGGCTTTTATCTGTATCATTCTATTGTGTGTGTTATTTCTTTCTTTTGTTTTGTTCCTTCTTTTTTTTCATTGGCGTTGTTCTCTTCTTTTCTCCTTGTTCTTATTTTATAGTTCATGTGGTTTCAAAGAGATTTTAGTTTGTATGCAGGAAATATCAGGGTTATCTTTGTTGGATCTTACTGCTTCATAATTTCTAATATATAGTCAGTTGTTTCTCCTAAATGCTTTGTTTAATTTCATCTAGTGTAGATTATGGAGTATAAAACTTCTTTAAACCATTGGATTATTGTGAATATTGTGAGACTTTCTAAAAAATACTATCTTTTACTCACAACTTAATGTTTCCAGAAGTTAGCTTGGATTTAGGTATGGTAACTCCGTTCATCATGTGAAAAACTTAAAAGTTATATTCCTTAGAGCAGGGAAATTAATTTTCATAATACTATGCTCATGCTAGTATGGCAAAGAAGTTTTGCAAGAGAGGTGTCTATTATCATATCAGTATACATCATCCAGAGAAGATGAAGCATCTTGACGAGACTTTATATTCATCTAGTTCTCATTTCTTCTATAGGAAAAGGAGTGGCTAGACACATGGTTTTCAATTTCCAATCAATTATATTTTGAATATCAGAATCAACTCATGTTCATATGAGAGGTGTCACAAAGATTCTATATAGAAGAAGAGTTGAATTTCCTTCTTATGTTCTTCAGTGGCAACACTACTTGATTCACCTTTGGTTGGAGTCAGCTGCAGTATGGTATTTGTTTAAAGCATTAGCTAAGGTAAACATATCTACTTGGAATTGCCAAAGTAGGGTTATTCATATGTTGTTATCATCATTTCATTCCACCTTTCTATTACACCTTTTTTCCCATAGTGTTATGAATTGTACCTGATTGAGTTATCAAAATTTTTAAAAGTACTCAATCAACTACTATGTTCAAGAATTTATATCCAAAATAGAATAGTAAAAGAAGACACACTCCTCTTATTTCAAAAAAGGAAAAGTATACATAAGAGACATATTCAAGCATTAAGTTGGTAGGTGAACCACTCAAATCCCAAAGGTTCCTATCTCAAAGTTTCACATCATACCTAGTATTAAATATGTGTACAAAAAAGTAAGTTGACCTATCCTAAAAGAGATGTTTAATACCACTTCTAGACATCACCCATTATCCCATATCATCCATCCATTAAATTAGACCAAGGTCAATACCTCTACAAAAGGAGGAAATCATGAGAAAATTTTGGATTGTGGTCTGAGTTGTCCACTATCCACACACCCATACCATTCTTCTCACTAGCCCTATTTCCTTAGCCAGATTACCCTAAGGACAATGAAGAATCCCTATAAGGAAGAACTTTTTAGAGATGGACAACTTGGTTAATGTTGCAGTTTGGAGAAAATCACGTTCAGGTGTAGCTCAAATTCATCAGTTTCATTATAAAAATGGTCAAATATCTATTCCTAGAAAGACATTAAGAAGATAATGCTCTATTGAGGCATCATGGATCATTCTGTAAAAGTACAAGTACATTTTGCATTTAGAATTCTAGTCTGAGAGGAGTTTGCAATAGATATGAATTAGACTGTTCTATTAGTTCGACTATCTTGGAGCTATATATATACATATATATATACATATACATATATGTATACATATATATACATATATGTATATATATATGTATGTATACATATATATATACAAACAGACAGACAGATATACATATGTATATGTATATGTATAAGAGAAAAAAAAGAAAAAGTAAATAGAAAAATCATCTTATGGTGAAAACCATGCTCGTGGCGCCTTGGACAAGTACCATGGTGAAAACCTATTTATGGGCATCATGTGTCAAATATAACTTTATCAAGTAACTTGAGGAAGGTTTTTACCATATTTTAATTTGGGTGATGCTTTTAGAAAGGAACAAACCACACACACACGCTTGTGAATTTTAGCTTCATCTCAAGAACATTGTGATAATCCCCTTGTTTATATAAGCTTGTTGTTTTATTGTTCATCTTAGATGAATTCAAGCTTCATATTTTTTAAAGAAGTTAAGGGCTCTATATTCCAAAATACTAAAGAACATTTTCTAGTAAAGTCACCATTTGTTATGCCCTGCATACACACCCCACCTTTTTTCAATGGATTGGGGACCCCATTTTCGTTCCTTTATTTTCTTCCTTTTGTTTCCCTCTTTTCTACCATGTTTTCATATTTTGTCCATTCTTTGAATCCTAAGTTTGCTTTAGTTTTTTGTTTAGATCTTTAAAATTATGTTTTCTAGCCTTTTTTGCCTTGGTACCAGGAGTTCCCAAACTCCTAGGATCCCAAGTTTGAAGTCTTTTCCCAAACCAACCCTTTATTATTTTGTTCTTTTGTGAAAGTGTTATTTTGGGATCTTGGGTCCCAATCAACTTTTAGAACCCAGTCCAAAAGTTCAAGTTCTCTCTAGTCTCCCGCTCTCATCCTACAACATTTAATGTAGTACCATTTGAATTTATTGTGAAGGTATTTAATAAATTTTATCAATTATTTTCATCATTTTGCTTTAGATTTTAATAATTTAAACTATATTTGATTGCCCAAACCATTTAGAACATGAATTTGAAGGAATTTCCATCAAGCCATTCAAAAATTCAGTAGCAATAATGAGGTTGAGCTTGTATTTCTTTTTCAACTTCTAGTCTTCTCCTGTTTGTTGTTCGTCAAGGTAGGGTTTTTACCCTATTATCCTGTTTTGTGGCAATTTCTTGTTTGTTTATATGTCTTTGCTTGATTTTTTTGCTTGTTTGATTGTTCTTCTTGTGTTTGTCCACATCTTGCCCTATTCATCATTAGGTGTTGTCATTCTTCTCAGCTTGGGTAGGATGTTTTGTTCATTTTTATTTGATAGGTTAGGGCTTAGGTTTAGTTTTGAATGTTTTATTAGTTTAAGTTTTTAGTTTTGTATTAGGGGTTAATAAAATGGACCAAGTAGATCAACCTAATTGGAACCCTATCATTTGAATTATTTTGTGTCCTAGATTTTGTTTGAGAAAATTATTGGTTCATGTCCTTCAGGACCTTGGGTCCCAAAGGCACTTTTTCACCCACGCTGGAGTAGTCCAAATTCTTCTTAGACCCCTGACCTTGTTGCCTTGGAGAAAATCCTTGGTGTAGATATGTTCCTTTAGGATTTCAGGTAATAAAGACACATTCAAAACATACACCATTGAATTAGTTTCCTTATGGAACCCCGACCCTGATCCTTATAGATAAAAATGTTAGTGTTGCATTTTCCTTTAGGACCTCAGGTCCTAAAGGGATTTTAGAATCGATCCTAAGATTCCAAATCTACCTATACTTCCACCACCATGAGTGTTTTAACTCAAAAAACATTTTTTTGAAATATTCCTTTGGGACTTTGGGCCCTGAAGGCCCTCTTTGACCATGTTTTGAGATCTAGTTTTCTCCTAGATTCATGGTTTCCATAGGATAAAAGAAACTTAGAAGAAAAAGTGATGTTCCCTTGGGACTTTAGGTCCTGCAAGAACATTTTCATTTGATCCTAAAGTTCTTAGTTCTTCCAAACTCCCACTCTATGATAAATAAAGAGGGATTCCTATGGAACTTTAGAGCCAGTAGAAGATATGCATCAGTTGCATTCAACCAAATTCCTTCAACAATCCTAACTCCCACCAAGAGAGACCAAGATTTAAAGAGCTCAGGCTCAGGAATGATTTCCAACTTGAAACCTTTTAGATCTTGGTTCCAAAATCCTCCTATAGCCTGCAAACCCGCCATAGACCAAAATTCTTGAAACATACATAATTCAAAAGTTTTTTCAAAGTTTCTTTGGTTTCTTATGTTTGTTCTTTACATTTTGAGAAGTAATAAATGTCTGGGAAGAATGCGGTAAATCTAGTAGTAGAGGAGCCAATTTCTGAGGAGGAAAGATCAAAAGAAGAACAAAAAGAGGAAGTAGTGGGTAAAGGAGTGGTGGAAACTTGGAAGAAGAAGAAAGAGAAGAAAAAGAAAGAGTTGTGAACAACCGTGAAATATAAATTTCAAGGAGTGCCCAAAGTGTATAAATTCACAAGTGACTTAATGAATATAACAGATACAGACATGCGACATAGAGATTTAGAGGCCTTCAATGAAAATATGTTTAGTGAGGATGTATCCCCTAGAGACAAGAAGATACCAGAGTCTAGAATAGCTCATCTAGCATCATTCCTATTTTTTGTCCAATGATCTGAGTTAATTCTTACTATTGCTCAATACTATAAACCTAGCAGTAGAAGGTGTTATGACTCCAATGGTAACCTAAATTTGGACCTCACACCTTGAATGGTCAAGATAGTATGTAACTTACTTCTTTGTGGGGAAGTTAGTTCTTTATCAGTAGATATCAATGCTAGTAAGGCCTTGGAGAAAAATATGACTAACAATTTGAAGCACTTGAACATACAATGGTTAAGAGTTCAAAATATGTCTATAACCAAGATCCCTAGCAAGCTCACTAGAGCTAAATTCAAAGGAGATATTGGGGATATTATAACCTTTCTAAATAGGGCATTTGGTAAGGATGACTCTAAACACTATGACACTTTAATGTTTCAATACATCTACATTATAGTGAAGGAACTATTCATCTTGACTAGGGAGCTATGCTCTCTAACCAAATTCATGAGAAATTTGGATTTGTGATCAATACCAAGAAATTTTATATGTCTTCCTACATTTTATACATGGTAGCTAGGATAGGAAACTTTCCTGGGTTGATTACACATGTGATTAGAGGAGAGTTGTGTGGTGAAAGCAAAATTTGGGAGATTTTATCCCAAATTGGACCTCAAAGAGGTAGAAAAGCATTTCAAAAGGGTAAATGATGGCTTCTTCTATACTATTATTACTCAATTGACTAGTGACATTGGGTGGAGAATAATAGATAAGGCAATGGGACTAGTTAGAGGATGGGGACAATGGTACATTTAGTTCCCAAGGACCACTTATATTAGAATTTATAGATTTAAGAAGGCCCCATTCTTGGTACCCAGGTATTGCAATGAGAAAATGATTCTTATGGAATTTTGGAAGAAAATTAGTGAAGTACATTTGGAGTTAGAAGGCAACCATAAGCCTCATGTTAAATGCCCTTTCACTATAGTATTTTATTCTTGTGCCACCATCTAGGTAGTGAAGACAACAACTGAGGACTTAGAGGCACTAAATTTAATACTAGGGATGATTTTGATCTCACAAGTAGACTCAAGCAATTGTTCCATACTATGGGATTCTACCATAGGCACGCCTTTAGAACTTTTGGGCCAACTGCAAAGATGAGTTTGAAGTAAGGAAAAAGAGGTATTGAAAATTGACAGCAATTTAGTTAAGGTCATTTGGTATTAGAAATGATATTCCTAAGGAGTTGTATGATGATAGCCATATACTAAACCTTAGGTATGATGTACAACATGTTTGTTCAAAAGCCATTGGACCCAAGTGAATGGTCCTTAAAAGAAGATGTCTCTTTAAGTAAATTAAGTACAAAAGTGCTAGATTTTAGCACTACATGGTTAGATAAGAGGATTCAAGACCTTGGGGTAGGAGTGAAGGATAAAGGTAAGAGGAAAAAGGAAACTTCTACTTCTAATCTTAAAACCTACAAAAGGAAAAGGACCTATGAGAACCTTCCACAAAAGAAAATTAGAGGATCACTTGAAAATCCTTCACAAGAAGAAGTGACTTCTATGCTTGGAGATCATTTAGAAAGGCATCCATCACTTACATGACTATTGAGGCAAGAGTGGTTTCTGGTTTAGAGTTAATGCCAATGACCCAAGTCAGTCCACCAAGGAAAGCTTTGGGTCAAGTTCCTAGAGAAGGCAAGGACATTTTTCATCATAAAACTCAACAAACAATAGTTGAGACTACAAATCAAGAACAAACATCTATTCATCCTCTTGTTGCATATGAAATAGAAGTGCCTCAGTCAAGAAAACCCAAGGAGTCAATGGAGAAGGAAGCTCAAGAAGAAGGATCACAATCTCAAGGTCATGTAATTGAGATTTTAGAAGAGGGCACCCGTTCACCTTCTAGGAAAGAAGAGGTGGAAACTGATAAGGAGACATCAGGTGATGGTTCTCAAGAATAGGAAGATCCACAATAGACATATGCTTCTACTCAAGAAGGTGGACAATAAGAAGAAAATGTTGCACAGGAAAGTGAGAAGCAAGAAGATCAAGTATATCAAGTAGAAGCTTCTTCAAAATAAGACATGTTGAACACAAATATACTGAGAGGGGGATGAATTAGTATATATTAAAGTTATTTCCCTTTAGTTGTTTTCAATCCAATGTAAATAGTTAACCCAAATGAAGAAAAAGAACATACACACATATAACACCAGATTTACGTGGAAACCCAAGATGGGGAAAGCCATGGTGAGCCAGCTACTTGGATGTACTATCCAAATCCAGCCTCACGAATAAAATAAAGTATATAATTAGTTTTATGGGAACAAACCTAAAGGAGGAACCAATCCCATATTACAATGATTTATGACCACCAACTTAATGGAAGCACTGGTCCACTTCCTTAAACAATGTTTTATAGGCACCAACCCAAAGGAAGAACCAACTCCATAAAACAAGGCTTTATGGGAACCAACCAAATAGAAGAACCAAATCCCTAAAGTGCTACAACACTTACCCGATGAGGCACCAACCTCTGCTTTGTGATTCTGATATGATGGCTCAATTACCTCCGCAAAAATATCTCTACTAACACTTTGACATCCTTGACTTATTCAGACGCCTCTGCATTATTGTCTCTAATATCCTCTTGACCCTTTCACTGATTCTGATAGCTCAAGTACCTCCACAATCCTAACTCTACTATAAGTTTTGCATTATTTCTTATAGAGTTACTGGTCTCCTCTTGATCATTCATTTATCATTTTGTAGAAATATTTTAACATCATATATATCCTCCAGAAGTCCTCTAATCTTCATCTTTGTCGCCCTTAGGATAACATGTAACATGAAATGTCCAACTGGTCTTACATGTCGGTTCCAAATAATTTATGGAGAGAAATCTTTCCATCTAGTTCATACCAAAGGATCTACTGGGCCCATTTTTCCTTTACACACATTTCTATGCTGGTGCACACTTCTAGAAACATGGTGCAAGCATAGATATACACCAAGTCAGTTATGCCAACACTTAGCCATTCATACACTAACTCCAGACACAATGCGGTACCAAAGAGGTGAAATATCATCATGTGGATCAAGTAATGAGTACTATGGGACCTAGGAAGACTTCTCAAAGACTCCACATTCAAGTCCATGCTTCCACTTGCTGACTTAAGCATCAAGGCAATCATCTAACTAAACCTTCAGGGCACAACAACATTGTCTTCTGATGCAGGAGTATCCAGTGGTGTAAGGGCAATCTTGCATCACCCAAAAAAATATGTGTTTCAAAATTATTGATGTTCTTTCCATTTCTTTTCAAAATTTGTGGTTCTTGTTCCATAATCTCTTGAATAATGATGTAGAACTTTCAGTTTTTCCAAACCTTTAAAAATAGCAACCTGCCATTTTTAGAAAGTTTGCATTTGGGCACAGATTGAAGCAAAAATTTATAGGAAGATTCATAATAAAAAATAAAACCTTTGGTGAAGGAATAATGCAAAGATCATTTGTGAGCTGGAAGATATTAAAGTTTCCTTTTCCTGAAAAACACCTAAAAATTATTCAAACTCAAGTTTGAGGCACTAAACGGCCTCAGACGGGACTAAAAATGGCTAGAACCTATAGATCTGGTTCTGAACTCATAGAGCACTCTACGTTCTTTCCAACACATAAAATGGTTCTTCAATCAAACACCTGGATCAAATGTTATGGCTACTAGAAGTTGACCTATTTTTGGAGGGAGATGCAAATTTCAAAATTAGGTTGTTGGCCACTAAAAAAGGCTATTAATAACCATTTTTGGGAACCCTGGGCATTAGTAGAGTTAAGGAGGAAAGTGTAGAGTCAAGAATAGGCAGAAAAATAGAAACCCTAGTAGATTTGGGGTTGCAGATGGCAGATGATTCTAGAGTCTTGTGAGAGGAAGCTGTAATGTGTTGTAGACTGTGAAGGGTTGATTCCTCTGATTGTATTTGAGCTTCTTTAATGTAATAAGTTGTCCAAATTAATAAAGAAAGTTTTATTTTTTGTGTGCAATTTCTATTGTTGTGCATTTTATGATTTACCCCTTCATCAAGTGGTATTAGAGCAAGGGTTCCTGAGTGTGTAGACAAATCACCGACCATGAGGCAGTTTGCACCAGGACCTGAGGTTGTGGGTTTTCTATGGAGATCAAGATGCCTCTATGAAGAAATCATATTGGGAGGAATGCTTTGATGGAAGAGGGTTTTAGAGCCCTGCAAAGGCAAATTGATGCATTGCAAAAGGAGCTACGATGAGGGTTTGATCTGAGAACAAGAGAAGAAAGTGAAGATGAAGCTGAAGAATAGCTATCTAAGGAAGAAAAAGAAGTTGCAAGAGATCCTACAGAAGTTGGGTTATTAAGGGCCATTTCTAAGATAGGAAAGATGCCCAGGATCGAAGTTTCTACATATTCTAGAGATTTGAATCTAGAATAGCTTATTGATTGGATCAATGACAAGGAGGAATATTTCAAGTATGAAGATGTGGAGGACCCAGATCAGGTCAAGTTTGTAAAAACATAGTTGAAGGGCCACGCCAATATTTGGTGGAAGGATGTCCAATTAGAGAGGAATAGAAGAGGAAAAGGAAAGATCACGAGATGGGATTAGATGGTGGAGAAACTAAAGAAGCAGTTCATTCCCGTGGACTATGAGCTAGAGTTGTTGAAGAAGCTAAAATGGTTGAAGCAAGGTAACAAGTCTGTTAAGGGGTTTACAAAAGAGTGTTATAAAATTACTATTAGGATAGGCCATGTAG
Organism: Cunninghamia lanceolata; assembly: GCA_027924645.1. Lineage (NCBI taxonomy): Eukaryota > Viridiplantae > Streptophyta > Pinopsida > Cupressales > Cupressaceae > Cunninghamia > Cunninghamia lanceolata. The sequence continues at coordinate 5,975,206 of BSBN01000726.1, forward strand.
AGCCCAACAAGGAGAAGGTATCCTATTACATTAATGGGTTGAGGTTGAGTATTCAAGAGGAGTTGAGCCTAGTCAGAATGACCTCCATAGAAGATGCGTACCAATTTTCCCTGAAGGTGGAAGAGAAGCTAAATAAAAGATTCAATAGCAAGAAAAGAGGAAGAGGTTAAGGTGGAAGGACTAGTGGAAGACCTTATGGAGGCCGTAATGAAGATCAAAAGAAAAGTGAAGAAGTTGGTACCAGTCAAAATCAGAGAGGGGATAATACCTACCACCCTCGTGACCAGAACAATGGTGAGCAAAGAGGAAGAGGTAGACCTGGGTAAGGACCTGGAAGAGGAGGTTTCAAAGGAACCTGTTTCCAATGTGGAGAAAAAGGGCATTGAGCATACAAGTGTCCGCAACATCAAGGAAGGACAAATAGAAGACTTGAAGGTAATACACAAGTTGTACATGTAGATGAAGATGCACAGTCTGAGCATTCTGAAGATACTAAAAGGGGAGAAACCCTAGTTGTTAGAAGAACATTGTTGAATGAGGAGAAAGAACCCAATTAGAGGAAGAGTCTATTCCACACAAGGTGCAATTGTGCAGGTAAGTGTTGCGATATTATTATCGACAGTGGAAGTACTAACAATCTTGTTTTAGAGGAGATGGTTGATAAGTTGAAGTTGACAAGACAAAAGCATCCACATCCATATCATATTGCATGGTTGCAGAAGGACCATAGAGCTTTGGTTAATGAGCAATGTTTAGTGAAGTTCAAGATTGGTGACTACCACGATGAGGTGCTATGTGACATCATACCGATGGATGCATGTCATATGTTATTGGGGAGGCCATGGCAGTATGATAGGAGTGATGTCCATGATGGCCATGCAAACACATACTCCTTAACAAAGGATGGAGTTCATCATAAGTTGAAGCCCTTAATGGAGGTGGAAGAAAAGGTATGTAGTACTACCAGAATTTGCTTGGTAGATGGTAGGAAATTTTTGGAGGGTATGAAGCATGAACAACATTGCTTTGCATTGATTCCTAAGATCAATTAAGAGAAATGTGAAGATGTACCAGTAGAAGTTTCAGATATGTTGGAAGAATTTTAGGACATTGTCTCTGATAATGTACTAGAAAGTTTAGCACCAGTGAGGAAGATAAGTCATCAAAAGGACTTGATACCAGGAGCCAGTTTGCCAAATAAGGAAGCCCACAGAATGATCCCTGTAGAGAGTGAAGAGCTAAATAGACAAGTTCAATAGCTGTTATGGAAGGGGATGATAAGAGAGAGCCTAAGTCCATGTGCAGTACCTATAGTACTAGCACTTGAGAAAGATGGAGAGTGGAGAATGTGTACAGATTCTTGAGCCATTAACAAGATCATGATCAAGTACAGATTTCCATTACCCAGAATGGATGACATAATAGATTGTTTTAGTGGAGCCAAGTACTTCATGAAGATTGATCTGAAGAGTGGGTATCACTAGATTAGAATCAGAGAAGGAGATGAATGGAAGACATCCTTCAAGACAAAGGAGGGTTTGTATGAGTAGTTAGTCATGCCATTTGGGCTAACCAATGCATTGAGCACATTCATGTGGCTCATGAACGAGGTACTGAAAGAATGTTTGAGAAGTTTTGTTATTATTTATTTGGATGATATTTTTATTTTTAGTAAGACTTGGGATGAGCATCTAATACATATTAGAAGAGTTTTAGAGAAGCTGAGGGAGGAGAAGTTGCTGATTAATATGAAGAAATGTAGTTTTTCAAAGGAGTTGGTATACCTAGGATTTGTTGTCTTAGAGGAAGGTCTTAAGATGGACCCACGAAAAGTATGGGCTATCATTGAATGGCCTTTGCCAAGGAGTACAATGGAGGTACACTCTTTTCATGGTTTGGTAAGTTTTTATAGAAAGTTTATCAAGAATTTTAGTAGCATTTTTGCACCCCTAACTAAGACAATGAGAGGGGATAGAAAAGAGTTTAAATGGACTAAAGGAGTAGACAAAAGCTTTGATACATTAAAGCAAAAAGTCACAGAGCAACCTATTTTGGCACTTCCAAATTTCAATAAGGTATTTCAGGTAGATTGTTATCCTACTGGTAGTGCTATAGGAGCTATTTTGAGTCAAAAAGGTAAGCCCATGGTCTATTTTAGTGAGAAGCTTAATGATGCCAAGAAAAAGTATTATGTTTATGATCAAGAATTTTATGCAATAGTTCAAGCTTTAAAGAAATGGAGACATTATTTGTTTCCAAAAGAGTTTGTTTTATATACTGATCATTAGGCTTTACAGTATCTTAATAGTCAAGGAAAGTTGAATCAAAGGCACTTAAAATAGGTTGAGTTTTTGTAGAGTTATACTTTTGTTTTGAAGCATAGGAGTGGGAAGTCCAACAGAGTTGCAGATGCCTTGAGCAGAAGGCAAGATTTGCTGACAAAAATGAAGATCGAGGTTGTTGGGTTCGATAAGCTCAAAAGTTTGTATCCTGAAGATCTAGATTTCGCAGAGGCCTAGAAAACTTGTTTGGAACCTGTTACTTTGGACAAGACAAAATGGTTGGATTTCATAATCCAAGATGGCATGTTGTTTAGAGGAAGCCAGTTGTGCATTCCAAGGAGTTCCATGAGAGAGAACCTGATTAAGGAGAATCATATTGGAGGATTGGCTAGATATTTTCCTTGAGATAAGACTATTTCTATTGTTGGTGAAAATTATTATTGGCCATAGTTGTAGGAGGATGTGAGAAAATTTGTGCAGAGTATGTTAGATGGAGAAAGGAGCAAATCAGAATATAGGTCTATATTAGCCACTACCTATACTAGAGAAGCCATGGGATGATATCAGTATGGATTTTGTTCTTGGTTTACCAAGGACACAAAGAGGACATGACTCTATTTTTGTGGTGGTGGCCAGATTCTCAAAGATGGCACATTTTATTCCTTGTAAGAAGACTAATGATGTTTATATTGCTGAATTATTTTTCAGGGAGGTGGTGAGATTACACGGTCTACCAAAGAGCATAGTTTCATATTGAGATACCAAGTTTGTTGGTTATTTCTGGAGTACATTGTGGAAGAAGTTGAAGACGTATTTGAAGTTTAGTTCTGCACACCATCCACAGACTGATGGACAAACTGAAGTGGTGAATAGGAGTTTGGGTAACCTACTACGATGCTTAGTAGGAGATTAGCCCAAGGGATGGGATTTGATTTTACCATGGGATGAATTTGCTTACAACAATTCTATCAATAGGAGTACTAGTAAATCACCATTCCATATTGTATATGGGAATAGTTCAAGAAATGCTTCAGAGTTAAGGAATCCAGACAAAGGAGAATAGACAAGTGGCAAGGCTAAACACTCTGTAGAACACATGAAGAATTTGCATGATGAGGTGAAAAAGCACATTAATAAGATGAATACTTAGTACAAGGCTAAGGCAGATCAAAAGAATAGATATAAGGAATTCTAGGTAGGAGATGAAGTCATGGTTCACTTGAGAAAAGTAAGGTTCCCAATTGGAACGTATAATAAGCTAAAAATGAAGAAATTTGGACCATGTAGAATTTTAAAGAAACACGATTCAGAAAATGCATATGAGGTAGAGCTGCCAAGTGGAATCAACATTTCCCCTATTTTCAACATTGCTAATTTATTAGAATATCATGAAGGTGGAATAGAGGATGGACCAAAAGAAGAATAGTGGAGTATTCTGGCATCTACTTCAATAGAGGAGATAGAAGAGATCTTGGATAGCCGTGTGGGAAGAAGTACTTGGAACATGCAATATGAAGAATACCTGGTAAAATGGAAAGGAAGGCCTATTGAAGATTCTTCTTGGTTTTCTAAGGCAGAGGTTGACCGTTTGGGTTTTCCTCACACAAACACCTGAGACGTGACAGGGTCACTTCTCAAATTACCCTGGGTGTCTAACACAGGAGTTTCCAATGGTGTAAGGGTAATCTTGCATCACCCAAAAAAAGATGTGTTTCAAAATTATTGATGTTCTTTCCATTTCTTTTCAAAATTTGTGGTTTGGTTCTATAATCGCTTGAATAATGATGTACAACTTTTAGTTTTTCCAAATTGTTAAAAATAGCAACTTGCTATTTTTAGAAAGTTTGCATTTGGGCACGGATTAAAGTGAAAATTTACAGGAAGCTTCATAAAGAAAAAATAAAACCTTTGGCAAAGGAATCACACAAAGATTGTTTGCAATCTGATAGATCTTAAAGTTTTTGTTTCTTGAAAAACACCTGAAAATTATTCAAACTCAAGTTTGAGTCACTAAACAGCCCCATACAGACCTAAAAATGGTTGTAATCGATGGAGGGGGTTCCTAACGCATAGAGCACTCTGCAAGCTTTCCGACGCATAAAATGGTTCATCAATCAAACACCCAAATCAAAAGTTATGGCTCTCGAAAGTTGACCTATTTTTGGAGGGAGATGGAAATTTTGAAATTAGGTTGTTGGCCACCAAAAAGGCTATTAATAACCATTTTTTGGGAACCCTGGGCATTAGTAGAGTTAAGGGGGAAAGTGTAGAGTCAAGAATAGATGGGAAAATAGAAACCCTAGCATATTTGTGGTTGCAGATGGCAGATGATTCTAGAGTCTTGTGAGAGGAAGCTGTAATATGTTGCAACCTATGGAGGGTTGATTCCTCTTATTGTATTTGAGCTTCTATAATGTAATAAGTTGTCCAAATCAATAAAAAAAGTTCTATTTTCTATGTACAATTTTTGTTGTTGTGCATTTTATGATTTACCCCCTTCATCATCTTCACACTGTCATTTCTAGAAACATTGCCACTTTTTGGAACCCCATGATCCTATACAGACCCAAAGTTAAACATCACAATGTTGTGGAATGTGGGACTTTTTGTTTTATCTCTTATAACCTTATAGAACAACATAACTTGTTCTCACTCTGCTAACTCTAGAAAACTCTCTAGCAATTCTTATGCTTTAAAACTTGGATCATAGATACCTCATAGCCATCTATATCTATCCTTCAAGCTGTGAGGTTTTATCTTCATTTGTCGTAGAATGCAGTACAATCTGTTGTGCTTCTGCAATAGAATTCTTTGTGCATTTGACATGTTTGATAACTTAAAAACTTTCCTTCATATCCCATGTAATGCTTTTCAACAAGTGGCAATATCTGTAACAATGCAACAAACATGACTTCATATTATCAATGCATGACATCAACCAAAACACTTTGACAACCTTCACCTATCCATGAACTATAGAAGATAAGGTACAATTATATATAGATGATACTGATCCATTTTCATGTTCATGTCTTTCACATTACAACTCCTCTAATCATCACTTTTTTGACACCAATGATATAGCATATGCAACAAGAGTTTCATGAAGAACAACATGAAGTTAAGAAAGATTAGCTGGATATAATTCTGCCAATACAACAAGATGTTCCTTTAGAGTCACAACTTCCTCAAGGAGAAACTACTACAAAAAAGATTGAAATTAGTCAAGAGGAACATCACGGTGAGAAAGATCAAAGAAATCTAGGAGAATAGGAAGAGAATTAAGTTGGAGATAATTTGGTGGGTAGTATCACTAATAATTTTCCACATGACTTGACCAAGAGCAAGAGCAAAAAGAACATGTTTTTACATTTGAGAAAAAACAAAATATGAATGAAACAATTGAGTAGAAAATCAAGATTTTTAATTTCTCCTTGTTGAAGATTTCTACTGAGGAAGAAAAGGTTAATTAGGAAGAAGAGCTTTTGCATCAAGAAGAAACAAATGAAGAGGAAAGTAAAATCCAAGAGGAAATTTTAAAAAAGGAAACCCCTAGCAATAAACAAAATAGAGACACAAGTGAGGAGGATAAGTCATTGCAAACCATTTCAACATCTCCCATTTGGCTAAACTTAAATTTAGAGAAGAGGCAATAGGTAGTGGTTTAGCCACTAAGTTTATAGGACATGATTGTATAGGTTGAGAAGTGTAGATGATGGAAGAAATCTAGAACTCTGTCAACCATCAGGATGAATGAACATGGAGAAAGGATTGCTAAATTTGTAACTCCTATTTAGGACAAAGATGATAGGGATCTTCTGCCCTCTAATTATCAAATAGCAAATGTTAATTTGTGTAAGAAGACCTACGAAGACGAAATATATATATTGGGGTTAGTAGTGGATGTTGTAAAGTCCAGGATGCAAAAGGAAAAGAGAGTGAAAGATAATCTTATGCTACAACTAAATCAAATGAAGACATTTATAAAAGACCTCTTAACTCCCATATCTCAACAATAGGTTGTTCCAACTAAGACTCCAATTTTGATGAAAAAATAGAAGGTCTATGCATTACAAAATAGAACATAGATGGGTTTCTAACTTTTTGATCAAGGTAAATATGGAGTTTGATATTGGATATAAGTATTATGAATAGTCCTATCATTTGGAAAGGTAGGTAGATTCTTTTCTAGATAAAATCAAGGAAGAAGAAAATAATTTGGGACAATATTTGAAACTTTTCAAGGAATTAAAAATAATGAGTATAGAAGAGATTCAGAAGGAAGATATTCTTGAAGATGAGAAGCCATATTTTGTTAACAAGACAATAGGAATAATAAATTACAAGATTGAACAATTGAATGAGTATACTCCTTTGATGATAAGAACAATCAAAGAATTGTATGAAATCTCTTCCAATTTTTAATTTTTTGTAGGAAATGTAGTTGGTGTAGAACTCCTCTTGGATGATTATAGAAAAGGTTAGATATGTTGGATACTATCAAATCTTCTTTCAAGAAGAAATGGGAGACTTATTAAAAACCCAACTAGTTTGGATGAGAATGTGCTAGATAGATGTGTATAAAGTAAAGTGCATTTCAAGATCATCCAGGTAGATATTTCAAAATCGTTGAAGATGGTCAGCTATGTGGTTGAGAGGTTTAGATACTTTCAAGTTCATATTGGAATGGTTAGATGGACCAAATGAAGATAGAGTGGAATAGTTGTTGTTTAATTTTTAAGAGTACAATTATAATAAAGCCTCTAGTAGTGTGCCTAATTGAGGGCTCCATTTTTGGATTCAACAGAATATTCTTTTGTAAAGATTCTTTGATTCTTTTTCATTGTAAAAGAAGATCTACTATTTTATAAATTGGACCCTACATTCTTGTTGCATGAGTTTATTTCTTCTTGGACTTGCTGGGATTTTTGCATGTTGACTTTTGAAAGTCAAAATTCTAAATTTTCATGCAAGTTTGAAATCTTTAATTAGATTTGCTTTCTTTAGTTGCATGCATGTTTTTTTTATAAAGAAAAAGATGGGGTGCTACATGTGCTTTATTCTAGAAGAAATTTTTCTTTTCTTTTGTTTATAAAAGAGAACAACCTATATCTCATTTATAGGGTCTTCTGGTTGATTAATTAGGCTATTGATCGATACTTAGTGAATTTTATAGAATTTACAGTTAGCATAGTATAGTTTTCACAAGCATTTTATATTAGAGGAAGAAGTCTTAAAAAATAGAACTTGTAACTTCAATGTAGTTTATGTTCTAGATTTGTATACATGAACTAAGCAAATCAATACAAAAAGTTAGTTGCTATCTTTCTGGATCCATCTTCTTGCATATGATGTAGTGCCTTAACTTGAATCTTTATTGATTATTTATCTAAGGAATATCGAATATGAGCATACATTTTCTATTTGTCTTTAATTTGTGTATGAAATATAGTAGTTAAAGATGAAATTCACTTTATTTTAATTCAAATTTTTTGAATCTTGCACTAGTAATATGATTGTGCAGTGTCGTAAGTTTTCACCACTTACAATTTCACACAAGGTTTAGCACTTCGACCAGCATGTATATTTACCTCTACTTAATATATGCACACTCCACTATTTTTCTAAGAAATAAGACTAAGTCCTTTGACATCTAGTCTTTCAAGAACTCATATCACCAAGACACTAGCACCTAGCGCTAGAGTCTTGTCAGTTTGGCCCCAAAAGATATTATTTGAATGTCAGCCTTTTTCCTTATGTGATTCACCTTGTTAGCCTAAACCTAATTGGGCCCTTGAAAAGTAATTGGGATTCATATATAAACAATCCTCTCTCACTCATTTAGGGACATGTGACTTCTCTCTAACAATCTCTCTCTTTCTCTCTCTCTACAAGCTCTCTAATTTTGAAGATTACTATTGTATGCACTAACCCTTGCAAGTATCTGAGGAATCTTCTTCCTCCATCAACTCCTTGTGGAGATCCATTTTGTGACATCACTCCAATAAGGGTTTCACACATGGTAACTCTATTTCATGGTATTTGTTTATTGCAATCTTTACCAATTTTTTTCCTCTATTCATCACGAACACACACTCTCTATCATCATCATCATCATTGTTTTTGTGGTGGTGGGAACACCAACATGGGGTTTGACTGAGGCAAGCCCCCATACAACACAACTATTTTCCCTCTTTTGTGTGTGCAAATCGGATCGAAGGTTCCTGACATGAAATAGAGACATAAAGACAGAAGGATTTGGGATAGAGATCATCAGACAAAAGTTTAAAGAAAACCCTTAGTGTTGACCACTTTGACATTGGTTTGGCATTGATGTCAATATGGTCTTTTCCCTTGATGTATATTTGAAAGGTATATAATATTGGTTGATATTTAATGACATTTGGTTATCATTGTCATTCTACTATGGCAGCTTTGTTCATCAAAGTCATACATAATGGTACTTGTTGTTTTAACATGGAATGTGATAAAAGTCATGAGTTAAGGTTGTTTTCATTTGATGACCTATCTAGCAAGATGTCGGTATTTAAGGAAAGGTTGAAAGTAGTTTATTACATTGTATCTACTGGCCCCTTCTAGGATTACCGGTTCAATAGGGTAGGGATGTATAATGTGCAAAACAAAAGAAATATTGGGTATAATGTAAAGTTAGACATTGGTGAATAGAGCATCATACTTATGGTTTGAAATTTGGGAACATTCATCATGATTCGAAACTTGGAGCGCTAGAAGTTTTTGGTGACAGTTTAGGATTCAGTTGTGTAGCTGGGATTTGTAAGTTACTTTCGATTTTGAGCTAAAACTGACCAAAGTATGGCCATTTTCCACTTTACCAAATTAATGGTTGCTCTTTATCTGAGATTATTGAGCTCGAGATTTGGTAAGATGGTGGTTCAATAAGTATGAGACTTATACTCTACAAAGAGTCATTATTATGTTTATACTAAAAGCTTTGATGAATAATCTATTTTGAAATTGTGAAGCACTTCTTAGTTCTGGTTGTAATTATAGATATATAGATTCTTGAGTCTGAAATGAGAATGAGGCAATCAAGAAATGCTTTGTATTGAAGCAAAGATTATACTCTATCTTTTTGCTTTCTGAATCATTTTGATGTGATAATGTTTTTCCAGTGAGGCAGTTGTATTTGCCAGTGAGGTATATATGTAACTAGTGAGGTTCCTTTACTAGTGAGGTTTTGCTAGTGAGGCACAAAAAGAAGCCATTGAGGCTTTGTAATCGTTGAGATTTTATTAAGCCAGTGAGGCATTTTCCTGAGTGGTTTTTTATCCCTATGAGGCTTTTCCACTTATGAAAAATACTGTGTTATGATTCTTTTGTGTTCCATATGATGATTATGTTTCATACAATATGGTCTTGCTACTTTCTTTATCTACTTTGCAACATTTGAGTTTTCATGTTGTTTAAGGATCTACTATTGGCTATCACATTTGGTTACACTTTTGAAATTGAACATTCAATGATTACAAAGAGATTATATGTTTTGAAAAACTATTGAGTTGTAGTTGATTATTGAAACACTGATTCACCCCCCACCCCTCTCAGTATTTCTCGTACTCCAAAAAGTGGTATCAGAGCCATACCCTTGCCAAAAGTTTAACCAACTTAGGGGTTTCTTAGTAGAGTACTTGCTATGGCAAATCAGGAAGGTTATTCTACTTCTAGAGCACCATTATTTGATGGTACTAGATTTGCCTTCTGAAAATTTACAATGCAAGGACATCTATCTTCTCAAGGCTATGAGGTTTGGCATGTAGTAGAAACTAGATACACTGCTACAACTGCACCCTCTACTCTAGATGAGAAACTAGCCTATGATAGTGATGTTAGGGCCACAAATTCCATCTATTGTGGGCTATGAAATGATGTCTTAGTCAAAATCATGGATTGCAAAATAACTAAGGCTACTTGGGATAAACTATCTAGTATCTATGAGGGTGATCAAAAAGTTAAGGAGGCTAAGTTGCAAACTTTTAGAGCCAAATTTGAAGGTCTAAAGATGAACGAGGAAGAGAAGGTTGTTGATTACCTTCTAAGAGTTCAAGAAAAAGTCAATACAATTCTTGGTCTAGGTGAAACTTTAGAAGAACAAGTTGTTGTCAAAAAGGTGCTAAGATCTCTGACACCTAGGTATGATTCAAAAGTCTCTATTGTAGAAGAGATGGATATAAGAAAAGTCACTTTAGATGAACTTCATGGCACCTTTACTACCTATGATATGAGAATCTATAATGATAATTCCACTAGCAAAGAAATTGCCTTTAAGTCTTTGAAAAAAGACAATGACATAAATCCTGATTTAGAAAAAGTGGATGACATCGACTCTATTCTTGTAAGCAAACTGAAGAGAGGATTAGGTAGGTATAACTGGAAGATACCTTTAAAATGTTTTAATTGTGGCAAGATTGGGCATTAGGCTACTCAATTTCCTAACAAAGACTCTGAAAGTGATGAAGAAGATAATAGGAGACAGGGAAAGAAAAATGTTTTCAGAAAGAAGAAAAGCCTGTTCATAAAAAAGATGTTGATGTAATAGACAACTTGGTATAGATGCATCCATTAAAGAAGAAGAAGAAGAAGAAACTCTATTTATGACAATCATTAGTCCAAATCATAATCAAAATGAAAAGGTTGCAGATCAATCTAATCTTGGGGTGGATTTTCAGGGTAAGATGAGAAGTTCTCTAGGTGAAATTAAGAAACTAAAAGAGGAGGCTATGATATAGGAAAATCAAATTCAAAAAGACATTGAAAATCTAATAAGGTAAATAACTCTGAAAAACAAATTGCAGAACTAAAACTCCAATTGGAATTTTAGAAGTTACTAAAATGCAATTAGAGATCAAAGTAAAAGAATGCTGCAATTTAGAGCCAAAAAATGTTAACTTAAGAAAAGAGCTTGACATGTGTGATAGCAGTAACAAACTAGCAGATATTTTAGGTAAACAAAGATACCATAAAGATAAAACTAGTCTAGGGTTCATGGAAGGCCAATGCTCACATTCCATTGAATCTCAACATGCCAATGTTACAAATGAAAAGTTTTTGAAGCCATCAGTTGTAAAAAGTAGTAATATGCATTTCTTTGGCCATTGCTTCTGTTGTAATCAATACATGAATAAGGTAAGTGAATGCAAGGTTATGTCTAAAAGGAGCTCAAGCTCTCATAATCAAAAACTCTTTCAGAAACAACAAAAGAAAACTAAAACCCTTTACAAGACAAATTCTAATAAAGCAAAGTTAATTTGGAAGCCAAAGAGGGTTGATGAGAAGACAAGAAATATGCTTGATCAAACAGCCCTATATGCCAAGAAGAAAGAGTTGTGGGTTGTAGACAGTGGATGCTCTCACCACATGACAAGGGATAAAAGTAACTTTATCAAATTTGAATATTGTGATGGTGGTTTAGTGTGGTTTGGAAATGATGGTTGTTTTCAAATCATAGGAAAAGGCATTGTGTCTTTGGATGACAACATATCTTTGCATGAGGTGTACTATACAAAGGGTCTCAGACATAATCTCTTAAGTGTGACTCAGATTTGTGATTAGGGTTTTTATATTCTTTTTTATGTTTTTAGTTGTGAGATTAGCAAGAAAATAGGTGAAGTTGTTGCAGTAGGTTTGAGGACCAAAGAAAACATTTATAATCTATAAGAACCCAAATGCATGAGTATGGTTGATCAGTTGAGGGAGAGATTGGATGATCTTCCTCCTATTTCTCTTCACTAAATCATTTATGTGTGTTTTTCAGTGTGTGCTTTAAATATCATCCTATATCCATGTGTTTATTGGTTACACTGTGTTTATGATGATATCTTTATAGTACAATGCATTAGTGGTAGTTAATAGTGTTTTGGGACTGAGACTAGTTTTTCCTTACACATCTAAGTGGTATATTAGAAATCTTTCAATGTAGTTTTGTAGTGTGAAGTCTCTCATGATAGATAAAGGCAAATAAAAGAGTGCAGTGTTGTCTTTCCTTGCACAATGAACCTAATCATCTTAGTCAGTGATTATCAGGGGTGTGATTCTTCACTTAGTTCATGGTGTAGTTCTTGGTGTTGATGCTTCATGATATTGGTGGCAAAGTGTCAAAATTGTGTTCATGTTTTTTGCTTTATAGAGTTGCTTCAATGCAAATCTTTATTGATGTTTTCCTTAAGAAATTCAAGATCATCTTATTGATGGTTGAAGTACACATGGAGTTTCTTGGTTTACTTTGCTAAGATTTTTGTGTTGGTAATAGTTGATAACACTGTATTTGCATTTCACAGTTCGCAATTGCTTTAAAGGTTTTGATGCGTATTAGTAATATTGACACTTAATTGTTGGTAATCTGTCAGTTGGTCATTTGACAATGCCTTGGAACGCCTTGACAATTGGTTGATATCTCAACTCTTTCTTTAGACATTGATTCTTTGACAGTGTTTTGATGTTTTGATGGTGGCAATAGTTCTAGTTTGATAATGTCATTTGAGTCATTTGAAAATACTATACTATTTATATTTCTTCTCTTCCAATAGTTTTTTGTAGGTTTTTTTGATGATTATAATGCTGCATAGGGTCTTAACACATTGATGAATGATTCCAAGGACAGTAATAGTAGATCTCATTTCTTGGTAGTAGTTATCATGGTGGTTAATAGTATCTCTTAGTACAACGATAATAGCTAATACATGGTGCAGAGAATATTGGTTGGCTCTTAGTTTAATGGTTTGATCTTGATAATCATTAAAAGTGGTCTTTACTCATCTTGCATAATATGACAGTGGTTTGCAGAAGTAGTATTCTTGATTCTATTGATTTGACAATGGTTAGTGATGAACTATTTGCTGATATTCTAACCTTGCTTGAGGTGTATGTTTGTTCTTGCAAAGAATAGTGGAATAATGTGAAGTATATTCAAGAACATGACATGAGAATGCTTTTAGTGCATAGGGTTCTTTTCAGTGGGATAGTATACACTATATGCTTGTGTCAATGGCATATTCATTTAGTTATGACAGTGAACATTTGTTTTGGAAGTGGTGAATGCTTGGACAGTTGCTTGATAGTGCATGTTTGGTTTGATAGTTAGTAGTGTATGTTAGCCATAACACTGATGAACATTTGTTTCATGACACAGTATTAGCATCAAGCATCTTTTGTTTTGGTATAGTGGTTATCCATATTATATCTAGGTCTTGAAGGTCTTCTTCATAGGGGGACAAGAGCAATTAGATATAGGGAGCTCTCAAGTATTGGTTAGATGTTTAATGTTAGTTAGTTATTGTACACTTGTGCAAGCTTTTTGGACTATTCCTCTTGCAATAGCATTTTTTTACAGTGCAAATTCATCTCTCAGCTTTGAATTGACTATACGCTGAACAGTGATAATCTAATGGCTTGATGATTTCAATGTCTTTATTGTAGCAACTGTTGCATAGTTTCCACGGTTTTTGGCATTGTTATCACAGGAGGTGAAAGGATTCCTGCATCAATGGTTGGACAATGTTCAATGTGGTTTGTCATTGATGTAATAGTGATTTGAAGTTTGAATTGAAGTTCCATATCAACACAGTACTCAATGAATACTATGATGTATTTTAAGGGGAGCTTCAAATCTTATCTTTTTCATTCCTAACTTGTGGATGTTGCATCCTGTTGTCTTTTCATTCGTATTTAGATGTTTATTTTGTATAGCAGTACTTGGATCAATGAATTGAGTTTCTATGTGACAACACTTTCATAGTGTGTTCTTCATGTATACATAGAACAATGATGATAGATTGTTTGCATACCTTAACTGCTTCAGTTTGTGATTATTTGTGACATTGTACACCATGAAGATACAGTGGAAGTTTGTTAAGTTTTGATGCTAGGTATAGTATCTTTAATGATGATTATTGTAAGTGACCTGGTTGACATATATGCTAAGGACGACATGTACAATCTGTTGGCAAGAGACACTATATGGACTCATGAATGTTGTCATTGATGGCAACAAAGGTTATCCCACACATCCGCAAGACATGATAGGTCCTCACCAGAAGTCAGATTGAAGAAGTGTTGAGGTCTGGTAAGCAAGAATAGAGCAGTCAGTAAGGTCCGACAGACATGTCCAGATCTCTCAGTAGAAGTATCTCAATGAAGTATAGATTTGGGGAAGTTAAGAGGAGTATCTTGACTAATAGATTCCAGGGTTTGAGCCTCTGGTGTGGAAGGAATAAAGAGATATGAATGCTTGAGTGTCGGGTTCCCAAGTGACAGTGTGAACAAAGGAAGAACTAACTGGCATAACATCAGACATTATTCTGGATGTGTTACTGATGATGCAAAAGGTTCTTAAGGCATAAGTTATGTTTGGCTAACATAATTGATGACTTCTACAAGTATATGATTGATCCGCATTACTTGGTGTGCAAGGATTCAGCCGACAGATCAGAGTTTGAGAAAATTATTAACTATTCTGGATGGCGACTAGAAAGATGATGAAATCACTTTTGCATATATATATATATATAACATGGTTTTAGTTATGAGGTGTGTCATGGTTTTGTGTAATGTACAAAGAAAAGCAGTAGACCCGAGTAAAAGCAAAAAGGAAGGTTTGGTATGTGAAAGGAGAGCAACACAAAAGAAGAGGAAAGATGAAGTGTAGCAGATTAGTGTACTGACCCTAACCAGAACTAAACTCTAGCATATGTTGATGCTCCTTATCAGTTCAAGTATTGTATTACACTCTTTATAAATTTTAGACAGTGTGTCTCTTGTAGGTAGTGTGCCTTTTGTGAGCAGTGTGCTCGGGCAGTGAGCCCTAATTGGCAAGTGTCATTTTGTATTTCCATTCTTCTAATAGAGAATACAATCTTGGGTTAATCACCCCATGGTTTTTTCCCTTAACAGGGTTTCCACGTCAAAAATATTGTGTCATGTGTATTTCCATTTCATGGTTATGTTTGCTTATTTGAATTAATGTTGCATTAATTATTAAGAAAGTTTAGAAAGTAGAAATAATTAGGATAACTGATTCACCCCCTCTCAGTTATCAACAATTGGTATCAGAGCTAGGTTCCTCCTAATAGAGTCTAACAGCTTGAGGAAGATCTGGGAATTCAAATGGATGTATATGGGTTAAGGGATCAACTCAAGACTACCCTTGATGATCTTGAGCAATCAAACTCTAAAGTCAATGAATTAAAGGAAAGACTCAAACAGGCTGATGATTTCATGAGAAAACTAAAAGATAAATTAAGTCTCTCTATGAAAAAGAGAAAGGAGCTACTTTAGCAATTGGCAAGTCAAGGTGAAGCCAATGATACAAATGAAGATTTGAAGGAGAAAACCAAGTTATGTGAAAAGTTATCAAAAGAAATCATTATGGTAAGACATGAAATGGAATCAAGAGTTATGAAGTTTACCCAAGAGGTTGAAGAGAAAAGAAAAACTGAAGATGATCTAAGACAATCCCTCAAGGAGAAATCAGAAGATTGCCACAAGATGGATAGAATTATCAAACATCTTGAATCTGATCTTGAAGATGCTAAAGACAATGAAGAAAAACTTGAGGATCAAATTATCTCTCTTAAAAGGGATTTTCAAATAGCAAATGAATATAAAGAGAAATTCAAGATAAGTTATGCTCAACTTGAGGTTCGTCTTGAAAGTCAAAAGAGGGTAGATGACAAGTGTGGTTTGGGATATGAGAAAGGAGAAAGCTCTGGATCCAGTCAGAAGAATTTTAGATCAGAAAATCCAAGAAACAGGCCTAGAAGACCTCCAGTAAGACAACCTAATGCTCAAAGATATCCATCCTTCAATAGATATTGCCACAACTGCAATAACTTTGGTCATAAAGCTAATCAGTGTAGAAAGAGAATGAATTAGACTAATACATCCTTCTCTAGATAGTGTTTTAACTGCAAAAGGTATGGTCACAAATCTCATGAATGCAAAAATATGCAAATGAACAATTCATTCAATGGTAGATGCTTTGCATGCAATAGAATGGGTCACATGGCTAATCAATGTAGATCAAGAGGATATCAATCAAATACGCAAAGAAATGTTGTTTGCCAAATTTGTAATAGATCTGGTCATATTGCAAAATTCTGTAGAAGCAAGAATCAGGACAGAAGAGGTCCGGTATATCATAATCAAAATCAAGATAAGGGAAAACAAAAGGTGAATGTGGATGAAGTTCAAAGTGAGATGAACAAGATTTGAGTGAAGAAAAGTACAGAGAATGTAGGGGATGGATCTGCACTAGACTCTGGTGCTGATATTCCTTTTAGAAATTAAAAAGTGAGCTCTAGCTTAGGAGGAGATACAAAGAAAACCTTGTTCCCCTAGCCAGTCAATTGGTGCCGAAACTGGCATAAGATGAGTTGTGGATTAAAGGGTTCATAATAGAAACATCCAAATAAACTATGGTTAAGATTTGGAAGATTCGCAAGATGTTTAAGATCAAGATTCATCCGGTTCTTCAAGCCTTCCGAATAAGGCAAACCGAAATGACTTAGGTCAAGCATTTATTGCAAATTGACATTAGGGTTTGCAGAGCATATAAGGTTTTCTCATTAAACATTTGTTCATTCTGCATTCAAGAAGAAATGAAAAGAGAAGCTCTGCAACAAAATTCCTCAAGCTCATCAAAGATCATTTGCAGAAATCAATTCATCCAGAAGTTGATCTGGCTAACTCATGAAACCAAAAGGTGCAAAAGGTATTCTCTGTTATCAAATATCTCTCTGTAAATCCTTGAATGATGGGTACTCCAAATATTGTGAAGATCTCTGATAGGCCTCACCCCAAATTCAAGAAACATCCATACAAATCCTTGGAAGTAGATCCCCTTAGAGCTCTTTCTAGCATTCCTCATGGTGTGTTGCATGTAGAAGATGTTAGGGCATATATTCATGCGAATATTGAAGAATTTGGTGAATCTAAGCTGGCTGATATATATCATAATCAGTTAATAGATGATTCTTTTGAGCTCAAACCTTAGTTCAAGGCCATCTGGGATAAGACTTTTGCACAGTACATTCATTTCCCCTATTTTGAAGAAGACGAATGGGTTCGGTACGTGTTGAGCAGAGTACATGATAACTTCCTATGGTTGAATAGACCATTTAAGATTACCAAAGATGCAATTAGGGTAGTATCCAGTCTGCATTCATCCGGTGGGATACTCGTTCTCAAATCTATCAAGAATCAGATAGTGAGTGATGCAATCGGATTAAAATTCGACAAAAGAGCTATGACAATTGAAGATATCACTGATCCAGATATCAAATTTGCATCCATGATAATTGGTTACAAAATTTATCACTCCAGTAGGGAAAATTTAGTACCGAGAACTGTAGTTTATACAGCTTATCAAATGCTAAAAGAAAATGCTAACTATGATCTGTGTGAACTTCTTCTAAACCAACTATTGGAGAATCTACAGAAGATCAAGAAGGATAAGAAAAATTCCTTCAAGTATGGTGGGCTAATATTGTGTCTATTTTTCTACTTCATGAGTGAGCTGCCCGGATCAAGTGGTTGGGTTTAGCAGAATGACAGACCTGTTGCAGTCTAAATCAGAGACTATCTGCATGGGTTTGGAGATGCCAAGACAAGAAATATAGATCTGTGGGGTTATTTCAAGAACTTCCAAAATTTGATGCAATCAAGAGAGAGAATTTCCAAATCTCTAGTTGAAAAGTATAAGGATACAATTTGTTTTATGGTTGAAACTGATCATTGCCAAATAGAATCTATGGAACCAAGGACAATTCAGATCATGCCGATGGGGTATGAGGTGGATGAGAAACTTGTGGAGCTGCATGTCCAACACATGCTTAGTCAACCCAAGGATCCCAAAGCAGAAAGATTTGGAACCTTTGAGGAGCTAAGTGTAAAGATTCATGTGGAACTCAAACAACCAAAGATCAAGAGGAAAGTGAGAAAAGAAGTTGAAGATGTTGCCAAAGGCTTTGGTATCTCAAAGGAGGCACTTGATGCCAATAGGGAAAAGATGGAAAGGGATGAGGAAGAGAAGAAAAAGGCAGAAAAGAAAAGTGAGGAAAGTGTTCCAACAAAATCTTCCACCCGAACCAGATCATCAAAGAGATCTGCACCTACCCCTGCCAAAAGCTCAAGGCCATCAAAACTGGAAGCACAATCATCCGGTAGAGGAGAGAAAAGAACAAAGACAAAAGCCACAAGGGTTTATGATAGTCAAAGGGATGAAGAGGAGACTGAATCTAATGAAGAATCAGGAAAATGAAGAAAAAGGAGAAAACATCCAGTGAAACCTCTACCGGTCAAGAGGAAGAAGAAAAGACAAAGAAATATGTTGAAAAATCCACTCTTCACATTGATGACATAATCAAATCAATCACAGTGGATGGAAATCTTTAGCCAATGATTGAGTTCTATGATGATTATGGTGAAGCAGATCAGGAGATATTGCAAGATTCCATAGTCAGGTATCTAAATATCTACAAGAAAGCATTTATTGAAATTATATCCCTGATCCCCAAAAGCTTGGAGAAGGAACTAGAAATAAGAAAGAACAATGCCCAAGCCAAAGACCTAGAAATCTGGGAATAGATAGAAATTCAGCTATATCCTTCAATCGATCCCAAGAAAATGAATATGGTATTCAAAGATTGTAAGGATGAGTTCAGGAGCAAAGTAAGGATGAATCAACTCATGCTTGGTGAGACTGACAAGGTAGCCAAGGAGATAGAAGAGATCCTCCGGAAAGCCTTCAAAAGATTTAATCTTCCTATTATAGAGGACTTGGGTACTGACCCCTCGACCACAAGTGTTGCAGAAGAGTCTACTGAGAAAATGACAAAAGAGGTAATGAATACCAGTGTAGAAAAAACTAAGGACTTGGAATCCTCTGCTCCAGAAGAGATGGCCCATGAACAGACTAACGTCACTCCTCTGGTTTCCCCTACTAACTCCAGATCCAAAGGAGAAGAAAGAATAAAGGAGAAAGAAGTAGAGGTGAAGGGAAAAGAAGATATCAGTACAAAGGTTGTGGAAGGGGAGAAAACTCCAAAAGACAGTTCTGTGATTGCAGAAGAAAAGAAGAATCTGTCTCCAGCAAGAGACACTGCAGAATCAGTCAAGGACTTTTTGACAAAAGCAACTATGGAGATTGATGAACCGAAACTACTAAAAGGGCCATTAGATTTTGACTCTCTATCTCTGGTACAAACAATGAAGATAGCTTCATTTGTAAATGCAAAGGCCAAAGAGAAACTACTGAAATCTCACATGGAAGACTGTGAGCTTATAGAGGTAGCATCCGAAGTGTTGGAAAAGATCATACCATATTTTTAGAAGGATCCCACAACCTCCTCTTCCAGAAATCTCAAAACTCTAGTCAATAGTGTTAGCACACATTTTGATTCTCTAGAGAAATCAGCTGAGGAGAAGGTTAGGAAAGAATTTTTGGATAAGAGATTCTCTGAGTTGCAAGGGATAATTTCAAATGATAGAAGAGTTATGGGTATTGGGATAAAAAGTTTAGAAAATGCCCTTAAGGATGGAGGTGATGTATACAAATTTTGTAAATCCTGGTCCAAAACAACAGTGGAGATTGAGAAGAAAATGAAAGAACAAGAGGATAAACTGATAAAACTTTCTCAAAATTTTGATCCACTTACTACATCCATAATAAATCAAGAATATCAAACAGTTGTAGTTTTGAATGAAATTAAGAAGCTTGAAAAAGAAAAGAAAAATAGAATCAGTAGGTTGAGTGAGCTCAGAGGGATAATTGTCCCTAAGTTAGAGGCCATGCATGAGGCCATAAACGAAGCTCAAATCACAGCCCGGACCAATGATCCAATAGATCTAAAAAGGGTAGATGTGTTTGCATTCTTGTTGAGTGGCCATATATTAATTTTGGACAAAATGAAGCAAAGTTGGGCTATAGAATTCCTTCAATTAAAAACAACTTTTGCAGACATATTTCAGTATATGTAAGTATGCCATATGTATATACTTATGTGGACAAGTATACTTAAAATTTTGAAAATTTTGATGTGCAAACCCTACCCTTTGCCATTGATGTCAAAGGGGGAGTGAAGAGCAGTAAAAAATGAGGAATCCAACTAAGTGGGAGCTTCAGCAAATGTACATAGAGATAGAGCATCAGCCAAGGGGGAGTATA
The DNA here is from genome assembly GCA_027924645.1 of Cunninghamia lanceolata. Classification (NCBI taxonomy): domain Eukaryota; kingdom Viridiplantae; phylum Streptophyta; class Pinopsida; order Cupressales; family Cupressaceae; genus Cunninghamia; species Cunninghamia lanceolata. Next base: position 5,995,687 of record BSBN01000726.1, read on the forward strand.
GTGTGACACTTAGTCATTTTTCACTAAGTGTTGCCATCAATGCCAAAGGGGGAGATTGTTGGCAAGAGACACTATATGGACTCATGAATGTTGTCATTGATAGCAACAAAGGTTATCCCACACATCTGCAAGACATGATAGGTCCTCACCAGAAGTCAGATTGAAGAAGTGTTGAGGTCTGGTAAGCAATAACAGAGTAGTTAGTAAGGTCCGACAGATAGGTCCAGATCTCTCAGTAGAAGTATGTCAATGAAGTGTGGACTTGGGGAAGTCAAGAGGAGTATCTTGACTGATAGATTCCAGGGTTTGAGCCTTTGGTGTGGAAAGAATAAAGAGATATGAATGCTTGAGTGTCGGGTTCCCAAGTGACAGTGTGAATAGAGGAAGAACTGACCGGCAGAACATTAGACATTATTTTGGATGTGTTACTGATGATGGAAAAGGTTCTTAAGGCATAAGTTATGTTTGGCCAACATAATTGATGACTTCTACAAGTATATGATTGATCCGCATTACTTGGTGTGCAAGGATTCAGCCGACAGATCAGAGTTTGAGGAAATTATTAACTGTTCCGGATGCCGACTAGAAAGATGATGAAATCACTTTTGCATATATATATATATATATATATATATATATATATATAAGATGGTTTTAGTTATGAGGTGTGTCGTGGTTTTGTGTAATGTGTGAAGAAAAGCAGTAGACCCGAGTAAAACTAGAAAGGAAGTTTTGGTATGTGAAAGGAGAGCAACACAAAAGAAGAGGAAAAATGAAGTGCAGTAGATCAGTGTACTAACCCTAACCGAAATTGAACTCCAGCATATGTTGATGCTCCTTATCAATTCAAGTATTGTATTACACTCTTTATAAATTGTAGACAGTGTGTCTCTTGTAGGCAGTGTGCCTTTTGTGAGCAGTGTGCTCGGGCAGTGAGCCCTAATTGGCAAGTGCCATTTTGTATTTCCATTCTTCTAACAAAGAATACAATCTTGGGTTAATTACATCATGGTTTTTTCCCTTAATAGGGTTTCCACGTCAAAAATATTGTGTCATGTGTATTTCCATTTCATGGCTATGTTTGCTTATTTGAATTAATGATGCATTGATTATTAAGAAAGTTCAGAAAGCAGAAATAATTAAGATAACTCCTTCACCCCCCCTCTCGGTTATCAACACAATCTCAGAAGAAAAGTTGTAAAAAGGAGTAGTGAATATTTTAATGTTTACTATAATGACATTGTCACAGTGGTGTTTGCACAGGAAAGGACAATGCTAAGGATAAATCTCTTTGTCTTACTGAGGATAATGCTCTTGTGTAGGATGGTGCTCTTTGTGGTGCTACATGCCATTTTGGTGCACTTTATGCAGGAACACTTTGTTATGGTCATTCGATGTAGTGATTGTTTAGTTGAAACTGTGCATGATAGTGGGTAAACACTTTGCTGTCATCCATTCATGGTTAATTCTTGGATGTTAGTGTTCCAACAATGTTGTATTTATTACTTTTGTCTTGATTGGTAATTCATCTTTCTTGATGTTCTTTAGTTACTTCTTGCAAAATAGCTATTGAGGGAGTATTAATCCAACTTGTCAAAATTTTACTTTATGAGACTTCTACATCTTTCTCTGGTATATGCTTAGATGTGCTTGTCAATCTTTATGTACTATCTACTTTGTTCTCACTATGCTCATTGATCTTCAGTCATATTTTTCTAGGTGGTTCTAGTGGTGATTTATGCTCATTCTTGGTAACATCTACATGGTTTATGTTTTGGTGCATTGCAACTTCTTGGCTTACTGATGGTGCTTTGTTTGTCTTGAGAAGTAGGACTTGTCTTTGTTCTTGTGCAATTTTCACTTGTACCCCTTTGACCTTTAGCATTGTCGTCAAAAGGGGGAGAATAATTCAGTTGTGTTTTTGGTTATAGTTGACAAGTTTGGTTAGGGTATACTTGGTTAGGTTAGGTATTGGTATAGTTGATAGTCACTTTATATGTTGTGTAGTTGACAGTCACTTTATATGCTGTGACAGTGTTTTTGTTGCTTCTTACTCTTGATAGTGGTTGGTATTGTTGGTAGTGGATGCTATGCATGCTTTATTTGACTCAGTGACTATCACTGGTTCATATGCTTCAATTGACAGTATTAGCAACTATGCTTGGTTCATATGCTTCAATTGACAGTTTGAGCTATTGGACAGTATGAGCTATTATGAGCTATGGTTCATTTCATCATGTAGTATGAGCTATGATGAGTTCTTTCATGCATTTTTAAGTCTTGATGTTTTTATAGATGATAATCTTTTGAGGACAGTGATAGGATGTTTGACATCAATGCCAAAGGGGGAGTTTGTTGACCCCTTTCACATTGGTTTGGCATTGATGTCAATATGGTCTTTTACCCTGATGCATATTTGAAAGGCATATAATGTTGGTTGATATTTAATGACATTTGGTTATCATTGTCATTCTACTAAGGCAACTTTATTCATCAAAGTCATACACAATGATAGTTGTGGTTTTAACATGGAATGTGATAAAAGTCATAAGTTAAGGTTATTTTTGTTTGATGAACTATATAGCAAGTCGCATGTGTTTAAGGAAAGGTTTCAAAACTAGTTTATTACATTGTATCTACCGGCCCCTTCTAGGGTTACCGATTCAGCAGGGTAAGGATGTAAAATGTGGAAAACAAAAGAAATATCAAGTATAATGTAAAGTTAGACATTGTTGAATAGAGTAGTGGACATAGGATTTGAAATTTGGGAACATTCATCATGATTTGAAACTTGGAGAGCTTGAATTTTTTAGTCACAGTCGAGGATTCCCTTGTGTAGTTGGTATTTGTATCTTACTTTCAATTTCAAGCTAAAACTAACCAAGGTATGGCCATTTTGCACTTTACCAGATTAATGGTTTCTATTTATCTAAGTTTATTGAGCTTGGGCTTTGGTAAGATGGTGGTTCAATCAGTATGAGACTTATACTCTGCAAAGAGTAATTATTATGTTTATACTGAAAGCCTTTATGAATAATTTGTTTTGAAATTGTGAAGCACTTCTTAGTGTTGGTTGTAATTGTAGATATATATATTCTTGAGTCTCAAATGAAAATGTGATAATCAAGAAATGCTTTGTATTAAAGCAGAGATTATACTTTGTCTTTTTACTTTCTAAATCATTTTGATGTGAAAATGTTTTGCCAGTGAGGTAGTTTTTTTTTTAGTGAGGCATATATGTAACCGGTGATGTTCCTTTCCCAGTAAGGCATGTTGTGTAGCTAGTGAGGTTTTGCCAGTGAGGCACAAAAAGTAGCCGGTGAGGCTCTATAATCAATGGAATTTTATTAAGCCAGTGAGTCATTTTCCCGAGTGGTTTTTTATCCCTATGAAGGTTTTCCACTCATGAAAAATACCATCTTATTATTCTTTTGTGGTCCATGTGATGATTATGTTTCATACAATTTGGTCTTGCTGCTTTCTTTATCTACTTTGCAACATTTGAGTTTTCATGTTGTTTAAGGATCTGCTATTGGCTATCACATTTGGTTACACTTTTGAAATTGAACATTCAATGATTACAAAGAGATTATGTGTTTTGAAAAACTATTGAGTTGTAGTTGATTATTGAAACATTGATTTAGCCGGGCCCCCTCTTAGTGTTTCCCGTACACCAACACTTAGGACACTAGTACCTATCTCTAGTGTCCTACCCTTTTTACTCTATTTTTTGGTGACATGTCTTTCTAGATCTGCTCCAATTTTTTATATATTCAGTCTTGTAGCTCCCATATGGTATTCTGAACATTAGTACCCAACTCTAATGTCCTCGACATTTTGCTCTAGTTTTCAACACCAAGTTCCTCTCTTTGTTATCTTCTTAGATCTATATTCTATTTCTATACATATGTTCTATAACATCTGTATGTTGTGAATTTAGTCCAATTGATCACTTGTAAATCCTAGATCTTTCTATTCTCAAACCAATCTTTGCAATCACAACCAAGCAACAGAGCCCAAATAGCTTGGCTCTTGCTTGAGGATAGTAGCCAAGCATAAAAGTCTTTGTCAACTTGTGTTCTAATGTTTGATAGTAAAGATTGATCTAGCTAGTTCATAACTAATTAGATCTCTTTTTCCATCTTACATTTTCATGAACCCAATGTATCTTACACTTGCACTTACTAGTTTCGTTGTTGTGTTTGATTAGTTGATTAATAGATTAAAGACTCCTACTGTATATCCTATTTATCTTATGTCTTTGATTTAGAAAGAAAATCATTTAAACATTTTTCTTTTCTCTTAGATTAGAAA